>OX235270.1:5602457-6802457 GCA_944472135.2 Trichobilharzia regenti
AGACGCAGAACCTGGCAGTCAGATACTGAAATGTTGCATGCCTGTAGACAGATTGCTTTAAGTTTGATAATAGGTACATTGTCTGGTATATTATATCCTAAAACATTGTATGAGGACATGACCCTCTTTACAGCCTCTGCAGTCAAAAAGTCTAGCAGGCGCTCAGATTTGAGGAGTGAATCTAAGCAAATTTCTTGTGATGGATCACAAAGTTGGAGGAAAGGAGTGATACTTTCGAACTTATCCTGCAGGTCTGTTATAGATTTCTGAAGGATCTTTAGATCACTAGTGTTACGGGCTACGTTATCGATTAGTTCTTCCATTAAGTTTGGTACTATAACTCTCGGTGTATCAATTGATCTTAGTACAAATTCATCGTCAGGACTAATGTTTCTAGTGACCGGCTGACTATTTGATGCTAGTCTCTTAACAGTACTAACTCGTTTAATAACTTTGACCATTATGGAGGTAAAGATTATAAAAATTTCTCAAAAATTGACAAAAGTGTGTGAAATACTGTTATATTATCTAAGTAGATAAAAACAACAATAAACAGGTATGAATGTATGAAGTACGAACTAAAAATAGACCACTATCAAACGAGTTAACTCTGACAGTTATAAACAACAAAACTAAGGACTTCTCTATAGTTCTTTTGTGATAGATTGCTCTTTATTAACACGAATCTGACTGGATCCAAACAGTATTCTGGAGGTGATAAATTTGGATATTTAGCTACCGGAGGTGCAACCAATATCAGCTATAATTATATAGTAGTCAAATATAGACCACGATATTCCAGAATTCGAAAAGATATTTCCACGTTATATGGAGAGATTGTAACGTCCTACACGAAGCGCGCGGGTTGTTGATGATTGGTTGGTTATCGTATGCCTATATAATAGAACAACACAGACAGTATCAGATATCAAGCACACGGGGTGAGGTGAGAAGCAGAACGCGACAGGAAAGTTCAAAAGATGTATATATTTACAACAAAGAGCTAGGCCTTCAGTATTCAGCAGCCACCAGTTTTTGAATTTGCGCCTCCTCTTGAGTTCGAATTACTACACGACCCCCTCGGTTCCAAAAAGCTGTCCCCAGCGACTTCAGTGGTTCGGTCTCCCCGCCTCGAAATCGTCCCTACAAGAGAAAGAGACACATGGTTATTATGGTTATCGAGATAAGGCGGGGTTCTCCTCGGTGCCTGTCTGCTTGGTCTACACGGTTTCAGACGGTTGAAGTGCACTATCATTTTCTGAGGGTTGTTGTTGTCTTCTTGGATTTCGTAGGTATTGTCAGTTACTCTACGGTACACCAAGTATGGGCCTGCCCATTGTGCTTGAGCTTTGCGTCGACTCCAGTTGTCAGTCGCTGGTTGACGTAGCCACACCTTATCACCTATTTTGAATGGTGTTCCCCACTGCTTTCTATCGTAGTAACGTTTCTGTCGTTCTTGTGCTCTCTGGAGTTCTTCGCGTGCATAGCTATGATACCTGGCGACGTCTCCTCGCAACCTTATTACCATTTCCGATGTAGTTAGCGGATCATCCCACCGGGGCATAACCAATGTATCACTAGGCAGGCGTAACTCGCGGCCAGTCCATAACAGGTGTGGTGTCTTTCCCGTAGACATGTGCGTGCTTCCTCGGTAGGCCAACAAGCATCTTGGTAACATGATGTCCCAGGCTGATTCAGCCTCCCTCTCTAAGAATAGGCGTAGTAATGATTTTAGGGTTCGATTGGTACGCTCTACTAACCCATTGCCTTCGGGGTGGTACGCGGTGGTTCTTGACTTTTTAATTCCAAATAGATGGCACAATTCTCTAACCACGATACTTTCGAAGTTGGTTCCTTGGTCAGAGTGCAATTGCTCTGGTGCGCCCCAACGGGCAATCCAACAGTCAAATATAGCTTTGGCTACAGTAGGGGCATCAATTCGCTGAAGTGGTACAGCTTCACACCATTTCGTAAAATAATCAACCATAACCAAGATATACTTATTTCCACGTGTGGTTTCACGTAAAGGTCCGATGATGTCGACGCCAATTATTTCGTTAGGATATCCAGCCTTCATATTAGTAAGTGGCGCCCGGGGTTTCCTCTGTGGATTCTTTACTTTACCACATGTTGCACACCCTTGGACAAAGTCCCGGACGTCGCGCCGTTGGCGAGGCCACCAGTAGCGTTGGGTAACTGCTTGCAACATTTTATTAATTCCAGCGTGTCCCAAATCATAATGTATAGTCTCCAGAATTGCTGTTACAAACGACTGAGGGACTACGACTCTTCTCAAGTAGTTGGGGCCGGGTTGAACACACAGGATACCATTCGCTAGTACTAACTGATCCCATAAGGCCCACAAACATCTGGTTTCCCAGCTCTTCCCTTTCACATCAGCTTCAACTGGCCTACCAGTCTGATTCGACAGGGCATGATAAAGGAGTGCAGTCTCATCGTCAGTAGCTTGGATGTGTGCCCACTGTTCTCTGCTTAGACCTGCCAACGAAATAGCACAAATATCAATACTCTCGCAAGACGGGCAGTCTCCGTGCGGTCTGAAAGAGCGCCTGGATAGCGCGTCAGCATTGGCATGTTGCTTGCCAGGACGGTGTACACATTCGAAGTCATACTCTTGAAGGTACTCCTGCCATCTTGCTGTCTGTCCTTCAGGGTCTTTGAAATTTTGCAACCACTGAAGAGCTTTGTGATCCGTTCGCAAAACAAACGGTTTACCAAGTAGATAGGGTCGGTACTTACGAACGAAGGTAACAGCGGCCAACATCTCTTTACGGGTGATGCAGTAGTTCTTCTCTGCACGGCTCAGCGTGCGGCTGCCATATTCGATAACATGTTCTTTGCCGTCCCCACCGACCTGAGATAACACGGCTCCGATGGATGTGTGACTAGCGTCCGTGTCCAAGATGTATTTACCAGCCGTTGGTGATGTATCTGGGAATGCTAAAATGGGCGCCGAGCATAATGAATCTTTCAACTGTTGGAAAGCACGGTCACAATCCTCTGTCCATACGAAGGGAATATTTTTCTTAGTCAAACTCGTTAGGGGGCTAGCGATCTCTGAGTAATTTCTCACGAACCGGCGGTAATAAGAGGCCAACCCTAGAAAACTGTGTAACTCATTCACGGATTTAGGTACGGGCCACTCTTTGACTGCTGCAACTTTTTCAGGATCGCTATGAACGCCCTGTGCACTGACAACATGCCCCAAGAAAGTGACTTCGGTTCGGAATAAACGGCATTTAGTGGGTTGAACTTTGAGTCCCACCTCCTTCAAACGTTCTAAGACAATCCGCAATCGCTCAAGGTGTTCTTCGATGGTGTGACTGAAAACGATAATATCATCTAAATATACGAGGCACACCTGTGGGACTAATCCTTTGAGTACTGTGTGCATCAGTCGTTGAAACGTGGCTGGTGCATTACTTAACCCGAACGGCATGGTCTGGAATTCATATAACCCGGTGGGTATAGTAAAAGCGGTTTTGTGCCGATCACGAGGGTGGACTTCCACTTGCCAATATCCAGAAGCTAAATCAAGGGTGGAAAACCAGACGGCACCTGATAATGCTTCTAACGTCTCATCTATTCTAGGCAATGGGTAAGCATCTCTCCGGGTCACTGCGTTTAATTTTCTGTAATCAACACACAAGCGCAGGGTGCCGTTTTTCTTCTTAACTAACACTATAGGCGAGGCCCACGGTGAGTTCGACGGCGCAATTATTTTTTTCTGTAACATTTCATCAATCATGCTTTCCAGTTGCGGACGAAACTTAGCTGGGACTCGGCGAGGTGTTTGCCGTATTGGAGCACAACTACCGGTCTCAATAGTATGTTGGATAGCTGTGGTTCTTCCCAGGTCAGTCGAGGACCAAGATATGACCTCCGAAAACTCGGACATTAGCCGATGTACCGCCTCTTTGTGCTCTCGCGGGACCTGTGTTAGCATACTTTCCATCAGGGCGGTATCAATTGCATTCACACTCAGCTGTAAACAGGTATTATTAATATCTGCTCCAAATAGTAATGTAGAACCTAGAAGGGTGAGCTTTTGGGATTCAATATCAATTGACGCGTTGCAACCGCGTAGAAGGTCATAACCTATTATTAAATCCCACGACAATCCGTTAACTACCAAACACGGATGCCACATACGACCATGTTTACCTTCCCATAAGACTAACAGCTCGCCAGCTACTTTCATACGAGACCCATTTGCCGTTTGGATGTTAAGGTGGGGTGTGGCAGTTTTGGCCATAGCATTACAATATTTGCTGGACAACAATGTGCGAGCTGCACCTGTGTCTACCAACCCAACGAGAGTTCTGTCATAAAACTTAACTAGAACAGTGGGCAGTTGCTTAGCTACATATGGCTCGTCTGATAATGGCATGACATTAGATAAAAAAGAGGGAGACTCACCAATCTCTTCTGGGAGGCGAGAGTTTATCCAGGCCGCTCTTGGACGTGGTTGGTGTGGAATTTGTCTTGCTTTCGGGGAAGATCGGGACCTCCACTCAAGATGTGGTTTCGTACGATGCTCACGAGGCGTCCTCGATTCTTGATATTGTGATTGAGTATAGGGTCCGTCTGTTGGTCGCCGATTCTTACGAAGCTTAATTAGAGCTTCCTTCTGTTTGGCAACCTGTAGAGCCTCCACGGGCGATGTAGGGTTGCTTTCAATGACCCTTTCTCGTACTTCGTCGTGCAACAACCCTTCTTCGAATTGGTGGAGAATACGGGAGCTGATTTCGGTTGCGGAGTCTCCTTCAAAAGCCCCTGGAGCTAACTCTTGAAGTCGCCAGAGGAATTCCTCTGTACTTTCGCCGCTCTGCTGGACACATGCGTGAAAAGCAGCCCGCTGCCCAAGAACATGGGTATGCGGCGCAAATGCTCGACGCATCGCTGCAAATAGCTCCTCTACTTCCATCGTCTCTTCTGTGTCAACGCCAGCTAGCTTGAGGCGTTTCAACGCAGGTATTGACAGTAAACAGATTACAGCACTAGCTCTTTGTTTTTCATCAAATTGTTGTATATATCGACGGCACTGCTCCTCCCACAATGTGAATGATTCCCCTGGGACGAACTTTTCTGGTGCTGGGAATTTAACTTGGGGTTTATTGTTGGAGGACGATGAAAGTGTATTCGACGTCATCAATGCTATTCTGAACGCTGCGACCATTGCTTGAATCATATCTGGGGCAGGCGTGGACGTCGACGTTGTCGGTGAGGTTGATGACATTACTGGTGGCGCTCTGTTACCATTTTCCGAGTCGCAGGCGTTGGCATTAGCAGGAGATTCAGAGTCCTCCACTTCGCGCTTTAGTTTACGCGAGTTGGGCAGGCTCGCCATGTTCTATTATAGAACAACACAGACAGTATCAGATATCAAGCACACGGGGTGAGGTGAGAAGCAGAACGCGACAGGAAAGTTCAAAAGATGTATATATTTACAACAAAGAGCTAGGCCTTCAGTATTCAGCAGCCACCAGTTTTTGAATTTGCGCCTCCTCTTGAGTTCAAATTACTACACCTACAACCACGGGTCCCAGATTGAAATTCGCGCCAGGCTGCTAGGTACCCAACCAAACAAGAAAAAGGTATTATTAGCTTTAAAGACTACATGCGATACTCAAGAGGTTATTTAGCTGTTGCCAAGTAAAATTTGAAGTTATCTTTAGCTTGAGATTATGTGTTAAACAAAACCAAAGTCTATTCGTAGAATGAGCGTTTCTGGGATACTAGGAGAAAAAGAAGTGTTTCAGATGAAATGGAAGGGGTACATTGGCACAAAGCAAATAATATACGTTTTGTATATTTCATTTTGAGTCTTGCTTTCCATACATGACCACTAAACAGCAGTGACTGCCACCGACTAGCAAAGCTTATGAATTGAAACTATTTTATTGAGAATGTACGTTAACGTCACTCAAGGGATCCCTCTACTCATTGCATACCGTCGTCATGCTTTCGCTTTTTCACTTTGATCTCTATATGGATAGGGGTGCATCTTAGTGTCATGAATATCATTTAGAGACATGTCATGTCCAGAGAAACTGCTTTTATTCATAAATCGGTTCGCCTGTGACATCGCATTCACGTATTCTAGTACTAATAAGCCTCAATGAGTCCTAGATTTGCATCAAAGAAATCTTTTCCGAATACCATTTCGAATTACATCATCACAGTAAACTATATGAAAAGTAATTCATTGGAAGTAGAGACATGAAGCTATCAAAAGACAATTCATAACAGCTAATTTTGTCTATCGACAAACTTTCAGTCTTAACAATCCTGATTATATCCACTCAAAAACTGTTGGTTTCTAAAGACACAGGGAAGTTATGTAACAAAAACAACAGTACAATGAAAGTAAGGGTTTGAAATTTGACAAAACATAAACTATTTTAGATGAAGGACCAGATGGGTGAATGTCGACTTTAAAGATTGGGACAGTGAGTAAAACTTAGAGGAAGACAGAGAAGGAACCTCTAAGAGTAAAAGTGTGGAACTATTCAGTCAGAGTGTACTGAGGGGTCATGGACTATGATATAATAAGAAGCTGGAAGGATCTGTTCTGCACATGAATAAATGGGTGGATCGCCAGCACTTCGGCCGTACACAGGTGCTGAAAATTGCACCCCATGTGCCACTCGGACTTACATAGACTTGGGCTTTGGTGGAGTTATGTGCCCAGACATTGGCTAAATGGGAGAACTTAAATTCTAACTAACTTACTCTGTCGTCCTAATAACTATGCTGGATAAATTTCCGATACCTATCTAGAGGTCGCTCTTTTCTTTCAGCCAATGTAGCCAACTTCAGAAGGGCGAGTGATTTTGTGGGCCTGCGTGGAAGCCGTCCAAATAGGCACACACACTGGTTATTTCGTGACCGTAGAAACTGATCAGTAGCCCAGTCGGAAAAATGTTTTTCTTGGCAGTCCGGATGGGAGATTTTTAAGAGTCTCAGGCACCGGATCACCCTGCAATTATACATTCACATGTACTCATTGGATTTGGGTTGTTTGTGAGAAGGATTGACTTACTAAGCAGTGCAATGACACGTCCTCGTTTCCATCGAAGCTCCTCGTTTGGATTCGGTTCAGATATTTAGCCTTGTGAAGTTTTTTCATGTGAGCACTGGGACAGATAAATTTGGCAGATAATATCAAACCGGCTACGAATACCACACCCTATGCTGAATAGTGAGCACTAGTTTTAACTGTTGCCCGAATAACTAGCATTGTCACTGGTAGGCATTTTATCCACTGAGCGCAGTCTGAGAGAAATGTTAACAGGGGATTTCTTTGTAGAATAGGTCAAGCTCTTACGTGGGGGACAATGGGTCGTGCAACGATTTATATGTGACTCTGGAAACTTCGATTAAATGTTAAAAAGATTTGACTCAAATTGAGCTCCTGTATCAGTCATAGTTGTCATAGGCGCCCCAAACATGGCTATTAAGAGTCCAAGAAAATCCTCTTCCACCGTTTTGGCTCCAGAATAATCAAACGGTGGGGCCACAGATAACCAGGTGGAGGTATCAATACATGTGAATAAGTCATTGAATCCGTTAGAGTGTGGTAATGGATCTGCGAACATGGGAGAAAGCAGCATCCGACTCCGAGGATGTTTCCAAAGAAGACGTACATCTGTTCACTGGCGTTATATGAGCACCCTCGCCCACTTATCCACTTCCAATTGTAGCTTTGGTCAGATATATCTCACAGAAGTAATTTTGGCCCAAGCCTAGTCCTCGAGTGTGTTAACCAGTGGAAATTACTTAATATGGATACTCTCGTAACTTCGAGGACGAATGGTTTAGGCGGATCTTTCGTTGTGTCCAATTGTATCAAGTTGGTACGGACAGGAGATGCTTACTGTTTAAGTTTGAGACTACAAATGTCAATCACGACTCATAAACCGTTAATTCCCAGCTCTCGCTACGCTCGGGCCCACGCTGTTCTTTGAAGATTTCTCAGAAACGCTTAGTTATAACGGACGCAAAAACCAAAACACTGATCTGCCGCTTTAGATTTGTTTATTGTTACACCAACATATAAAAGGAATAAGCGAACTAAGCAAACTAAGGTCTGTAAACAAATATTACAATAATAAATCGTTATATTACTTCTGACGATGTTTCACTCTTCTTTCGGAACAGCGTCCGATGAGACGATGACTGTCGTATTGATGCCTCCGCGAAAATCGGGGAAGTTGATTTTGAGCAAACAACCAAGAATTGATCGTTCAATCTTCAACTCCATTGACACTCCACGGCAAAAAAGGGATCCAACCCTTTTTTCCTTCACGACCAATACACGTCGACTTGGATGCCGTTGCGAGATCCTGGGTCACACGGACAGAGCTGAAATGGAAAACAAACAGAAAAGCCAACACACCACAAGCATACTCACAGCACAATCTCACACATCAATGACGACCTGCGCCTTCCAGTTAAAGGCATCCTCTTGCAACACAATCTCCACTTGCTAGAATGACTCTTGCAGAATACAACGTGACTATGGTAGTACCTCACGATACTCTACGCTCATCCTCTTATCTACTCACTACCAATTACCACTGAAATCGCTTGTCACTCATTCTGCCTCAGTTCTAGTAACGGTGACGCATGCGAGCCTCAGTCGTTTACACTCCCGCTCCCCGGCGTGTGGGACCACAGCTAACAATTATTTCCGTGTGCATTTCATTCTCAGCACTAGCCTAGCCTCCCCGGCGTATACGACCCATCTGCTGTCTCTAACATCAGTCAATTCATTCACGGATGTAGAAGACTCGAAACAACTTCAGAAGTAATCACGACGAAAATTTCGACAAAATTATGTAATAAAAACAAGGTACGAAAACAACGAGTAAACACAATGAATCCAAAAAACACCAGTTGATATGACACAGCACACATATATACAAACAGTACACACAAACTCGCGGATCATGCCTTGATGGAATTCCTTTGAAGAATCGCAGGACTTACAGCAGTACGCCTACATTCCTTCTCAGGTTGATGATCCAAGTGGAAGTCGTCCGGACACAAACAGAATTACCAACAGCTAGATGACAGATGATATCAATTCAGTATATACAATATGAACATATGTACAAGATCACACACCAAGCACATTGGACTGCTCATTGATGCGCTACCCTTTGAAGAACTGTAGGACTTACACCAGTACGCCTACAACCCTCCTCAGCTTGACGCCCTAGGCTGGAAAATCGTCGCAGAGTTCATCTGCTGACTTCCCTCTATCAGCTATATCCTCAAATCTGAACGGCAACACGCCCATGTCATTGTATCGTAGAATATAGATGACCAACAAACACACGACATATCTGATCAACCAAGCGTAGAAACAGAGTAATTTACACCAAAGATAATAGCATTCAAATAGTAACTTGAAACTAGAAATGCCTTTATTCATGCAAGTCAATTTAACAATTACTCTCTCGTTTACACCTGGCTTATTCTCACTAAACTGACCAATATATTTCTCCCTTTCAAATGCACCAATACTATCATAGTCATTGCACAAGATACTTGAGTTGATGGGCGTCTTTTTCATTGTGGATGACAACACCAACGATGACTGATTGATATCAGTTGATGAAGTTAGCGGTGGATCAAAAGCTGTTGTTGATCGACTTTCAGAAATTTGTCCACCTGCAAGACCACCACAACTGCTGTCTTTTACTATCAGCTCAGGTTTAGCACTAGCATCTGATGATAGGTGGGCTACATGCTGATCACTTACACTGACGGTCTCACAAATATCCATAACTTCTGCAACTGCATCCGCATTTATTTCTACTTCACGTTCAAGTTGTACAGAAACTTTGTTCAACTTAGCAGTCGTAGGCATATCCCTTATCTCTTCATGATCAACCAAATACAAATCTGCACTATCATGATCATTACCACAAATATTCAATTTACCGTCAAGTTCATCATTTTCAAACTCTTTAATAACAGAAGTAGACAATTTTGGTTCCTCCTCACAAATCATTAAAGGTTTTATATCCTCACTCTGACTAGTTATACCTTGTAAACTTGTGGAGTCAGAACTGCACCCTGAAGCAGTAACTCTATTCTGTGACACTCTATTCAACAATGGCTTACCAGTTGCAACTACAGACTTCTTCACCGCACCGTTATCGTCACACAATTCGGAGTCAGGTCTGGAGTTTACATTTAGCTTATCACTGAACTTGCTCACTGGTTCACAGTTCACTTCTGTATGCACCTCTTGAACACGTGTAAACCACAACCGTGTTTGTCTTGCATCTTGTAACTTATCTGTTGAGGATGTACTACGAAACCTGTTACACTCACTAGGTCTATATGCATTACTAGACATCATGGAGCCTTCTCGATATCCACCTCTCTGAGGCCCTTTCGTCATCAATGATTGCGTTTTACCCTCAGACTGCTCTATTCTAGGGGTGAGATGTAATAGACTGGCGAACTTGCTCATAGATTGATTGACACTAGTATTTACCAGTTTCAGGATATCATCAAATTTTGGCTCGATGCCCTCATCCTCCATACGGGAGCTTATCTTCACCCACTTCCTTTGCAGTCGAGTAGGTAGACGTCTTGCTATTACTTCTAGTATAAAACTCGAGTTGAGGTCACTCATGCGATTCATCGAAATCATTCCATTCTTGTAAATTAGCAAATTATCTAAAAACTCAGTGAGTGCCTTGGAGTCATCTTGTAGTTGACTACCATTACCCTTAACAGCCTCGAATAATTTCCCTGCAATCATCGAAGTTCTTCCGAACCTTTGACGTAATATGCTCATAGCCTCGTAGTAGCCCTCTTTTGGCTTCATAAACTTACAGCACTGTATAGCTCTTGCAGCATCTCCAGTGCAACACCTCATCAAATACATCAATTTCAATTCATCATTTAATAAAAAACCACTCAACATGATCTCAAACTCCTTTACAAATTGTAAATAATCAGCCGGGTTTCCATCAAAACATCGTGGTTCAAATTTAGGGAGTTTGATGTTCCTATTATCCCTGAACGGCGAAACAGTAACATCAACCATGTCATGCTTAACATCAGACACATCGTTACAAGTAACAGACAAGTCATCATGACTTACTTTCCTGTTTGTATCCAAGACACTCTGTCCCTTCTTTGACCCAGGCATTGTTGAACTCGACCCAATTCCAAAAACGTTCCAGATATTGCTTGTTCAAAGAGGACTTGACCGGCACCAGGAAAGATGAACGGCGACTATCCAAACTTTCACCAACTGTTTCAATCCGCCAGATTTGTTTCTATCGTCAGAAACTGTCAATCACGTCTCATAAACCGTTAATGCCCAGCTCTCGCTACGCTCGGGCCCACGCTGTTCTTCGAAGATTTCTCAGAAACGCTTAGTTATAACGGACGCAAAAACCAAAACACTGATCTGCCGCTTTAGATTTGTTTATTGTTACACCAACATATAAAAGGAATAAGCGAACTAAGCAAACTAAGGTCTGTAAACAAATATTACAATAATAAATCGTTATATTACTTCTGACGATGTTTCACTCTTCTTTCTGAACAGCGTCCGATGAGACGATGACTGTCGTATTGATGCCACCGCGAAAATCGGGGAAGTTGATTTTGAGCAAACAACCAAGAATTGATCGTTCAATCTTCAACTCCATTGACAACAAATAAATAAATAAATTTATTCTCGCAGTACGGTACACGAGGGACACCAGTTTACAGGCATCATCAAATTGTTACAGAAATAAAACCATATTATTCAGTCACAATTTACAGGTGGTAGCAAAATATGTTTTACATGTACGCTGGAGATTATACATACACTTAATAAATGTTAATCCCAGTAGTATAAAACAGCCTTTTCACTTGTGTACAATCGTTTCTGTGCACAGTTGGAAAAGTTTGCTAGATTGTCAGTGAGTGCAACACATCAGGAAATACAGAAGATTCGTTTGCGCATTAACAAAAAAAACCAGGTCTTTGGTGGATGGGTTATAAGTGCCTGAGAAAAAAATAAAGCTTGAAGTCAATTTTCATACATAATTTCGTTGTGTACAGAATCCTTGAATTATAGTTCACTGATGTGTTATTTTGAAATCAGTGATATGTTTATCTCATTTGATCTGCAATGTCATTGTTGGGAGTAAAACACATAAGCTTTAGACGCATAAATTAGTGGACGTATAATTTAACCCTTCGTCGTCCTCTTGATGTTTGATCTGTGGTTTAAAGTCCACGGTCTTTTATTCCACTGCATTCGTCTACATTCCAAACAGTGAGCCAATCACACAGTTCTCCAACTTTTCCACGTGTCCTGTGTACAAGGTAAAATGTGGCATAAAATCAAGGTGACAAACTTGAGGTGGTGAGTATTCGTCTATTTTCTCGTTGAGTACACAAGTGGAGAGTTTGTGATCTGTACGGATTGCGAATAGTCTGGTCTCTGCCGTGTGGCGGAAGTGTTCAAATGCTATTCATATAGCTGACAAATCTATATTAGCAGTAGAATAGCTTTTTCCCGTGGGATTAGGCTGTTTAATTAAGAATGGTATTGTTCCCAGGCATTCCCAACCATCTTATTTAGAGCTGCTCCTACAGCCTTATCTGATGAATCTACCACAAATGAAAGAGAGCCATATATATCAGCGTGCTTTGGGTTTTCGACTTTCTCAACCTTATCTTACAGTTGTACGACTACACTGGGTGCATCTTTTGACAGCTGAAAATCTTTCAGTTTTCTTGATTCAGCGAATGCTGGGGGCCAAGTGTCCTTGCGTTATCGTATTTTTCGGGCCAGTCCTTCCATTTTAGGAGGTGGTTACCTCTAGTTTTGTGCCTTTCGTTAGTAATTTTCCGTACCCCTTCGGCCGATACTGACGGATGTTTGACTAATTTCAATGGGAGAAGTTCACTCGCCTCGCCTTTCTTATACCTCCGCTCTTCTTTTGTTGTTAGTTGTCTCTTCCATGTGGCAACTAGAATATCATACCTTTAGTGATCTAGGATTGGTAGGTCTACGTTGGTGACAGTGTATACTAGTCGGTGGCACAGTAGTTAGGACTTTCGTCGACCATGCACGTGCTCCGAGGTTCGATCCCCCGCCGACGCACACCTGATATCTATGGTCGGCCTGCAAAATTTGGGCTGCCGATATCACATGCTGGAAATTCCATACTTGTATCAAAACTACAGTGTGGAATCAAGTTATAATAAAAAAATACAAAAACATCGCTGCTTGGGCTGCATTGGTGGCTTGCAGTGTGATGGGGATTTTGTCGCCCCTTGTCAGCCTTATTCTCAGCATGATGTCGTCAGGGGAGTCAATATTCTAGCGGACACCTAACTGTTTACTTTAGAAAAACAGTAGATATTATTAAGCCCTCGCTTTTCTTCTTCATAGCTCATGCACTTTGACTTGTGTGTTTGACTCCTATTCAACCCATATAAGTAGGTAAAATTATCACCACTTTTCACTTAAACTAATTGTTAGCAAGAAAGGCCGTAGAATTCCATTACTAAGACCTATCGGGGAAATAGCATTTTTAAAAACAATAAAAATTGACGAACCCCATGGTTGTTATATACTCTGAATTATCAACACCTATTATATACTTCTGCACCTTCCTGGCGGTCTTCTTGTGTCTTCTTCTTTTTTCAAAAGTACTGCCTTCAACGAAGGCACTGATGCAGTTCTGCTATCCTCTACTTATTCAGAATATTGCTAGCTCACCTGGTTAATAACGGAACCAACTCCGTCATGAAATCTGCTGACAAGTTCAAAGTTGGTCTCATAGACAATTAGAAAATTCACAAATATGGTGCGCTTACCAGAGATTTTTAATTTTTTCAAGACTTTAAAACACTTTATGAGTCATTAACTTATAATTATTGTTCATTCTGCATCTCTTATGTTTCACGCCAGGACCTGCGCAAAACCGCTACTTAAGGTCCACAATTAATATAATCATTTATAATTCCCGCAGGAAATTGATATACTGTGTCAATGTAGTTAAAGATTGAACGATCAATTCATGGTTGTTTGCTCAAAATCAACTCCTCCATATTTTTCGTGGGAGTCATCAATCCAGCGGTCATCGTCTCATCGGTCGCTGCACAGTGGAAGACAGAAAACTATCAGGAGTATTATCGTGATTTATTGTAATATTATTTATTACTAGACCTTGTGTAATAACATTATTGTTGGTTACATGTTGGTGAAAGAAAAAAGTATACTCGAGTCAACAATCTGTGTTCTGATTTTTGCGTTGGTTAAAACAAACTGTCAGCCACGTCTCGTAAACCGTTAATGCCCAGCTCTTGCTACGCTCGGGCTCACGATGTTCCTTGAAGTTTCTCAGAAACGCTTAGTAATAACGGACGCGAAAAAAACAAAACATAATTTGGTGACTCGAGGATCCTTTATTGTTACACCAACATATAAACAATGTTATAACTAAGATTTCTGACGGATTTTTACTCTTCTTTCTGAACAGCGACCGATGAGACGATCACTGTCGCATTGATGCCTCGGCGAAAATTGGGGAAGTTGGTTTTGAACAAACAACCAAGAATTGATCGTTCAATCTTCAACTCCATTGACACTCCACGGCAAAAAAGGGATCCAACCCTTTTTTCCTTCACGACCAATACACGTCGACTTGGATGCCGTTGCGAGATCCTGGGTCACACGGACAGAGCTGAAATGGAAAACAAACAGAAAAGCCAACACACCACAAGCATACTCACAGCACAATCTCACACATCAATGACGACCTGCGCCTTCCAGTTAAAGGCATCCTCTTGCAACACAATCTCCACTTGCTAGAATGACTCTTGCAGAATACAACGTGACTATGGTAGTACCTCACGATACTCTACGCACATCCTCGTGTCTACTCACTACCAATTACCACTGAAATCGCTTGTCACTCATTCTGCCTCAGTTCTAGTAACGGTGACGCATGCGAGCCTCAGTCGTTTACACTCCCGCTCCCCGGCGTGTGGGACCACAGCTAACAATTATTTCCGTGTGCATTTCATTCTCAGCACTAGCCTAGCCTCCCCGGCGTATACGACCCATCTGCTGTCTCTAACATCAGTCAATTCATTCACGGATGTAGAAGACTCGAAACAACTTCAGAAGTAATCACGACGAAAATTTTAACAAAATTATGCAATAAAAACAAGGTACGAAAACAACGAGTAAACACAATGAATCCAAAAAACACCAGTTGATATGACACACCACACGTATACACAAACAGTACAAATAACCTCGCCGATCATGTCTTGGTGGAATTCCTTTGAAGAATCGCAGGACTTACACCAGTACGCCTACAACCCTTCTCAGGTTGACGATTGTAAGTTGTGGAATGTCCGGACACAAACAAGATTAACCAACAATTACAATAATTGGAACTCACACAACTATTTAACACAAACATATGTACAATCAACACATCAAATGTTGTGGATTCTGACACGACAAACTACCCTTGAAGAACTGTAGGACTTACACCAGTACGCCTACATTCCTTCTCAGGTTGATGATCCAAGTGGAAGTCGTCCGGACACAAACAGAATTACCAACAGCTAGATGACAGATGATATCCATTCAGTATATACAATATGAACATATGTACAAGATCACACACCAAGCACATTGGACTGCTCATTGATGCGCTACCCTTTGAAGAACTGTAGGACTTACACCAGTACGCCTACAACCCTTCTCAGGTTGATGCTCTAGGTTGGAAAATCGTCGCAGAGTTCATCTGCTAACTTCCCTCTATCAGCTATATCCTCAAATCTGAACGGCAACACGCCCATGTCATTGTATCGTAGAATATAGATGACCAACAAACACACGACATATCTGATCAACCAAGCGTAGAAACAGAGTAATTTACACCAAAGATAATAGCATTCAAATAGTAACTTGAAACTAGAAATGCCTTTATTCATGCAAGTCAATTTAACAATTACTCTCTCGTTTACACCTGGCTTATTCTCACTAAACTGACCAATATATTTCTCCCTTTCAAATGCACCAATACTATCATAGTCATTGCACAAGATACTTGAGTTGATGGGCGTCTTTTTCATTGTGGATGACAACACCAACGATGACTGATTGATATCAGTTGATGAAGTTAGCGGTGGATCAGAAGCTGTTCTTGTTCGGATCTCAGATAGTTGTCTAACTGCAAGATTACCACCACTGCTGTCTTTCACTATTAGATCAGGTTTAGCACTAGGGTCTGATGATAGATGGGCTACATGCTGATCAATCACACCGACGGTCTCACAAGTATGCGTGCCTTCTGCAACTGCACCTGCATTCAGTTCCACTTCACGTTGTAGTTGTACAGAACCTTTATTCAACTTAGCAATAGTAGGCATATCCCTCATCTCATCATGATCAACCAAAGACAACTGTGAAGTATCATGATCATTATCACAAATATTCAATTTATCATCATCTATTTGGTCGACTTCATCATTTTCAAACTCTTTAATAACAGAAGTAGACAATTTTGGTTCATTCTCACAAATCCCTAAAGATTTTATACCTTCACTCTGACTAGTTATACCTTGTAAACTTGTGGAGTCAGAACTTCACTCTGAAGCAGTAACTCTATTCTGTGACACTCCATTCAACAACAGCTTATCATTTCACACTTAGCTTATCCCTGAACTTGCTTACTGGTTCACAGTTCACTTCTGTATGCACCTCTTGCAAACGTGTAAAACACAACCGTGTTTGTCTTGCATCTTGTAACTTATCTGTTGAGGATGTACTACGAAACCTGTTACACTCACTAGGTCTATATGCATTACTAGACATCATGGAGCCTTCTCGATATCCACCTCTCTGAGGCCCTTTCGTCATCAATGATTGCGTTTTACCCTCAGACTGCTCTATTCTAGGGGTGAGATGTAATATACTGGCAAACTTGCTCATAGATTGATTGACACTAGTATTTACTAGTTTCAGGATATCATCAAATTTTGGCTCGATACCCTCATCCTCCATACGGGAGCTTATCTTCACCCACTTCCTTTGCAGTCGAGTAGGTAGGCGTCTTGCTATTACTTCTAGTATAAAACTCGAGTTGAGGTCACTCATGCGATTCATCGAAATCATTCCATTCTTGTAAATTAGCAAATTATCTTAAAACTCAGTGAGTGCCTTGGAGTCATCTTGAAGTTGACTGCCGTTACCTTTGACAGCTTCGTATACGTTCCTTACAATCATCGAAGTTCTTCCGAACCTTTGACGTAGTATGCTCATAGCCTCGAAGTAGCCCTCTTCTGCCTTCATAAACCTACAGAACTGTATAGCTCTTGCAGCATCTCCAGTGCAACACCTCATCAAATACATTAACTTCATTTCATCAGTGAATAAAAAACCACTCAACGTCATTTCAAATTCCCTTACTAACTGGGTTTCCATCAAAACATCGTGGTTCTAATTTAGGCAGTTTGATGTTCCTATTATCCCTGAACGGCGAAACAGTAACATCAACCATGTCATGCTTAACATCAGACACATCGTTACAATTAACAGACAAGTCACCATGACTTTTTTCCTGTTTGTATCCAAGACTCTCTGTCCCTTCTTTGACCAAGGCATTGTTGAACTTGACCCAATTCCAAAAACGTTCCAGATATTGCTTGTTCAAAGAGGACTTGACCGGCACCAGGAAAAATGAACGGCGACTATCCAAACAGTCACCAGCTATCTCAATCCGTCAGAAAATATTTCCGCCGTCAGAAACTGACTTCACCGTCAGAAACTGTCAGCCACGTCTCGTGAACCGTTAATGCCCAGCTCTTGCTACGCTTGGGCTCACGCTGTTCCATGAAGTTTCTCAGAAACGCTCGGTATTAACGGACGCGAAATCCGGAACACCAATTGGCGACTCGAGGATTCTTTATTGTAACAGCAACATATAAACACAGTTACAGCTAAGGTTTCTGAGAGTTGTCTGCTGATTTCTTTCTGAACAGCGACCGATGAGACGATGACTGTCGCATTGATGCCTCCGCGAAAATTGGAGAAGTTGGTTTTGAGCGAACAACCATGAATAGGCCGTTCAATCTTCAACTACAGTGACAACAGTTGTAGGTAAACCCAAGAAATCTTCTTCGAAATGTGGTAGTCACACTACGATGAACGAGTTTCTCAGGATTGCATCTATAACGAGGAAGAACAGTTTTCATCCCGCAAGAACACCGAGAATAAGCGTATCAGCAAGCCTACACTAAGTGCAAAGAAACCCGTCCAAGACAAACACACATACGAATAGTGCATTTCAACATGCTCCATCTTCTGGATATTTTGGTTTTTATAACCGATACAACTTCCCGACCATGTATGAACATCCTACTCAAGCCTCTTTTCAACTATAAACTGTGTCAGTGCAGTCACGCACACAGAATTATGTAATGGTAATATTTTCAGTCAGTATGTAATTTACCGTGACTTATTCACGCTTTTATTAGTTGATACACGCTCCTTAATGAACAAAATATCTGAACTAAGAACACTTATATCAGTCTCCACACTTACTGTAGTACTGATAATTGAATTATCGTGCTCATTTCCTCTCCATGACGTGCATTCAGGCATACGTGATTACACTCTGTACTGTACAGATAGAGACTTCAAGAGGATTGTTGAATGCCTCATTTACATTCGTAACTTCTTTGTAGTCAGTAAGGTCGAAAATGAAATACTGAGACTGGTGTCTCATTCCATCTGGGTCATCTCACATGTAGATAAATGCCAAAATCTCATCGACTGTGTTTATCGGGCACCATGCTCAACCTACGAAACTGATGCATTGATGACTAAACCGTTTGACAACGTCTCCATGTTTAGTACTACTTGTAAAATAATTGTAGGGGACTTAAGCCTTCAAGAAATTAACTGCTTAAATGGTTCTGTCCCCCGATGATCCGGCTAAATACCTTATACCGTTGCTTGCTACGGTTGGAAGCAAGGGCGTTGATAAAGCATATCCCCTATTTGAAGTGGCGCCTCTGGCTTAACCTTGACGGCATTTGCGCGGTTTCGTTGATTCGAGTTGTAGCTAGCCGTCCAGCAAACGCAGTAGACGCGATTTCGGTGCTTATTTGGCTCTTGTTGGATGAATTTATATGAAAATTGTTGTTCGATATCGTTCTTGAGCATTTACTGATTGCTTGTGTGACAGGACGCTTAAATACATGGTTCATGCAATGATTATTTGGCATACCGAGTAAGCTTCGCGTACATTTCGACGACTGTCATTCGATAGATTTCCTTGCAGCTTGGCGGAAACCTGTACTCGATCTCGAATTTCCCTATCAGCTGTTGTGCAGTACCTATTACTGTTGCAGGAACCGAAATATGATTGATATCGAATTCGTGCATCCTTCCGCACTTTCGTGTGGTGTTTTTATGGCTGAAAGTCAATGGGATGCATAGATACAAGGGAAAATTAGTGTTCACGAATGGGCAGAAACTGCGATATGTTTTGCGATAACCTACAACATTCATTGTTTTCTGCCAAAATTTTTAAATGATTTAAGTGCACACTGCAACATTTTAATAATTTGGTGGATTTCAATACCATCCTCGTGATCAGGTACGTAAAGACATCTGTGATGTGCGTCATTTTGTTCTATTATTGAGTTTGGTTCCATAAACTTCCGATTTTTGTTATTGCCCTGACGCCAAATTATATGCGATTGTTCAAAGTTAATTCACAAAATTAATTTGAAACCACGTAGAAGTAGTGTCCGACATCTCTTAAAGCTATGGACATAAGGTTTAGAAGCGGTTGCTGTATCCATTTAGGGGGGACTCATCGATTTCTGCAAGTAAGGGCTACGCATCATATTTCTAAATGCCTCCAGAAGCAACAGAATCTTCAGAAGCCATTATTGGGGTCCCAGCTCCTCTATTTCGAAACATATTATATGGACAGAACATAAAATTGACGTTTGCACATTTTTTTAAACCTATCTATAAAACGTGTTTGGATTGGGTCCTAAAGTTTGTGGAATCCGAAGTGTGATTCGGAAGTTTAAACCACTTTTGTGAGTTCCAAAACTATTTGTCATCACATGAAACCTTCTTTGTTAAACCTGGTTTGGATACCAGTCAGGGTAGATGTACTAATACCTGTTATTTGGTTAAGTGATGTTCATTGTTATTTTGACCTTCGATATGTGATCTTAATTCGACGTGAATTTATTTTCTGACCTCTTAACTGTAATTATTTCATATGTATTCCTATGACAAGTCCATGCGTGACCAGATTGTCCAAATTGTGTTGCACAAATACAATATTTTCAGTCAGTATGTAATTTACCGTGACTTATTCACGCTTTTATTAGTTGATACACGCTCCTTAATGAACAAAATATCTGAACTAAGAACACTTATATCAGTCTCCACACTTACTGTAGTACTGATAATTGAATTATCGTGCTCATTTCCTCTCCATGACGTGCATTCAGGCATACGTGATTACACTCTGTACTGTACAGATAGAGACTTCAAGAGGATTGTTGAATGCCTCATTTACATTCGTAACTTCTTTGTAGTCAGTAAGGTCGAAAATGAAATACTGAGACTGGTGTCTCATTCCATCTGGGTCATCTCACATGTAGATAAATGCCAAAATCTCATCGACTGTGTTTATCGGGCACCATGCTCAACCTACGAAACTGATGCATTGATGACTAAACCGTTTGACAACGTCTCCATGTTTAGTACTACTTGTAAAATAATTGTAGGGGACTTAAGCCTTCAAGAAATTAACTGCTTAAATGGTTCTGTCCCCCGATGATCCGGCTAAATACCTTATACCGTTGCTTGCTACGGTTGGAAGCAATACGTCCATGCACCTATCCGTGACGATATCCTGAACCCCGTGTTCCGCTATGACATAATCCCCGTTTCATATATGTTGGTGACATATTTTCCAGTAGTGACTTACCAATGGCACTCTGCTCTCTGACACTCTCATCACTAAATATAGGGAGCAAACATGATTCGCGGACCATGAGATAACGTAGTTATGAGCACACAGGCTGGGGAATAGTCCAAGAACTCACTCGATGCAATCAGTGGGACGATTACTTCACAACTGGCATCCTGGAGACTATAATATCTCTCTCTTATAGGAATGTAACCCTGTTCCTATATACTGTAGCTCATAAGAAGACTGTAAAATTACCTAAACATCAAGACGGGTAAAATCCAAAGCTTAAAATTTGTCAGTGCTTCTTAAAAACCGAATGCTGTCCACAACGGACATCCCTTACTTACTTCACAACAAAGTAATCTAAAGTAACCCAGCCATCATCTGTGAAAATTTCAGTGACTGATCTGCGAATTTTAGTTCAGAAACACTTACCTCTAATGAAACTGACCCCTGACCAGCTTCTCTCTCAGGAGCATCGTGTTCACCAGTCAGCTAATAGGACAAGCCGTTAAATGCCTTAGAACTTCTACTAGAGCCGGACCGGATGGAATCACCTCGATAATTTTCGAAAACGGTTGGTGTGAAATTTCCTTCCCACTTCGTATTTTCCTCATTTATGGACACTGGAACTTACCACATTGAGTTGGAAACCAGCTTTATAATTCCACACTACAAATCTGGTAAAAGATGGGAGGTGGTGCTAGCTGATCAGTAGATATGGTGGTATTCACTGAGGTGAATCACCCCATTCTGCAGGAACAGCAATACGCAATTTGAAGACTCGAGATATTTCTGATTTTTATGATGGCTTAGATCTCTATCTTGAAAAAGATAATAGTGAACGCCTTGACAGATAATGCTTCTACCTTTAAATATATACCATTCGCCCAGCCTATTGTTGAGATGCGACCACGTGGGATCTGCACAGATTTATGGGGCATCTTATAAATTAACTTGCTATCCATTGTCAGATATTTAAATACCACTTCAAAATGTCTTATCTCACTCATTTTCTAATAACGTCTTTACTTGATCCTCATTGTATTCCATTAAACCTAACATTTTATAGCTCTTTATGAATTTGATTCGACTTATTCTATTCCTATTCTCTGGAGGGTACGGCTGTGCATCAAATAGACAAAAAGACATGAAATAAAAACAACTGGCTTGAAAATAATTGTATTAAAACCAAAAGTGGACATCATGATAGTACGAAGAATATTGGTATCATTATACATTGCAAATGAACGTTGTCGGCCTAAGGATTAATTGCTTCCCCATCCTGTTTTCTATATAAATGTATTTATTGATGATATATTGCACTTACTTATTTTATTACACTTTAATGATTCACATTAGCACTTTAACTTTTCTAAAACAGCTTCCAATACCTTGTAAAGGTTGTACTTACCTCAATATTGGTTGGTTATCCTATGCCTACAACCACGGGATGAAAACGAAACGAAGTCGATTTTCCCGCTCAACCTGGAGGACAACTGTACAATTCAATAACTATACGGCCTGGTTCAGACAATGAGTGTAATTATATATATGTATCAAATATTTAACTGTTGAAACACTATTATTCTTGTAGACAATTTAAGATTTGACATTATACCATACTTGATCGTGCCTGTAAAAATGGCATGCATTTTCATGTAAATTTATGTTTATATGAAAATAAATTATTATTATCATTATAAGGCTGACGTTCACAATTATAGACCTATAAACATAACACCAGTTATCTGCAAGTTTTCTGGAGAGTTGTTAAAGCACCACAATCTACTTAGGGAAGATCCTGTTGCAAGGTGTCGACATGAGCCTCTCACAAGTGTGATCTGCACTACTTGTCACACTAATATCTCCATCAACATTACTGGTAGTCACAAAAGAAGTAAGAAACTAGCCGTCGTTCTCTACTTCAATATATCAAAGGTATTTCACGTGGTTTCTCAAAGTATTCTCTTTAAGAAGCTGCATTCCTATGGAACTCGTAATCCATTGTTTGGCTGACTGAAGATGTGTCTAGGTGATAGGATACAAATAACCAGATTTGAATCCGTGTTTCTCATCCTAGGCAGATCACAAGTGGCTTTGTAGAGGGTAGTGTCCTAGGATCACTTCTATTTAGAGTCTACATTAATAGTATTTATGACTACTTCACCTCACGTAAATCACTCCTATATACTGATGAACTCGGAGTCTTTTACTCCTACAATGGCCATGAATTATACGACTTGACAAATGATATTTTTCCTGGATCACGGTGGGCTTATTTCTGTCCGAAGTATAACGCTGACAAATGCGTCTGGATTTGCATTGGCGACATTAATCTTTGCCTAAATATTGAAGTGAATTGGCAAAATCTATCCGAAGTTAACCTAATCGTAGATCTCAGCATCAGAAACTCTAGTAATTCAACCTTCTCTGAACAAACCAATTACGGTGGATATAAAACACAGAGGCTTCTACGTTGTATCACTTTCAGTTTCTTTTGTTATCAAATAGGAGTTTTATCATACAGAGTGTGAGTTCGACCTATTTTAGAATAGCGCCCGCTTATTCCCAGTGTAATCCGGCTGAATGACAAGCTTAATTAAAAGAAAGTGCGACGACAATCTACTTTTCAAGCTCTTGGCTCAGAATGTGGTCTTGACTCCGCTGAGTGTTGCAATAGACTGAAGGTAGAGACTCTCTGGAAAAGATGTCTGAACTAATCTTCTTCTGCCCTCCTGTAGATCAATAACTAAACCTACCTCAGTAATCAGTTACAATCTTAGAAACCATAACAGCTTGGTTGCTACAGTGCACTGTCATACTTACAATTATAATGAGGAATAATTTTTGTTTTCATATATACATAAATTTACATGAAAATGCATGCCATTTTTACAGGCACGATCAAGTATGGTATAATGTCAAATCTTAAATTGTCTACAAGAATAATAGTGTTTCAACAGTTAAATATTTGATACATATATATAATTACACTCATTGTCTGAACCAGGCCGTATAGTTATTGAATTGTACAGTTGTCCTCCAGGTTGAGCGGGAAAATCGACTTCGTTTCGTTTTCATCCCGTGGTTGTAGGCATAGGATAACCAACCAATATTGAGGTAAGTACAACCTTTACAAGGTATTGGAAGCTGTTTTAGAAAAGTTAAAGTGCTAATGTGAATCATTAAAGTGTAATAAAATAAGTAAGTGCAATATATCATCAATAAATACATTTATATAGAAAACAGGATGGGGAAGCAATTAATCCTTAGGCCGACAACGTTCATTTGCAATGTATAATGATACCAATATTCTTCGTACTATCATGATGTCCACTTTTGGTTTTAATACAATTATTTTCAAGCCAGTTGTTTTTATTTCATGCCTTTTTGTCTATTTGATGCACAGCCGTACCCTCCAGAGAATAGGAATAGAACAAGTCGAATCAAATTCATAAAGAGCTATAAAATGTTGGGTTTAATGGAATACAATGAGGATCAAGTAAAGACGTTATTAGAAAATGAGTGAGATAAGACATTTTGAAGTGGTATTTAAATATCTGACAATGGATAGCAAGTTAATTTATAAGATGCCCCATAAATCTGTGCAGATCCCACGTGGTCGCATCTCAACAATAGGCTGGGCGAATGGTATATATTTAAAGGTAGAAGCATTATCTGTCAAGGCGTTCACTATTATCTTTTTCAAGATAGAGATCTAAGCCCTCATAAAAATCAGAAATATCTCGAGCCGTCAAATTGCGTATTGCTGTTCCTGCAGAATGGGGTGATTCACCTCAGTGAATACCACCATATCTACTGATCAGCTAGCACCACCGCTGCTCATTTTTTGATGTTAGGCACTGAGACTGTGATTATTATGGCTACTGCAAATATATTGCTCGGTATTAGACATGTTCGTACCCCATATACTATCTCCCTAGCTAACTTCTTCTTGAATAAGTTTTCAGTCATTTGGAACAGACCAAAAGTTAGTTAGTTGTGTGGCTCAAACACAGTTCCAGTATTCATTTATTCAGTCATCAGACTCCTCAAAGATGACAACGCTATCCTCCATCTGACTCCTACGCTTTCTTCTTTGCCTCACATAGGTGTGTTAGGTTCACAAAATGTACAAGTAGCAACATACTTCACTAATAAATGTTAATATTACTGGAGAAATGTGTTCAAAGTTTGCAGACATGGCATAAATATTAGCTCACACATGTACTATAAATACAAAATTTGCTGTGAAGAGAGTTAGGTGCCGTAGGATGAATTCCGGTGCAAGAGACAGACTTGTGCTTCCAAATGAGCAACCTTTTTCTCATTTGCACTCAATGAAGTCTTCACATGATCAATATCACAGGGGTTCTTCGTGGTAATTTAGACTGGCCGCAGTGTGTAACGCAACACATCTGGTTTCGTCTAAAGTTCATTTTATTCGCCATCGAATTTTGCTCACAAGGCAGGTTAAGTTTCCAACTGTGAGTTCGTTAGCAGAACGTGTTTCATCTACATTACGGGAGCGATTATTGCGTTCGAGCCATTTGGTGAGCTAGTGGAGGGTGATAATGTAGAGTTAATCGAACTTGAGTCAGTATCTAGACCAATCGTCTTTCTACAGACACGCGTTTTAGAATTCTGGTCGATAATTTTGAAAAAAGACTATGTGTCAGAAGGCAGTGAGTGCATATCAATTTCGACGTTTGAGCAACATATTCTGTACATCAATGCAAGTTTTTATCGCCCGAGTCCTCTGGCGCTTATTCTGCTTACACTGGCACTACAGATTAATGCGTGAAAAGCATCGTTCAAAATGCGAGATATATCTTGGGATGGGAATCGTCATGCTATGGTTACTGCCTAGCTAGCTAGGATAAGTCCACGAACGAGCGAGCGTAACACGACAGCATTCCAAATAGCGTGGATGCCTGACCACGAACCTCCAACCTGACGAGTTGACTCAAACAGTGAAAGTCAGCATACAATGTTGATTGTTAAGTTCTGGGGACCAAAAGTCTTGGAGGATTATTTCCCGCCACACTACAACTCACGGTTAGTGTAAGGAATCAGTCGTTTAGGCTCAAGCAGATAACTCTCATTGGAATGTCACCAGTCGAACGTGGGGAACAAGTAAACATTCATATTGGTTGAACTTCCGGAAAGTGAGAGGCTTCCATATGGTTTCGAGTGAATCTTGTGCATGTGTGGCCGCATAACTGAGGAGAAGAATTATTCCTGTGTAGTTTCGCTTCACTTCTGATTAACCTCATCAATTATGCCACAGTTCTCCTATTACTGAATACCAGACTGATATGTGCTCTTAGTAAATGTAAGTGCATCTTGTACAGTCCTCGGAGATGACTTTATCTTCATCACCTGATATCTATGGTCGGCCTGCAAAATTTGGGCTACCGATATCCGTGCTGAAAATTCCATACTTGTACCAAAAATACAGTGTGGGATCTAGCTGTGAATCAAAAAAAATGTTTCAGAATAGATTACCGGATTTCTCTTTGTGCCCATGATATGGCCTACACATTATTCCTGTAATCAGCACATCGTCAGAATTCCATTGTTATACCTATCGACATCGGGTGTATTCACGACCGTCATGAAGCTGACTAAGTCATTGCTGAGATTCAGGGTATTTATGTTGTCAGCTTCGTGTTCAGTGGACTGTTCAAACATTTAGTACACAGGGAGTTGACTAGAATAATAGCCTGTATATCTCTACAACATCAAAGTAGAGAGAAATTTCGACAGTCATTCGAACGTGTTCTGTTCCTCCGTTGTTTCCTCAATATCTCTACAGGTGGAAACAGTGTGGAGACTGTCAATATGTTGTAGACTTCAGAACCCTTCTCAGGCTAGGCGAAGTTCGCAATTGATCATAGTCAAACACATCAGAAGGTGTGAATTGAAACTAATCACTTGTTCAGTGATCATATGACTAGAACCTGTTCCTAAATGCAATGATTGAGATTTTGTGAGCCATGGGGAGAATGAAGGCGCTCCGAAACACTCATAATTATTAGGTAGTGCAGTTGCAAATAATGCATTCTGAGAAAACTAAAGAATTACCAGTGTAGTGGACGAGTGGAAATAATCTGAGAGGGGGATGAATTAACACATAACAACGTGTGTTTACCTACATTATCCTTACTGAAATGGTATGGGACAGAGAGGGAGATAGAGTGTGTGTGTGTATTTGTGGAACTATTCTACCTACCTGACTTAGAAACCATTTAAAGTACAAATAGAGAAGACGTTACAGAGGTACATAATACAACAAACACTCATATATCCAGTCTCCAAATCTGACAATATCTGTGAGAAAAATACGAAAACCAAACAAATGTTAGTCAGTCACGCAATTAACAATATTACCTATGTGATCTTGTCGCATGGGTCGTGCAGTGGTAGAATTTTCGCCAACAACGCATGCGACCTGAGGATCGATCCCCAGTTGACACACCCCCAATCACCAGCCAGTGGCAGGTCCATCAAAGAGGAAATGTTGGGCGTGGGACTAGCTATCCCACCACGCCCCATGAATATAAAACCACTACACTACTGAGAATTCAAAGTTTAAAATTGTCTCACTGGGGACGCAAAGCAATGAGATACGATAATAGTACCCATATAATCTCATGCTGTCTACACTGAAGCTGGTCATTTCATCTTACTTTTCAATAGTTAGTTCCCAGGGATTTGATTTCCTTCAAATTTCATCACGAACTGATATCACAGATAGAAAACCAAGGAGTATCGGGCAGTTATTTCGTCCTGGTTCAGGGGTAATTGGCGGTACGAAGGGATGCTAAAGCGGATGAAATTTTTGTAGGGTGAATGCTATTTAACCAGAAAGTGATTTGGTGGTGTCGGAACATCAAGACTACCTACTGTTTCTTCGTTAGTAATGTGGCTAGCAAGGTGGAAGCTGAATAACTCGCATATCTATCTCCTGCGCGTCATCGTATAGTTTTTCTCCATCTAGTAATAGGTTTTGGGAAACTTATTCTATTGTTGCTAATTCATGAATTGATTAGTTTTACCAATGCATCTTGTCAATGTAGTTGAAGATTGAACGATCAATTCATGGTTGTTTGCTCAAAACCAACTTCCCCAATTTTCGCGGAGGCATCAATACGACAGTCATCGTCTCATCGGTCGCTGTTCAGAAAGAAGTCAGCAATAAACCGTCAGAAGTAATATTGTGATTTATTATTGTAATATTTGTCCACAGACCTTAGTCATACGTCATTTTTATGTTGGTGTAACAATAAAGAATCCTCGAGTCAACAATTGGTGTTTTGGTTTTTTCCTCCCTTATTACTAAGCGCTTCTGAAAAACTTCAAGGAACAGCGTGAGCCCGAGCGTAGCAATAGCTGGGCATTAACGGTTTACGAGACGTGGCTGACACCTCTGTATTATCAGGTGGTGAGAGGGGGATGCGTTCTAGTTTGATGGACTTGTATAATTGATTAGATGTGAATGAATCATTAGTTTTCTTGAGTGTAATGAGTGATGAGAAGTCACTACATCTGTAGAATGGTCTATCATGCCTACGCAGACGAGGATCAAGTCGGGCTGTTAAGGCTTCGTTTTCACCAATCTCGCTGGACCAATGAAGTCATGTGCAAATCCTAGGTTTTCTTAGAGTAAGCTTTTTGTATCTATAGCCGAGCTGCATATAAAGTATGGCTCCCAATCGGGAGTAAGTAAGTATGGTTTCAGGTCATCCCAATGAGCGTGTCTGTATCCCTTTAGTAATATACACTGCACCCAGGGCCAAGCAAGATAGTCTCACAGTAAAAGCCGAAAAAGATTCTCCAAAAACCTAGGTCTCTCCACAGGCGTCCCTATACCTCCCTTGTGACAAGCCCATTAAACAGCATGTAAGCCTGAGAAAGAACTATGCACGCATCGTGACAGGTCCCATAAAGGAGACGGAACACGTGAGTGGAAGTGCTCTTCTTCGAACTAAGAGTAATAGACAAACTATGGGTGATAGACTACACGAGGTGAGAACTAACAGCAGAAATGGCTTTATTCACACGAAATCACATTCTAGCAGACACGCAATGGGCTCTGAGCTGATGGAACAGCAGAATGAGACCCACGATTTCCGTAATAGCCGAGGTTCTAATATGCCTATATGCACATATAACCTGAGAACCGGACTCATATTAAATAATAAAAACACATGGGCTACTAGACGGGACACCACTAGGTACCATATCAACGGAAATGTATACTCGAACCCTCGTAGTAGTTACGTAAAACCCCATCGGCATAACGGGTATAGATTGGCTCATGGTCCTTCTATGTACACGCACGAAATGAGTCAGCAAATGTACAACTACTAAAGACTTAGCACGCACCATCCTCAAAACAACCTAAAAACAGGGTACTTTGGCCCTGTAAATTACAATCTGAACAGTAAAACAGACTATCTAATGCCGAGAAATGATTCCAGATACCCACGTAATGAGACCAGAAACCAATAGATGCAACAAGATTATTTTCGGCTGCAGCAAACAATAGCCCCTCCCTCAGCACAGTTTGTTCAGGGAATAGTAGACACGCTGACACTGTCTCATCTGAGAATCCCTCCGAACATAACACAGGCAACCAGGAGTTAGGGATAGTAACAAGAAAACCTACTAATCATCCTCCAAACAACCCTGGTTTTCTGAAAATTATGCTCTTAAGGTGGGAGAGTGGTGACTGCTAGTCAGCGGATATGATGGTGGGGACATATGTGAACCACCCTTATCTGTGGGACAGCACTCTATTGCTAAGGCTCCTAAGTTCGGATGCCTTCTGTAAAATGAGAATAAATAAAAAAGTAAAAATTAAAAAAATAATTAAAAAAGAAATAGAAGTTGAAAATTGCCTAGAGCCGAAGTTTAAATGCAAACTACCGAATGAAAGTAAATGGTATGAGTCCGCTACTTCAGAAGGACACCGAACTGTATACTTCAGAAAAACATATTACTAGGCCCTCGCTTTTCTTTTACATAACTCACGCACTCTGACTTTTGTGTTTTACTCCTTTTAAACCTCGTAAGTAGGTGAAATTATCACCTGTCTTTCACTTTAAACTAATTGTTCGCAGAAAAGACTGTAAAATATCGGGAAAATAATATTTCTTGAAAAAAAACAATAAAAAATGATGAACCCCATGCCTGTTATATATTTTGAATTATTAACACCTTTTATATACTTCTGCAGCTGTCTGCCGGTTTTCTTGTGTCTTCTTCTCTTTTCAAAGATACTGCTTTCAACGAAGGTACTGATACAGCGCTGCAATTCTCTACTTATTCGTGATATTGCTAGCTCATCTGGTGAATAACGGGATCATCGGGATTATAAAATCTGCTGACAAGTTCAAAGTGGGTCTCATAAACAACTGGAAATGTTGACAAAACAATAAGAAGACGTAGTTTATCTGAAACGTATAATGTATTGGCGCAACACATTTCAGACATTCTGATCACACACGTACTTGTCATACACAGTTTTTATATAAGGCAAGAAAGCATGAATAATTACAATACAGGTCAGATTGTGTACAGGTCAAGGTCACAAAATAATGGGTAGGGAGACGCAAAAGGTGTGGGTAAGAAAGATAAAGGGAGGAAAAGAAGGGCAAAGAAAGGGTTTGAAAATATTATGAAGTAAAATTGGACCTTGGTTCTAAGTTGGATTACCAAGGCAGGTTTAAGGTGATAACAAATAACTTTTGGACGCATAAGACAGGTTTAAGTCTTTTAATGGCTAAGGCTTCAATGAATTTAAGTATTTGACCCAACCTTGTCTTATATATCGGCTTAAAGGCATTATTAAAATCAACCTTATGACCCGTCTCTATAATATGCTTCGCTATAGATGATGTTGGACATCTATTTCCCGGGTCAATTGTATCTGGCGATTTCATTTGTTGTTGCAGCCACTTTGGAATGTGTTCTGTAGCCCTAACATGCAGAGACCGATGGGTCCTCCCTATGTACGTGTCTCCACACATACATGTGAATTGATAAACACAGTGGGATGTGACACTATCGTTCGGATAATGTGAGGGTTTACAGGACAGCATAGTTTTCGTTTTCTCTATGAAGATAAGTTTAGCTGCATAATAGGTTCTACTAATTGCGGCCTTTAGTCTTTGTCTAGTGACTAGACTTTGTTGATCACCTCTGAACGGCAAGGATATGTAAACATCCGTTTTGGGAACTGATTGGATTGGTAAAGCTGTGTGGTTGACACTTACATATCCTTGCCGTTCAGAGGTGATCAACAAAGTCTAGTCACTAGACAAAGACTAAAGGCCGCAATTAGTAGAACCTATTATGCAGCTAAACTTATCTTCATAGAGAAAACGAAAACTATGCTGTCCTGTAAACCCTCACATTATCCGAACGATAGTGTCACATCCCACTGTGTTTATCAATTCACATGTATGTGTGGAGACACGTACATAGGGAGGACCCATCGGTCTCTGCATGTTAGGGCTACAGAACACATTCCAAAGTGGCTGCAACAACAAATGAAATCGCCAGATACAATTGACCCGGGAAATAGATGTCCAACATCATCTATAGCGAAGCATATTATAGAGACGGGTCATAAGGTTGATTTTAATAATGCCTTTAAGCCGATATATAAGACAAGGTTGGGTCAAATACTTAAATTCATTGAAGCCTTAGCCATTAAAAGACTTAAACCTGTCTTATGCGTCCAAAAGTTATTTGTTATCACCTTAAACCTGCCTTGGTAATCCAACTTAGAACCAAGGTCCAATTTTACTTCATAATATTTTCAAACCCTTTCTTTGCCCTTCTTTTCCTCCCTTTATCTTTCTTACCCACACCTTTTGCGTCTCCCTACCCATTATTTTGTGACCTTGACCTGTACACAATCTGACCTGTATTGTAATTATTCATGCTTTCTTGCCTTATATAAAAACTGTGTATGACAAGTACGTGTGTGATCAGAATGTCTGAAATGTGTTGCGCCAATACATTATACGTTTCAGATAAACTACGTCTTCTTACTGTTTTGTCGAAATTCATAAAGGGAACCAATTGCTTTAACCTGGAAATGTCACAAATATGATGAAATTACAGGTGAATTTAAAGTTTAATAGACTTTAAAACTCTTTCTGAATGATTTACTGATAATTATTGTTTATTCTGCATCTCTTGTGCGCCACGTCAGCACCTGTACAGAAATGCTACTTACCTTCCCAACTAACGCAATCATATATGATTCCCGCGTGAAATTGACATGTATTTTTTTTCAATCACAGTTTAGATTTGACGCTATATCTATTTTCTTATTTGTACACTTCATTTGAAATTTTTCTCTCACATTTACCAGTATTCAACTTATTTATAGATTAACAAATCATATTATATAATAATAATAATATATTCTCATTTTTTACATGAGGGACGCCAGTTTACAGGCATCATCAATTCGATAATTTACACATAATATTAATAAGCATATTTAGTAAAGATAATATAATAAAGTACATTTTTTTCCCTAGCTATGTAGGGTACACCAATTGTATAGGCATGCATAAATATTGTTTTAATAATAATAATAATATATTCCTTCCTGTTTATGCAGGAACATACCTATTGTATAGGCATGGATAAGTTATTATATAAATTACACATAATTTGATGTATAATGGACTTACAGTTTGGTTGTTCTTTCTGACATTAGGGTCAGTCGGAACAGTCTGCTATAAAGTCTGTTTGTGTAGCACATAAAGAGATGTAGAAATATTGTCTTCGCATTAACAAAAAACCCAGACATCACATGAATGTAATACAGAATTATATATTCTATAAGTTTTGATAAGTGTACGTATGTTCATGCCTGTAAAAATGGCTGGTTTCTGTTTTAGAAATAAATAATTATTACAAATGCTTGATCTCTCCTTAACAAAATAACTTCCCTTCGCGGCTTAGTATACATGGAACGTCCAACTCTGATCCTGGTAACTGAAACTTGGCTAACTAATGATATACCTGATACAAAGCTGATAATTGATAACTATGACATCCACAGGAATGATAGAGTGGACAAAAGGGGAGGCGGGTGTCTAATATGTGCTTCTAAATCCACCGACTTACACCGAATGTAAATAAAATTCTAATGGGATGCATATACAGAGCCCCTAACAGTCCTAAAACGACTGATACCCTTATCGGAGAAATACTAGAGATTGTACCTAAGCTAGAATTCGACTACAAACTAGTTTGCGGCGATTTCAACCTCCCTGGAGTGAACTGTGATACCTGCACTGGACAGAGAACCCACGAGGTGATCCTAGAAGCCATAGATGTGGGAGGATGGAGCAGTGCCTACGCCTCCCAACACGACACAACAATATTGTCGAACTAGTCCTATGCCACAAAATAGAGCCGATCTCGATAGAGGTGGGGGATAAGCTCAACAACAGTGATCACAACATACTGTACTGCACTCTACCTCTTCAACTAACAACTAGACACACATCCAAAATTTCCCCGGTTTACTATCAATATAAGGACTATAGAAATGCCGACTGGGAATTCCTACCAACGCTCTTGAGAAGCTCTGACTGGGGTGAATACTCAACCAATAATAACTTAGAAGTGACACTTAATACCTTCCACAAGACAATCAGTTTGATAAGAGACACAATCGCACCTCTGAAATCTGCCTTAAAGACACCAACTGTATTCGTAGACCTCAGAACGCAATTAAAACTAAGGAAAATGAAAAGAACATTTTATTTACATAAAACGTTTAGTGCATTACACCAGATACATGAAACATTTAAAAATCTTGATGGGAGACACAAAATGAAGGCACAACCTGAGGAAAATAAAGCTATACGGGGCACCTCTAAAACTCAGGAACTCTGCGAGATCTTGCAAAAACGACTGAAGAGGGGTGAAGACAATAATGTTAGCCACTTGGAACATGAAGGTATAATTTATGATGATTCCCAGATTATTAGTGAACTCCTTACAGAGTGGTTATCCAATGATACCAAAGTGCATCCGTCCCCAATTCTCGACATAACCTGCAGAAACAACTACAAGTTAGGTGAAATCAACTTTAATATACAAAATATACCATCAGCGGTAAAAACATTAAAAGCTAACAGTAGTTGTGGGATAGACGATGTACCATCCATCATATACAAAAACGGTCGAACGGATATGATAGCATTATTACTCCGAATATTTACCCTCTCACCAGTGACTGGGACCTACCCTGAAACTTGGAAAAGCACATATATATTACCCAAGAACAAAGGAGGGGCCAAAACTAGTGCATGTAATTAAAGGCCTATCGATATAACACCTGTCAGATCAAGGATCATGGAGAAAGTAATCAAAGGCCAAATGTCAAACTACTTTCTAAAACATAAAATCATCAACCAGTCACAACACGGATTCCTCAAGAAAAGATCTTGCGTCACTTGCCACATAGACTTTTTCAACGAAGTCATCTATAGAAGAGATAGGAGAGAACTAGTAATTATCCTCTATTTCAATAAGAGGAAAGCCTTCGACAGAGTCCCATATACTCTACTAGTCAGCAGGCTATGCTCACTAGGGATATGCAACTCCCTCCAAAATTGGATAAAATCATTTCTCTGTGACAGAAACCAGACAACAAATATTGGCTCGATGACCTCCAAACCTAGACCAATCAGCAGTGGTATCATCCAGGGGAGTCTATTGGGGCCCCTTCTTTTCATTATATACATAAACAGTATATGTGAATGCTTTAGTATAGGCAAACCAATATTGCATGCAGATGACTTAAAGGTGACATATACCTGCACAAATACAGATATCGGCACAACTATGAACCCTATACATGAAGAATTGATAAAAATGGATAGATGGTGTGACACCTGGAGACTCGAGTTTAGTGTTGAAAAGTGTGGATGGCACTGCATAGGCTGTTCCAACCTTGAAGTCGACCTAGCAATTCAGAGCCACAAAATCCCCAGACTCAAATCTGTACTAGACCTAGGACTGAAATATTCACACAATCTATCATTTTCTCAGCATATCTCGAAACAAGTAACGAAATCACGCAGGCTTATTGGTTTCCTACTCAGGAACTTCTACAGAAGTGAATCCAGAATACTACTGCACAAGGTTTGTGTGCGCCCACTTCTAGATTACTGCTCATTCATATTTAGCAGTACACGCATAGAAGACAAACTGAAAGTAGAAGGAGTACAGAGGTACTTCACGCTAAAAGTACTCGGAACCGATTACGGCACAAACTTCTCTACCAGATGTGAAATCCTAGGACTAGAAACATTATGGTTAAGGCGACTGCGACTAAATCTGGTACTCTTCTCTAAGCTTCTTAGCCACATAGTGCATACTCCTGCTAATTATACTCGGTTCCCAGAGGACACGTGATATAACCTCAGATACACTAAAGGTACAGTGGCTATACTCCAGAGGTATTTAAGTTCGGTGGAGAAGAACGATAAAGTCCTTCTAGGCAAGGACGCTGACAAAATACAACAGAGTCTTCTAAACACCTTGAGCTGCGATCTACGAATGTTTGGCATGCGATTCGCCCCCGCCAAATGCAAGATGATGTTACAGGACTGGACTGCACTGACCCCTAGTTCATAAATAGGGAGTGAAGTGGTAGAGCACATCGGCCGCTTCACTTATTACCGACGCAACATCAGCCAGTGCCAACGGGTTCATCTCTGACGAAATTTCAGCACGGATACAGGAGGCTCGTTTCGCATTTGCCAGTTTACGTCGACTCTGGCGTAGACGAGATATCTGACTATCGACCAAAGGGCGGGTGTACTGCTCATCAGTACGCTTCATCCTTCTTTATGGCTGTGAGACCTGGCCACTGAGAGTGGAAGACGTGAAAAGATTAGCTGTCTTTGATCATAGGTGCCTGCGTTCTATCTTCCGTGTGAAGTGGCATAATAAAGTGAGCAATATTGAGGTTAGGCATCGGGTTCTAGGTAAACAGGGGAAATCAATCGACGAAGTTGTGAAGTTACATCGACTGAGATGGTTAGGTCATGTGTTATGCATCCCTGACTAGTCATCGCTTTCCTCGGCGAGCAATGTTAGCTGATGTAGGGTCATGCTGGAAAACAGATAGCGGAGGTCAAACAAAAACATGGCACCAGTCAATGAAATCTACAACTGTTAGTCTAAGCCACGTAGGAAGGTGTTGACTTCCTGACCGGTTGGGGTCCTCGGGACGGTAAAAACCAATGGTTGGAAACACTTGGTGACATGGCTCAAAATCGTTCTCAATGGCTGGCTGGCTCAGATGCATCCACTCCTTGTGACTTATGATTTCCAATGAAACTGTTTTGTTCTTCGTTATTACTCCTCCTTTGTCTCACACCTCTGCTTACTGTCTCTATTGTGCTTTTCATGTACTTTCTTCTGTTGCTTTCTGTGTTGGTACATGGAGGGAGTGTGGCGACTTGAACTGGTGCACATATGTGCAAAGTTCTATGTCGAAAACGGACAGACAGACGGACAGTGGCTATAGAACCATGTAAATCAGCCACCAGGCAAACTACCTGAGGAAATGCGACTAGCGAGCACATTGGCCTCCTTTGAGAAGGCACTTAATGACACACTGAGTTTTCAAGTAATACCAGTGCTAATACCTATGTAAGAGTTTCACAAATCATAGGCCCACTTAATGTATTGTTTGTTTTGCTCCTATTTATAACTTCAGACAAAAACGCAGCAGTCATGACAATAACACCCATACAAATAAGAGTAGATCAAATTATGTCTACCTGATACAAAGGTTGAACCATAACCGACATATCAATGAAATATGAGAAAACAAGGTCGAAGATTATCGCAACACCACGTGGAAAGATATAAGTTACTTGGACATCATTTATAATCCACCAACTGGTCTCCTTTCCAAAAAGAATGCGGCGATGTTTTATCCACAGTGGCGAGGATATACCTAAATCCACATCTGCTGTTGTAAACATTCAGTGGAGGTAGGAGCCAACAAAGTAGTGCATTTAAAGTATATGTATACTTCCTATGATCACGGTGACACTCTGCAGAATATGTCAAAATCCAAGTTATTACCTATACAGCGCCAATAAACCTGGATTTCAGATTCAGATTTGTTGGTTGAGGATGAAAGGCTTGGAGCCTATGTTAATCCTTTTCTAGTAGATTTCTGTGGTTGTCAATACCCTTCTTGAACGAATCAGTTGAGGTTGCAGACACCACTTCTTCTGGGAGTCGGTTCCAAGAGTTTATGACTCGATGTGAGAGCCAGTACTCAACAGCAATATGATTTCTCCTTGGCTTTTGAACTCTCCTGCTATGTCCTCTAAGGTGTTCTGATCTGGTGGGAAGGAAAAGAGAGAATAGGTCAGGTCCGTAGTCATTATTTGAAATTTTAAACATTGTGATTAAATCTCCTCTCTGCCTACGGTATGACAGTGAGAAGAGATTTAAACTGCCTAGTCTTTCCTCGTATGATAAGTTAGCTATGCCGTGAACCATACGTGTTGCCTTCATTTGAACACTTTCTAGAATGTGTGAATCCCCTTTTAGACAGAAACTGTCGGCCTGGATGCAGTTTTCCAGTCTTGACCTAACCAGAGATGTATATAAGGAGGTGAACATATCTCTGGTAATTCTAGTAAAGGCTCTGCGAATCGCCCATAAGGACCTGAAACTACGTGCAGCCACCGCGCAACAGTGTGCTGTAGTTTTTAAGTCATGGCTAACTATGGCACCTAGGTCGAAGTGAGTCTGAACTTATGGGAGTATTATTCCCTCTAATTCATAGGAGCTTGTGCTTGGTTGTCCAATGCGCATGGTTGCACATTTTGCCACATTGATCGGGAGCATCCATTCAACGGACCACTCTGACAATTTGTTGAGGTCCTCTTGCAACGCGAACGTATCACTGTTGTTCTTCAGCTCTCTCCAAATTTTTAAGTCATCTGCGTATAGGACCGTAGGGAAGTCGGTGATCAGAGGTAACTCATTGATGTACAGAATAAATAGGAGAGGACCGAGTGCCGTGCCTTGTGGCACTCCGCTACGCACTGCTGTCCAAGAGGAGAGTTTTGAGTTGATCCTAACCCTCTGCCTCCTATCTATGAGGAATTCTCTTAGCCAGTCTAGTAGTCTGCCTTTGATACCAAGACTTTCCAATTTCATGAGTAGTCTTTTGTGAGGTACTTTATCAAAGGCTTCACTGAAGTCTATAAAGACGACGTCGACGGGTCTTCTGTTGTCCTTTGATTTGGCCCAGCTTTCTCTTGCAGTCAGGAGATTTGACAGGCATGAGAGGTTCCTCCGGAAGCCATGCTGTGCTCCACATAACAAGCTGCCATTTTCCAGATAGGCCATGATGCTCTTCTTGATAATTCTTTCCAGTATCTTGATTAAAGTGCTGGTGAGACTGATAGGCCTGTAATTTGAAGGGTTTTGTCTTGATCCTCCTTTGGGGATAGGGGTTACTATGGCATCTTTCCAATCACGCGGCAACACTCCATATAGGAGAGATAGCTTGAAGATCGTGGTCAAAGGGCCGGCTATGTGGGCTGATAGCTCCTTGAGAAACCTTGGATGAAGATTATCAGGACCCATTGATTTCCTGCATATAGTTTCACTGGGGAGTTGAGCCCGATGCCTTGGTCGATGTCAACGGAATCTATCCCATGTTCTTCTGATGCAGCCAGAGCTGATCCTATAAGCAGTGATGACTCCTGAGTGAAGACTTGGGAGAAGTAGTTCGCCATTGCTTCTGCTTTTTCTTGATCTTCTTCGATTGTATCATTGTCAATAATCAGGTTTGGGACACCACTGGATGCTTTATTCCTGAAATTCAAGTACGAAAATATTTTCTTAGGTTGTGCCTTTGTATTTTGAGCCAGGTGCGCCTCGAACTTCATCCTTGATTGGCGGATTTCTGCAATAGCTTTATTTCTAGCAGTGTTATATAATTCCCTGGTCTCAGAAGTCTCAAGTGTGGCAAACGGGTTCCAACATTTGTGTTTACGCCTGAGTAACTCACGCATCTCTCGGTTTATCCAAGGGGGGAATGTTTCCGACCCTTTTGAACAGACCAAGGGATGAAAGGTACAGTTACTTGGGCGTAAAGTTGCTTAAATTGGTTCCATGCGGCTTCTACTTGGGACTCTGGGTTGATGTACCAGTTTACTGAGTTGGCTGCTAAGACAATCGCATTTATATCAGCTTTCCAAACGTTTGGTCGAGCTGGGGTTTTGGCCCTTGCTGCCGTTGCTGTGAACTTGAAAGTGAGCACAGCATGGTCACTTCTTCCTAACGGAGGAAGATGTTGTATGAGATCCACATCCTCGCCGTGGGAGAACATTAGGTCCAGAGTTGACGATGAGTGCTGTGAGTCATAGCACGTGGGCTCAATGATATGTTGGGCTAGGGCTAGCGATATACTGCATTATAGCAGTTTATGATCAAAGGAGTTGACTGAAGATGGAGTTGTTAGGCTCGACCAGTCAACTGTTGGGGCGTTGAAGTCACCGACTACGCGACTTCGACATTTTGAAGTCCAGGAGCCTAGCTTCTCTATTAGGAAGTCGTCCGAACTGCAGTCAGGACTGCGGTACACAGCAATGAGGTCAATGTCTTGGCCTATGCAATTAAGTCTGTAGCGTAGAAGTTCGCATGACTCACTTTCGTGGGCGGTTAGGCCTTTCTTGAGGTAGATGACTACGCCACCTCCTTTGCAGTTTAGTTGGTCCACCCTGTGCACTTCGAAGTTTGGCAGGTTAACTTCGTTGTCAGTGACATCGGGTGTGAGCCGTGTCTCCGTGATAATATTTGCATCCGAGTTTCCGGATTCTATCATGTTAACCAGCTCAGTCCTTTTATTTAACAGGCTGCGGGCGTTTGCGTAGCGACTGTTAATTCAGATTGGTGCTTCCCCGGCCTACCCACAGAGGTTTCGGGATATCTATGAAATAAGGAAAATATGCTGACAGCTGCATCCCAGATCACACTGATTCATTCCATGGTAATATTCTGCTCCCGCATGCTTTATTCAACATTTTATATGGATTGGTTAGCGGTGATTCTGGCTCCAGATCGAAAAGAATAAAAAGTTCACCGGTTGCTGATTCAATAGTACTTCTCTGCATGTTTAACTGTATTCAAACTGCTTTGGTGAGCCTTTTGCATATTATGTTACTTAAAACATCGCTTACGGCAAACTAACTAACGTTTTATAAGCCATTCTTACACTTTTGTGAGCAGCCCATCATATCGACCAAATATAACGCAACACTCAGTTGTTACGCGTATTTTCGACAAATTCAAACAATAGTGGTGCCTAGGATTATATTATATAAATTGTTTTAACTTATACAAAGTGTTTTTACTATCAAATAAAGTATAATTATATTTCAATAGTTTACACACAATGATAGGTCTTGTTGTTGGTACTATCATTATTCCATTATCTTCCTTTGTATATATGTATATCTTGTGTCAGTGAAATATTTTAAACATGCCTATTCCATGTGTACATTACTATCATATTGATGATGCCTGTCAACAGTCATGTGCATTAAAAGACAGTATATTATTGTAAGATTCATTTTATTGTTAAATTAGGGAATTGACTTAAGGCTTTATTTATTTTCCCAAGCATCTGTAATCCATCCGATGAATACCTCGGTTTTTTGTAAATGCAATATCTTTATGTTTTAATTTTGATTACGGCTTGATTCCACACTGCGTATTTGGTACAAGTGTGGAATTTTCAGTATGGATATCGGTAGCCCAAATTTTTCAGGCCGACCATGGATATCAGGTGTGCTTCGTCGGTAGAGGATCAAACCTCGGACCATATGCATGGTCGGCGAGAGTTCTAACCACTGTGCCACCGACGCAAGATCTCTGTATCTCTTGATATGGTCCATTGAATCACTAGTTATCAGATTTCTCCCACAAATCATATACAAAATGACAGCAACCGAAATCATGTAATTTAAACAATACTTATGCATGCCTATACAACTGGTGTATCCTACAGAGCTAGGAAAAAATATGTACCTTATTATATTATCTTTACTAACTGTGCTTACTAATCGTATGTGTAATTTATCGAATTGATCATGACTGTAAACTGTCGTCCCTCATGTACAAAAAATTGGGAACATTCAACGTGCATCTCAATAAAGGCTCTTCGTGAGGTGGATTGTCGGCAACGCTATTTCTAAACTATGTGTATCAATATAGTCACACACATAGAAACCTGTGGTGATTGACAATTTCTATCTCTGTATTGTTTAAAATACTTACTGTTGACTGTTGATATGTTTCTTATATGAATTGCATTCTAATTCCGCTAAATACAAATTACTGATTGCTGCCTTCTCTGGGTTTTGATTAGATTCCTATAATTCAGTCATCCCGGTATATTAATATTTCAAGTACAATAAATTACTGCATATTGGCGTCGCGATGGAGCTAAGTAACCTGGGAAAATTTCCTCTCAATGGTTCTCCGCGGGAGATTGCTGATTATTTGGAATGCTTTGATGCGTGGTGCATTTCCAAGAATGTTCGGGATGATAAAATACCTGCTCATTTCATCACCGCTATTGGTCTTGATGCATATAACCTAGTGAAGAATCTGGCGTTTCCAGATAAACCCATTTCTATGCCATATGCTAAGCTCCGTGAACTTCTTATAGATCATTTCCATGTAACCACTTTTGAGACCAGAGAGAGGGCTCAGTTCAACAAACTGGTACGTTCTCCCAATCAGAAGATAAGAGACTTTATACTACAACTCCAAATTCAAGCCTCAAAGTGTAATTTTGGAGATCAGCTGCATACACAACTACGTGATTGTCTAATTGCTGGAATCAGCATTCCTAAATTAGAGAAGGAGTTAATTCAGATTCCTTCTTGTACGTTTCAAACTGCTAAAGAGGTATGCATTACATATGAAGATGTCAATAATGAATACTCTGCTCCCACTACGTCAGTGTCTGATGTTATGCTTTCTAAAGTCGAAAATACAAGTGGTAATGGAAAGCAATCCAAACTGCCATCCACAGGTAACAGAATGCAGCGAGAGATCAAAAACATTAAACGGTGTTTATCCTGTGGAAAGTTACATCTACGAAGCACTTGCCGTTTTCGGGATGCTAAGGAGGGAGGGTGGCGTTAGCTGATCAGTAGATATGGTGGGGGTCACTAAGGTGAATCGCCCCATTCTGCAGGAACAGCAATACACAAATTAAAGGCTCGAGATATTTCTGATTTTTATGAGGGCTTAGATCTTTATCTTGAAAAAGATAATAATGAACGCCTTGACAGATCATGCTTCTACCTCTAAATATATACTATTCGCCCAGCCTATTGTTGAGATGCGACCATGTGGGATGTGCACAGTTTTATGGGGCATCTTATAAACTAACTTGCTGTCCATTGACTGATCTTTAAATACCACTTCACAATGTCTTATCTCATTCATTTTCCAATAACGTCTTTACTTGATCCTCATTATATCCCATTAAACCTAACATTTTACAGCTCTTTATGACTTATTATATTCCTACTCTCTGAAGGGTACGGTTGTACACTAAATGCACAAATAGGTATCAAACAAAAACAACTGGCACAACTGAGGATAAATGTATTGAAACCAAAAGTGGACATCATGATAGTACGAGATATACGTGTAGCATTATACATTGCAAATGAACGTTGTCAGCCTAGGGAGTTTCCTTTATTAATGCATTTATTAATGATACTTGCACTTACCTATTTCATTACAATTTAATGATTCACCTCAGCACTTTTACTTTTCTAAAACAGCTTTCAATCCCTTGTAAACGTTGTACTTACCTCAATATTGGTTGGTTATCGTATGCCGACAACCACGGGATGAAAACGAAACGAAGTCGATTTTCCCGCTCAACCTGGAGGACAATTGTACAATTCAATAACTATACAGCCTAGTTCAGACAATGTGTATTTATATATATATCAAATATTTAACTGTTGAAACATTATTAACTTGTAGACAATCTACGATTTGATATTATATCATACTTGATCGTGCCTGTAAAATGACATGCATTTTCATGTAAATTTATATGTTTATATGAGAATATACACTATTATTATTATAAGTGCTATAAATGTGGTAAAGTTGGACACATCAAGACGGTTTGCAGAAGTTCGAATACATATGTTGCTCAACATTCTTATAATTCTCCGAAGCTGCCTAGTAAAATGGAGTCAATGTGTCTTTCAACCTTCCAAAATACTCAAGCTAATCCAATGAAAACCTCCACTACAAGTTCGGCAACTCAAGGGTCAACTGTTTTCAAAAATGAGGTAGCCAAGTTGCAATGTGAACTGTCGAAAGCACGAAAAGACCTGAATGAGATGAGAGAGCAACTGAATAAAATTGAGGAATTACTGCATATGCATAGACTACGTCTGGTGAATCCAGAGCATACAAGTTCTTGTGAAAGTCCTGCAAAACTATTCAAATCTCGAATTCTCAAAAAGCATCTGATGTCTTCTACTTCTAATGTACATTATTACAAAGATAATAACTATAGACCTTCTGTTGGAATTATACTACAAAAAATGGGAAATCGAGTGGTGAAGATATTAGACATCAAAGATCACTAAGTTCATAACGGACACCTGGACAAAGTGACAATAAATGAAGTAGGTCGTTCCAATTATAATATTATTGATTCCGCTAATAATCCTGATTTTGTAGATAATTCAGAAATACGTCCAGATAGTACTGATGAAAATAATATCACAGAATCAGTTAGGTCGAAGCTACTTGCAAGCAAACCGAGACATCGTTATAAATACGCAAGGAGATATTCGAGGTGTGGCGGATGTGGTGATTGACAATTTCTATCTCTGTATTGTTTAAAATACTTACTGTTGACTGTTGATATGTTTCTTATATGAATTGCATTCTAATTCCGCTAAATACAAATTACTGATTGCTGCCTTCTCTGGGTTTTGATTAGATTCCTATAATTCCGTCATCCCCGTATATTAATACTTCAAGTACAATAAATTACTACAAAACCGTTTCTATGAGAGGAACATTGATAAATAGCGAGGTCACATCTAATGAGAACATGACTTTGTCTGAGACATTAAAATCTTTAATGCTATCAATAAATTTAAACGTATCATCAATCGAAAACTTAGATACTTGCCTTCTGACTGGTTCCAGTATTTCAGCTAGCTATTGAGCGATTCCGTGATAAGGAGAACCCGCCATATCGAGGATCGGACGGAGGGGTAATCCTGTCTTATGAATTTCAGGTAGTCCATACAAACGTGGTATCATGGAGCCTACTGGTCGGATGCTTTCAAATATTTCTGACGAGATGACTGACTTATTCCTCATATTCTTAAAGACATCAGTCACTTTTACTTTTCTAAAACAGCTTTCAATCCCTTGTAAACGATGTACTCACCTCAATATTGGCTGGTTATCGTATGCCTACAACCACGGGTTGAAAACGAAACGAAGTCAATCTTCCCGAGCAGCCTGGACGACTCCGTTACAATTCGACAATTATACGGCCTGCTTCAGACAATGAGTGTACATATATAAATATCAAATCGTGTTTTCCCTGTGGAAAGATTCATCTACGAAGCTCTTGCCACTTTCGGAGTGCTAAGTGTCATAAATGTGGTAAAATTGGGCACATAAAGTCTGTTTGCAGAAGTACAAATACTTATGCTACTCAGAATTCTCCCAATTTCTCTGGTAAAATGAGGTCAATATCTCTTTCAACTTGTCACAGCCCTGAATCTCATCTGATGAAAAGCTTCACTACAAGTTCAGACAGGTCTCACTCTTTTATAATTGATACTGAGAGTATTGAATCTATAATTCCTGAGAAAGATTTACTATCCCTTTGCAAGCACGCCCAAGTAAACACTACTACTGGTTCAATTACATGCATTACTGGTCATAAACTACCTCCTATTGGTACTGCTAACACTGTTTGTTTGGGAGTTTTGTGAATATTCCTTTTCTTGTTAGGGAATACAGTCCATCCTTAATATGGTTAAAGGTTCTTAGATTGTTGAATATTTAAATCTCAATTCGCACTGAGTTGTTTGATGAATCTTTGCTCAGCGAATTAGTTCTTCAATAAAGTGAGGCTAAGAACATATTATGTATAAAGCACATCCCACCATAAGCTTGACTAAGGAAGAAGAAGAAAATGACTCTGTCCTGTTTCTGGACGTCCTAGTGACTAGATGAACAGACGGAACAATATTTATTAATAACTATAAATGTATCATCAACATATCGACAACAGAAATCAAGATTACATATTACATCTTTAAGTGGACCATTCTCTCGGCTAAGATTGGGCCTAGTAGTGATTCCATGGCAACACCATCTGATTGTCTATACATTTCTCCATTGAATAGGAAATTTACGGGGTGAGGATATAGGCTGTCTCCAGGTGTTATCGCGCAATGCCACCGGTTACCGCGCTCACGGCAACAGACGTTATAATCGCCTATTTTTTGGAAATAGATTATATTTCACTAGTTTTAAACTTCTGTAGCCGGATGGCTGTATTTTGTTCTTAGTAGAGCGTAAAATTGTATATTATAGCTCGGACGAATTATCAATGAAGAAGTCATCCTTTTTAAGACAGTTCGCATAGAAAGACTATTATTTGCATTATAGTGCGTTGAGGGTTTGTTTTTCGCAAGTTGTTTCAGATCTTAAGGTTGTAAATATACTGCAGGCAATGGCTGTTGTCATTCCAGTGAATCTATTAGAATCTGGCCTATGAAAGAGAAATAGCATGCAGACATAGGTTAGATGTGTGCTTTGAACATGTTAAACTTTTCTGTTATCATCCAGAATGACTGAAATACGCATAACACATTGACGACACTATGCGATGAATGAGGTAGGCTGCTGAATTTCCTGGTGATTATATCTATTTTGATGGAGTTCCTAGTTAAAAGTGCTTTGGCGAAGATGTGATAATAGTTTAATTGACATTTGCACATGGAATTTCACAAGGCCTTAAATGCTCAGTGCGTGAAATGGCATCAGAGTATATTGACATCAGTGTTCATCGTGTCTCGAAGAATAGTATAAATAGTCCTTCTCAAATGTCAGAGTACTTAAAATTAGTACCAGATTTCTGTCGATTAGTAGCTAGCAGCTGTGTCATACAACTACTACACCTGTTACATAGGTTATATCAATCTTAATAATTATTTTGCTTCACATCACTAAGATATTCTGAGATCGTTAATGACTTAATTGTGGCTATGAAAGATGTAGAAGATGCACTTATGGCTCATATATTTAAAGCAGTTATTATTAAACAAGTTATCTGTAAGCAACTTGTGATGTTCTGAATACTGCAAACTGTTGATAAGAAACTGCATCAAAGGAAAAAATGCTGAACAGCTAGAAAATACTACTGCAGTTTCGTTGGTTGTTACCTTTTGCATTTGTAACTCATCCTTCCAAAGCTGCGATTGACGCCAAACCATCCATGGTACCCCACAGGCCCTATAGAAATTTGTGAGATATCTTACATGTCAGGTTGTCTTCCAAATTGTAAGGTTGCAGATCTTTCAATTTACCTCTCACTGAAATATCACTTATCTACATCACGATGGTCTTTTCATTTGTGCACTATTACACTGCATTTTATGTTAACTGGATATGCCTTCATTAAAGCTGAGACTTACTCTTTGTGCCTATTAGTTGCTTGCTTACAGTTTATTTGCTTTTAATCGAAACACAGCACCAGTGTTTGAACAAAGCTGTATTTTCATGGAAAACGTTATATTTTCTATGCTTACACCTATATGGTTGGCATTAAACAGTGCAAATGTATACTCACATTCCAAGGACATAGCACTTAGCCAAATGTACGGTGTTCACTGTTAAGGGTTTACAATTTAACTCTTATAATTTACGATACTTCACGATTGCAGTTTATAACATAACTAATTGCGCCTATAGAAGTGACATGCATTCTTTGTAAACATTGGTTTATACGAAATATGAAATTATTATTATATGCTTGCTGCTATCCTTTAGAAGATGAATAATGTGTGTGGCAGTGAAAACCCCAGAAAAATGCTGTCATGAACAAAGAATGAGAAAGGAGAATGAACCATTTTCAGCAAAGATAGGCAAATATAAAGCGTTTAACTTTGATATTACTTCTTTCTTACTTCAGCGATGTAAAAAACACTTTGTTTACTTATTTGTAGATATCCCGTAACGTCAGTCAACCCGGTCACAGAGATTCGACATTGCCCAAATTATTACGACAAACGACTGCGTAAAGACATTTGCTTGTTATTATTTTTCATTAAATACATTTAATATCCTGCTGATGCAGGCATGACTTATTAATAAGAACTGACGAAGTAATTGGTGGCATATTTTAGTGTAAGCTAAATCTAAATACGATTGCTAAAGCTCAACGAATTCAATAATTCGTCTGGTGTAGACTTTAATTAACGCTACATGTTAACAGCCTTAGTCATATGGATTGACATCACGCTTTAAGTGAAACATTAGTAATGCAATACTTTCGAATACACGTAACCGTATAAGAACTGGAACTCGAATGCAGTGCCTAAGTTATGCCTACTATTGTCCCTAAAGACTTGTATATGACTATGAGACGTATGCACGTTAGCTAACTGAAATACTTATAATTTAACACGTATGCTGACCGACATCGTTCCTACACAATTACACTTACGTATTGGTAGTAGTTAAAGTCCTAGAGAGCACCGGTCTGGCATGCCGTGCTCACAAAGTGAACACACGAATTGAAAGACAACAAAATTTACATGTAAATTTTATTTTCATTATGATACAAATTTAGTTTATTTACATATTAAGAACACGATTGATTCCTGCGATTACTCCGTCTGCATAAGTATTGGCAAACACTTCTCCAAATTTGTCACTAATTCTCTTCATGCCCGCATTGATAATCCTATTTTTGGTATTCAATATGTCACCTTGATTTCGAGGGATAACTGCTGACGTGCATTGAGATGCGAACAAGCTGCGTGACCACGCCCATTGTTTACAATTATGCATCACATGGTTAACTACAAAAGGTGGAACAAAAAACGTTAAGATAACTATGCACTGATTATTACAGGTGCGATGATGGTAGTGCTTGTGTCCTGTTTCCAGTTAAGGCCTCGTACACACGAATACGGTAATAAAAATTGCAACTTTCCGTATATAAGAACAATAATTAATTAAGTTTCGGTCGACATACATTAAAAACAGAGTCATAAAAACGCATATATACCTGTAAAATGTGGCTTTCTGAGATGGACCAAAAGCAAGTGTCGGCAGGGGTATCGAAAAGTCTGAAATGTAACACACGTGCAGGTGCAAGCACTCAGATCAACCTCCACTCGATTCCCGTTGTCTTGGAAGAATACATAATCGAAGGATTCAACCTCAACAACAGCCCATCGTCGCCTTTCGTATTCACGGATAACCTTTCTCGCAGCGTATGGCGTCAGCAATCGTATAATTGGGAGTAGACGTTGTGAACAGGGATAGGTGAAGCATCGCGACTGAGCAATAGTCGCCTCCTGCTGTATCCTTGCAAAACTTTGTTGATGCCATTTGAACACCTTCAGCATACTTTTATGCAAACTATCTGATCTTTGTAAGTAGCGTTTCATTTGCTTATGGGAACTCTCGACGCGATTATTTGTATCATTCCCAAAAGTCAGCACGTTGTCTCTGAAACATGCTGCCCACAATTCTCGTCTATGCATCCAACGACGTTGTAGATATTGACTGACAGTAGCATCCAATCTGCTAATAACTCTGAAATGGAAATTAAATCTGGGAAATGAGAACAATAAAGGCATTACTCTGATCTTATTTTACACTGCACTAGACGGCATAAATAGTTCTTCACAATGGGATTTCTTGTCTACGAATAAAATGTAAAGTATGCTTTGAAAAACTTACTTTACGACAGAAGGCTCGGCAAACATGGAAAGAACACAAAACAATGTGTGCTTCTGTGTGCGTTAACTTGACGGCTGCTATTTCAGCTTGCGCACAATCCATAATGAAAGATTCTGTTTGGGAGGTGTCTTCCATTATTTGACGGAAACAGTCTAATATCCAAACTACATCTCGTTTGAATTCTTTTCTAGTCCACGCAAATAAAACTAGTCGTTCACGACCAAAATTATCCGTCACAAGTAATTGGAACAAAGAATACCTGCACGTTGATTAATGAATTGGTAAACTTACTTCCCCTTATTTGTATTATACGTCGAATCAATACCAACAACTTCAGGGAACTGTTTATACAATTCCATTTGCTCATAAGTTGCAAAACAAATTCTTGTTAGTGAATTCCTGATCGGTTCATCGGAATAATACTCCATTAACTTCCCACGGGATTTTAGGAATTCAAAAATGTCGCGACGACTCGAAATACCTAAAGTATTTAACAATTACGTCAACGTTACCTTTATTAACTGCGGCTTTCATATTTTTAACGTCGATGCGAGTTATATCCTTATGGTACTTCTCCTTAACATGCATTATTATTTCATCGGATGAGTGGGATTGCTGAAGAAGTGGTTCCACATTTTCTTTCTCTTCAACTGTTAGTCGTCTATACCATGGGTCATTCTGCATGTACACCCTGCTGCATGGATGGTTATGTACCATATTGTGGGAAGCAATTATGTATTCACTATAACGCAAAACCACACGAAATGAAGACGAGCAATTGCAACATTTAGACCTGAAATATTCATGAAATCATATTACACTTCTTCTTACGACTTATTTCTCGATTTCAATCCAGGTCTTGTACGATTCACTCCAAAAGTGCATTTAAAACCAACATAAGCGTACTCAAATCTGTCATCCGGTATCGTTTTGCTGCAATTATGAACATAGTGAGTGCAGGACAACTACATTGTTAGCATTAAATGACTTCCTCACTTTTTGAAATTCTGCTAATGACTTCTCAAATTCATCCCAGCTGAAGAAACGCCTTCCAAGTATGTAATCAGCAAAAATTCCACTTAAATCTTTGCTCCTGTCACTTGAATTGACTACCTGCAACGGACTAAAATAAAATTATCAATTAGGATCCATCTATGTCACAACTATTCCAAGATAAATCGTAAACAAACAACATCGAAATACAGGGATGATCGATAACCATCAAGAAAATACCACACGTATAACCTAAATTGCAGAAAAACACAAGAACTCACCGGTTCGTTGACATCGCAAGCAACCAATAGACCAAACAACGAATTGTACGACAAATAAAGCCTAGTACATGCACAAACAAAGAAAAACAAAGCGTTACAATAGTCTAATACACGTTTATAGTAATCACATATGCTGGCAAACTACGCAAACACAACCACGCAAAGACAGCACCCGACAGCACGCACCCAAGTACAATTCAAACTCCAATTGACCGCCACCATTCTAGCCAATGAAAGACGAAAAAACTGAGTCACGGAAAATATAACACGGAGCAACGTATAACTTCACCTAAATTTATGTTCATCGTACACCTTGAGAAAAGTTCCTTTAGAGAAGACACAGGAATTCCAATCTCTATACCTTACTTTATCAATTCATTGCCTATGTAATCAATTATTTCCTTCAAAGTTACATCGGTGAATAAGGAAGATACATCCAGTGATATCATATATTCGTCCCCCACATTTAATCTCTTGATTCTTTCTACAAACTCAAAACTATCTTTTACGCTATTTTTCACAGGTTTCTTATGCAACGGCTATAAACGTTCCACCAGCCATTTCACAGTTGAATGGTATGGTGAGCTAGACATATCAAAGACTGGTCTAAGTGGCGAGCCGCTTTTACGAAGCTTTGGTAAGCCATGTAATCTGGGTATCACCGTGCCTGCAGGTTTTAGTGTTTCATACAAGGCACGTGAAATATGGCCTTCTTGTTTCAACCTTTTTTAAGACTCTGTTGACTGTCTCTCGGTCCTCACCGTTGTATCTTTGTTGGTTGTTAGTTCCTGATATTTACATGCATCACTTAATACAGTCTCCCTTTTGTCAAGGTAATCAGACTTCTCGATGATAACGACTCCTGAGCCTTTGTCAGGTCTGGAGATAACTATATTCTCATTCGCTTTCAGTTGCTTAAAAGCCTTGTGATGACTTTTGTGTATTCACTAGCCGACCAATATTTACTTCAAGAAATAAACACAGACTGTCCTGTGTCACCCCTTCCATATGTATTTACCAGTTTAACTGCCCATGTGGAGCTAGTCGCATAGGGCGTGCGATCAGACAAGCTCATCGTCAAATTTCTGATCACCTCCCATCTTGGTTTGGCAAGGGTCCGAATAAAGCCGCTATACGCAGCTCGGTACTAGCTCATCTCCTCGATACTGGACATCAAGTCGACTCTAACAAAGCTTTCAAAGTTATTTATCGTATATCACCCAACCTCTCGCCTCATGGTCTATGAGTACGACTTTCACATACAACAGAGGCAATCGGAATTCATCTGAACAAGCCAATTCTATAAGTCAGTTCAAAAGAAATTGGAACAGTCCCTTTCTTTGCCATAGCCAACTACATAAAATATGTATTGATATTTTAAAACGATTTTTCCCCTCCCATTGTAACTATCCTTTGACTTTGTTAATTTTTACCATTCTAGCTAATTCTATTAGCTTGTTTGTATTTTGCGTAGCTCTTCTGAGTCATCCTATTCTTCTTAGTCATCATTGCTATTTTGCAAATTTCTTGAATATGTAATAAATTGTTGCCAACGCCTAAGAATCAACTTATCTTGAACCCCGCAGTCCTATCAAAGAGGAATTGTAAGTGCAGGTCTTTCCTTCGAACCATTATTGTTTTTCACTAGAGAAACGACTAGCAATTTAATGATATCATTTTCCTCGCGTTCTACTGTGTAGTTGTGACTCGGATATCCATGTGAATCATTCATTCCTCTGTGTTCTTCTAGTTACACATGAGTCAAAACGTGATTTGTGCATTGAAAACGTCATATTAGACCTCATTCTTATCAAGCACAGTCTACTTCACTTTGTCCTCGCTATCGTTACGCTAAAGCTTGAAGTAACTCCCCAATATAACATAGGTGTGTACAAAACCAAATCTTATTCTTGATTTATATCCCAATTTGGTAGTCATTAAAATAAGTGATACACTTGCATAGTTTCGTCAGCATTTTCGTCGTAACATCACGAATGAATTGTACTCATTGTAGAATAATAAATAAATAAATTTATTCTCATAGTACCGTACATGAGGGACGCCAGTTTACAGGCATCATGAAATTGTTACGGAAATACAACCATATTATTCAGTCACAATTTACAGTCGATAGCAGAATATGTTTCAGATGTACGCTGGAGATTATACATACACTTGATAAATGTTAATCCCAATAGTATAAAACAGCCTTTTCACTTATGTACAATCATTTCTGTGCACAGTTGGAAAAATCTGCTAGATTGTCAGTGAGTGCAACACATCAGGAAATACAGAAGATTCGTTTGCGCATTAACAAACAACCAGGTCTTTGGTGGATGGGTTATAAGTGCCTGGGAAAAAAACAAAGCTTGAAGTCAATTTTCATACATAATTTTGTTGTGTGCAGAATCCTTGAATTATAGTTCATCGATGTGTTATTTGGAAATCAGTGATATGTTTATCTCATTTGATCTGCAATGTCATTGTTGGGAGTAAAATACATACGCTTTAGACGCATTAATTAATGAATTTCTACTGCTTGTGGGTATTTTCTTAGCGTGAGGAAGGTTTTTGAATTTCGCTTGTTCCGACAGGAGTTGTGAATATTAACTGCTCAGCAGCATTATGGATATAAGTTCCCCACATTATCTTAGGAAGGTTGTGTTGAAGTTGGTGAGGCATATATGATGCCCGACGAGCGTACATCCGTCCATGTGATGTTGTGGTGAGTTATACCTATTTCATGTTGTCGGGTTATGTCCATTTTATTCCACTTATTGTGTTGGGTAGAAGTTTCACAAAAGAAATCTTCTGTCTAATGTCTTGCATGCTGAACGTTCATGTTATCGGTGTCACAAAGATTCACGTCGAACAGGGTTGAACGTCCAACAGAAACGTAAGATTGTCTGGAGACTGTTTTCAGAATTTAATCCAGTAGCCTGATCGACTCCTACAACCAAGTGTCAAACAACAAATCTAACCTGGTCCTACCTGAAGTATATTCACCCAAGTGGCCTTCGGATTTTTTATAAAATGATCAACATAAGCAGTAGACGCTCGGTGTACATCCATAATACTATAATTTAGAAGAAGGCGATCACGACAGAGTGGGTCCAAAGGGGCCGTGGTAAAACCCGTAACCCAGTTTTAATGAACGCGTCTGATATTCGCAGAAGTCACCCAGTCAATCACGTAGGACATGAAACAACTTATCCCAAACCTGTACCAAGTTGTCTTCGACAAGCACATTATAACAGTTGTAGTCACACACTACATGTCAGACGAACAACTGGCCTCAATATATACACATCACAAAGTTTCATCACATATGTAAACAACGTATTTCAAGATGAAAACGTAATGGCACTTACGAATTGACTACTTGTTGAGTTAGAGATCGTAATTCTCTCGGTGGCACTCCTATCTCCGTTTTACTGCCCTCTTTTGAGTTCAGACGATACACTGAGATTGTTTCAACGAAGTACATGTATACCATTTTCTGATGGAAAGCAAGGTCCCAACAGTTTGCAGTAACTGTCACTGTCTTCCCGACTCTGCCACCTTCATCTCGTCTGTTTAGGATTCTCAGTGGCCTCTGAATGTTAAGTCTGAAGTAAAGAAATTCAATCGCCAACCAAAGGAAGCAATGAGGCCAATCACTCTTACGCTTTACTCCATTTCAACTCACCTTGAAAGCTCACAAGACATGTCACACCTGAAACAATCAAAACAAAATTAGACAGTTAGGCAGCAGCAACACAAAACATCTTGTGTAATCTGGAAAGACAAAACGAATACTACTCACACAGCCTTCTTCATAGGCTGGCTTTTCTTCTGGCCAGCAGCTTCAAGCCAACCTCGCTTTCCAGTGGTAATGACGATGGAATGTCACTACGTTCACGAGGTACATGCGTGATCCATGCAGGCTTCTTTGATACCCCTGGAATACACCAACACGTGACCTGAAGGATGAAACACAATACACATGTACAGTGTTATTTCTTAGTTCATGTAGTAGCTTTCACAATCGAAACACCGTCAACGTTAACATCACACTCTCAGGTATTCTTGCTTAACAGATTCGGTCAGCGGTGAAACCTTCACACATCACAAGATCAACGCATAGTCACGTCTGCGCTAACTCCTATTCAAATGTCAAAACTCAATCCAATGATGATTTCCACTCACTCGTGTGTACACGGTTCAACACAAACAACAGTTAGACAAAGACAACCAAGAATTGATCGTTCAGTCTTCAACTCCATTGACATATACACTCACCGATCTGTTGACGGGTTACGTTGAAATGTCGGATACTAAGTATTTTGTGAAGATCTGCAAGAGAAACAAAACTTCAAACCTCCAAAATAATGAAAATGGTGACAGACAACTCACCACGACTATAACTTTGTTGTGAACAGCACTCTTGGTTTAAAGTTTATTGGTGTATTATGTTGAGATCAGTAATATGTTTATTCCATTTTTCAGGAGTCTTATTGTAGATTTATAACAGGAAAGAAATTTGATCGTGGATGCAAAAACTAGATAAGGTCATGTTAGGTTGTTTTACTGCATCAAATGGTGCCGAGGTCGGTTCCAGAATCCTCCATTTGCTCCATTCGTGTCTGTATGGCGGACTGTATTCGTAAGTTGAGTAAAATGTTGAAAACTGTTTGAAAACCAGTTGCTTCTTCATTTCAGATCATGAATACTCATTTACAGCATGTTCGCCAGCGTCTTCAAATGGTAGAACTGGATCGTTCATGGAATTTGAGTGGTTATGAGATAGACGGTTTAGAATTAATCCTCATTTCAGTTTAGATGCAGGGTTGCAGGACCTCGACCAGAAGATGAATAGGAGCAGCAGAATACCAGAAAGAGAAAGTATGTGAACATGAAAAGGATATTAATGTATATATATAAATGTTTATGTCAATTGTATATCGTAAATTAGTAAAAGTTTATCTAAATTGTAGTTGTGTTTTCACGTATTAATGCGAAGTCTTAGAGTTTATTTAGTGTCATAATGTGTATTAATGAGTCTGAGCGTTTTAGTGTTCTAATGACTGATGCGTTTTAGAAATAAGTGATGGGTTCTGGTAGGGATAGTCATTTGGACAAAACAGTTTATATAGCAAGCGTTTGAAGGTTACAATAGAGTGACAGGTCCTATTTCTAAGGGTAAACTATTCCTGTATGTTCTGTACTAAATCTATATGCATCCATGCTGCCAGTTTATTAATAGTTTTTAGATTGCTAAGGGTGTTGAAATGCGTCTTTTAGGTGCTGTAGTAGATTAGTAGTTGATTCGTTCTAGGAGTAAATATCTTATTAATATAGTCAGTAGAGTGAAACTGTCTGTACAGAGAGCGTCTGAAACTTGTAACCGAAGAGCAAGTTCTGACATCTAGGGGCAGGCTATTCCATATTTTAGAATACATGAATACGAAGAAGTTTTCACGGAGTGTTGACCTAAAAGAGTGAGTTGTCACTATGAAAGTTTGCCTACGCGGATCGTAAGAACCTGCCTGTACGAATTCTATGTCTCTACTACCTGAGAATGATGTATTGCGAAGGAACTTAACGAAGAATATTAGGTTTGTAATAAATCGGTTTGTCCAAAGTGGGTCAAGATATAAGATCATGCACCGTGAGAAATAGTCTTTTTTAAAAATTTCTTACAAATCATAACAAACTGCTTCTTCAGACTGTCGAAAATCACCTCCTCGCGATAGGCCACATTAAAAACTCTTCTGATCTGAGTACAACTACAGCACCTTAGAACATACACATTAATCTAACTAACTAAGTGGCACGATTGCTTCACATCAAAGCAGTCTGCGATTATTCGTTTGCTTGAAGTTAGGGAAATCCAAGTAACCCCATGAAAACACAATCACAAACAGGGCAAAACATATTTCACCGAACAGGAAATCGAATCATGCACAGAAGCCTTGTGCAGATATTCGACCTGGTGAAGAACACGCGATCACATATAATGTCAAAAAAAAATTTATCGGAATTCATAGGAACAACAATATAAGTGATCGCAGGTTCTCACCAGACGAATATCTGCACATGCTCTTTGGATTTCCGCCAACTCCTCTACCAACACATTCTCGACTTGTTCTTCTTGACAAACGCCATCACGGTAGAACAGTATACGCGTTGGGAAACGCCCATTTGTATTTCGAAAGTAAACCTGCAAAACAACAACAAAAACAAGCAACAACAGAAGCGTGCTCCAACAACATCAATCACTTCACAGTTGGCCCACAATGGAAACCAACCTCAAGCAACTCCTTGACAATAAGACGCATGTCGTCGATTATTTCTCTCTCTCTCTTTCTACGCTAATCCCCTCTTCATTTGTCGCCTGTTGACGGATCACTACCGCGTATCTCATTACATCCGGTCATACACTACCGATAACAGAAGCCACTGACTTCCGAAATTCACCATGAGTTTGTGTCGGCGCCGGATGGGAGACGCCCGCCCCAAACACCATCAGAAACCCACCACTGTCCATCATCAGGTCGGGGATCTGCCAGTTCACACCACCCAGTTTACCATTCAGCTTCAGTAAGAGGTTAACGCCATTATGGATAAGATTTTATTTTGATAAATCACACAGTGTTGTACAGTTATATTAACTGATGACGTTTCGAGCACAAACTATTGCCCCTCATAATCATATCAAGTTACTCACTCACACAACTGTTTTTCTTCATTTATATACATGTGTTGAATCGATTAGACATTGGATTAAAAATCAGTATGAGATAATGTAAAAATTCATGTAATGTATAAAATTCATCAGGAAGATCAGTAAAGGCCAAAAATAAAATAAAAATAATTGTGGAACTAGTAATGATAACAAAAATAAGAGAGAATATAAGTTATCCACTGTTATCCCATATAAGGAGGGGACATCTGAGACCCTACGTAGGGATTCTTACTTAATAAATCAGGAATTAGGGTGGCATTCAAACCTACAAACTCACTCAGGGACAGGCTCTGTAGGTTAAAGGACCCTGTTGACCCGATTAGACAAAATAATATAATTTACAAAATACCCTGCAATGACTATGTGTTAGGTCAACTGCATAGGTCAAACTAGTAGGTCGGGGATAGTCAGATGATCAGAACATAGGAATTTAGCCAAGGGAAGAATGGTTGACCCTGAAAAGTTAGGTAGTTTAGAAAAAGCTCAGCTATTGCACTTCACTCAATAACAAACAACCACACAATAGGGTGGGAGAGGGTTAAAATTCTAAAAAGTTATATAGGTGGGTGGAGAAGAGAGATTGATTTCGGAATCCTTGTTCAGTGAGTCTACATCCAACACATGCAACAGAAACGACTCAATGCAAATGCCAGAAATATGGAAGATATTACTACCTCAAGTCAAATCAGAAGAGGATAATAAATAATCTTAAAATTCTATTTCAATTCAAACACATCACAACATTCTAACAAGTAGCTTATTATGTTATAAACCGAAAACTTGGGAACTGTGGTAGACTATAACTGCATTAAGGATAAGATTTTATTTTGATTAATCACACATTGTTGTACAGTTCTCATAAGCATATGAAGTGATATGTTTATGATTAATGGGTTGTCTTCGGTACGTCATCAGTTAATATAACTTTACAACATTGTGTGTTTAATCAAAATAATATCTTATCATTAATGGAGTTACAGTCTACCACTGTTCCCAATTTTTTTTACCTATATCAGTAAGAGGCTCGCTGAACAAATAAGAAATTAATTCCATTTGTTAAGCTTGTCGAAATACAGAAACTGAAAATGTCACACGTGAAGTTTTAGGAAGAACTTACGTCAAACCTTCGCCTTCTACAAAGTACCACCCAGTAAACCCTGTGTTCGGGTGCCCATTTGCAGCTCACTGAGGCGTCCAACTGCCGAGTAGTTGCACTCATCGTATAATATAAGAAGCACAAAGGAACAACCTTGTCTACCGAAATCTTCAAATCTTCTGCCTAGTTCTCCTTCGGGACACTGTGCTACGATAATCCGAGGGCTCAGACGAACCCCACAGCGACTCCGTGCTCTAGGCATTTCCGACATCACTTTTTGTATGTGACTCTGAGACCGTTAGAAAGAAAACATGGTAGGCAAAATAGGCACTTAGTACAAGCGTCTCTCTTGGCTGATAACAAGAATAGCAACAACAACAACAACAATAACATCTGCCTCTCAACAACACGCATCACAATCAAGTAGACAGTCAGTCCTCAGGCTGCCCAACCCTATTCAACCCTACTTATCCTCCGGAAATATTTCACCTATTCGACTAACAGGAAAGTGGAAATCCAGCATTGTTTACACACCACTAAACACTGACACATCAACACGAATGATATCACGCCGACAACTGGTGCAGTGAACAACGAAGTCGCGTGCCTGTCAAGCTAACTCTGATTCACAAATCACAGCAACCAGAATGTGAACTAAATGCTCAAGTGATGGCAGCACACATCTTCCTCCTCACACTACTCACTCCTCGTCGTCATCACCACCGTCTTTTGTACACAACTCGAGTCAACAACATACCTGATTAGGTGGAACACAATGTATGGCCCACATCAGCTCCACTCCCTTGCCAGCAAACTCATGAAAGTCAGGTGACATCCAGCTGCCTGCCTTTAGCAGTTGCACACCGGAACGACCAAACTTAGCACTTAGCAACTGCAGAACACGTGCTTTCGATACGTCATCAGTTAATATAACTGTACAACATTGTGCGATTAATCAAAATAAAATCTTATCATTAATGGAGTTACAGTCTACCACTGTTCCGAGGTTTTTCATTTATATCAATAAGAACACGTGCCTTCACTTCCACTGGCCTCGGCTCGATCGCCAAACCAAATTGTTGGATCAGTGGGTGTGACCCGGATACAAATGAAACAAGTGCTGTCATTTCAGTCAACAGAACCCTTTATTATCACAAACAATAAACGCATAACAGTGGAATGTAATAGCGGGCACTGAAATAACATCACCTACATACACTATGTCCATCTGGGCATACTTAGTCCACAATCAAGTAAGACCTCTTCACTATGATCAGATGGTTAACAAACATGACTCTAATTCTCTTGTATCCATATGGGGAATTACGTGTTCTGTGACAAGTAATCACTACCTAGAGATTGACACAAATAACCGACTATATGTCCCCTTTCCTACAAAATTTATACAAATGATAATGCCTATGCTGTCTGATACTTCACCTAGAAAATTCCCAGACTAAGACTTATTTTAAGGAGTTTTGTCAGCCACGTCACGCAAACCATCAATGCACAGCTCTTGCTGCACTCAGGCTCACGCTGTTCCTTGAAGTTTCTCAGAAACGCTTAGTAATAACGGATGCGATAACCAAAACACCGATTGGCCATTCGAGAATTCTTTATTGTAACACCAACATACAGCCAACTTTAAAATTAAGCTTTAAAACTAAGGTCTATGAACAAATATTACAAAAATAAATCACAATATTACTTCTGACGGTTTCGTCCTGACATCTTTCTGAACAGCGACCGATGAGACCATGACTGTCCTATTGATGCCTCCGCGAAAATTGGGGAAGTTGGTTTTGAGCAAACAACCAAGAATTGATCGTTCAATCTTCAACTACATTGACACTCCCCGGCAGAAAAGGGATCCAAACCTTTTTTCCTTCACGACCAATTCACGTCGACTTGGATGCCATTGCGAGGACCTGGGTCACACGGACAGAGCTGAAATGGAAAACAAACAGAAAAGCCAACACACCACAAGCATACGCACAGCACAATCTCACACGTCGGTGACGACCTGCGCGTCCAGACAGAGACCTCCTCTTGACATCTTGCAACACAATCGCCATTTGCTAGAATGACTCTTGCAGAATGCAACGTGACCATAGCACCACCTCACGATACTCTACGCACATCCTCGTGTCTACTCACTACCAATTACCACTGAAATCGTTGGTCACTCATTCTGCCTCAGTTCTAATAGCGGTGACGCATGCGAGCCTCAGTCGTTTACACTCTTTCTCCCCGGCGTGTCGGACCGCAGCTAACAATTATCTCCGTGTGCATTTCATTCTCAGCACTAGCCTAGCCTCCGCGGCATATACGACCCATCTGCTGTCCTTAACATCAACCAATTCATTCATGGATGTAGAAGACTCGAAACAACTTCAGAAGTAATCACGACGAAAATTTTAACAAAATTATGCAATAAAAACAAGGTACGAAAACAACGAGTAAACACAATGAATCCAAAATACACCAATTGCTACGACACACCACACGTATACACAAACAGTACAAATAACCTCGCCGATCATGTCTTGGTGGAATTATTTTGAAGAATTGGAGGACTTACACCAGTACGCCTGCAACCCCTCCACATGTTGACGATTGTAAGTTGTGGAATGTCCAGACACAAACAAGATTAACCAACAATTACAATAATTGGAACTCACACAATTATTTAACACAAACATATGTACAATCAACACATCAAATGTTGTGGATTCTGACACGACAAACTACCCTTGAAGAACTGTAGGACTTACAGCAGTACGCCTACATTCCTTCTCAGGTTGATGATCCAAGTGGAAGTCGTCCGGACACAAACAGAATTACCAACAGCTAGATGACAGATGATATCAATTCAGTATATACAATATGAACATATGTACAAAATCACACACCCAGCACATTGGACTGCTCATTGGTGCGCTACCCTTTGAAGAATTGTAGGACTTACAGCAGTACGCCTACAACCCTTCTCAGGTTGACGCTCTAGGTTGGAAAATCGTCGCAGAGTTCATTTGCTGACTTCCTTCTATGAGCTATATCCTCGAATCTGAACGGCAGCACGTCCTCAAATCTGGACAGTAAAACGCTCATGTCCCTGTATCGTAGAATATAAATGACGAACAGACAAACGAATTATCTGATTAACCAAGCGTAGAAACAGAGTAATTTACACAAAAGATAATAACAATCAAATAGTAACTTGTGACTAGAAAGGCCTTTATTCATGCAAGTCAATTTAACAATAACTCTCTCGTTTAAACCTGGCTTATTCTCACTAAACTGACCAATATATTCGTCCTTTCAAATGCATCAATACTATCATAGTAATTGCACAAGATACTTGAGTTGAAGGGTGTCTGTTTCATTGTGGATGACAACACCAACGACGACTGAGTGATACAATTGATGAACTTAGCGGTGGATCAGAAGCTGTTCTTGTTCGGATCTCAGATAGTCATCCAACTGCAAGATTACCACCACTGCTGTCTTTCACTACTAGTTCGGGTTTAGCACTATCATCTGATGATAGGTGGGCTACACGCTGATCAATTACACTGACGGTCTCACAAGTATGCATGCCTTCTGCAACTGCACCTGCATTCAGTTCCACTTCACGGTGTAGTTGTACAGAACCTTTATTCAACATAGTAATAGTAGGCATATCCCTCATCTCATCATGATCAACCAAAGACAACTGTGAAGTATCATGATCATTATCACGAATATTCACTTTACCGTCAACTTCATCATTTTCAAACTCTTTAATAACAGAAGTAGACAATTTTGGTTCCTCCTCACAAATCCCCAAAGATTTTATACCTTCACTCTGACTAGTAATACTTTGTAAACTTGTAGGGTCAGAACTGCACTCTGAAGCCGTAACTCTATTCTGTGACACTTTATTCAACACAGCTTACCAGTTGCAACTACAGACTTCTTCACAACACCGTTATCGTCACACAATTCGGAGTCAGGTCTGGAGTTTACATTTAGCTTATCACTGAACTTGCTCACAGGTTCACAGTTCACTTCTGCATGCACCTCTTGCACACGTGTAAAACACAACCGTGTGTCAATGGAATTGAAGATTGAACGATCAATTCTTGGTTGTTTGCTCAAAATCAACTTCCAAGATTTTCGCGGAGGCATCAATACGACAGTCATCGTCTCATCGGTCGCTGTTCAGAAAGAAGAGTGAAACATCGTCAGAAGTAATATAACGATTTATTATTGTAATATTTGTTTACAGACCTTAGTTCAGTTATTCCTTTTATATGTTGGTGTAACAATGAACAAATAACAAGCGGCCAATCGGTGTTTTGGTTTTTTCGTCCGTTATAACTAAGCGTTTCTGAAATCTTCAAGGAACAGCGTGGGCCCGAGCGTAGCGAGAGCTGGGCATTAACGGTTTATGAGACGTGATTGACAGTTTCTGACGATAGAAACAGATCTGGCGGATTCAAACAGTTGGTGAAAGTTTGGATAGTCGCCGTTCATCATTCCTGGTGCCGGTCAAGTCCTCTTTGAACAAGCAATATCTGGAACTTTTTGGAATTGGGTCAAGTTCAACAATGCCTGGGTCAAAGAAGGGACAGAGTGTCTTGGATGCAAACAGGAAAGTAAGTCATGGTGACTTGTCTGTTAATTGTAACGATGTGTCTGATGTTAAGCATGACATGGTTGATGTTACTGTTTCGCCGTTCAGGGATAATAGGAACATCAAACTCCCTAAATTTGAACCACGATGTTTTGATGGAAACCCGGCTGATTATTTACAATTTGTAAAGGAGTTTGAGATCATGTTGAGTGGTTTTTTATTAAATGATGAATTGAAGTTAATGTATTTGATGAGATATTGCACTGGAGATGCTGCAAGAGCTATACAGTGCTGTAAGTTTATGAAGCCAAAAGAGGGCTACTACGAGGCTATGAGCATATTACGTCAAAGGTTTGGAAGACCTTCGATGATTGCAGGGAAATTATTCGAGGCTGTTAAGGGTAATGGTGGTCAATTACAGGATGACTCCCAGGCACTCACTGAGTTTTTAGATAATTTGCTAATTTACAAGAATGGAATGATTTCGATGAATCACATGAGTGACCTCAACTCGAGTTTTATACTAGAAGTAATAGCAAGACGTCTACCTACTCGACTGCAAAGGAAGTGGGTGAAGATGAGCTCCCGTATGGAGGATGAGGGTATCGAGCCAAAGTTTGATGATATCCTGAAACTGGTAAATAATAGTGTCAATCAATCTATGAGCAAGTTCGCCAGTCTATTACATCTCACCCCTAGAATAGAGCAGTCTGAGATCAAAATGCAATCATTGATGACGAGTAGGCCTCAGAGAGGTGGATATCGAGAAGACTCCATGATGTCTAGTAATGCATATAGACCTAGTGAGTGTAACAGGTTTCGTAGTACATCCTCAACAGATAAGTTACAAGATGCAAGACAAACACGGTTTTGTTTTACACGTGTGCAAGAGGTGCATACAGAAGTGAACTGTGAACCAGTGAGCAAGTTCAGTGATAAGCTAAATGTAAACTCCAGGCCTGACTCCGAATTGTGTGACGATAACGGTGTTGTGAAGAAGTCTGTAGTTGCAACTGGTAAGCCGTTGTTGAATAGAGTGTCACAGAATAGAGTTACTGCTTCAGAGTGCAGTTCTGACCCTACAAGTTTACAAAGTATTACTAGTCAGAGTGAAGGTATAAAATCTTTGGGGATTTGTGAGGAGGAACCAAAATTGTCTACTTCTGTTATTAAAGAGTTTGAAAATGATGAAGTTGACGGTAAAGTGAATATTCGTGATAATGATCATGATACTTCACAGTTGTCTTTGGTTGATCATGATGAGATGAGGGATATGCCTACTACTGCTAAGTTAAATAAAGGTTCTGTACAACTACAACGTGAAGTAGAATTGAACGCAGATGCAGTTCCAAAAGGTGTGCATACTTGTGAGACAGTCAGTGTAATTGATCAGCGTGTAGCCCACCTATCATCAGATGATAGTGCTAAACCCGAACTAGTAGTGAAAGACAGCAGTGGTGGTAATCTTGCAGTTGGACAACTATCTGAGATCCGAACAAGAACAGCTTCTGATCCACCGCTAAGTTCATCACCTTGTGTCACTCAGTCATCGTTGGTGCTGTCATCCACAATGAAACAGACACCCATCAACTCAAGTATCTTGTGCAATGACTATGGTAGTATCAGTTCGTTTGAAAGGACGAATATCAATGGTCAGTTTAGTGTGGATAAGCCAAGTGTAAAGGAGAGAGTTATTGTTAAATTGACTTGCACGAATAAAGGCATTTCTAGTTTCAAGTTACTATTTGAATGTTATTATCTTTGGTGTAAATTACTCTGTTTCTATACTTGGTTGATGAGATATGTCGTGTGTTTGTTGGTCATCTATATTCTACGATACAATGACATGGGCGTGTTGCCGTTCAGATTTGAGGATATAGCTGATAGAAGGAAGTTAGCAAATGAACTCTGCGACGATTTTCCAACCTAGGGCGTCAACCTGAGAAGGGTTGTAGGCGTACTGCTGTAAGTCCTACAATTCTTCAAAGGGTAGCGCATCAATGAGCAGTCCAATGTGCTTGGTGTGTGATTTTGTACATATGTTCATATTGTATATACTGAATTGATATCATCTGTCATCTAGCTGTTGGTAATTCTGTTTGTGTCCGGACGACTTCCACTTGGATCATCAACCTGAGAAGGAATGTAGGCGTACTGCTGTAAGTCCTACAGTTCTTCAAGGGTAGTTTGTCGTGTCAGAATCCACAACATTTGATGTGTTGATTGTACATATGTTTGTGTTAAATAATTGTGTGAGTTCCAATTGATGTAATTGTTGGTTAATCTTGTTTGTGTCTGGACATTCCACAACTTACAATCGTCAACCTGTGAAGGGTTGTAGGCGTACTGGTGTAAGTCCTCCAATTCTTCAAAATAATTCCACCAAGACATGATTGGCGAGGTTATTTGTACTGTTTGTGTATACGTGTGGTGTGTCGTAGCAATTGGTGTATTTTGGATTCATTGTGTTTACTCGTTGTTTTCGTACCTTGTTTTTATTGCATAATTTTGTTAAAATTTTCGTCGTGATTACTTCTGAAGTTGTTTCGAGTCTTCTACATCCATGAATGAATTGATTGATGTTAAGGACAGCAGATGGGTCGTATATGCCGCGGAGGCTAGGCTATTGCTGAGAATGAAATGCACACGGAGATAATTGTTAGCTGCGGTCCGACACGCCGGGGAGAAAGAGTGTAAACGACTGAGGCTCGCATGCGTCACCGCTATTAGAACTGAGGCAGAATGAGTGACCAACGATTTCAGTGGTAATTGGTAGTGAGTAGACACGAGGATGTGCGTAGAGTATCGTGAGGTGCTGCTATGGTCACTTGCATTCTGCAAGAGTCATTCTAGCAAATGGCGATTGTGTTGCAAGATGTCAAGAGGAGGTCTCTGTCTGGACGCGCAGGTCGTCATTGATGTGTGAGATTGTGCTGTGGGTATGCTTGTGGTGTGTTGGCTTTTCTGTTTGTTTTCCATTTCAGCTCTGTCCGTGTGACCCAGGTTCTCGCAATGGCATCCAAGTCGACGTGCATTGGTCGTGAAGGAAAAAAGGGTTGGATCCCTTTTTTGCCGGGGAGTGTCAATGTAGTTGAAGATTGAACGATCAATTCTTGGTTGTTTGCTCAAAATCAACTTCCACGATTTTCGCGGAGGCATCAATACGACAGTCATCGTCTCATCGGTCGCTGTTCAGAAAGAAGAGTGAAACATCGTCAGAAGTAATATAACGATTTATTATTGTAATATTTGTTTTCAGACCTTAGTTCAGTTATTCCTTTTATATGTTGGTGTAACAATAAACAAATAACAAGCGGCCAATCGGTGTTTTGGTTTTTTCGTCCGTTATAACTAAGCGTTTCTGAAATCTTCAAGGAACAGCGTGGGCCCGAGCGTAGCGAGAGCTGGGCATAAACGGTTTATGAGACGTGATTGACACCGTGTTTGTCTTGCATCTTGTAACTTATCTGTTGAGGATGTACTACGAAACCTGTTACACTCACTAGGTCTATATGCATTACTATACATCATGGAGTCTTCTCGATATCCACCTCTCTGAGGCCTACTCGTCATCAAGGATTGCATTTTGATCTCAGACTGCTCTATTCTAGGGGTGAGATGTAATAGACTGGCGAACTTGCTCATAGATTGATTGACACTATTATTTACCAGTTTCAGGATATCATCAAATTTTGGCTCGATACCCTCATCCTCCATACGGGAGCTCATCTTCACCCACTTCCTTTGCAGTCGAGTAGGTAGACGTCTTGCTATTACTTCTAGTATAAAACTCGAGTTAAGATCACTCATGTGATTCATCGAAATCAATGCATTCTTTAAGTCATCAGATTATCCAATAACTCAGTATGTGTCTTGGAGTCATCTTGTAGTTCACTTCAATTACCCTTAACAGCCTCGAATAATTTCCCTGCAATCATCGAAGGTCTTCCAAACCTTTGACGTAATATGCTCATAGCCTCGTAGTAGCCCTCTTTTGGCTTCATAAACTTACAGCACTGTATAGCTCTTGCAGCATCTCCAGCGCAATACCTCATCAAATACATTAACTTCAATTCATCATTTAATAAAAAACCACTCAGCATGATCTCAAAATCCTTGGCAAATTGTAAATAATCAGCTGGGTTTCCATCAAAACATCGTGGTTCAAATTTAGGCAGTTTGATGTTCCTATTATCCCTGAACGGCGAAACAGTAACATCAACCATGTCATGCTTAACATCAGACACATCGTTACAAGTAACAGACAAGTCATCATGACTTACTTTCCTGTTTGCATCCAAGACACTCTGTCCCTTCTTTGACCCAGGCATTGTTGAACTTGACCCAATTCCATAAAAGTTCCAGATATTGCTTGTTCAAAGAGGACTTGGCCGGCACCAGGAAAATGAACGGCGACTATCCAAAATGTCACCAACTTTTGAAAACCGTGATATACTGACGTCGTACCGTTAGATACTGTCAGGCATATCTCATAATCCATCAATGCACAGCTCTTGCTGCACTCAGGCTCACGCTGTTCCTTGAAGTTTCTCAGAAACGCTTAGTAATAACGGATGCGATAACCAAAACACCGATTGGCCATTCGAGAATTCTTTATTGTAACACCAACATACAGCCAACTTTAAAATTAAGCTTTAAAACTAAAGTCTATGAACAAATATTACAAAAATAAATCACAATATTACTTCTGACGGTTTCGTCCTGACATCTTTCTGAACAGCGACCGATGAGACCATGACTGTCCTATTGATGCCTCCGCGAAAATTGGGGAAGTTGGTTTTGAGCAAACAACCATGAATTGATCGTTCAATCTTCAAATACATTGATACATGAAATCCAAAGATGTTTAAATCATCGCGTCTTATATTCGCAGAAGTCACCCAGTCAATCACGTAGGACATGAAACAACTCATCCCAAACCTGTACCAAGTTGTCTTCGACAAGCACATTATAACAGTTGTAGTCACACACTACATGTCAGACGAACAACTGGCCTCAATATATACACATCACAAAGTTTCATCACATATGTAAACAACGTATTTCAAGATGAAAACGTAATGGCACTTACGAATTGACTACTTGTTGAGTTAGAGATCGTAATTCTCTCGGTGGCACTCCTATCTCCGTTTTACTGCCCTCTTTTGAGTTCAGACGATACACTGAGATTGTTTCAACGAAGTACATGTATACCATTTTCTGATGGAAAGCAAGGTCCCAACAGTTTGCAGTAACTGTCACTGTCTTCCCGACTCTGCCACCTTCATCTCGTCTGTTTAGGATTCTCAGTGGCCTCTGAATGTTAAGTCTGAAGTAAAGAAATTCAATCGCCAATCAAAGGAAGCAATGAGGCCAATCACTCTTACGCTTTACTCCATTTCAACTCACCTTGAAAGCTCACAAGACATGTCACACCTGAAACAATCAAAACAAAATTAGACAGTTAGGCAGCAGCAACACAAAACATCTTGTGTAATCTGGAAAGACAAAACGAATACTACTCACACAGCCTTCTTCATAGGCTGGCTTTTCTTCTGGCCAGCAGCTTCAAGCCAACCTCGCTTTCCAGTGGTAATGACGATGGAATGTCACTACGTTCACGAGGTACATGCGTGATCCATGCAGGCTTCTTTGATACCCCTGGAATACACCAACACGTGACCTGAAGGATGAAACACAATACACATGTACAGTGTTATTTCTTAGTTCATGTAGTAGCTTTCACAATCGAAACACCGTCAACGTTAACATCACACTCTCAGGTATTCTTGCTTAACAGATTCGGTCAGCGGTGAAACCTTCACACATCACAAGATCAACGCATAGTCACGTCTGCGCTAACTCGTATTCAAATGTCAAAACTCAATCCAATGATGATTTCCACTCACTCGTGTGTACACGGTTCAACACAAACAACAGTTAGACAAAGACAAATATACACTCACCGATCTGTTGACGGGTTACGTTGAAATGTCGGATACTCAGTAGGTTGTGAAGATCTGCAAAAGAAACAAAACTTCAAACCTCGAAGTAATGAAAATGCTGACAAAATCATAACAAACTGCTTCTTCAGACTGTCGAGAATCGCCTCCTCGAGAAAGGGCACATTTAAAACTCTTCTGAACTGAGTACAACAACAGTACGTTAGAACATACACACTAATCTGACTCACTAAGTGGCACGATTGCTTCACATCAAAGCAGCCTGCGATTATTCGTGTGCTTCAAGTTAGGGAAATCCAAGTAACCACATGAAAACACAATCACAAACAGAACAACACACATTTCACCGAACAGGAAATTGAATCATGCACAGAAGGCTTGTGCAGATATTCGTCCTGGTGAAGAAACCGCGATCCTTTATAATGTCAGAAAAAACTTATCGGAATTCATAGGAACAACATTATAAGTGATCGCGGGTTCTTCACCAGGACGAATATCTGCACATGCTCTTTGGATTTCCGCCAACTCCTCTACCAACACATTCTCGATTTGTTCTTCTTGACAAACGCCATCACGATAGAACAGTATACGCGTTGGGAAACGCCCATTTGTATTTCGAAAGTAAACCTGCAAAACAACAACAAAAACAAGCCACAACAGAAGTGTGCTCCAACAACATCAATCACTTCACAGTTGGCCCACAATGGAAACCAACCTCAAGCAACTCCTTGACAATAAGACGCATGTCGTCGATTACTTCACTCTCTCCGTTAATCCCCTCTTCATTTGTCGCCTGTTGGCGGATCACCATCGCGTATATCATTAGATCCGGTCATACACTACCGATAACAGAAGCCACTGACTTCCGAAATTCACCATGAGTTTGTGTCGGCGCCGGATGGGACACGCCCGCCCCAAACACCATCAGAAACCCACCACTGTCCATCATCAGGTCGGGGATCTGCCAGTTCACACCACCCAGTTTACCATTCAGCTTCAGTAAGAGGTTAACTCCATTATGGATAAGATTTTATTTTGACAAATCACACAGTGTTGTACAGTTATATTAACTGATGACGTTTCGAGCACAAACTATTGCCCCTCATAATCATATCAAGTTACTCACTCACACAACTGTTTTTCTTCATTTATATACATGTGTGGAATCGATTAGACATTGGATTAAAAATCAGTATGAGATAATGTAAAAATTCATGTAATGTATAAAATTCATCAGGAAGATCAGTAAAGGCCAAAACTAAAATAAAAATAATTGTGGAACTAGTAATGATAACAAAAATAAGAGAGAATATAAGTTATCCACTGTTATCCCATATAAGGAGGGGACATCTGAGACCCTACGTAGGATTCTTAATAAATCAGGAATTAGGGTGGCATTCAAACCTACAAACTCATTCAGGGACAGGCTCTGTAGGTTAAAGGACCCTGTTGACCCGTGTCAATGGAGTTGAAGATTGTACGATCATTTCTTGGTTGTTTGCTTAAAATCAACTTCCCCAATTTTCGCGGAGGCATCAATACGACAGTCATCGTCTCATCGGTCGATGTTCAGAAAGAAGAGTGAAACATCGCCAGAAATCTTATTTCGCTTATTCTTTTTATGTGTTGGTGTAACAATAAAGAAATATCAAGCGGCCAATCGGTGTTTTGGTTTTTTCGTCCGTTATAACTAAGCGTTTCTGAAATCTTCAAGGAACAGCGTGGGCCCGAGCGTAGCGAGAGCTGGGCATTAACGGTTTATGAGACGTGATTGACAGTTTCTGACGATAGAAACAGATCTGGCGGATTCAAACAGTTGGTGAAAGTTTGGATAGTCGCCGTTCATCATTCCTGGTGCCGGCCAAGTCCTCTTTGAACAAGCAATATCTGGAACTTTTTGGAATTGGGTCAAGTTCAACAATGCCTGGGTCAAAGAAGGGACAGAGTGTCTTGGATGCAAACAGGAAAGTAAGTCATGATGACTTGTCTGTTACTTGTAACGATGTGTCTGATGTTAAGCATGACATGGTTGATGTTACTGTTTCGCCGTTCAGGGATAATAGGAACATCAAACTGCCTAAATTTGAACCACGATGTTTTGATGGAAACCCAGCTGATTATTTACAATTTGCCAAGGATTTTGAGATCATGCTGAGTGGTTTTTTATTAAATGATGAATTGAAGTTAATGTATTTGATGAGGTATTGCGCTGGAGATGCTGCAAGAGCTATACAGTGCTGTAAGTTTATGAAGCCAAAAGAGGGCTACTACGAGGCTATGAGCATATTACGTCAAAGGTTTGGAAGACCTTCGATGATTGCAGGGAAATTATTCGAGGCTGTTAAGGGTAATGGTAGTCAACTACAGGATGACTCCCAGGCACTCACTGAGTTTTTAGATAATTTGCTAATTTACAAGAATGGAATGATTTCGATGAATCACATGAGTGACCTCAACTCGAGTTTTATACTAGAAGTAATAGCAAGACGTCTACCTACTCGACTGCAAAGGAAGTGGGTGAAGATGAGCTCCCGTATGGAGGATGAGGGTATCGAGCCAAAATTTGATGATATCCTGAAACTGGTAAATAATAGTGTCAATCAATCTATGAGCAAGTTCGCCAGTCTATTACATCTCACCCCTAGAATAGAGCAGTCTGAGATCAAAATGCAATCATTGATGACGAGTAGGCCTCAGAGAGGTGGATATCGAGAAGACTCCATGATGTATAGTAATGCATATAGACCTAGTGAGTGTAACAGGTTTCGTAGTACATCCTCAACAGATAAGTTACAAGATGCAAGACAAACACGGTTTTGTTTTACACGTGTGCAAGAGGTGCATACAGAAGTGAACTGTGAACCAGTGAGCAAGTTCAGTGATAAGCTAAATGTAAACTCCAGACCTGACTCCGAATTGTGTGACGATAACGGTGTTGTGAAGAAGTCTGTAGTTGCAACTGGTAAGCTGTTGTTGAATAAAGTGTCACAGAATAGAGTTACGGCTTCAGAGTGCAGTTCTGACCCTACAAGTTTACAAGGTATTACTAGTCAGAGTGAAGGTATAAAACCTTTGGGGATTTGTGAGGAGGAACCAAAATTGTCTACTTCTGTTATTAAAGAGTTTGAAAATGATGAAGTTGACGGTAAAGTGAATATTCGTGATAATGATCATGATACTTCACAGTTGTCTTTGGTTGATCATGATGAGATGAGGGATATGCCTACTACTGCTAAGTTAAATAAAGGTTCTGTACAACTACAACGTGAAGTAGAATTGAACGCAGATGCAGTTCCAAAAGGTGTGCATACTTGTGAGACCGTCAGTGTAATTGATCAGCGTGTAGCCCACCTATCATCAGATGATAGTGCTAAACCCGAACTAGTAGTGAAAGACAGCAGTGGTGGTAATCTTGCAGTTGGATGACTATCTGAGATCCGAACAAGAACAGCTTCTGATCCACCGCTAAGTTCATCAACTGGTATCAATCAGTCGTCGTTGGTGCTGTCATCCACAATGAAACAGACACCCATCAACTCAAGTATCTTGTGCAATGACTATGGTAGTATCAGTTCGTTTGAAAGGACGAATATCAATGGTCAGTTTAGTGTGGATAAGCCAAGTGTAAAGGAGAGAGTTATTGTTAAATTGACTTGCACGAATAAAGGCATTTCTAGTTTCAAGTTACTATTTGAATGTTATTATCTTTGGTGTAAATTACTCTGTTTCTATACTTGGTTGATGAGATATGTCGTGTGTTTGTTGGTCATCTATATTCTACGATACAATGACATGGGCGTGTTGCCGTTCAGATTTGAGGATATAGCTCATAGAAGGAAGTCAGCAAATGAACTCTGCGACGATTTTCCAACCTAGAGCGTCAACCTGAGAAGGGTTGTAGGCGTACTGCTGTAAGTCCTACAATTCTTCAAAGGGTAGCGCATCAATGAGCAGTCCAATGTGCTGGGTGTGTGATTTTGTACATATGTTCATATTGTATATACTGAATTGATATCATCTGTCATCTAGCTGTTGGTAATTCTGTTTGTGTCCGGACGACTTCCACTTGGATCATCAACCTGAGAAGGAATGTAGGCGTACTGCTGTAAGTCCTACAGTTCTTCAAGGGTAGTTTGTCGTGTCAGAATCCACAACATTTGATGTGTTGATTGTACATATGTTTGTGTTAAATAATTGTGTGAGTTCCAATTATTGTAATTGTTGGTTAATCTTGTTTGTGTCTGGACATTCCACAACTTACAATCGTCAACATGTGGAGGGGTTGCAGGCGTACTGGTGTAAGTCCTGCAATTCTTCAAAGGAATTCCACCAAGACATGATCGGCGAGGTTGTTTGTACTGTTTGTGTATACGTGTGGTGTGTCGTAGCAATTGGTGTATTTTGGATTCATTGTGTTTACTCGTTGTTTTCGTACCTTGTTTTTATTGCATAATTTTGTTAAAATTTTCGTCGTGATTACTTCTGAAGTTGTTTCGAGTCTTCTACATCCATGAATGAATTGGTTGATGTTAAGGACAGCAGATGGGTCGTATATGCCGCGGAGGCTAGGCTAGTGCTGAGAATGAAATGCACACGGAGATAATTGTTAGCTGCGGTCCGACACGCCGGGGAGAAAGAGTGTAAACGACTGAGGCTCGCATGCGTCACCGCTATTAGAACTGAGGCAGAATGAGTGACCAACGATTTCAGTGGTAATTGGTAGTGAGTAGACACGAGGATGTGCGTAGAGTATCGTGAGGTGGTGCTATGGTCACATTGCATTCTGCAAGAGTCATTCTAGCAAATGGCGATTGTGTTGCAAGATGTCAAGAGGAGGTCTCTGTCTGGACGCGCAGGTCGTCATTGATGTGTGAGATTGTGCTGTGGGTATGCTTGTGGTGTGTTGGCTTTTCTGTTTGTTTTCGATTTCAGCTCTGTCCGTGTGACCCAGGTCCTCGCAATGGCATCCAAGTCGACGTGCATTGGTCGTGAAGGAAAAAAGGTTTGGATCCCTTTTTTGCCGGGGAGTGTCAATGTAGTTGAAGATTGAACGATCAATTCTTGGTTGTTTGCTCAAAATCAACTTCCCCGATTTTCGCGGAGGCATCAATACGACAGTTATCGTCTCATCGGTCGCTGTTCAGAAAGAAGAGTGAAACATCGTCAGAAATTTTAGTTCACTTATTCTTTTTATTTGTTGTTGTAACAATAAAGACATATCAAGCGGCAGATCGGTGGTTTGGATATTCGTCGGTTATAACTAAGCGTTTCTGAAATTTTCAAGGACCAGCGTGGACCCGAGCGTCGCGAGAGCTGGGCATTAACGCTTTATGAGACGAGATTGACAACCCGGTTATACAAAATAATATAATTTACAAAATACCCTGCAATGACTATGTGTTAGGTCAACTACATAGGTCAAACTAGTAGGTCGGGGATAGTCAGATGATCAGAACATAGGAATTTAGCCAAGGGAAGAATGGTTGACCCTGAAAAGTTAGGTAGTTTAGAAAAAGCTCAGCTATTGCACTTCACTCAATAACAAACAACCACACAATAGGGTGGGAGAGGGTTAAAATTCTAAAAAGTTATATAGGTGGGTGGAGACGGAGAGATTGATTTCGGAATCCTTGTTCAGTGAGTCTACATCCAACACATGCAACAGAAACGACTCAATGCAAATCCCAGAAATATGGAAGATATTACTACCTCAAGTCAAATCAGAAGAGGATAATAAACAATCTTAAAATTCTATTTCAATTCAAACACATCACAACATTCTAACAAGTAGCTTATTATGTTATAAACCGAAAACTTGGGAACTGTAGGAGATTATACCTCCATCAAAGCAGCCTTCGATTATTCGTGTGCTTCAAGTTCGGGAAATCCAAGTAACCCCATGAACACACAATCACACAAAGGGTAACACACCTCTCACCAAACAGGAAATCGAATCATGCACACCAGGCTATTAACTAGTTACAAACTTCACTACACCAGGTCCGGAAAGCTTTTAGTCTCTATGTAGAGAAAACCACTTCCCGAGAATCCACATTGATAAAACACAAAATGATCGAGCAAAGAATATTCTTTTCGATAAATTCCTCTTCCGGCTCTGCAATTATATATATGTTTATATACACAGAATACTCTAGGTTAGTAGTTAATAACAATATTAGCGTTTTTTAAATAATACCGATTTGTAAAGTATGATCGACATTGGCTTCTACAACAAACTGGATTGCAATCACTCACGTCTAGTGACAGGTGCCCAGAACACAACACATATGTGCCATTACACAACAGGTATCACAGCACAACAGACACAAACTCGTTACGCCAACTCACCCGTACAACTCTCGTTCATCAAAGCTGAAATTGAAAATCAAAACTCATCAGTTAAACACCACTCAATGTGAGACAAATTAATATGAAGTCAGGTGTCGAAGTGACAACAACTAGCTAGCCCTCAGCTTTACCTATTCTCATCCAATGAATCAACTTTTCGCTGTACAAACAAACTACTCCACCTATTTGTCAAGCTTCACTCCACTGCACCAAACTTTTTCAGCGAAACTCAGATGACATCAATAGTCATGACTCCCCAGGTAGCTTATCTGACCTCTAATCTTTCTACCTTGAGATTTAGAAACACAGTGGAAAGTCATACTAGTGACGTCTAAGCTAAAAATGACGTTCTGCATCTCAGCTTATCACCAACTCGTCTATTCCGAAACTAAAATACGTATCACAGTATCATGGAATCTCACAATGGTGGAAAGTCATGATAAGAAATCCAGACTCACCCATTCCCATGACGTCCATCTGATCTGTGAAGACCTCCACCCAGTATGGATATCTTCTTTCTTTGACACACACACACACACACACGAACAACGACAACAATCCCAAGTATTACACCAGACATGTTATCTGATGACGATAGTCGCAGTGTGGCATTCAGGTGGCATATATACGTGGAGAACTGCGTCCGAATGACCTGTCTCCTAATACTCACACACCGCATTTTTAGTCGGTGCACCCCTCAACTCGTCCCGCACCACTGTCCATTATCACTTCTCTAACTCTCCTGGCCACCCCACGTGTCTATTCACTTATTCTGTTGTTATTTCACAGTCGATTTTTTGTGTTTAATCTGAATTAATAAATTCCATCATCTGTCCGTTTGTGCATTTTCTGTTGAAAGTGTACATAGCCTACACTGATTAAATCTACTGTTGCTTCTTTTATTTTCGTGTCAGTTTACGAACTCCCCAGATGACTGAAGGAGGAAGGAACAACGCGCTTCCTGGCAGTAACATGATTTCAACATACAACGAATTCCCACACCACTTACCTTGGAGTCAACCAAAGCTACGCCAGTCGAGTGATGGGACACACTACGCACAAGTCTACGAAAGATCGAGAAATTTCGCTACATAGCGAAGAAGCGAGGACAAAGAAATCAAATTGGATTACACTAGCTCTTCAAAGCGATATTGGATATTGGTCGCTTGTTTAGTCAAATCATCGGGCGGCGAACCACGTTGTACTGGTGTAGTGTGGTGAATACTGTCAGTACTGGTTTTGGTGTTGCTATTGCTACTGCTACTGCTACTGCTTGTGGTGCTCATGTCGTACAGGTTAGATTTTGTGTCTTTCATTTGATTGTTGCGAGAATATCGGTGTTATTATGGGATTCCACGGTATGCGTGGTTCTTAATGCTGTCGAGTAATTGTCGACCCTGCCCACACTTAATGGGTTGTTTATCGGTTAAAGGACTTTGTATACATTGAATGTCGTCTTGATAATGAATGGATGTTCTCATTGATGCAAGAGGTGTGTGTTGACTGATGTGGAGATGACTCCTGAGTGCCATACTGCGACTATCGTCAGCAGATTATTATTATTATTATATAAGCTTTATTCCAAATCAGTACTTGTGATACAGAATGGAATTCTCAGCATTTTACTACAATATTGCATCCAGTTTTTACATTAACAATAAATAAAGTTCTACATAGATTAAAGATTATCTCAACAACATATTAGTATGTCGGTAGCAAAGCCAAAATTAAAATGTTTGAAGGTGTTACAAAAGTAGATACTACTAGCATATTTACTGGCGTAAGCGATAGCAAAATGGTCGAGATATACAGAGTGTAAAAGAACGAACAAGAATGTTTTAAGTAGAGTTTGCAAGGAAGAGAAAAACAAAACAGCACTTAACAAAAATAAAGACAAAAAATAGAGAGAATGGAAAAGAGAGAAAACGTTGTACCCATAAATGATGTGAGTTGGAAAGACGAGATTCATTGGTTCTAGTGACTATTTAATAAGTTAAAGGTTTCATGCCTGATGCATTCTTTATCACACAGAACACGGGCTAGGTAGGGTATGGATGAGTTTTTGTACTTACTAGTGCGGGCATATAGTTTCCTATATAGACTTCTTGTTTTCCCTGAAGAGATACATGGGGAGAGTTGTGAGTGTAGAGGGTGTTGTGAGTCAGATAAAATGGACTTCGCCCATTTTTCACATGAGTCCATGTGCCTGTCCACCAGAATGTTAACAAGCTGGCTAAGTGGTAAACTGCTTACCCTGCTGACAACCTTTAACATCCTACGTAATAAGGTATAGTCTTTCTTCAATAGCCCAGGAAAGACTAAGGGGGAGCAATAGAGAATTATAGGCAGAATACGGGAGTTAACAAATTGTAGTAGTAAGGGTTGGGTTACACCAGAATGTCTTAACTTCTTGATGTAGAAGGTAAGACGGTATATTTTCTTGGAAATCGTCAAGATATGAGACGACCAGGAAAGATCAGAAGATAGAGTGACGCCTAGGTATTTAATTTCCGACTTAGTTTCTATTTCAGTGCCATCTATGTTGCACACCTCGTGAGCGCTAACCAGTTTGTTTAGGTCAGATTTATGCCTAAAGGTGAAATTAACTGTTTGGCATTTGGAGGGGTTTAAGGTTAGACCGTTTTCCTTGGACCATTGGCTAATTTCTGATAAGAAGCCATTTAGTTTAGAGCAGTCATTTTGACATTTGACAGGTAAAGATACAGTTAGGTCATCAGCATATTTGACAAAGTTAATGTCATTTGAAGACGGTAGGTCATGTAGGAAGAATGAAAAGAGAAGTGGGGAGAGTACAGCACCTTGGGGGACACCAGCTTCAGTGAGCACAGCAGAGGAGGATTGCCTTTGTATACGGTGTACTGCATTCTGTTTGAAAAGTAGGAATGCAACCAGTTAGTGACCCAGGACTCGGTTTGTGTCATGGAGAGCTTATTTAGCAAGAGACTTCTAGGTACAGAGTCGAAAGCAGAAGTAAAGTCAAGAAACGTGCAGCGGACATATTTGGCACCTTTGTCTAATGATGAGACAATACTGTTGTGTAAGACGGCTGCAGCGTCTAAAGTACTCCTACCCTGTCTGTAGGCAAATTGTTTGGGGTCTTCGAAGCTTTTAAGGGAGGGTTCGAGTTTAAGAAGTACTAGTTTTTCCATGAGCTTTAGAAACGGGGAAGTGATGGCGATGGGTCTGAACTTTACGTTCTTGCTATTTCCAGGTTTAGGGACAGGGACTATTTTAATGTCTTTCCATGGAACAGGTACAACGTTTTCGGAGAAAGAAGCATTTAGGATATTAGTTAGAGGAGAACATAAAGCATCTGCACATTGTTTTAGAACATATGCAGGTATGCCATCAGGGCCAAGACTATGTGAGGGCTTAAGAGTTTTAAGACATTTCAAAACATCGAGAGTATTGAAGTCCTGGAAGTTATCAGCTACAAGATTGGTAACATTAGAAGTGGTTATAGTAGAAGGAGAGCGTATAAAAGACAGATTAAGAGCATTAACATCACAAGAGGGAAAAACATTACATCGCTTACTATTGCCAGTAATTTCATTGAAAAGTTTCCACATGCTGTTAGGAGATTTGCATGATAAAAGTGTTTGGTTATAGATAGCATTAAGATTTTTGATTTCAGATTTGATTTGAGCATTAATCTTTTTAAGTCCTAACTTGTCTTTGCATTTATATAACATTTCTTTTTGCCTGCGAAGTTGTTTGAGATGGGGAGACGAGAAGCGGTCGAGGCGTTTGAACAGTGTTTGTTTGGGACAGCATATGTCGAGGCAGAACTTAAGATAATCCATTATATTGGTGATTGAGTCATCTAATGTACTTTCATAGAATAGATCCCAGTTGGTATCTTTTAACATGCATCTTAGATTGAGTAAGTTGTCAGATGTGTAGCTTCTTTGTTGTGCTTCGTGGACAGGTGTGAGAAGATTTTAATATGTGTTTTGCTGTATATTTTTGGCAAAACGCGGACAATGCAGTGATCGGAGTTATGTATCGGTGAACGTCTACGTGTTTCATATACTCCTTCATCATTGGTAAAAACCAAGTCAAGGGTTTTGTCAAGTCGAGTGGGAAATTTGACTATATTTGTGTGACCAAGAGCTTCAAGAAAGGAGCAATCTGATGTGTTGAAGTCTCCAGTAATAACGGATAGAGAGTTGTCGAAGTTGGCAGCAGCAAACATGGTGAATTCATCAGCAAAATTAGATAGATCAGATGGAGAGCAGCTAGGAGAAATGTACATGTTTGTAATATAGAATTGTTGATATTTGGGGAGGTGTTTGGGGCGACATTTGACAGTAATACAGTCAATGAAGTCATTTGAGAAGGTGAAGCAGATGTTATTTGAGACAGACCATTTGGAGTGAATAAAAGTTGCAACGCCACCACCATTTTTCTTATTACAACATTGACGGTCTTGTCGAAATAAAATAAAGTCCTTTAGTGAGATAAGGTTGTCATCATACAGTTCATGCAACCACGTTTCTTGTAATGCGATTATGGCAGTGTTATGATACGTATCAGTTGACATCAGGGATTGTAGATACATTATCTTATTTGGTAGAGAGCGACAGTTTGAGTTCATTATGACGGGGACCGTAGTTAAGTGTATTGGTGTACGTTTGAGAGCTCTCTGCCAACCACTACGATGTTTCCTTCTTGGTTTCTTTGGAATATGAAAGTCATTTGGTCGTAAATTATTAATAAAGTTACGAGAGTAAATGATTCTGTTAGAATTCATATTTAAGTGATAAGTGTATGCTGGTAAACAGGAAACTGGATGCAAAATGTAGATATTTTGGTAGCAGGCCCAAAAATTCAACAGGCCGCCAAGGTCCAACATGTCTGGTGTAATACTTGGGATTGTTGTCGTTGTTCGTGTGTGTGTGTGTGTCAAAGAAAGAAGATATCCATACTGGGGTTAACGACAGGGAGTTATCTCCCAGTAACGTGAGGCTGCTAGAGACGATAGTTGGTGAAGTGAGCTTATTCCGCGGTAGATTTGAGAGTTGAGCTTGGTTCTGAGTGTAAATTATGTTGTATGCTTCATTGTTTATGACAGTCGTTGAAGTGCTAGGTTATTCTGTTGTGTTTTGTAGAGGCTTTTACCGACCACCTCGTGGACGTGGAGGATGTCATGGTCGTGGAGGTCCTCACAGATCAGATGGACGTCATGGGAATGGGTGAGTCTGGATTTCTTATCATGACTTTCCACCATTGTGAGATTCCATGATACTGTGATACGTATTTTAGTTTCGGAATAGACGAGTTGGTGATAAGCTGAGATGCAGAACATCATTTTTAGCTTAGACGTCACTAGTATGACTTTCCACTGTGTTTCTAAATCTCAAGGTAGAAAGATTAGAGGTCAGATAAGCTACCTGGGGAGTCATGACTATTGATGTCATCTGAGTTTCGCTGAAAAAGTTTGGTGCAGTGGAGTGAAGCTTGACAAATAGGTGGAGTAGTTTGTTTGTACAGCGAAAAGTTGATTCATTGGATGAGAATAGGTAAAGCTGAGGGCTAGCTAGTTGTTGTCACTTCGACACCTGACTTCATATTAATTTGTCTCACATTGAGTGGTGTTTAACTGATGAGTTTTGATTTTCAATTTCAGCTTTGATGAACGAGAGTTGTACGGGTGAGTTGGCGTAACGAGTTTGTGTCTGTTGTGCTGTGATACCTGTTGTGTAATGGCACATATGTGTTGTGTTCTGGGCACCTGTCACTAGACGTGAGTGATTGCAATCCAGTTTGTTGTAGAAGCCAATGTCGATCATACTTTACAAATCGGTATTATTTAAAAAACGCTAATATTGTTATTAACTACTAATCTAGAGTATTCTGTGTATATAAACATATATATAATTGCAGAGCCGGAAGAGGAATTTATCGAAAAGAATATTCTTTGCTCGATCATTTTGTGTTTTATCAATGTGGATTCTCGGGAAGTGGTTTTCTCTACATAGAGACTAAAAGCTTTTCGGACCTGGTGTAGTGAAGTTTGTAACTAGTTAATAGCCTGGTGTGCATGATTCGATTTCCTGTTTGGTGAGAGGTGTGTTACCCTTTGTGTGATTGTGTGTTCATGGGGTTACTTGGATTTCCCGAACTTGAAGCACACGAATAATCGAAGGCTGCTTTGATGGAGGTATAATCTCCCACAGTTCCCAAGTTTTCGGTTTATAACATAATAAGCTACTTGTTAGAATGTTGTGATGTGTTTGAATTGAAATAGAATTTTAAGATTATTTATTATCCTCTTCTGATTTGACTTGAGGTAGTAATATCTTCCATATTTCTGGCATTTGCATTGAGTCGTTTCTGTTGCATGTGTTGGATGTAGACTCATTGAACAAGGATTCCGAAATCAATCTCTCTGTCTCCACCCACCTATATAACTTTTTAGAATTTTAACCCTCTCCCACCCTATTGTGTGGTTGTTTGTTATTGAGTGAAGTGCAATAGCTGAGCTTTTTCTAAACTACCTAACTTTTCAGGGTCAACCATTCTTCCCTTGGCTAAATTCCTATGTTCTGATCATCTGACTATCCCCGACCTACTAGTTTGACCTATGTAGTTGACCTAACACATAGTCATTGCAGGGTATTTTGTAGATTATATTATTTTGTCTAATCGGGTCAACAGGGTCCTTTAACCTACAGAGCCTGTCCCTGAGTGAGTTTGTAGGTTTGAATGCCACCCTAATTCCTGCTTTATTAAGTAAGAATCCCTACGTAGGGTCTCAGATGTCCCCTCCTTATATGGGATAACAGTGGATAACTTATATTCTCTCTTATTTTTGTTATCATTACTAGTTCCACAATTATTTTTATTTTATTTTTGGCCTTTACTGATCTTCCTGATGAATTTTATACATTACATGAATTTTTACATTATCTCATACTGATTTTTAATCCAATGTCTAATCGATTCCACACATGTATATAAATGAAGAAAAACAGTTGTGTGAGTGAGTAACTTGATATGATTATGAGGGGCAATAGTTTGTGCTCGAAACGTCATCAGTTAATATAACTGTACAACACTGTGTGATTTATCAAAATAAAATCTTATCCATAATGGAGTTAACCTCTTACTGAAGCTGAATGGTAAACTGGGTGGTGTGAACTGGCAGATCCCCGACCTGATTATGGACAGTGGTGGGTTTCTGATGGTGTTTGGGGCGGGCGTGTCCCATCCGGCGCCGACACAAACTCATGGTGAATTTCGGAAGTCAGTGGCTTCTGTTATCGGTAGTGTATGACCGGATCTAATGAGATATGCGGTAGTGATCCGTCAACAGGCGACAAATGAAGAGGGGATTAACGGAGAGAGTGAAGTAATCGACGACATGCGTCTTATTGTCAAGGAGTTGCTTGAGGTTGGTTTCCATTGTGGGCCAACTGTGAAGTGATTGATGTTGTTGGAGCACACTTCTGTTGTTGCTTGTTTTTGTTGTTGTTTTGCAGGTTTACTTTCGAAATACAAATGGGCGTTTCCCAACGCGTATACTGTTCTATCGTGATGGCGTTTGTCAAGAAGAACAAATCGAGAATGTGTTGGTAGAGGAGTTGGCGGAAATCCAAAGAGCATGTGCAGATATTCGTCCTGGTGAAGAACCCGCGATCCTTATAATGTTGGTCCAATTGATCGTACTGACATTATAAAGGATCGCTGGCTCTTCACCAGGACGAATATCTGCACATGCTCTTTGGATTTCCGCCAACTCCTCTACCAACACATTCTCGATTTGTTCTTCTTGACAAACGCCATCACGATAGAACAGTATACGCGTTGGGAAACGCCCATTTGTATTTCGAAAGTAAACCTGCAAAACAACAACAAAAACAAGCCACAACAGAAGTGTGCTCCAACAACATCAATCACTTCACAGTTGGCCCACAATGGAAACCAACCTCAAGCAACTCCTTGACAATAAGACGCATGTCGTCGATTACTTCACTCTCTCCGTTAATCCCCTCTTCATTTGTCGCCTGTTGACGGATCACTACCGCGTATCTCATTAGATCCGGTCATACACTACCGATAACAGAAGCCACTGACTTCCGAAATTCACCATGAGTTTGTGTCGGCGCCGGATGGGACACGCCCGCCCCAAACACCATCAGAAACCCACCACTGTCCATAATCAGGTCGGGGATCTGCCAGTTCACACCACCCAGTTTGCCATTCAGCTTCAGTAAGAGGTTAACTCCATAATGGATAAGATTTTATTTTGATAAATCACACAGTGTTGTACAGTTATATTAACTGATGACGTTTCGAGCACAAACTATTGCCCCTCATAATCATATCAAGTTACTCACTCACACAACTGTTTTTCTTCATTTATATACATGTGTGGAATCGATTAGACATTGGATTAAAAATCAGTATGAGATAATGTAAAAATTCATGTAATGTATAAAATTCATCAGGAAGATCAGTAAAGGCCAAAAATAAAATAAAAATAATTGTGGAACTAGTAATGATAACAAAAATAAGAGAGAATATAAGTTATCCACTGTTATCCCATATAAGGAGGGGACATCTGAGACCCTACGTAGGGATTCTTACTTAATAAAGCAGGAATTAGGGTGGCATTCAAACCTACAAACTCACTCAGGGACAGGCTCTGTAGGTTAAAGGACCCTGTTGACCCGATTAGACAAAATAATATAATCTACAAAATACCCTGCAATGACTATGTGTTAGGTCAACTACATAGGTCAAACTAGTAGGTCGGGGATAGTCAGATGATCAGAACATAGGAATTTAGCCAAGGGAAGAATGGTTGACCCTGAAAAGTTAGGTAGTTTAGAAAAAGCTCAGCTATTGCACTTCACTCAATAACAAACAACCACACAATAGGGTGGGAGAGGGTTAAAATTCTAAAAAGTTATATAGGTGGGTGGAGACAGAGAGATTGATTTCGGAATCCTTGTTCAATGAGTCTACATCCAACACATGCAACAGAAACGACTCAATGCAAATGCCAGAAATATGGAAGATATTACTACCTCAAGTCAAATCAGAAGAGGATAATAAATAATCTTAAAATTCTATTTATTCCTGTATAAACACTCGCTTTTTGATGGATAACACTCGTATTTTTATTTCCGAATGTGCTTTATCTCATACTGATTTGTAATCCAATATCTAATCGATTCCACACATGTATATAAATGAAGAAAAACAGTTGTGTGATTGTCTGTCTGTCTGTCTGTTTTCGACATAGAACTTTGCACAAATGTGCGGAAGTTCAAGTCGCCACATTCCGTGTAGCACGCGAAGCAAGAGAAGAAAGTACAAGAAAAGCATAATAGAAACAGTGAGCAGAGGTGTGAGACAAAGGAGTAATAAAGAAATACAAAACAGTTTCATTGAAGATCATAAGTCACAGGGAGTGGATGCATCTGCGCCACTGAGAACGATTTTGAGCCATGTCACCAATTGTTTCCAACCATAGATTTTTACCGTCCCGAGGACCCCAGCCTGGAAGTCTACACCTTTCTACGTGGCTTAGACCAACTGTTGTGGATTTCATTGACTGATGCCAAGTTTTTGTTTGACCGCCGCTAGCTTTTTTCCAGCCTGACCCTATATCCGCTAACATTGCTCGTCGAGGGAGGCGATGGCTTGGCATACGTAACACATGTCCTAACCATCTCAGTCTTTGTAGCTTCACGACTTCGTCGATTGATTTCCCCTGTTTACCTAGAACTCTACGCCTAACCTCCATGTTGCTCACCTTATTATGCCACTTTACACGGGAAATAGAACGCAGGCACCTATGATCAAAGACAGCTAGTCTTTTCATGTCTTCCACTCTCAGTGGCCAGGTCTCACAACCATAAAGGAGGACGGAGCGGACTGATGAGCAGTACACCCGCCCTTTGGTCGATAGTCGAACATCTCGTCTACGCCAGAGTCGGCGTAAACTAACAAATGCGAAACGAGCCCCTTGTATTCGTGCTGAGATTTCGTCAGAGATCAGCCCGTTGGGGCTGATGGTACTTCCCAAATAAGTGAAGCGGTCAACGTGCTCTACCACTTCACTTCCTATTTTTAAACTAGGCGTCGATGTAGTCCAGTCCTGTAACATCATCTTGCATTTGGCGGGAGCGAATCGCATGCCAAACATTCGTAGATTGCGGCTCAAGGTGTTTAGAAGACTCTGCATTTCGTCAGCGTCTTCGCCTAGAAGGACTATATCGTCTGCATATTCCAAGTCAACGAGATTATTCCCCGGTAGCAAGTCAATCCCTGAGTCGCTGAAGTCACCTAGGGTTAAGTCCATTAACACATCTATGATGAAGTTGAATAGAAAAGGAGATAATGGGCATCCTTGACGGACACCACTGGTCGTCATCAGTTCAGATGACAGCTCGCCGTAAGCCCTCACCTGGCTGTATGAGTACGAATAGAGTGCCTTAATCAGTGCAATATATTTTCTTGGAATTCCCTTTACAGCCAAGCATCTCCAGAGAACTTCCCGATCGACAGAGTCGAATGCTGCCTTTAGGTCAAGAAATATAATGACTGTTGGACGCCGGTAGGAATGCCTATGTTCTAGAATCTGTCGGAGGGTGAAGATATGATCAATACACCCTCTTCCTGGTCTAAAGCCTGCCTGGCTCTCTCGTGTTTGTGCTTCCCGAGCACCACTCAGTCTACGCATGATTATTGAGCCTAAGACTTTAGATACTATATTAGTCAAGCTAATCCCTCTGTGATTATCACAGGAAGACTTGTCTCCCTTCTTGTATATGGGGATAATCAGTGACTTACACCAACCCGATGGGACTTCTTCTGATTCCCAGACGCTGCCTAGTACCTCAGTTAATCCGGACAGTAAGCTGTCTCCACCGTACTTAAATACCTCTGGCGTCATTCCATCAGGTCCCGCTGCTTTGCCTAGTTTCAGATTGGTGACAGCTTTAGTAACCTCAGTTAGTGACGGAGGACCTGTGTCTATATCCCATTCAGGGAGGTGTTGGATGCTCGGAAGGTTGAGCGTGGCTGTGGGCAAATTAAACTGCTCCTCATAATGCTCTTTCCAACGATCCAGTCGTCTATCCTGGGAGCTAATTATAGTGCCATTTTTTTCCGAGATTGTCTCACTGATGATTTGTCTTCTCCCACCCGTTTCCCTGATGAGTCCAAAGAGTTGCCTGGTGTTGCCTATCCTCAAAGCTTTCTCCATCTCTTTGGCTTTTGTCGCCCACCACTGTTCACGGTCCTTGCGGAGACTTTTCGTAAGTTTCCTCTTGTGCAGCTTTCGCTCCTCATTGAATTCGGAGCTCGCCGGAATAAGTCTTCTAGCATCTATCAGTTCGGATGAGGCGGTGGAGATCCAGTGGTTTTTACTCACCTTTGGGTTTACCTTATTCACAGCTTTTACAGCTGTATCTATGGCTGCCTGGATATTTTTCCAAGCTTCTTCAGGGTGAGCACAGCTGTCGAACACAGATATGTGTTTAGCTAGTTCTTCCTCAAATACGGATTTAGTTTCCTGATCGAGCTGGGGACGTGATGGTTTTACCGCCAGCTGTTTCCTACGTCCGTTCAGTCGTAAGCACACCCGAGCGCGGACCAGTGCATGGTCGGTATCTACGCACGTGTTCCAGAAGGAGCGACAATCTCCTACCGACCCACGCCAACGATAGCTTATTGCTATGTGGTCTATTTGTGTCCAGCGTTGGTTTGATGAAGGGGGTCTCCAAGTCAAACAGTGTCTCTCCTTGTGTTTAAAGTTAGTGCTTACAAGAAACAAATGATTATCAGAGCAGAACTGTAGGAGACGGTCACCGTTGTCGGTTCGCTGGCACGGAGCTCCATAGGTGCCACCGACATCCTTCTCAGATTGACACAATTTCCCTACTTGAGCGTTAAAGTCACCAGCTAGAACGACTATGTCTGAGCGTTTAGCCTTTCCACCAAACTAGACAGCTTTTGGTAGAACTCATCCTTCGTTTCATCTGAACTGCAGTCAGTGGGGGCGTAGGCGGAGATTACGAAAAGGCATCGGCGAGTAGTGCAGTCCTTCCTCCTTCTTACTGATCCGTTCAGGCGGACAGCACACATTCGGCTATCTACCGGGATCCAGTCAAGCAATGTCTTTTCTGCCCTAGTACTCAAAGCTATCCCTACGCCAGCTAATCCTCGTGAACTAGCTGTGGCATCTCCTGACACCCTCAAGGTGAATTTTGCAGATTCAACCTGTTGGCCAGGTGGGGTTAGGTGAATAACCACACTTGGGTCTTGTATGCGTGTTTCTGAAACACAGCATACATCAATGGCTCGTGATGCCAGGGTCTTGGCTAGTGATGCTTGTTGTCCTATTTGGCAAAGTGTCCTAACATTAAGAGCTCCTATATGAAATTGGTGGCGCGGCTTTAAGAGGCTGTCGGTGGTGGTTTTTTGGCTTCCATCGTTTTTAGTGGACGCAGAGTGGAGAGGAAGTGGAGAGCTATCAAGTCGAGGAGTTGCATCAGTGGAAGGAAGGCAAGATGATAGAGATGAAGATGAAGACAAAGATGAGTGAGTAATAGAGAGGTTTCGTGTGCATTTCGGATTGTGAGGGCGATTGTTACTTCCCGGCTGCCCACACCTTGGAAGTGGAAGTGTGAGTGAGTAACTTGATATGATTATGAGGGGCAATAGTTTGTGCTCGAAACGTCATCAGTTAATATAACTGTACAACACTGTGTGATTTATCAAAATAAAATCTTATCCATAATGGAGTTAACCTCTTACTTGAAGCTGAATGGTAAACTGGGTGGTGTGAACTGGCAGATCCCCGACCTGATGATGGACAGTGGTGGGTTTCTGATGGTGTTTGGGGCGGGCGTGTCCCATCCGGCGCCGACACAAACTCATGGTGAATTTCGGAAGTCAGTGGCTTCTGTTATCGGTAGTGTATGACCGGATCTAATGAGATACGCGGTAGTGATCCGCCAACAGGCGACAAATGAAGAGGGGATTAGCGGAGAGAGAGAAATAATCGACGACATGCGTCTTATTGTCAAGGAGTTGCTTGAGGTTGGTTTCCATTGTGGGCCAACTGTGAAGTGATTGATGTTGTTGGAGCACGCTTCTGTTGTTGCTTGTTTTTGTTGTTGTTTTGCAGGTTTACTTTCGAAATACAAATGGGCGTTTCCCAACGCGTATACTGTTCTATCGTGATGGCGTTTGTCAAGAAGAACAAATCGAGAATGTATTGGTAGAGGAGTTGGCGGCAATCCAAAGAGCATGTGCAGACATTCGTCCTGGTGAAGAACCCGCGATCACTTATAATGTTGTTCCGATCAATTGTACTGACATTATAAAGGATCACTGGCTCTTCACCAGGACGAATGTCTGCACATGCTCTTTGGATTTCCGCCAACTCCTCTACCAACACATTCTCGATTTGTTCTTCTTGACAAACGCCATCACGATAGAACAGTATACGCGTTGGGAAACGCCCATTTGTATTTCGAAAGTAAACCTGCAAAACAACAACAAAAACAAGCAACAACAGAAGCGTGCTCCAACAACATCAATCACTTCACAGTTGGCCCACAATGGAAACCAACCTCAAGCAACTCCTTGACAATAAGACGCATGTCGTCGATTATTTCTCTCTCTCTCTCGCTAATCCCCTCTTCATTTGTCGCCTGTTGGCGGATCACTACCGCGTATCTCATTAGATCCGGTGATACACTACCGATAACAGAAGCCACTGACTTCCGAAATTCACCATGAGTTTGTGTCGGCGCCGGATGGGACACGCCCGCCCCAAACACCATCAGAAACCCACCCATAATCAGGTCGGGGATCTGCCAGTTCACACCACCCAGTTTACCATTCAGCTTCAAGTAAGAGGTTAACTCCATTATGGATAAGATTTTATTTTGATAAATCACACAGTGTTGTACAGTTATATTAACTGATGACGTTTCGAGCACAAACTATTGCCCCTCATAATCATATCAAGTTGCTCACTCACACAACTGTTTTTCTTCATTTATATACATGTGTGGAATCGATTAGATATTGGATTAAAAATCAGTATGAGATAATGTAAAAATTCATGTAATGTATAAAATTCATCAGGAAGATCAGTAAAGGCCAAAAATAAAATAAAAATAATTGTGGAACTAGTAATGATAACAAAAATAAGAGAGAATATAAGTTATCCACTGTTATCCCATATAAGGAGGGGACATCTGAGACCCTACGTAGGGATTCTTACTTAATAAAGCAGGAATTAGGGTGGCATTCAAACCTACAAACTCACTCAGGGACAGGCTCTGTAGGTTAAAGGACCCTGTTGACCCGGTTAGACAAAATAATATAATTTACAAAATACCCTGCAATGACTATGTGTTAGGTCAACCACATAGGTCAAACTAGTAGGTCGGGGATAGTCAGATGATCAGAACATAGGAATTTAGCCAAGGGAAGAATGGTTGACCCTGAAAAGTTAGGTAGTTTAGAAAAAGCTCAGCTATTGCACTTCACTCAATAACAAACAACCACACAATAGCATGGTGGGAGAGGGTTAAAATTCTAAAAAGTTATATAGGTGGGTGGAGACAGAGAGATTGATTTCGGAATCCTTGTTCAATGAGTCTACATCCAACACATGCAACAGAAACGACTCAATGCAAATGCCAGAAATATGGAAGATATTACTACCTCAAGTCAAATCAGAAGAGGATAATAAATAATCTTAAAATTCTATTTCAATTCAAACACATCACAACATTCTAACAGATGGCTTATAATGACTGTATAAACACTCGCTTTTTGATGGATAACACTCGTATTTTTATTTCCGAATGTGCTTTATCTCATACTGATTTGTAATCCAATATCTAATCGATTCCACACATGTATATAAATGAAGAAAAACAGTTGTGTGAGTGAGCAACTTGATATGATTATGAGGGGCAATAGTTTGTGCTCGAAACGTCATCAGTTAATATAACTGTACAACACTGTGTGATTTATCAAAATAAAATCTTATCCATAATGGAGTTAACCTCTTACTTGAAGCTGAATGGTAAACTGGGTGGTGTGAACTGGCAGATCCCCGACCTGATGATGGTGGGTTTCTGATGGTGTTTGGGGCGGGCGTGTCCCATCCGGCGCCGACACAAACTCATGGTGAATTTCGGAAGTCAGTGGCTTCTGTTATCGGTAGTGTATGACCGGATCTAATGAGATACGCGGTAGTGATCCGCCAACAGGCGACAAATGAAGAGGGGATTAGCGGAGAAAGAGAGAGAGAGAAATAATCGACGACATGCGTCTTATTGTCAAGGAGTTGCTTGAGGTTGGTTTCCATTGTGGGCCAACTGTGAAGTGATTGATGTTGTTGGAGCACGCTTCTGTTGTTGCTTGTTTTTGTTGTTGTTTTGCAGGTTTACTTTCGAAATACAAATGGGCGTTTCCCAACGCGTATACTGTTCTATCGTGATGGCGTTTGTCAAGAAGAACAAATCGAGAATGTGTTGGTAGAGGAGTTGGCGGAAATCCAAAGAGCATGTGCAGGCATTCGTCGTGGTTATGATCTCGGGATTAATTATATTGTTGTTTCGAGGGGTTACCGCATCAATTTTCGAACACACGAGCCTAGGTGAGTACGAGGTGTTAATACTCATGGTTTTTTGTGTGGAGCTACTGTATCTTTTTTGTTGTTGTTGTGGTTGCTCACGCGTGTGTGGGCGTTCCTGTTAAGAATAGCGATTTGCCTTTTCGAATGTTTTTGTAGGGCGAGAAACGTGGAGCCAGGAATGGTGGTTGATAGAGGAATCCCACCTCCCAGGGAATTCGATTCTTACTGTGCACAATGAAGGGATTCAGGTAAATTGTTGTTAGTTGCCTGTGTTAGTTAATGAATATCATTGATTTTTTTGTAGGGTGCTTCGAAACCTGCTCACTTTCACGTTTTGTATGACGACAGTAACTGGACATCGGACGCTTTGCAGTTGTTCACCTACCACCTATGCTATGCGTACATGAGGTGTTCGCGTAGTGTCTCGTATCCAGCACCAACTTATTATTCTCACTTGGCTTCATTTCGTGCCCGTGAATGGTTATTAGACGTAGAGAAGCCAGAGATTCTATTGGATGGTGGTCGTTTTAAAGTTCACAGCAGTCAAGTTGACGGGATGTTTTACTTGTGAGGAGATTTCTTATTTTCATATAAATTACATTTAATTTAAATCCATGTTGTTTGGCTTTTCGATTTAATTGAGCGGAGAGGAGATAGTTTATTGTTACGGTGCGGTCATGGTCACGGAGTAGCATGTACGTGTCGGTGATGGTGATGATACTGATGAAGACGTGTGCACGCCTGACAGTTCGATTTTCTATCATTCACGTTACCAGTGGAACATAGGACCTCAAGCTAGTGGCTTGAGGCTTTTGTAGAAGTGTTTAATTTTACAGGATGGGGTTGCTAGCTCCATGCCCAACCTTTCCTCTTCACCAGCATTATTTCTGGCTTAGCTAGGTAGAGGAGTGCGTCGGTGGCCGGGGATCGAACCCCGGACCATGTGCGTGGTCCGATTATTGTTATCTAAGATAATGTCTGTAAAGGAAGTGTGACCATGTGGCTGTTTGCATTGTAGTTTTGACTTTTACGTGCGTGATGTGTCTGTTAATGTTTTGATGATGTGGTGTGGACACGTTGGATTCGATCGTGTATGTGTGTGTGTGTTGACGAAAGATGTGTGATGGAAAAGTTGTAGTGGATTTAAGAGATTTCTGTTGAGCTTGCAAATATCTAGACGTGAGACGGTAGGAATGTGGTTGTAGACAGTTTGAGGGGCGAAAGTGTGGTCGCCTCGTAAGTAGGTTCAGAATCCTACCGATGAAATTGTGTTTTCGCCAAGTGATGATAGGAGGGTCGATTGACCACAGTTGATCTGGAGAATCCTCTTCACACTGTGTGTGTGTGTGAGTGGTTAATTAATAGGTGTGACTGTGACGTCTCACGGTTCACTGACACCACTTGAATCAACAACTAGTTATCAGAGAAATAACTCAAATATATGGAGAATTCCAAGTCGAATAATAAGGATGGCTGTGATAGTAATAATAATAGTAATAGTAATAATGATGATAATAATATTAATATCCATGAATCACACTAATACACACAGATACTAATGACAGCAATGGTGTATGTAACTGTCCTGGCAAGGGATAGTTTCAAAGGAATGAAGAATAATGATGATGTGATGACGATGATAAGAAGGGGAAGGAGAAGAAGAGGAGGAGATAGAATGTGAATATTTGTGACACTGATGACATGAACGGTCAGTATGTAAGACATGTCGGATTCAGAGTGACGACCGTTTCCGTCGTGTACATGGTGACTGGCAATATAGAGGCTAATTCCACACGCCTCCACAGTTGAAAGCTTCTTTCTGTTTGTTTGTCTGCTAATACGTGGTCAGTTGGTCTGTGTTTGTGTGGTACGAGAGACAGTCTGAATCTCCGACTCAGGGATTGACTTGCTACCAGGGAATAATCTCGTTGACTTAGAATATGCAGACGATATTGTCCTTCTAGGCGAGGACGCTGACAAAATACAGCAGAGTCTTCTAAACACCTTGAGCTGCAATCTACGAATGTTTGGCATGCGATTCGCTCCCGCCAAATGCAAGATGATGTTACAGGACTGGACTACACCGACTCCTAGATTAGAAATAGGGAGTGAAGTGGTAGAGCACGTCGACCGCTTAGCCGAAAAAATGGTCCGCTTAAAGATGTAATATATAATCTTGATTTTTGTCGATATGTTGATGAAACATTCATAGTTATTAATAAATATTGTTCCGTCTGTTCATCTAGTCACTAGGACGTCCAGAAACGGGATAGAGTGATTTTCTTCTTCTTCCTTAGTCAAGCTTATGGTGGGATGTGCTTTATTGAATTTATATAATATGTTCTTAAGCTCGCGTCAGCCACGTCATTTTCTTCGTGTTTGGAAGGTTTTTATGTGTAAGTGATGTATTAGATGTTCACGGAGCTAATCGTATGGCAGAGAATTGGGTTGATCTGGAAATGACAGAGTTTTCACTAGTCTGTACGTATCTAGCGAAATCGCATCATGCGTCAAAGCATTCAAGGTAATCGTCGATTCCCCTCAGTGAATCATTCATAGGAAGCTTTCCAAGATTATATCATTCCATGGCGACGGCAAATTGTAATGGTTATTCGTAATAGTAGGATTTCGCAATGACCGAACCACAAGAAATCAACCAACAACACATAAAGGGGTGGAGTTGGGATTTTGTATTTGTCAGAATTAATTGTCATTTATGTAATAAATTTAACAAGCAACAGTAAGCATTTAAACAGTACAGCAAAAGAAATTTTCAATCACCATACCCATTTGTCATTCTAAATCAAAAATGTTTCGGAATGTTGAATTCTATCGTATCAAATTGCACACCATGTTATTTTATTTGCTTACTAACCCTTCATTATGCGACCACTTCCAGCATCTATACATCCTATGAATTAAAGCACCATACACTTAATCGTATTGATGCGATCAGTTCTAGTGTTGTAGAGCTAAACAGGAACATATCTGTGAGAAGTCACGTTCTGTTTGAACTTTCAACTGATGAACTCCGGCAATTCGAAGAATGCGTTTCTTGTGTCATCGGGAAACAGTCCCAGTCTGCTAACCTCAAGCATCTTGACAGCCTCAAGCAGGTAGTGGCAGAAAACAGATTTCTGACTGATCTCAATAAATATGTATTTAATTATTCTTCCGTCACTCTTTCTGAAATTCAACTACAAGGCCACAAATTCTGTAACAGTTCGTCCGAAGTCAACAGAGTGTATACTCAAGTGCAATTTGAAAATCTTATTAATCAGACCAGCGATCTGACACCCACATCACCTGAGGAATTCCAACACCTTAAATCCACAGTTCTTGATTGCTATCATCAGTTTACTAGTTCAAGACCTAGCTGGAATAATCTTCTGACTAAAGAGCATATAGACCAACTTAAAGAACTAGAGAAGAATGGCGATATTAGCATATGCCGTCCGGACAAAGGTGGAGGTGTTGTAGTTATGAATCGCCGAGATTATAATGGCTGAAATCTCAGCGATCCTCTATGATCAAATGAAATTGGCCAAACCCGATGGCAAAAAGAATGAGACTCATCTAATTGAAAATCAACTGGTCGATGTCTTAAAGAAGATGAGGAATAAGTCAGTCATCTCGTCAGAAATATTTGAAAGCATCCGACCAGTAGGCTCCATGATACCACGTTTGTATGGACTACCGAAAATTCATAAGACAGGATTACCCCTCCGTCCGATCCCGATATGGCGGGTTCTACTTATCACGGAATCGCTCAATAGCTAGCTGAAATACTGGAACCAGTCAGAAGGCAAGTATCTAAGTTTTCCATTGATGATACGTTTAAATTTATTGATAGCATTAAAGATTTTAATGTCTCAGACAAAGTCATGTTCTCATTAGATGTGACCTCGCTATTTACCAATGTTCCTCTCATAGAAACTGTTTCTATGTGTGTGACTATGTTGATACACATAGTTTAGAAATAGCGTTGCCGACAATCCACCTCACGAAGAACCTTTATTGAGATGCACGTTGAATGTTCAGTTCACCTTCAATAATGAGATTTTTAGACAGAGAGATGGCATTGCCATGGAATCACCACCGGGTCCCTTGTTGGCTGATTGTTTTATGGTAGAGCTTGAAAATTCTCAACTTAGTCAAACCATCAGTCATTTTGACATTTATAGAAGATACGTAGACGACACTTTCGTTATCTGCGATAAAAACGTAGTTCTTGATGATGTCTTGTTTGCTTTCAACAACTGCCATCCTTCTTTACAATTCACCATAGAAAAGGAATCGGAACTAAGTATTCCGTTTCTTGATGTGTGCCTTAGCAGACTTAATGACGAATCTCTCGAAAGATCTGTCCACCGGAAACGTACATGGAACGGACAACTAGCTAATTTCTTACAGTTGGGTGCCTAATTCCAGGAAAGGGAACCTAATTCATTCGCTCTGCTTTAGGATAAGGAAAATTTGTAGTTCTGATTGCATCTACTCAGAACTTGACTTCTTAAAAGCCACGCTCGCAGAAAACGGTTACGCTAACCGATTTATTGACAGCAACATGAAAGATAAGCAGTGTAAACTGGTCACCGACTCAGTTCCAAAGAGAACCTTATTCATGAAGTCGGAATTCAAAGGTGATCAAGCTTCAGATATGCTCAAAAATCGTCTCTCTAAATCAGTCAGTAAGACGTTCTTTGCAGCAAAATTACATATGACGTTCACTAGCCGCAAGTTGTTCTCTACCTCTGTAAAGGATAAGCTCCCCCATCTGGCTGCCTTCATGTGCATCTACCAGTTCACCTGCCTCTCTTGTGGAGCAAGGTACATTGGCCGTAGTCAGCGGACGCTTTCTATGCGGATACGAGAACATATTCAAGCAGCATGGTTTTACGAGAGAGAAGGAAAGTGTGTGCGAAGCTCTATTCTGGAACAACTGATCGACCTCTGTCACTCTGTCAACCCTGACCATGATTTCAAGATCATATATAGAACCCATGCTAACTTCCCGCGTTTTTTGAGAAACTTCATGCATTTATTCCCCTTGATGAATTTGAATAAAGCAAGAACAAGAGTGGTTTGTGCAGAATAATATGGTACCATCATTTATTTCGTTGGCTTCTCATCAGCTGCTTACAGCCTATATAAATTTTGAGGTTTACGTACAGAAGCGTTTAAACATACTTGCAAATTTTACATGTTGTCAGTTGACAGAAAGTTCCACAATTAGTAATCAGTGCTCGGAAAATTGCGTTTATATAGTTTTTACACAGGCAGTTTTAAGTTAAAACAAAATAAATGTATGCGTACGTACGTAAACCTCATAATTTATATAGGCTGTAAGCAGCTGATGAGAAGCCAACGAAATAAATGATGGTACCATGTTATTCTGCACAAACCACTCTTGTTCTTGCTTTATTCAAATTCATCAAGGGGAATAAATGCATGAAGTTATTCAGCGAAACCTTCAAAAGTATCCGGAAATAACTTTGTCGACATTCCAAGTGTTTGGTGGAAGAAACCGGAAAAGATCTTATGGAATTGGGGATTTGTTTCAGTGATCGGAACGGAGATGCAGTAATGGTGAACAAAGGGTAAGTACAATAATAATGCTTTGTGGTACTTTCTTGACTTTGTGAATGTGAATATGTGTGGAAAATTGCATGTATTTGTCAGATATGTGTTGTGTATGATGGCTTTATTCTGAGGTTGCATGGCATACGTAACTGACTGAATCTCACAGCCTGTTTATTCTATAGTTGGAGAAAAGGGAACAAGTAGTTCAGCTAACCTTCTGTGTTTGGCTGTAGACATAGTGGGACTGTCGTGGATTATTTTGGTCTAGTACTTTTGCTAAAGATTATCGCACTGTTGAAGATTTGGATGTTTTATGCAGAGTTTCTCATTTGATTTTTCATCATTTACATCATTTGACAAGTAACCGTTAAATAAGACGTCTGAAAATAGCGTCAATTGTCTCCTCCTCCTCCCCCTCTCCCTTTGCAATAAGCAGGATGTCGCATTTTATTAATTTGTGTGTTTTCGTTCGCCAGGAAACAATTAAATAATTAGATTGTCCTCATTTCATCTTCTTTTTATTTGTGTAATACAGAGTGATTCCCCGTACAGCGGATCATTGTGAGGGCTCTTCCTGTCTGCATTGGACTGGCATTGCTAGCAGTGGTACTAGTCAAAATCTTCTCAAGCCTGGTTCAACTGCATCATTGGATTCATGTTTTGGGATGTTTAGAGCATTATGAGTTAATCGTTTGAAAACCTTCTTGTACATAGCCTGAAAGATGCTAGATTTCTGTCGTTGCGTTCTTAATTGCGTTGTTCTTAATTCCAACGGAATGTATGTTATTCATGCGAATGATTGAATGACAAATGTAAATACATGTGTACGTGGATAATCTGTGTTGTTCGACAATTTCACAGACACATTCTGTGACAGAAGGCAGTGGAAGCGACGAAAAGTAGTTTCATGTATTCACGAATTGGTGAAAGTGTATTAGTCAAGTGGTAGAAATGTGCCGTATTCTAAAGTGTAGTTGTTCTTCTCAGGCTCACAATATGATTGCATTAGTTGGTGTATTGCTTACGCGTCATCAGTGAAATTCGGAGGTTATTTAAACATTTCGGGTGGTAATATAGGGATGTTTAGAGTGTACTTTCTATCTTTGAGATGCAAGTGATTGCTTCTGTACCAGTCGACGTGGTGACATGACATTATGACAAGGAGTGGAGTGGTTAAGTAGGTTGATGTGTTTCATTGTTATGGAGAGTTAGGTTATATGTTGTTAGATGACATCTACTGAAATCAAGGCATGAGTACAAAGGACTCGTTTGACGTTTCCAACTTGAAGTACTTGTGGAGTCGTTGAGATAGGTGATATCGTCCATGAAGAGTGAGTACTGTTCAGTGTGTTGTGTTTTACTATATGGGTGCAAACAGACGTTCGGGCATATGCTCATCGATAAAAGTAACGGAATAGCAGAGGCTGAACATCAAAGTGTGATTAAGTAATTTATTCATTACGGAATGTAAGATTACTGGTGGTCCACTAAGGGCCAGTCAGAACTTTTTTATGCATAGTCCTGCGCTGAATGTTCAGTTGAATTGGTGAACTGCATTGGCTTGTGTCAGCCAAATTATTCTTCATCACAGATTTCGTACTCCGCTTTTGAACCAGAAATCGTAGGATATTACACATGATGTTGTTTTCAAACTACTGGTTACGGATTAATGTTAAGCAATTAAATTAGAGTTAGGGGACTCTTCCCGTGTAGTCGATAAATGATCATCTTTTCAAGGATTCTACTCCTACTCCTCCATACACACTTGTGAAGGCGCGATGCTAGGTAGGAAAAGTGTTTGATTTATGTGAGTGAATGAGATGAGAAATATGACTGATGTTCAACGTGTGGGTTGTAGGTCGGTGATCTAGGCTTATTCACGTGTGTAATCCCTTCGTCTGAGTGTGAATGAAATACCTCGGAGCAGAGTAGGGGCTTGATTATTAAACTCAGCTTGTTTCCTGACCATGTGATCGCTGCGATAACTGAGTGTGTTAAATAAACACTGAGACCAAGTGAAATTCGAGGTGAACAGGAAGTTTGCGGAATCAATAGTTGTTTAGAAGTCAGTTGCAGCGACGAGATATCCGAGTGACACAGACTAAGAGTCACACTTAAAATATGAGAGTTGATGATACTACACAGTTGTCCCGGCTGAAGTGGTGGTGTGATGGATGGGGGTAAGATTCGAAAGCGGGAGTGATTGTTCGACAACCGAGTGGTGAGGCCAGTGCAGAATGAAGAGGTCCAAGAAATTCAAACTTATATTCAGATTCATCCGTGTAGTACGATCACTCGACTGTAAAAGATTGCACACCTATGCATCCTTAGTTCGGGTACAACTCTTCAATGCTAAAGTATGGAGAAAGTTTTAACTGATTTCTAATGTAATAATAATAATAATAATTCAGCATGGCCCGGCCGATAACTGCTAACTTGCCGTGGTGGTCGGGCTTGAATACCGCAATGACCCAACAAGCTAAACTGACTTGGACTCATGTCCCTGCAGGTCCTACCATGTCAAGAAGGTTGTTTGGATAGCGGTTAAACTAAAAGCAGTTACCATGGGGTACATGGGCTCCAGTATCCGATCGGATCAAATGTCGTATGAACCCATATGGGTCAACGGGAACCATGGGAATGCAGCTCCGCTGCCTTGCGGATTAGACTGTAAGTCAAAGGCTCGGGGTGTGGTCCCTTAATAAAACCACCTGCTTCGGTCTGGGCGCCCGGACAGTCTCTCAGCCCTCACACAATAAATCAAATGAAGCAACAATCTATCAATGAAACTTATCGCACGCAATTACAAAATGATTTCAAGTAATAATGATGCCTCAAGTAACTTGTGTCTTTCCTTACTTTCATTTTTATACACATTTTCCTGTATTTTACCTTTGCTAAGCTTGACTTCTTAACCTTCGAGAGCCTTTCGCCTTTGTCTAGATTGCCAGTCTATCTGTGTCGTTTCGAGATGTTAGTGAGTAATCTTCAAAATGGTTGTCCCCAATGTGACATCTAACACAGATATCCTGAAACCGCGTTCCGCGTTCAAGCTGGCCACCTACAATGTTCGGACGCTGATGGAAATCGGACAACAGGCAGGGTTGGTAAGAACTTTGGAAAGACTCGCTATCGATATCGGCTGCATTTCAGAGACCCGCATTCAAGATCCCAGTGAAGTGCTTCGACTATCCTCTCCATCTGGGAGTTCTAACAGTATGTACCACCTGCGCCTATCCGGGGGCCCTGTGGCGTCGGGATCCGGTGTAGCTGGTGTCGGTGTCGCACTGAGCGCTAGAGCCGAAGCTGCATTGCTCGACTGGATTCCTATGAACAGTCGTTCATGTGCTGTGAGGCTGGGAGGTTATACGAAAGTAAGGAGTAGTAGGCCAGATAGGCGATGTCTATTTGTTGTTCCTGCCTATGCACCGACGGATTGCAGCCCGGATGCAATGAAGGATGAGTTCTACCACCAACGTAGCGATCTTTAGAAACAGGCGGGTCGGAGGGATATTGTAGTGCTGGCTTGGGATTTGAATGCACAGGTCGGCCATCTAAGCTCAGAGGAGAATCGTCTAGGTGGCCAAGGGGACTACATGGTGGCAGGTCAGATAATGGGGACCGTCTTCTGCAGCTTTGGGCGGATCTCAACCTATTTCTAGCCAGCACCAACTTCCGGAACAGCCATCGCCATAGCGCTACCTGGCGTCCCCCCTCTGCGAATCAAGCTTGGACTCAGATTGATCATGTTGCTGTCAGTTTCCGGTTGTGAGGATGCATACAAGACTGTCGCTCCTTCTGGAGCACATGCCTGGATTGCGATCATGCGTTAGTGTGTGCCAAGTTCGTCTTGCGATTTGGTGGGGTTCATAAAAGCCGTCGTCTAAACGTTGATGTGAGCAAACTAGTAGCACCTGCTACTTCTTTGAAATATCAGAATGAGTTACAATCAATGCTTGCCAGCAACCCCCAAGATGAACATTGGCTTCATTGGTGCCATGCAAAAGGGCGAATGTATCCGCTTGCGGCTTGAAAGAATTCTCCGCTAAAAACCACTGGGTTTCTGCGAGTGCCTTGCAACTCCTGGATGAACGCCGGTCCATTCCGGCTGGCAGCGAATACAACAATAAGCGAAAGACGCTCGCGCGAAAGATTAGACAGTGCATAGGTAAGGACCGCGAAGCCTGGTGGTCAGAACGTGCGTGTGAGATGGAGTCAGCTGCTGCATCTGGCAACAGCCGGAAGCTCTTCCAACTCATCCGAGCCACCGGCAGCAAGAAACAAGGTGTCAGCGAGACAGTCTGTGAGGCAGATAGCATGCCAATTACCAGCTTGAAAAGACGCACGGAACTCTGGGCAGAGCACTTCTGGAAGCAGTTTAGCTTCAGTGTCTACTGTGCTCCTTGGTCGGTTAGTACCGACCCACCCACCGAACTGGGGGTCCATAAGGTAAAACAAGTGTTGAAACGCTATAAGGCGCCCGGCTCTTTTTAAAGATGGTGGCGAGACTCCCACAATGGCTCTAACTAGGCTGTTCAGGAAGGTATGGGAGACAGAGAGTGTACAGTCAATGTAGAACTGTTATGTACTGCTGCTGAGTGAGTTATTAGAGTTTTCCCCGTCGCCAATTATGTTATGTACTCGTCGAGTAGTTAATAGTCCTGACGCGGAAAGAGGGAAATCAGAAGACCACCAGGTTCACAATGTTATGCTTCATGCAGTTATCCAGGTCCAGTTGAGGACGCAAAGCAAAAGAAAGCAAGAGGAGTCCTAAAGGAGTGATTAATAAATATATATATATATATTCTGTTAACTAACTATTGTTATTTTTGTGCACTAACTAACTAGTCCCGTTATGCTAACTTTTATATTATGTGTGAACTAATATTACTGTCCTGTGTAGAAATGTTTATCATCTAGTTCCAATAATATTAACATTTATAATTGTAGTTTGTTGTAACAACACGTCTAATGAAAAAAAATAAAATATCTATGTAGGGTAAAAAAGGGGGTGTAAGAGTCAAATGTAGAAGTGCATTGTCATCTTTGAGTAGTCTGGGAACTGAGGAAATGAACACGGGAAGTGTGTTTGCATCACGTACATTAGCGGGTAGTCTATTCCAAAGAACGGAAAGTTTATTTAAGAAGAAGTTGAACCGAATGTAAGTCTGACAATGCTCAATAGCAGCTGGTTTGTGTGATTTCTAAGATTGCAACTGATGACAGTGGTAGGTTTAGTTATTGGCTCGGAGGAGTGCAAGAGAAGATTAGTTAGGTTGTAGTAAGAGATAAAGCTTAGCTTAAGACGTCTTCTCCAGAGTGGTTCTAATCTTAGTCTTTCGCATCGCTCATAGTATTCCAGACCACTTTCTAAACCAAGAGTTCTTGAGGTAAACTGTCGTTGCACTCCCTCTAATTTAAGCTTGTCATTTTGTCTGAGTCCGCTAAGAATAAACGGGCAGTATTCTAAGATAGGTGGGTCACATACTTTGTATAATAAAACCCAGTTTCACAACAAAAGAAATTGAGTGTTATGCATCCTAGCAGCCTTCGTGTTTTACGTCTCCCGTGATCAGTCTGTTCAGAGAACGCTAAGTTACTAGAGTATCTGATACCGAGATCTACGACTGAGTTGGGCTTGGCTAGTTTTCACCCATTTATTTCAAGAGTTAGATCAAGCTTACTGTTGCCGATACAAATCCAGCCACATTTGTCAATGTTAAAATTTAGACAGGATTCAGCACACCACGTTGCGAGACTACTTAGTTCAAGATGTATTTTAGTAACCATATCGCTTAATTCATGAGTGTAGCAGGAGTAGACGACTTTGAGGTCGTCAGCGTATAGGAATGGTTTACACCTGAGGTGAAGCAGTTGCAAATCCTGTTAGTATAGACTGTAAATAAAAGTGGACCTAGGACACTACCTTGCACAACCCCACTTGACATCTGCCTAGGATGAGACAATACAGATCCAACTTTGGTTATTTGTACCCTGTTGCTTAGAAACGATTTTATCCAGTTCAGTAATGGATTGCGAATTCCACATGAGTACAGCTTCTCAAAGAGAATGCTGTGAGATACCATGTCAAATGCCCTAGATATATCGAAGTAGAGAACAACGATTAGCTTGCGTGCTTCGCGACTACTAGTGATGCAGTTGAAAAAGTCGAAGTGGCAAATAACGCAGGAACTATTCTTGAGAAATCCGTGTTGAGACCTTGTAACAAGATCTTCCCTAATTAGGTAGTCTGACAATTGATCCTTTACAACTTTCTCCATGATTCGCGAGATAACTGGGGTTATATTTATGGGTCTGTAATTGCGGACGTTTGCCCTATCACCAGATTTGTAGTGTGGAATTATGAAGCTAGTTTTCAACTCACTAGGGTCATTTTCAGTGCCCATAGATATTGAGAAGAATTTAAGAAGTGACAGGGGTATATCACACCCACTGTTTTTGAAAATTATTGAAGCAAGGTCATACGATCCCGTAGTAGTGGAAGGTGTAAGGCTTTTAACTGCTTGTTCTATTAATTGACTGGTGAACACAATGCTTCCGAGGGAAGAGCTAGTAAAGGGGGCGGTTTCACCAGGCATACGCGTTTCTAAACTAAAGTTTGCAAACCAACCACTGAAAAGTTCACAGATGGTGGCAGGCTCATTGTAGATTACTTTGTCGTGAAGTAAGTAGGTGATTTCCCTCGTCGACTGCATTCGTTTTTTAAGAAGTGCAGTTATAAACTTTGGAGGTACTTTCAAGTGCCGTTAACTCTTCGTCGAGGTCGTTTTGAGAGCGTAGGCGCTTGATAGATTCAAGAGACTCGTGGATTGAGAGCAGTAGTGATATATCCTTAGTGGAATAGTACTGTTTCTTCAACTTCCTTAGCTTATTGCGGTGTGCCCTTGGAATATATTCAGCTCGGTGTCTACTTAATTTCACTATTTTCTTTGGAGCAACAGTATCTAGACAAAGGGTAACATTCCTGTAAAATAGGGACACTACAGCCCCCAGGGAGTCAGTGGTAAAATAGTCATCCCATTGACAGAGTCGAATAAGTTCTTGGACAGAGAGTATCATTGTATGGTCACTACTGGAAAATCTATTACCAACATACGTGGATACTGGGATTGTGTCATGACAAAACACAAGGTCCAACATGTTGTCACCATGAGTAGGTGTTTGGACGTGTTGTTGCCATCCATCACAGTCGATAGTGGTAAGTAATTCGTCGAAGCGTTGGGGGCCGGAACTACTTAACCAATTGACTTCTGGAAGATTGAAGTCCCCTGCAATTATTTTGTAATCAGTACTGAAGGAGGAGGCGTGTGCAAACGATTTAGCTAATAACTCATCAGTTTCTTTTGTTGAGCTTGGTGCTCGATAAACACAGCCTATGAGAAGTTTGTACTTATCTCCATGTAAGATAACCCAGAGTGAATCAGGTACCTTATTCAGTATTTCATCTTCCACCTTACTGACTACAAATGAGTTATGTGTATATATGAGACATCCTCCACCACGCTTGCAATCTCTATTTGCACGGTGTACAGTGTAATCATCGATACCTATATGCACATCAAGTACAGAGGATGAGCACTATGAATCAGTAATCAAGGCTACAGTAAGTTTGGAAATTTATAATAATGTCCTTAGTTCAGACATCTTATTGATTAAGGAACGTGCATTAATTAGCAGTATCGTGAATAAGTCACGGGATACTACAAACTGGCTTAAAATGTCACCATAACCTGAATCTATTTTTGCGTCAGCACCGAAAAAGTTTATGAATGATAGGGGGGTCGGACTGGGTGTCTGTACATCGGGGTTGGAGTGCAATGAGGTGGTCCTTGGTGCCATGGGTCGTACCAGTGATTTGGGACACCTGGAAAATTTACCATGTGGTCCTGGATATAAGGGTAGTAGAGGTCGGGCCTGGGTTGACGGTTAAAAAGCATAGCATCAAAAGGTCTACCCATCCAACTGCTATTCGTCATACCGGCACACATCTTCGTGTTGTTATTATAACTTAAAGGAAATTGTGAGGGAAGGTGCTTTGGTTGCAAGACTTTGGGGGTCTTGGAGCCTGACCTTCTATAAGGTGGAGCATGCTGCAAACCTCCAGATATGCTTGTGTTTTGAGAGATTTTCGTAACGAGTGAGGGTTTGTCGACACTCTTACTCTCAGCAGGCTTATTGAATACAAAGTATTCTTCCCTATCATTAGTCTCAACCCTGCGAAATTTGTTCACCGTGGTGAGGTTACCACGTTTGGGGGAAAATTTCTTAGAAAAACTTGCAGAAGTTCTAAGTATTTTAACATCTTTCGAAGAGGCTTTATTTACAGGGGTAGTGGTATCTAAATCAGTTCCTAGTTCCATTGTCAAGCGTGGTTGTTGTGTAGCTTGCTAAATTCTAGTTTCAGCACTAGGTGATTGTTGCTGTGCACGATCTTTTTTTGGTAAATCTGAGCTAGAGGAGGTGACCAGGTTATTACTACTCATTATTCTGCGCTGACACGGTGTTTTATCCTGAGCTACGGTTATAGACTTATAACTGCTATTCAGTCTTAAATGATCCTGACATTTAGTAAGCTTACTAGCATCAAGGGAATTACTAAATTTAAAAATGATGGGACAATTAGCCTGGTTAGAGTTTTTACGAAGTCTTTTGCATTCACATGGAACACTAGCCATGTCGCAGCGAATCAGGATTCTGTGTTTTACAGTCTTCAGAGGCAGAGAATCTGGGACGTTGTGAACTATAGCCTGGTGAGGAGAGGTTTGTCAGATCAGAGACATAGGTCAAAGTAGTAGGATGGAGTGAGTTAGACTATCGGAGCGCTAAGTCATATCAAAATCTAGATCGGTCGACACGAATAAGATAAAACTTGTTAACACGGTGTAGCCTTGTTGACTTAGAATATGCGGATGATACAGACCCTCTAAGTGAAAACGTTCCTAGAATACAGAGTCTTCGGAACACCTTAGGTAGAAATTTTCGAATGGTTGAAATGCAATTTGCTCCTGTCAAAAGTAAGGTGATGCTGCAAGACTGGACCTCACCGACTCCCAGCTAAATAGAAAGTTGGGGAGTCGAATGTTATGGTCCTTTGACCACTTTGCTTATTTGGAAAGTTGCATTAGCCTTAATGAGCACGGATAGGAAAGGCCCACCTCAGGAGTACACGCGGTACTCACCTGTGTCGATTAGAGGATATGTTCACTGCGCTGTAATTGACTCTGTCACGCTTAGTGGCTGTGAGATGTGACCGCTGAAAGTGAAATACAAGAAAAGACTAGCTGTCGTTGACCGTGGGTGTCTGAGTTCTGTCTCCCATGTTAGGGGGTATTGTAATAGAGTGAATAATATTGAGATTAATTGTCGAGTGTTAGGTAATAAGGGGAAGTCAGTCAACGAGGTTGTGAAGCTATATCGATAGAGATGTCTAGGACATGTGTTGCGCAAGAATAGTCGTCTGCTTCCTCGACGCGCAGTGTTAGCTGACAAAGGATCAAGCGGAAAGACAGCAGTTAGTGGTTGTCAAACCAAAACATGGCTTCATCAGTCAATGAAATCCATAACAGTTAGTTCACACCAACCCCATAGGGAAGTGTAGACTTCCTACTTGAGGTCCTCGAGATTCTAAGAACCAACGGGTGGAGATAATTGGTGATACAGATCAAAATTGCTGTCAGTGGCTCTGTGAACTTCTCTATCCATTAAACCCTATTGTTTTTCCCATTGTCATTGAAGAGACTGTACACATAAAGTGCATATCTTTTTGGCTAGGCATACGATTGAAGCCTTGGCTCCATCTGAACAGGCTACAATGTGAAATATTCCAGACTCAGTGTCTCTTAAATCTGTCAAAAGTGAGATCTTGAATTGCTGTGACACAGTCTACTTACCATATGAATGGAAACAGCTTGATCGGATGTCGATCTAGTCGAACTGCCCACTAGTTTCTCGGTTTGGTAACTTCCTCGACCCCAGTGATTCTACTAAATTTCAAGATCATCAAAGATCAAACAGGAGTTCTAATTATATTACTATAGCTCAGAACAAAACACTGCGTCAATGCGGAATAATGGGTAGCGATAATCTTGTCACCTCCTCAGGCTTAAACTCATCAAAAGTGTTGTGTATGGGGACGGTCAGCTAGTACTGACAGTAACATCGGGCGAACTGCACAAGCTGCATGCTTGTCAATGTAACTAGATGATGATTTGTATATCAGTATCGCTGTATTCAAATCTGTCCGGAAAAGTACTAAGATAGCCAGAACCGTTGTAGGTAGTAGACCTAAGAAAACTTCCTCGAAAAGTGGTAGTCACACTACGATGAACGAGTTTCTCAGGATTGCATCTATAACGAGGAAGAACAGTTTTCATCCCGCAAGAACACCGAGAATAAGCGTATCAGCAAGCCTACACTAAGTGCAAAGAAACCCGTCCAAGACAAACACACATATGAATAGTGCATTTCAACATGCTCCATCTTCTGGATATTTTGGTTTTTATAACCGATACAACTTCCCGACCATGTATGAACATCCTACTCAAGCCTCTTTTCAACTATAAACTCTGTCAGTGCAGTCACGCACACAGAATTATGTGATGGTAATATTTTCAGTCAGTATGTAATTTACCGTGACTTATTCACGCTTTTATTAGTTGATACACGCTCCTTAAGGAACAAAATATCTGAACTAAGAACACTTATATCAGTCTCCACATTTACTGTAGTACTGATAATTGAATTGACGACCTCAAAGTCGTCTACTCCTGCTACACTCATGAATTAAGCGATATGGTTACTAAAATACATCTTGAACTAAGTAGTCTCGCAACGTGGTGTGCTGAATCCTGTCTAAATTTTAACATTGACAAATGTGGCTGGATTTGTATCGGAAACAGTAACCTTGATCTAACTCTTGAAAGAAATGGGTGAAAACTAGCCAAGCCCAACTCAGTTGTAGATCACGGTATCAGATACTCTAGTAACTTAGCGTTCTCTGAACAGACTGATCACGGGAGACGTAAAACACGAAGGCTGCTAGGATGCATAACACTCAATTTCTTTTGTTGTGAAACTAGGTTTTATTATACAAAGTATGTGACCGACCTATCTTAGAATACTGCCCGTTTATTCTTAGCGGACTCAGACAAAATGACAAGCTTAAATTAGAGGGAGTGCAACGACAGTTTACCTCAAGAACTCTTGGTTTAGAAAGTGGTCTGGAATACTATGAGCGATGCGACAGACTAAGATTAGAACCACTCTGGAGAAGACGTCTTAAGCTAAGCCTTATCTCTTACTACAACCTAACTAATCTTCTCTTGCACTCCTCCGAGCCAATAACTAAACCTACCACTGTCATCAGTTACAATCTTAGAAATCATCACAACCTAGCTGCTATGGAGCATTGTCAGACTTACATGCGGTACAACTTCTTCTTAAATAAGCTTTCAGTCATTTGGAATAGACTACCAGCTAATGTACGTGATGCAAACACACTTCCAGTGTTCATCTCCTCAGTCACCAGACTGCTCAAAGATGACAATGCACTTCTACATCTGACTCTTACACCCTCTTTTTCACCCTACATAGATATTTCATTTTTTTCATTAGACGTGTAGTTACAACAAACTACAATTATAAATGTTAATATTATTGGAACTAGATGATAAACATTTCTACACAGGACAGTAATATTAGTTCACACATAATATAAAAGTTAGCATAACGGGACTAGTTAGTTAGTGCACAAAAATAACAATAGTTAGTTAACAGAATATATATGTATATACTTATTAATCAATCCTTTAGGACTCCTCTTGCTTTCTTTTGCTTTGCGTCCTCAACTGGACCTGGATAACTGCATGAAGCATAACATTGTGAACCTGGTGGTCTTCTGATTTCCCTCTTTCCGCGTCAGGACTATTAACTACTCGACGAGTACATAACATAATTGGCGACGGGGAAAACTCTAATAACTCACTCAGCAGCAGTACATAACAGTTCTACATTGACTGTACACTCTCTGTCTCCCATACCTTCCTGAACAGCCCAGTTAGAGCCATTGTGAGAGTCTCACCACCATCTTTAAAAAGAGCCGGGCGCCTTATGGCGTTTCAACACTCGGAGTTCCTTACGGACCTCCGCTTCGGTGGGTGGGTCGGTACTAACCGACCAAGGAGCACTGAGGCTAATGACAGTAGACACTGAAGCTGGTGGCCAGCTAAACTGCTTCCTGAAGTGCTCTGCCCAGCGTTCCAGGAGTCTTTTCAAGCTGATAATTGGCATGCCATCTGCCTCACAGACTGTCTCGCTGACACCTTGTTTCTTGCTGCCGGTGGCTCGGATGAGTTGGAAGAGCTTCCGGCTGTTGCCAGATGCAGCAGCTGACTCCATCTCACACGCACGTTCTGACCACCAGGCTTCGCGGTCCTTACGTAAACACTGTCTAATCTTTTGCGTGAGCGCCTTTCGCTGATTGTTGTATTCGCTGCCAGCCGGAATGGACCGGCGTTCATCCAGGAGTTGCAAGGCACTCGCAGAAACCCAGTGGTTTTTAGCGGAGCATTCTTTCAAGCCGCATGGCACCTTGCAGATGGAGCCAATGTTCATCTATACTACTTGGGTGGTTTCTGGCAAGCATTGATTGTAACTCATTCTGATATTTCAAAGAAGTAGCAGGTGCTACTAGTTTTTTCGTTTTAAATTCGTATCGGAAAATAAATGTTTTAGTGCTACTAGTTTGCTCACATCAACGTTTATACGACGGCTTTTATGAACCCCACCAAATCGCAAGACGAACTTGGCACACACTAACGCATGATCGTAATCCAGGCATGTGCTCCAGAAGGAGCGACAGTCTTGTATGCATCCTCACCACCGGAAACTGACAACAACATGATCAATCTGAGTCCAAGCTTGATTCGCAGAGGGGGGACGCCAGGTAGCGCTACGGCGATGGCTGTTCCGGAAGTTAGTGCTGGCTAGAAATAGGTTGAGATCCGCGCAAGGCTGCAGAAGACGGTCCCCATTATCTGACCTGCGATCATGTAGTCCCCAGCCAGCACTACAATATCCCTCCGACCCGCCTGTTTCAAAAGATCGCTAAGTTAGTGGTAGAACTCATCCTTCATTGCATCCGGGCTGCAATCCGTCGTAGATAGGCAGAGACAACAAATAGACATCGCCCATCTGGCCTACTACTCCTTACTTTCGTATAACCTCCCAGCCTCACAGCACATGAACGACAGTTAATGGGAATCCAGTCGAGCAATGGAGCTTCGGCTCTAGCGCTCAGTGCGACACCGACACCAGCTACGCCGGATCCCGACGCCACAGGGTCCCCGGATAGGCGCAGGTGGTACATACTGTTAGAACTCCCAGATGGAGAGGATAGTCGAAGCACTTCACTGGGATCTTGAATGCGGGTCTCTGAAGTGCAGCCGATATCGATAGCGAGGCTTTCCAAAGTTCTTACCAACCCTGCCTGTCGTCCGATTTGCATCAGCGTCCGAACATTGTAGGTGGCCAGCTTGAACGCGGAACGCGGATTCAGGATATCTGTGTTAGATGTCACATTGGGGACAACCATTTTGAGGATTACTCACTAACATCTCGAAACGACACAGATAGACTGGCAATCTAGACAAAGGCGAAAGGCTCTCGAAGGTTAAGAAGTCAAGCTTAGCAAAGGTAAAATACAGGAAAATGTGTATAAAAATAAAAGTAAGGAAGGACACAAGTTACTTGAGGCATCATTATTACTTGAAATCATTTTGTAATTGCGTGCGATAAGTTTCATTGATAGATTGTTGCTTCATTTGATTTATTGTGTGAGGGCTGAGAGACTGCCCGGGCGCCCAGACCGAAGCAGGTGGTTTTATTAAGGGACCACACCCCAAGCCTTTGACTTACAGTCTAATCCGCAAGGCAGCGGAGCTGCATTCCCATGGTTCCCGTTGACCCATATGGGTTCATACGCCATTTGATCCGATCGGATACTGGAGTCCATGTACCCCATGGTAACTGCTTTTAGTTTAACCGCTATCTAAACAACATTCCTGACATGGTAGGACCTGCAGGGACATGAGTCCAAGTCAGTTTAGCTTGTTGGGTCATTGCGGTATTCAAGCCCGACCACCACGGCAAGTTAGCAGTTATCGGCCGGGCCATGCTGAATTATTATTATTATTATTACATTAGAAATCAGTTAAAACTTTCTCCATATTTTAGTATTGAAGAGTTGTACGCGAACTAAGGATGCGTAGGTGTGCAATCTTTTACAGTCGAGTGATCGTACTACACGGATGAATCTGAATATAAGTTTGAATTTCTTGGACCTCTTCATTCTGCATTGGCCTCACCACTCGGCTGTCGAGAAATCAATCCCGCTTTTGAATCTTACGCCCATCCATCACACCACCACTTCAGCCGGGACAACTGTGTAGTATCATCAACTCTCATATTTTAAGTGTGACTCTTAGTCTGTGTCACGCGGAGATCTCGTCGCCGCAACTGACTTTTAAACAACTATTGATTCCGCAAACTTCCTGTTCACCTCGAATTTCACTTGGTCTCAGTGTTTATTTAACACACTCAGTTATCGCAGCGATCACATGGCCAGGAAACAAGCTGAGTTTAATAATCAAGCCCCTACTCTGCTCCGAGGTATTTCATTCACACTCAGACGAAGGGATTACACACGTGAATAAGCCTAGATCACCGACCTACAACCCACACGTTGAACATCAGTCATATTTCTCATCTCATTCACTCACATAAATCAAACACTTTTCCTACCTAGCATCGCGCCTTCACAAGTGTGTATGGAGGAGTAGGAGTAGAATCCTTGAAAAGATGATCATTTATCGACTACACGGGAAGAGTCCCCTAACTCTAATTTAATTGCTTAACATTAATCCGTAACCAGTAGTTTGAAAACAACATCATGTGTAATATCCTACGATTTCCGGTTCAAAAGCGGAGTACGAAATCTGTGATGAAGAATAATTTGGCTGACACAAGCCAATGCAGTTCACCAATTCAACTGAACATTCAGCGCAGGACTATGCATAAAAAAGTTCTGACTGGCCCTTAGTGGACCACCAGTAATCTTACATTCCGTAATGAATAAATTACTTAATCACACTTTGATGTTCAGCCTCTGCTATTCCGTTACTTTTATCGATGATCATATGCCCGAACGTCTGTTTGCACCCATATAGTAAAACACAACACACTGAACAGTACTCACTCTTCACGGACGATATCACCTATCTCAACGACTCCACAAGTACTTCAAGTTGGAAACGTCAAACGAGCCCTTTGTACTCATGCCTTGATTTCAGTAGATGTCATCTAACAACATATAACCTAACTCTCCATAACAATGAAACACATCAACCTACTTAACCACTCCACTCCTTGTCATAATGTCATGTCACCATGTCGACTGGTACAGAAGCAATCACTTGCATCTCAAAGATAGAGAGTACACTCTAAACATCCCTATATTACCACCCGAAATGTTTAAATAACCTCCGAATTTCACTGATGTCGCGTAAGCAATACACCAACTAATGCAATCATATTGTGAGCCTGAGAAGAACAACTACACTTTAGAATACGGCACATTTCTACCACTTGACTAATACACTTTCACCAATTCCTGAATACATGAAACTACTTTTCGTCGCTTCCACTGCCTTCTGTCACAGAATGTGTCTGTGAAATTGTCGAACAACACAGATTATGCACGTACACATGTATTTACATTTGTCATTCAATAATTCGCATGAATAACATACATTCCGTTGGAATTAAGAACAACGCAATTAAGAACGCAACGACAGAAATCTAGCATCTTTCAGGCTATGTACAAGAAGGTTTTCAAACGATTAACTCATAATGCTCTAAACATCCCAAAACATGAATCCAATGATGCAGTTGAACCAGGCTTGAGAAGATTTCGACTAGTACCACTGCTAGCACTGTCAGTCCAATGGAGACAGGAAGAGCCTTCACAATGATCCGCTGTACGGGGAATCACTCTGTATTACACAAATAAAAAGAAGACGAAATGAGGACAATCTAATTATTTAATTGTTTCCTGGCGAACGAAAACACACAAATTAATAAAATGCGACATCCAGCTTATTGCAAAGTGAGAGGGGGGAGGAGGAGGAGACAGTTGACGCTATTTTCAGACATCTTATTTAACGGTTACTTGTCAAGTGATGTAAATGATGAAAAATCAAATGAGAAATTCTGCATAAAACATCCAAATCTTCAACAGTGCGATAATCTTTAGCAAAAGTACTAGACCAAAATAATCCACGACAGTCCCACTATGTCTACAGCCAAACACAGAAGGTTAGCTGAACTACTTGTTCCCTTTTCTCCAACTATAGAATAAACAGGCTGTGAGATTCAATCAGTTACGTATGCCGTGCAACCTCAGAATAAAGCAATCATACACAACACATATCTGACAAATACATGCAATTTTCCACACATATTCACATTCACAAGGTCAAGAAAGTACCACAAAGCATTATTATTGTACTTACCCTTTGTTCACCATTACTGCATCTCCGTTCCGATCACTGAAACAAATCCCAAATTCCATAAGATCTTTTCCGGTTTCTTGCACTAAACACTTGGAATGTCGACAAAGTTATTTCCGGATACTTTTGAAGGTTTCGCTGAATAACTTCATGCACTTATTCCCCTTGATGAATTTGAATAAAGCAAGAACAACAGTGGTTTGTGCAGAATAATATGGTACCATCATTTATTTCGTTGGCTTCTCATCAGCTGCTTACAGCCTATATAAATTATGAGGTTTACGTACGTACGCATACATTTATTTTGTTTTAACTTAAAACTGCCTGTGTAAAAACTATATAAACGCAATTTTCCGAGCACTGTTTACTAATTGTGGAACTTTCTGTCAACTGACAACATGTAAAATGTGCAAGTATGTTTAAACGCTTCTGTACGTAAACCTCAAAATTTATATAGGCTGTAAGCAGCTGATGAGGTGTTGGAATTCCTCAGGTGATGTGGGTGTCAGATCGCTGGTCTGATTAATAAGATTTTCAAATTGCACTTGAGTATACACTCTGTTGACTTCGGACGAACTGTTACAGAATTTGTGGCCCAGTGATAGGCTTTGTAGTTGAATTTCAGAAACAATGACGGAAGAATAATTAAATACATATTTATTGAGATCAGTCGGAAATCTGTTTTCTGCCACTACCTGCTTGAGGCTGTCAAGATGCTTGAGGTTAGCAGACTGGGACTGTTTTCCGATGACACAAGAAACGCATTCCTCGAATTGCCGGAGTTCATCAGTTGAAAGTTCAAACAGAACGTGACTTCTCACAGATATGTTCCTGTTTAGCTCTACAACACTAGAACTGATTGCATCAATACGATTAAGTGTATGGTGCTTTAATTCATAGGATGTATAGATGATGGAAGTGGTCGCATAATGATACGGTTAGTAAGCAAATAAAATAACATGGTGCGCAATTTGATACGATAGAATTCAACATTCCGAAACATTTTTGATTTAGAATGACAAATGGGTATGGTGATTGAAAATTTCTTTTGCTGTACTGTTTAAATGCTTACTGTTCCTTGTTAAATTTATTACATAAATGACAATTAATTCTGACAAATACAAAATCCCAACTCCACCCCTTTATGTGTTGTTGGTTGATTTCTTGTGGTTCGGTCATTGCGAAATCCTACTATTACGAATAACCATTACAATTTGCCGTCGCCATGGAATGATATAATCCTGGAAAGCTTCCTATGAATGATTCACTGAGGGGAATCGACGATTACCTTGAATGCTTTGACGCATGATGCGATTTGGCTAGATACGTACAGACTAGTGAAAACTCTGTCATTTCCAGATCAACACAATTCTCTGCCATACGATTAGCTCCGTGAACATCTAATACATCACTTCCACATAAAAACCTTCCAAACACGAAGAAAATGACGTGAGCCTAAGAACATATTATATAAATTCAATAAAGCACATCCCACCATAAGCTTGACTAAGGAAGAAGAGAAAATCACTCTATCCCGTTTCTGGACGTCCTAGTGACTAGATAAACAGACAGAACAATATTTATTAATAACTATGAATGTTTCATCAACATATCGACAAAAATCAAGATTATATATTACATCTTTAAGCGGACCATTCTTTCGGCTAAGCGGTCGACGTGCTCTACCACTTCACTCCCTATTTCTAATCTAGGAGTCGGTGTAGTCCAGTCCTGTAAAGTTGCATTTGGCGGGAGCGAATCGCATGCCAAACATTCATAGATTGCAGCTCAAGGTGTTTAGAAGACTCTGTTGTATTTTGTCAGCGTCCTCGCCTAGAAGGACAATATCGTCTGCATATTCTAAGTCAACGAGATTATTCCCTGGTAGCAAGTCAATCCCTGAGTCGGAGATTCAGACTGTCTCTCGTACCACACAAACACAGATCAACTGACCACGTATTAGCAGACAAACAAACAGAAAGAAGCTTTCAACTGTGGAGGCGTGTGGAATTAGCCTCTATATTGCCAGTCACCATGTACACGACGGAAACGGTCGTCACTCTGAATCCGACATGGTGGTATGTCTTACACACTGACCGTTCATGTTATCAGTGTCACAAATATTCACATTCTATCTCCTCCTCTTCTTCTCCTTCCCCTTCTTATCATCGTCATCACATCATCATTATTCTTCATTCCTTTGAAACTATCCCTTGCCAGGACAGTTACATACACCCTTGCTGTCATTAGTATCTGTGTGTATTAGTGTGATTCATGGATATTAATATTATTATCATCATTATTACTATTACTATTATTATTACTAACATATCCGCCCATGTTATTCGACTTGCGATTCTCCATACATTTGAGTTATTGCTCTGATAACTAGTTGTTGATTTAAGTGGTGTCAGTGAACCGTGAGACGTCACAGTCACACCTATTAATTACCCACTCCCACCTTAAGGAAAATTGAAGAAAAGTACCTCATGGACGTCTTCCAAAAGAATGGATATCCACGGAATTTCATCAAGAGACATATACCCCGAAGCCAACCTACCAAAGCAAAAACCACCAAGGAAAGCACAAAGAAAATTGCCTTACGATATATAAAAGATATCTCAGAAATCACTACAAGACTCTTCAAACCTTTAGCAATTGACGTCGTACACAAACCAACAAAGTCGCTGCACTCAATTCTATGTCAACCAAAAGACTTAACAGCGAAAGAAGACAAAACCAACATCATCTACAAAATAAACTGTAACAACTGCGAAAAACACTACATCGGCCAAAGTGGACGTCCCTCATTTCACTACACACAGACAACTACGGACATCAATTCGACTCGGACAACGTTCAAATATTAGACAAAGGAAATAACAAGAATGCTAGAGAATTTTTAGAAGCTTGGCATTCCAGTGAATCATCAATCAATAGACACATCGAGATAGACAAAAGTTATCAACCAATAAGGAAGAAACTTCATACACAAATGTTCAAAGTTCAAGGCAAAGAAACAACCGGTTCCAATGCAAGTAACCAAGAAGATGTGAAAACACACACAAACAACTAATCACGTCCAAGGTCACCAGGAGAGATGATCAATAAACTCGTGGAGAAATCTAAAAGCTCACTTCAAATTGAAGTATGCGCTGACGATGTCACCCAGTAAGGTGATGAAAGCTTTGCAAACTAAACATCCAGCTCAGAGAACAAAACCATATCAAAAAAATCATCCACCTGAGCTACAAATCTTCTCTATCATATCTAAATTACCCACTCACACACACACACACACAGTGTGAAGAGGATTCTCCAGATCAACTGTGGTCAATTGACCCTCCTATCATCACTTGGCGAAAACACAATTTCATCGGTAGGATTCTGAACCTACTTACGAGGCGACCACACTTTCGCCGCTCAAACTGTCTACAACCACATTCCTACCGTCTCACGTCTAGATATTTGCAAGCTCAACAGAAATCTCTTAAATCCACTACAACTTTTCCATCACACATCTTTCGTCAACACACACACAAATATATATATATATATATATATACGTTCGAATCCAACGTGTCCACACCACATCATCACATCATTAACAGACACATCACGCACGTAAAAGTCAAAACTACAATGCAAACAGCCACATGGTCACACTTCCTTTACAGACATTATCTTAGATAATAATAATCGGACCACGCACATGGTCCGGGGTTCGATCCCCGGCCACCGACGCACTCCTCTACCTAGCTAAGCCAGAAATAATGCTGGTGAAGAGGAAAGGTTGGGCATGGAGCTAGCAACCCCATCCTGTAAAATTAAACACTTCTACAAAAGCCTCAAGCCACTAGCTTGAGGTCCTATGTTCCACTGGAAACCTGATGGATAAAAAATCGAACTGTCAGGCGTGCACACGTCTTCACCAGTATCATCACCATCACAGCCACGTACATGCTACTCCGTGACCATGACCGCACCGTAACAATAAACTATCTCCTCAACAAACTACGCTCAATTAAATCGAAAAGCCAAACAACATGGATTTAAATTAAATGTAATTTATATGAAAATAAGAAATCTCCTCACAAGTAAAACATCCCGTCAACTTGACTGCTGTGAGCTTTAAAACGACCACCATCCAATAGAATCTCTGGCTTCTCTACGTCTAATAACCATTCACGGGCACGAAATGAAGCCAAGTGAGAATAATAAGTTGGTGCTGGATACGAGACACTACGCGAACACCTCATGTACGCATAGCATAGGTGGTAGGTGAACAACTGCAAAGCGTCCGATGTCCAGTTACTGTCGTCATACAAAACGTGAAAGTGAGCAGGTTTCGAAGCACCCTACAAAAAAATCAATGATATTCATTAACTAACACAGGCAACTAACAACAATTTACCTGAATCCCTTCATTGTGCACAGTAAGAATCGAATTCCCTGGGAGGTGGGATTCCTCTATCAACCACCGTTCCTGGCTCCACGTTTCTCGCCCTACAAAAACATTTGAAAAGGCAAATCGCTATTCTTAACAGGAACGCCCACACACGCGTGAGCAACCACAACAACAACAAAAAAGATACAGTAGCTCCACACAAAAAACCATGAGTATTAACACCTCGTACTCACCTAGGCTCGTGTGTTCGAAAATTGATGCCGTAACCCCTCGAAACAACAATATAATTAATCCCGAGATCATAACCACGACGAATGCCTGCACATGCTCTTTGGATTTCCGCCAACTCCTCTACCAACACATTCTCGATTTGTTCTTCTTGACAAACGCCATCACGATAGAACAGTATACGCGTTGGGAAACGCCCATTTGTATTTCGAAAGTAAACCTGCAAAACAACAACAAAAACAAGCAACAACAGAAGCGTGCTCCAACAACATCAATCACTTCACAGTTGGCCCACAATGGAAACCAACCTCAAGCAACTCCTTGACAATAAGACGCATGTCGTCGATTACTTCTCTCTCTCTCTTTCCGCTAATCCCCTCTTCATTTGTCGCCTGTTGGCGGATCACCATCGCGTATCTCATTAGATCCGGTCATACACTACCGATAACAGAAGCCACTGACTTCCGAAATTCACCATGAGTTTGTGTCGGCGCCGGATGGGACACGCCCGCCCCAAACACCATCAGAAACCCACCACTGTCCATAATCAGGTCGGGGATCTGCCAGTTCACACCACCCAGTTTACCATTCAGCTTCAAGTAAGAGGTTAACTCCATTATGGATAAGATTTTATTTTGATAAATCACACAGTGTTGTACAGTTATATTAACTGATGACGTTTCGAGCACAAACTATTGCCCCTCATAATCATATCAAGTTGCTCACTCACACAACTGTTTTTCTTCATTTATATACATGTGTGGAATCGATTAGATATTGGATTAAAAATCAGTATGAGATAATGTAAAAATTCATGTAATGTATAAAATTCATCAGGAAGATCAGTAAAGGCCAAAAATAAAATAAAAATAATTGTGGAACTAGTAATGATAACAAAAATAAGAGAGAATATAAGTTATCCACTGTTATCCCATATAAGGAGGGGACATCTGAGACCCTACGTAGGGATTCTTACTTAATAAAGCAGGAATTAGGGTGGCATTCAAACCTACAAACTCACTCAGGGACAGGCTCTGTAGGTTAAAGGACCCTGTTGACCCGATTAGACAAAATAATATAATTTACAAAATACCCTGCAATGACTATGTGTTAGGTCAACTACATAGGTCAAACTAGTAGGTCGGGGATAGTCAGATGATCAGAACATAGGAATTTAGCCAAGGGAAGAATGGTTGACCCTGAAAAGTTAGGTAGTTTAGAAAAAGCTCAGCTATTGCACTTCACTCAATAACAAACAACCACACAATAGCATGGTGGGAGAGGGTTAAAATTCTAAAAAGTTATATAGGTGGGTGGAGACGGAGAGATTGATTTCGGAATCCTTGTTCAGTGAGTCTACATCCAACACATGCAACAGAAACGACTCAATGCAAATGCCAGAAATATGGAAGATATTACTACCTCAAGTCAAATCAGAAGAGGATAATAAATAATCTTAAAATTCTATTTCAATTCAAACACATCACAACATTCTAACAGATTGCTTATAATGACTGTATGAACACTCGCTTTTTGATGGTTAACACTCGTATTTTTATTTCCGAATGTGCTTTATCTCATACTGATTTGTAATCCAATATCTAATCGATTCCACACATGTATATAAATGAAGAAAAACAGTTGTGTGAGTGAGCAACTTGATATGATTATGAGGGGCAATAGTTTGTGCTCGAAACGTCATCAGTTAATATAACTGTACAACACTGTGTGATTTATCAAAATAAAATCTTATCCATAATGGAGTTAACCTCTTACTTGAAGCTGAATGGTAAACTGGGTGGTGTGAACTGGCAGATCCCCGACCTGATTATGGTGGGTTTCTGATGGTGTTTGGGGCGGGCGTGTCCCATCCGGCGCCGACACAAACTCATGGTGAATTTCGGAAGTCAGTGGCTTCTGTTATCGGTAGTGTATGACCGGATCTAATGAGATACGCGATGGTGATCCGCCAACAGGCGACAAATGAAGAGGGGATTAGCGTAGAAAGAGAGAGAGAGAAATAATCGACGACATGCGTCTTATTGTCAAGGAGTTGCTTGAGGTTGGTTTCCATTGTGGGCCAACTGTGAAGTGATTGATGTTGTTGGAGCACGCTTCTGTTGTTGCTTGTTTTTGTTGTTGTTTTGCAGGTTTACTTTCGAAATACAAATGGGCGTTTCCCAACGCGTATACTGTTCTATCGTGATGGCGTTTGTCAAGAAGAACAAGTCGAGAATGTATTGGTAGAGGAGTTGGCGGCAATCCAAAATGCATTTGCAGATATTCGTCCTGGTGAAGAACCCGCGATCACTTATAATGTTGTTCCTATGAATTCCGATAAATTTTTTCTGACATTATAAATGACCGCGTGTTCTTCACCAGGACGAATATCTGCACAAGCCTTCTCTGCGTGATTCGATTTCCTGTTTGGTGAGAGGTGTGTTACCCTGTTTGTGATTGTGTTTCATGGGGTTACTTGGATTTCCCGATTAGCGTGTATGTTCTAAGGTACTGTGGTTGTACACAGCTCAGAAGAGCTTTTAATGTGGCCTTTCTCGAGGAGGTGATTTTCGACAGTCTGAGGAAGCATTTCGGTATGATTTGGTCACCGTTTCCATTGTTCTCGTGGTTTAAATTGTTGTTTTGCTTGCAGATCTTCACAACCTACTGAGTATCCGACATTTCAACGCAACCCGTCAACAGATCGGTGGGTGTAAATTTGTCTTTGTCTAGCTGTTGTTTGTTTTGAACCGTGTACACACGAGTGAGTGGAAATCATCATTGGATTGAGTTTTGACATTTGAATACGAGTTAGCGCAGACGTGACTATGCGTTGATCTTGTGATGTGTGAAGGTTTCCCCGCTGACCGAATCTGTTAAGCAAAAATACCTGAGAGTGTGATGTTAACGTTGACAGTGTTTCGATTGTGAAAGCTACTAGATGAATTTAGAAATAACACTGTACATATGTATTGTGTTTCATCCTTCAGGTCACGTGTTGGTGATATTCCAGGTGTATCAAAGAAGCCTGCATGGATCACGCATGTACCTCGTGAACGTAGTGATATTCCATCGTCATTACCACTGGAAAGCGAGGTTGCCTTGAAGCTGCTGGCCAGAAGAAAAGCCAGCCTATGAAGAAGGCTGTGTGAGTAGTATTCGTTTTGTCTTTCCAGATTACACAAGATGTTTTGTGTTGCTGCTGCCTAACTGTCTAATTTTGTTTTGATTGTTTCAGGTGTGACATGTCTTGTGAGCTTTCAAGGTGAGTTGAAATGGAGTAAAGCGTAAGAGAGATTGGCCTCATTGCTTCCTTTGATTGGCGATTGAATTTCTTTACTTCAGACTTAACATTCAGAGGCCACTGAGAATCCCAAACAGACCAGATGAAGGTGGCAGAGTCGGGAAGACAGTGAGAGTTACTACAAACTGTTGGGACCTTGCTTTCCATCAGAAAATGGTATACATGTACTTCGTTGAAGCAATCTCAATGTATCGTCTGAACTCAAAGAAGGGCAGTAAAACGGAGATAGGAATGCCACCGAGAGAATTACGATCTCTGACTCAACAAGTAGCCAGCTCGTAAGTGCCATTACGTTTTCATCTTGAAATACGTTGTTTCCATATGTGATGAAACTTTGTGATGTGTATATATTGAGGTCAGTTGTTCGTCTGACTTGTAGTGTGTGATTACTACTGTTATAATGTGCTTGACAAAGACAATTGATTGATGTTAAGGACAGCAGATGGGTCGTATATGCCGGGGAGGCTAGGCTAGTGCTGAGAATGAAATGCATACGGAGATAATTGTTAGCTGTGGTCACACATGCCGGGGAGCGGTAATGTAGACGACTGAGGCTCGCATACGTCATCGTTACTAGAACTGAGGCAGAATGAGTGACAAGCGATTTCAGTGGTAATTGGTAGTGAGTAGATAAGAGGATGTGCGTAGAGTATCGTGAGGTGGTGCTATGGTCACGTTGTATTCTGCAAGAGTCATTCTAGCAAGTGGCGACTGTGTTGCAAGATGTCAAGAGGAGGTCTCTGTCTGGAGGCGCAGGTCGTCACCGACGTGTGAGATTGTGCTGTGAGTATGCTTGTGGTGTGTTGGCTTTTCTGTTTGTTTTCCATTTCAGCTCTGTCCGTGTGACCCGGGTTATCGCACTGGCATCCAAGTCAACGTGTATTGGTCGTGATGGAAAAAAGGGATGTATCCGTTTTCTGCCGGGGAGTGTCAATGGAGTTGAAGATTGAACGATCAATTCATGGTTGTTTGCTCAAAACCAACTTCCCCGATTTTCGCGGAGGCATCAATACGACAGTCATCGTCTCATCGGTCGCTGTTCAGAAAGATGTCAGGACAAAACCGTCAGAAGTAATATTGTGATTCATTATTGTAATATTTGTTCATAGACCCTAGTTTTAAAGCTTAATTTTAAAGTTGGCTGTATGTTGGTGTTACAATAAAGAATTCTCGAATGGCCAATCGGTGTTTTGATTTTTGCGTCCGTTATTACTAAGCGTTTCTGAGAAACTTCAAGGAACAGCGTGAGCCTGAGTGCAGCAAGAGCTGTGCATTGACGGTTTACGTGACGTGGCTGACAGTTTGGTATGGCTTGAGTTGACACTTATCATGTCTGTTGATGAATCTGATGCTAATGAAATTCGCTTGTATCGTTTTCTTATTCAGTTTGCGAGATACTGTCGTATATGATGAGGGTAATGGAATGTACTCTGAAGATACGTTAACGGGTGTTACGGCGGGCCCTGTGGAGAAGGAGATGGAGATCGAAGACCCATCCTGTCTTGATCGCCTCCTCCTAAATTATCGTATTATGGAAGTACAGCGAGCGTCTACTTCTGATGTTGATCATTTTATAAAGAATCCGAAGGCCACTTGGATGAATATACTTCAGGTAGGACCAGATTAGATTTGTTGTGTGACACTTGGTTGTAGGAGTCGATCAGGCTACTGGATTATATTCTGGAAACAGTCTCCAGACAATCTTACGTTTCTGTTGGACGTTCAACCCTGTTCCACGTGAATCTTTGTGACACCGATAACATGAACGTTCAGCATGTAAGTCATTAGACAAAAGATTTCTATTGTGAAACTTCTACCCAACACAATAAGTGGAATTTAATGGACATAACCCGACAACATGAAATAGATATAACTCACCGCAACATCACATGGACAGATGTACGCTCTTCGGGCATCATATATGCCTCACCAACTACAACCCAACCTTCCTAAGATAATGTGGGGAACTTATATCCATAATGCTGCTGAGCAGTTAATACTCACAACTCCTGTCGGAGTAACTGAAATTCAAAAACCTTCCTCACGCGAAGAAAATACCCACAAGCAGTAGAAATTCATTAATTAATACGTCTAAAGCTTATGTATTTTACTCCCAACAATGACATTGCAGATCGAATGAGATAAACATATCACTGATTTCAAAATAACACATCAATGAACTATAATTCAAGGATTCTGCTCACAACAAAATTATGTATGAAAATTGACTTCAAGCTTTATTTTTTCCAGGCACTTATAACCCATCCACCGAAGACCTGGTTTTTTTGTTAATGCGAAGACAATACTTCTGTATTTCCTGATGTGTTGCACTCACTGACAATCTAGCAGACTTTTCCAACTGTGCACAGAAACGATTGTACACAAGTGAAAAGGCTGTTTTATACTACCGGGATTAACATTTATTAAGTGTATGTATAACCACCAGTGTACATGTAAAACGTATATTGCTATCGACTGTAAATTGTGACTGAATAATATGGTTTTATTTCTGTAACAATTTGATGATGCCTATAAACTGGCGTCCCTCATGTACTGTACTATGAGAATAAATTTATTTATTTATTATTCTACATTGAGTATATTTCACTCGTGATGTTACGACAAAAATGCTGACGAAACTATGCAAGTGTATCACTTATTTTAATGACTACCGAATTCGGATATAAATCAAGAATAAGATTCGGTTTTGTACACACCTATGTTATATTGGGGAATTACTTCAAGCTTTATTTTTTCCCAAGTATTTGTAATCCATCCAAAACATACTTGGGTTTTTTTGTTATTGAAAAGTCAATATTTCTATGTTTCTTGATGTGCTCCATTGCATGACTGGTTATCAAACTGTTCCCACAAACCAAAGACAGAAACATCAGCAACCATGTAATTTAACCATAAACCAAATTTATGAAATTTAAATAATGCTTATCCATGCCTGTACACAGGTAGGAAAAATATATATATTTTATTAAAGCATTATTATCAAGTATGACTGCTAATCGCATATGCAGTCTGTCATATTGGTGATGCGTGTAAACTGGCGTCCCTCATGTACAAAATGAGAATATATTAAAAAATGTCGGATTCCGAGTGACGACCGTTTCCACCGTCTGCATGGTGGCTGGCCATATAGACACGTGTTCAGTTGTTCTGTGTATGTGTGGTACGAGAGACAGCATGAATCTCCGGCTCGATAAGTTATCATTCTGTGGAATTAGTATCGCGTGGCCGATTATGCCTCAGTAGAAGCCAGGAAGTGAGTGTCTATCAAGGTGGTTGTCTACCTGACTGCAGTTTGTTTGTCGTCACTCCATAATTCTGTCCCTGAGTCACTCTATCTGTCTCTTGTGCATTGTGTGTGAGTGTCTTCCGCGTGGCGTATCTCGTGGTTTGATGTTATGCGAAATTCGCGTTTCAGTTAGATAACAGATTGGGAATGGTATCAAACAAAGTTGATTGACCAACACAAATTTACTAAATATTACAATTAAGGGAGAGAGAGAATTGGGTTTAGGAGGTTTCCAGTAGTTGGGTTTGTGTCAAAAGTCCACAGGACTATGATTAGCGTAACGATAGCGAGGACAAAGTGAAGTAGACTGTGATTGATAAGAATGAGGTCTAATATGGCGTTTTCAATGCACAACTCACGTTTTGACTCATGTGTAACTAATAATAATAATAATAGTATATTCTCATTTTGTACATGAGAGACGCCAGTTTACAGGCATCATCAATATGATAAATTACATTACGATTAGCAATCATAATTAATAATAATGTTTTAATAAAATACACATTTTTTCCTACTTGTGTAGGACACAAAATATACAGGCATGGATAAGCATTATATAAATTTCATAAATTTGGTTTATGGTCAAGTTACATGGTTGCTGGCGTTTTTGTCTTAGGTCTGTGGGAACAATATATAACCAGTCACTCAATGGAGCACGTCATGAAATATAGGAATAATAACTTCGCATTAACAAAAAAACCCAAGTAAGTTTTGGATGGATTAAAAATACTTGGGAAAAAATAAAGCTTGAAGTAATTCCTCAATATAACTTGGGTGTGTACAAGTCCGAATCTCATTTTTGATTTATATCCGAATTGGGTAATAAGGAAGCTATTTTACAGATACGATCAGTTATGTTATAAGCTACAATCGTGACGTTGTATTACAAATTGATACTTTTCCATTGGTATAAGAGTATATTCCACAAATGTAATCCAGGTTGCGTCGTGGAGAAAGTTAATTCGTTATTAACCAGGCAACTGAAAGATACTGGACCAATAATGTTTGCAGATCATTTGTCATTGTAAATGGTCAAATATCCACATTATTCATTCTCATTCAAAAAGTCAAATGGAAGCTGAAATGGTGAGAGACAAAAGAAGACAAACAACAGCAACGCAAAAGAAAGCAACGGGAGTCCTTAAGGAGTGATTAATAAATATATACATATATATTCTGTTTAGTAACTGTGGTTATATTGGTACACAAACTAACTAGTCCCGTTATGCTAACTTTTATATTATGTGTAAACTAATATTATTACTGTCCAGTGTAGAAATGTTAATCATCTAGTTCCAATAATATTAAAATTTATAATTGTAGCTTGTTGTAACTACACGTTTAAAGAACATAAAATATCTAACCATTGTCTAATATTTGAACGTTGTCCCAGTCGAATTGATGTCCGTAGTTGTCTGTGTGTAGTGAAATGAGGGAGTGGATATCATGTCTTTTGACGGCTAACTTATGTTCGTGGATACGAAGACGAAGGGGACGTCCACTTTGGCCGATGTAGCGTTTTTCGCAGTTGTTACAGTTTATTTTGTAGATGATGTTGGTTTTATCTTCTTTCGCTGTTGAGTCTTTTGGTTGACATAGAATTGAGTGAAGCGACTTTGTTGGTTTGTGTACGACGTCAACTCCTAAAGGTTTGAAGAGTCTTGTAGTGATTTCTGAGATATCTTTTATATATGGTAAGGCAATTTTCTTTGTGTTCTCCTTGGTGGCTTTTGCTTTGGTAGGTTGGCTTGGGGGTATATGTCTCTTGATGAAATTCCGTGGATATCCATTCTTTTGGAAGACGTCCATGAGATACTTTTCTTCAATTTTTCTTAAGGTGGGAGTGCTGCAGTGAGTCCTTGCCCTCTTGAATAGTGTTTGTATGCAATTCCTTTTGTGTGTTATTGGGTTGTTGCTGTTGTAATTCAGTATTTGGTCTGTGTGAGTTGATTTCCTATAAACTTGAGTTTCTAATTCTCCTGTAGTTGTTCGCCTGACTAAGACGTCCAAAAATGGTATTTTGTTCTCGGATTCCTCTTCTCTTGTGAATTTGATGTCGTTGAAGACGTTGTTTATTAAGTTGTGAGTTTTATCTAATTCGTTTCTTTTGATGATTACAAATGTGTCGTCGACGTAGCGTATCCAAATCTTGGGTTTGATCTTTGGTAGAATTATATTTTCGAGTCTTTGCATCACTGCTTCTGCAATCAAACCTGATATTGGCGATCCCATGGGTGTTCCTTTGACTTGTTCATATATTTGGCCGTTGAATTGGAAGTATGTTGTTAGGCATAGATTTATGCATTCCATCCAGCTTGTGTGTTGCATTTTTGATTGTTGTGGCAGTTGTTCGTCGTTGCTAAGTAGTTGCTCCATGGTTTATTTTGCTAGGTTTTGTCCGATGGATGTATATAATGCTGTCACGTCGAATGATACCATTATTTCTTGTTCATCTATTTGGATGCCTCTGATTTTCTCTAGGAATTGGATAGCAGAGTTGATGGAGTGATCACAAGATTCCGTTAGGTGTTTTAGTTTTCTGTATAATTCTTTGGATAAATTATATGTTGGAGTTCCTGGGAGTGATACAATTGGTCGTAATGGGATATTTGCCTTGTGTATTTTTGGTCTGCCGTAGAATCGGGTAGGACTGGTCCATTGGATTTCATTCGCCATTGGTCTTGTTTTGTGATCTGTCCAGTTTTGGTGAGCTTGTTTAAGGTCCTCTGGATGCGGTTATCCAATGTTTGTATGGGATTTGTTGGGAGTTGTTGATATACATCTTCATCTTTGAGTAGTTCTTCAGCTTTCTTGGTATATTCTTCTCTGTCCATGACTACTGTTGTTCTTCCTTTGTCGGCTGGTAAAATGACGATGTCCTTCCTATTTTTCAGCTTTTTGAGGGCCTTTAGTTCTTGAGCGTTGAGTTGTTTGTGTTGTCTTTTCTGTTTGACCATTGGTACAATTGTTTGGCGTATCTCTTCCTGTGTTTCCTCGTTCAAGTTTGATGATTTGAGTAATGATTCAAAGGCAGCGAAGAAATCAGTTTTTGAAGCATCTCCGGTGTTGTAGTTTAATCCTTTTTGTAGTAGTTGTTGTTCCATTTTTGATAGTGGTTGTTTTGATAGGTTGACTACGCAGTCTATGGGCGTATTGTCTGGTTGTTGTTTTCTAATCTTGGCTAGCTTGGTTTTAAGGACTCTTCGTCTTTGTTCTCTGTGTTTTTCACTTGACAGTGTAATTGCGGTGATCAGCGTTGACAGGTGTTCCTGGTTGAGGGTTTCCTCTAATTTTGCTTTTTGGATATCTATAATTTGTTGATACTTGTTGATCCGATAATGTGCATCTGTAATCATTAATTTGACCATTCGTCTTCCACATTGTCCGGCCAATCTCCATCCCATTGGGCAGTTGACTGGTGGTTTGTATCTTACACTGTTTGGTAGGATTGAATGACGAAGGCACTCATGGAGAAAGAATAATTGTTCTCTGGTGGCTCCTTGCCTTTTGGCGAAGTCTTCCCACTTTCGAACAGAGAGAAGCGTATCCCGCTCGTAAGATTTAGATATTATAGAGAAGATTTGTAGCTCAGGTGGATGATTTTGATGTGGTTTTGTTCTCTGAGCTGGATGGTTAGTTTGCGAAGCTTTCATCACCTTACTGGGTGACATCTTCAGCGCATACTTCAATTTGAAGTGAGCTTTTAGATTTCTCCACGAGTTTATTAATCATCTCTCCTGGTGACCTTGGACGTGATTGGTTGTTTGTGTGTGTTTTCACACCTTCTAGGTTACTTGTATTGGAACTGGTTGTTTCTTTGACTTGAATTTTGACCCTTTGTCTGTGAAGTTTCTTTCTTATTGGTTGATAAATTTTGTCTATGTCGATGTGTCTATTGATTGATGATCCACTGGAATGCCAAGCTTCTAAAAATTCTCTAGCATTCTTGTTATTTCCTTTGTCTAATATTTGAACGTTGTCCCAGTCGAATTGATGTCCGTAGTTGTCTGTGTGTAGTGAAATGAGGGAGTGGATATCATGTCTTTTGACGGCTAGCTTATGTTCGTGGATACGAAGACGAAGGGGACGTCCACTTTGGCCGATGTAGTGTTTTTCGCAGTTGTTACAGTTTATTTTGTAGATGATGTTGGTTTTATCTTCTTTCGCTGTTGAGTCTTTTGGTTGACATAGAATTGAGTGAAGCGACTTTGTTGGTTTGTGTACGACGTCAACTCCTAAAGGTTTGAAGAGTCTTGTAGTGATTTCTGAGATATCTTTTATATATGGTAAGGCAATTTTCTTTGTGTTCTCCTTGGTGGCTTTTGCTTTGGTAGGTTGGCTTGGGGGTATATGTCTCTTGATGAAATTCCGTGGATATCCATTCTTTTGGAAGACGTCCATGAGATACTTTTCTTCAATTTTTCTTAAGGTGGGAGTGCTGCAGTGAGTCCTTGCCCTCTTGAATAGTGTTTGTATGCAATTCCTTTTGTGTGTTATTGGGTTGTTGCTGTTGTAATTCAGTATTTGGTCTGTGTGAGTTGATTTCCTATAAACTTGAGTTTCTAATTCTCCTGTAGTTGTTCGCCTGACTAAGACGTCCAAAAATGGTATTTTGTTCTCGGATTCCTCTTCTCTTGTGAATTTGATGTCGTTGAAGACGTTGTTTATTAAGTTGTGAGTTTTATCTAATTCGTTTCTTTTGATGATTACAAATGTGTCGTCGACGTAGCGTATCCAAATCTTGGGTTTGATCTTTGGTAGAATTATATTTTCGAGTCTTTGCATCACTGCTTCTGCAATCAAACCTGATATTGTAATCATCAAAAGAAACGAATTAGATAAAACTCACAACTTAATAAACAACGTCTTCAACGACATCAAATTCACAAGAGAAGAGGAATCCGAGAACAAAATACCATTTTTGGACGTCTTAGTCAGGCGAACAACTACAGGAGAATTAGAAACTCAAGTTTATAGGAAATCAACTCACACAGACCAAATACTGAATTACAACAGCAACAACCCAATAACACACAAAAGGAATTGCATACAAACACTATTCAAGAGGGCAAGGACTCACTGCAGCACTCCCACCTTAAGAAAAATTGAAGAAAAGTATCTCATGGACGTCTTCCAAAAGAATGGATATCCACGGAATTTCATCAAGAGACATATACCCCCAAGCCAACCTACCAAAGCAAAAGCCACCAAGGAGAACACAAAGAAAATTGCCTTACCATATATAAAAGATATCTCAGAAATCACTACAAGACTCTTCAAACCTTTAGGAGTTGACGTCGTACACAAACCAACAAAGTCGCTTCACTCAATTCTATGTCAACCAAAAGACTCAACAGCGAAAGAAGATAAAACCAACATCATCTACAAAATAAACTGTAACAACTGCGAAAAACGCTACATCGGCCAAAGTGGACGTCCCCTTCGTCTTCGTATCCACGAACATAAGTTAGCCGTCAAAAGACATGATATCCACTCCCTCATTTCACTACACACAGACAACTACGGACATCAATTCGACTGGGACAACGTTCAAATATTAGACAAAGGAAATAACAAGAATGCTAGAGAATTTTTAGAAGCTTGGCATTCCAGTGGATCATCAATCAATAGACACATCGACATAGACAAAATTTATCAACCAATAAGAAATAAACTTCACAGACAAAGGGTCAAAATTCAAGCCAAAGAAACAACCAGTTCCAATACAAGTAACCTAGAAGGTGTGAAAACACACACAAACAACCAATCACGTCCAAGGTCACCAGGAGAGATGATTAATAAACTCGTGGAGAAATCTAAAAGCTCACTTCAAATTGAAGTATGCGCTGAAGATGTCACCCAGTAAGGTGATGAAAGCTTCGCAAACTAACCATCCAGCTCAGAGAACAAAACCACATCAAAATCATCCACCTGAGCTACAAATCTTCTCTATAATATCTAAATCTTACGAGCGGGATACGCTTCTCTCTGTTCGAAAGTGGGAAGACTTCGCCAAAAGGCAAGGAGCCACCAGAGAACAATTATTCTTTCTCCATGAGTGCCTTCGTCATTCAATCCTACCAAACAGTGTAAGATACAAACCACCAGTCAACTGCCCAATGGGATGGAGATTGGCCGGACAATGTGGAAGACGAATGGTCAAATTAATGATTACAGATGCACATTATCGGATCAACAAGTATCAACAAATTATAGATATCCAAAAAGCAAAATTAGAGGAAACCCTCAACCAGGAACACCTGTCAACGCTGATCACCGCAATTACACTGTCAAGTGAAAAACACAGAGAACAAAGACGAAGAGTCCTTAAAACCAAGCTAGCCAAGATTAGAAAACAACAACCAGACAATACGCCCATAGACTGCGTAGTCAACCTATCAAAACAACCACTATCAAAAATGGAACAACAACTACTACAAAAAGGATTAAACTACAACACCGGAGATGCTTCAAAAACTGATTTCTTCGCTGCCTTTGAATCATTACTCAAATCATCAAACTTGAACGAGGAAACACAGGAAGAGATACGCCAAACAATTGTACCAATGGTCAAACAGAAAAGACAACACAAACAACTCAACGCTCAAGAACTAAAGGCCCTCAAAAAGCTGAAAAATAGGAAGGACATCGTCATTTTACCAGCCGACAAAGGAAGAACAACAGTAGTCATGGACAGAGAAGAATATACCAAGAAAGCTGAAGAACTACTCAAAGATGAAGATGTATATCAACAACTCCCAACAAATCCCATACAAACATTGGATAACCGCATCCAGAGGACCTTAAACAAGCTCACCAAAACTGGACAGATCACAAAACAAGACCAATGGCGAATAAATCTTTAATGCTATCAATAAATTTAAACGTATCATCAATGGAAAACTTAGATACTTGCCTACTGGTCGGATGCTTTCAAATATTTCTGACGAGATGACTGACTTATTCCTCATATTCTTAAAGACATCAGTCACTTTTACATTTCTAAAACAGATTTCAATCCCCTGTAAACGTTGTTGTCGGTCACGTCTCGTAAACCGTTAATGCCCAGCTCTTGCTACGCTCGGGCTCACGCTGTCCTTGAAGTTTTCAGAAACGCTTAGTAATAACGGACGCAAAAACCAAAACACCGATTGGCCGCTTTGGAATTCTTATTGTAACACCAACATATAGAGAATATTTCTACTAAGGTTTCTGATGGTTTACTGCTGACTTCCTTCTGAACAGCGACCGATGAGACGATGACTGTCGTATTGATGCCTCCGCGAAAATTGGGGAAGTTGATTTTGAGCAAACAACCATGAATTGATCGTTCAATCTTCAACTCCATTGACAGTTGTACTCACCTCAATATTGGCTGGTTATCGTATGCCTACAACCACGGGTTGAAAACGAAACGAAGTCAATCTTCCCGAGCAGCCTGGACGACTCCGTTGCAATTCGACAATTATACGGCCTGCTTCAGACAATGAGTGTACATATATAAATATCAAATCGTGTTTTCCCTGTGGAAAGATTCATCTACGAAGCTCTTGCCACTTTCGGAGTGCTAAGTGTCATAAATGTGGTAAAATTGGGCACATAAAGTCTGTTTGCAGAAGTACAAATACTTATGCTACTCAGAATTCTCCCAATTTCTCTGGTAAAATGAGGTCAATATCTCTTTCAACTTGTCACAGCCCTGAATCTCATCTGATGAAAAGCTTCACTACAAGTTCAGACAGGTCTCACTCTTTTATAATTGATACTGAGAGTATTGAATCTATAATTCCTGAGAAAGATTTACTATCCCTTTGCAAGCACGCCCAAGTAAACACTACTACTGGTTCAATTACATGCATTACTGGTCATAAACTACCTCCTATTGGTACTGCTAACACTGTTTGTTTGGGAGTTTTGTGAATATTCCTTTTCTTGTTAGGGAATACAGTCCATCCTTAATATGGTTAAAGGTTCTTAGATTGTTGAATATTTAAATCTCAATTCGCACTGAGTTGTTTGATGAATCTTTGCTCAGCGAATTAGTTCTTCAATAAAGTGAGGCTAAGAACATATTATATATAAAGCACATCCCACCATAAGCTTGACTAAGGAAGAAGAAGAAAATGACTCTGTCCTGTTTCTGGACGTCCTAGTGACTAGATGAACAGGCGGAACAGTATTTATTAATAACTATAAATGTATCATCGACATATCGACAACAGAAATCAAGATTATATATTACATCTTTAAGTGGACCATTCTCTCGGCTAAGATTGGGCCTAGTAGTGATTCCATGGCAACACCATCTGATTGTCTATACATTTCTCTATTGAATAGGATATTTACGTTCATTGTACACCTAGAGAGAAGTTCCTTTAGGGAAGACACAGGAATTCCAATCTCTATACCTTACTTTATCAATTCATTGCCCATGTAATCAATTATTTCCATCAAAGTTACATCGGTGAATAAGGAAGATACATCCAGTGATATCATATATTCGTCCCTCACATTTAATCTCTTGATTCTTTCTACAAACTCAAAACTATATTTTACGCTATTTTTCACAAGTTTCTTGTGCAACGGCTATAAAAGTTCCACCAGCCATTTCACAGTTGAATGGTATGGTGAGCTAGACATATCGAAGACTGGTCTAAGTGGCGAGCCGTTTTCGCGAATCTTTGGTAAGCCATATAACCTGGGTATCGCCGTGACTGCAGGTTTTAGTGTTTCATACAAGGCACGTGAAATATGACCTTCTTGTTTCAACCTTTTTTAAGACTCTGTTGACTGTCTCTCAGTCCTCGCCGTTGTATCTTTGTTGGTTGTTAGTTCCTGATATTTACATGCATCACTTAATACAGTCTCCCTTTTGTTAAGGTAATCAGACTTCTCGATGATAACGACTTTTGAGCCTTTGTCAGGTCTGGAGATAACTATATTCTCATTCGCTTTCAATTGCTTAAAAGCTTCGTGATGCCTATTGTGTATTCACTAGCCGACTAATATTTACTTCAAGAAATAAACACAGACTGTCCTGTCTCGCCTCTTCCATATGTATTTACCAGTTTAATTACCCATGTGGAGCTAGTTGCATAGGGCGTGCAATCAGACAAGCTCATCGTCAAATTTCTGATCACCTCCCATCTTGGTTTGGCAAAGGTCCGAATAAGGCCGCTATACGCAGCTCAGTACTAGCTCATCTCCTCGATACTGGGCATCAAGTCGACTCTAACAAAGCTTTCAAAGTTATTTATCATATATCGCCCAACCTCTCGCCCCATGGTCTATGAGTACGACTTTCACATACAACAGAGGCAATCGGAATTCATCCGAGCAAGCCAAATCTATGTGTCAGTTCAAAAGAAATTTGAACAGTCCCTTTCTTTGCCATAGCCAACTACATAAAATATGTATTAATATTTTAAAACGATTTTTCCCCTCCCCTTGTAACTATCTTTTGACTTTGTTAATTTTTACCATCCTAGCTAATTCTATTAGCTTGTTTGTATTTTGCGTAGCTCTTCTGAGTCATCCTATTCTTCTTAGTCATCATCGCTATTTTGCAAATTTCTTGAATATGTAATAAATTGTTGCCAACGCCTAAGAATCAACTTATCTTGAACTCCGCAGTCCTATCAAAGAGGAATTTGTAAGTGCAGGTCCTTCCACCGAACCATTATTGTTTTTCACTAGAGAAACGACTAGCAATTTAATGATATCATTTTCCTCGCGTTCTACTGTGAAGTTACGACTCGGATATCCATGTGAATCATTCATTCCTCTGTGTTCTTCTAGTTACACATGAGTCAAAACGTGAGTTGTGCATTGAAAACGCCATATTAGACCTCATTCTTATCAATCACAGTCTACTTCACTTTGTCCTCGCTATCGTTACGCTAATCATAGTCCTGTGGACTTTTGACACAAACCCAACTACTGGAAACCTCCTAAACCCAATTCTCTCTCTCCCTTAATTGTAATATTTAGTAAATTTGTGTTGGTCAATCAACTTTGTTTGATACCATTCCCAATCTGTTATCTAACTGAAACGCGAATTTCGCATAACATCAAACCACGAGATACGCCACGCGGAAGACACTCACACACAATGCACAAGAGACAGATAGAGTGACTCAGGGACAGAATTATGGAGTGACGACAAACAAACTGCAGTCAGGTAGACAACCACCTTGATAGACACTCACTTCCTGGCTTCTACTGAGGCATAATCGGCCACGCGATACTAATTCCACAGAATGATAACTTATCGAGCCGGAGATTCATACTGTCTCTCGTACCACACATACACAGAACAACTGAACACGTGTCTATATGGCCAGCCACCATGCAGACGGTGGAAACGGTCGTCACTCGGAATCCGACATTTTTTAATATATTCTCATTTTGTACATGAGGGACGCCAGTTTACAGGCATCACCAATATGACAGACTACATATGCGATTAGCAGTCATACTTGATAATAATGCTTTAATAAAATATATATATTTTTCCTACCTGTGTACAGGCATGGATAAGCATTATTTAAATTTCATAAATTTGGTTTATGGTTAAATTACATGGTTGCTGATGTTTCTGTCTTTGGTTTGTGGGAACAGTTTGATAACCAGTCATGCAATGGAGCACATCAAGAAATATAGAAATATTGACTTTTCAATAACAAAAAAACCCAAGTATGTTTTGGATGGATTACAAATACTTGGGAAAAAATAAAGCTTGAAGTAATTCCCCAATATAACATAGGTGTGTACAAAACCGAATCTTATTCTTGATTTATATCCGAATTCGGTAGTCATTAAAATAAGTGATACACTTGCATAGTTTCGTCAGCATTTTTGTCGTAACATCACGAGTGAAATATACTCAATGTAGAATAATAAATAAATAAATTTATTCTCATAGTACAGTACATGAGGGACGCCAGTTTATAGGCATCATCAAATTGTTACAGAAATAAAACCATATTATTCAGTCACAATTTACAGTCGATAGCAATATACGTTTTACATGTACACTGGTGGTTATACATACACTTAATAAATGTTAATCCCAGTAGTATAAAACAGCCTTTTCACTTGTGTACAATCGTTTCTGTGCACAGTTGGAAAAGTCTGCTAGATTGTCAGTGAGTGCAACACATCAGGAAATACAGAAGATTTGTTTGCGCATTAACAAAAAAACCAGGTCTTCGGTGGATGGGTTATAAGTGCCTGGAAAAAATAAAGCTTGAAGTCAATTTTCATACATAATTTTGTTGTGAGCAGAATCCTTGAATTATAGTTCATTGATGTGTTATTTTGAAATCAGTGATATGTTTATCTCATTCGATCTGCAATGTCATTGTTGGGAGTAAAATACATAAGCTTTAGACGTATTAATTAATGAATTTCTACTGCTTGTGGGTATTTTCTTCGCGTGAGGAAGGTTTTTGAATTTCAGTTACTCCGACAGGAGTTGTGAGTATTAACTGCTCAGCAGCATTATGGATATAAGTTCCCCACATTATCTTAGGAAGGTTGGGTTGTAGTTGGTGAGGCATATATGATGCCCGAAGAGCGTACATCTGTCCATGTGATGTTGCGGTGAGTTATATCTATTTCATGTTGTCGGGTTATGTCCATTAAATTCCACTTATTGTGTTGGGTAGAAGTTTCACAAAAGAAATCTTTTGTCTAATGACTTACATGCTGAACGTTCATGTTATCGGTGTCACAAAGATTCACGTGGAACAGGGTTGAACGTCCAACAGAAACGTAAGATTGTCTGGAGACTGTTTTCAGAATATAATCCAGTAGCCTGATCGACTCCTACAACCAAGTGTCACACAACAAATCTAATCTGGTCCTACCTGAAGTATATTCATCCAAGTGGCCTTCGGATTCTTTATAAAATGATCAACATCAGAAGCAGACGCTCGCTGTACTTCCATAATACGATAATTTAGGAGGAGGCGATCAAGACAGGATGGGTCTTCGATCTCCATCTCCTTCTCCACAGGGCCCGCCGTAACACCCGTTAACGTATCTTCAGAGTACATTCCATTACCCTCATCACATACGACAGTATCTCGCAAACTGAATAAGAAAACGATACAAGCGAATTTCATTAGCATCAGATTCATCAACAGACATGATAAGTGTCAACTCAAGCCATACCAAACTGTCAGCCACGTCACGTAAACCGTCAATGCACAGCTCTTGCTGCACTCGGGCTCACGCTGTTCCTTGAAGTTTCTCAGAAACGCTTAGTAATAACGGACGCAAAAATCAAAACACCGATTGGCCATTCGAGAATTCTTTATTGTAACACCAACATACAGCCAACTTTAAAATTAAGCTTTAAAACTAGGGTCTATGAACAAATATTACAATAATGAATCACAATATTACTTCTGACGGTTTTGTCCTGACATCTTTCTGAACAGCGACCGATGAGACGATGACTGTCGTATTGATGCCTCCGCGAAAATCGGAGAAGTTGGTTTTGAGCAAACAACCATGAATTGATCGTTCAATCTTCAACTACATTGACACATGAAATTCAAAGATGTTTTAATGAACGCGTCTGATATTCGCCGAGGTCACCAGTCAATCACGTAGAACATGAATCAACTCATTCCAAACCTGTACCAAGTTGTCTTTGTCAAGCACATTATAACAGTAGTAATCACACACTACAAGTCAGACGAACAACTGACCTCAATATATACACATCACAAAGTTTCATCACATATGGAAACAACGTATTTCAAGATGAAAACGTAATGGCACTTACGAGCTGGCTACTTGTTGAGTCAGAGATCGTAATTCTCTCGGTGGCATTCCTATCTCCGTTTTACTGCCCTTCTTTGAGTTCAGACGATACATTGAGATTGCTTCAACGAAGTACATGTATACCATTTTCTGATGGAAAGCAAGGTCCCAACAGTTTGTAGTAACTCTCACTGTCTTCCCGACTCTGCCACCTTCATCTGGTCTGTTTGGGATTCTCAGTGGCCTCTGAATGTTAAGTCTGAAGTAAAGAAATTCAATCGCCAATCAAAGGAAGCAATGAGGCCAATCTCTCTTACGCTTTACTCCATTTCAACTCACCTTGAAAGCTCACAAGACATGTCACACCTGAAACAATCAAAACAAAATTAGACAGTTAGGCAGCAGCAACACAAAACATCTTGTGTAATCTGGAAAGACAAAACGAATACTACTCACACAGCCTTCTTCATAGGCTGGCTTTTCTTCTGGCCAGCAGCTTCAAGGCAACCTCGCTTTCCAGTGGTAATGACGATGGAATGTCACTACGTTCACGAGGTACATGCGTGATCCATGCAGGCTTCTTTGATACCCCTGAAATATCACCAACACGTGACCTGAAGGATGAAACACAATACACATGTACAGTGTTATTTCTAAATTCATCTAGTAGCTTTCACAATCGAAACACTGTCAACGTTAACATCACACTCTCAGGTATTTTTGCTTAACAGATTCGGTCAGCGGGGAAACCTTCACACATCACAAGATCAACGCATAGTCACGTCTGCGCTAACTCGTATTCAAATGTCAAAACTCAATCCAATGATGATTTCCACTCACTCGTGTGTACACGGTTCAAAACAAACAACAGTTAGACAAAGACAAATATACACCCACCGATCTGTTGACGGGTTACGTTGAAATGTCGGATACTCAGTAGGTTGTGAAGATCTGCAAGCAAAACAACAATTTAAACCACGAGAACAATGGAAACGGTGACCAAATCATACCGAAATGCTTCCTCAGACTGTCGAAAATCACCTCCTCGAGAAAGGCCACATTAAAAGCTCTTCTGAGCTGTGTACAACCACAGTACCTTAGAACATACACGCTAATCGGGAAATCCAAGTAACCCCATGAAACACAATCACAAACAGGGTAACACACCACTCACCAAACAGGAAATCGAATCACGCAGAGAAGGCTTGTGCAGATATTCGTCCTGGTGAAAGACACGCGGTCATTTATAATGTCAGAAAAAATTTATCGGAATTCATAGGAACAACATTATAAGTGATCGCGGGTTCTTCACCAGGACGAATATCTGCAAATGCTTTTTGGATTGCCGCCAACTCCTCTACCAATACATTCTCGACTTGTTCTTCTTGACAAACGCCATCACGATAGAACAGTATACGCGTTGGGAAACGCCCATTTGTATTTCGAAAGTAAACCTGCAAAACAACAACAAAAACAAGCAACAACAGAAGCGTGCTCCAACAACATCAATCACTTCACAGTTGGCCCACAATGGAAACCAACCTCAAGCAACTCCTTGACAATAAGACGCATGTCGTCGATTATTTCTCTCTCTCTCTTTCTACGCTAATCCCCTCTTCATTTGTCGCCTGTTGGCGGATCACCATCGCGTATCTCATTAGATCCGGTCATACACTACCGATAACAGAAGCCACTGACTTCCGAAATTCACCATGAGTTTGTGTCGGCGCCGGATGGGACACGCCCGCCCCAAACACCATCAGAAACCCACCATCATCAGGTCGGGGATCTGCCAGTTCACACCACCCAGTTTACCATTCAGCTTCAAGTAAGAGGTTAACTCCATTATGGATAAGATTTTATTTTGATAAATCACACAGTGTTGTACAGTTATATTAACTGATGACGTTTCGAGCACAAACTATTGCCCCTCATAATCATATCAAGTTGCTCACTCACACAACTGTTTTTCTTCATTTATATACATGTGTGGAATCGATTAGATATTGGATTAAAAATCAGTATGAGATAATGTAAAAATTCATGTAATGTATAAAATTCATCAGGAAGATCAGTAAAGGCCAAAAATAAAATAAAAATAATTGTGGAACTAGTAATGATAACAAAAATAAGAGAGAATATAAGTTATCCACTGTTATCCCATATAAGGAGGGGACATCTGAGACCCTACGTAGGGATTCTTACTTAATAAAGCAGGAATTAGGGTGGCATTCAAACCTACAAACTCACTCAGGGACAGGCTCTGTAGGTTAAAGGACTCTGTTGACCCGGTTAGACAAAATAATATAATTTACAAAATACCCTGCAATGACTATGTGTTAGGTCAACTACATAGGTCAAACTAGTAGGTCGGGGATAGTGAGATGATCAGAACATAGGAATTTAGCCAAGGGAAGAATGGTTGACCCTGAAAAGTTAGGTAGTTTAGAAAAAGCTCAGCTATTGCACTTCACTCAATAACAAACAACCACACAATAGCATGGTGGGAGAGGGTTAAAATTCTAAAAAGTTATATAGGTGGGTGGAGACGGAGAGATTGATTTCGGAATCCTTGTTCAGTGAGTCTACATCCAACACATGCAACAGAAACGACTCAATGCAAATGCCAGAAATATGGAAGATATTACTACCTCAAGTCAAATCAGAAGAGGATAATAAATAATCTTAAAATTCTATTTCAATTCAAACACATCACAACATTCTAACAAGTAGCTTATTATGTTATAAACCGAAAACTTGGGAACTGTGGGAGAGTATACCTCCGTCAAAGCAGCCTTCGACTATTCGTGTGCTTCAAGTTCGGGGAATCCAAGTAACCCCATGAACACACAATCACACAAAGGGTAACACACCTCTCACCAAACAGGAAATCGAATCATGCACACCAGGCTATTAACTAGCTACAAACTTCACTACACCAGGTCCGAAAAGCTTTTAGTCTCTATGTAGAGAAAACCACTTCCCGAGAATCCACATTGATAAAACACAAAATGATCGAGCAAAGAATAGTCTTTTCGATAAATTCCTCTTCCGGCTCTGCAATTATATATATGTTTATATACACAGAATACTCTAGATTAGTAGTTAATAACAATATTAGCGTTTTTTAAAGAATACCGATTTGTAAAGTATGATCGACATTGGCTTCTACAACAAACTGGATTGCAATCACTCACGTCTAGTGACAGGTGCACAGAACACAACACATATGTGCCATTACACAACAGGTATCACAGCACAACAGACACAAACTCGTTACGCCAACTCACCCGTACAACTCTCGTTCATCAAAGCTGAAATTAAAAATCAAAACTCATCAGTTAAACACCACTCAATGTGAGACAAATTAATATGAAGTCAGGTGTCGAAGTGACAACAACTAGCTAGCCCTCAGCTTTACATATTCTCATCCAATGAATCAACTTTTCGCTGTACAAACAAACTACTCCACCTATTTGTCAAGCTTCACTCCACTGCACCAAACTTTTTCAGCGAAACTCAGATGACATCAATAGTCATGACTCCCCAGGTAGCTTATCTTACCTCTACCTTGAGATTTAGAAACACAGTGGAAAGTCATACTAGTGACGTTGTCAATGGAGTTGAAGATTGAACCATCAATTCACGGTTGTTTGCTTAAAATCAACTTCCCCAATTTTCGCGGAGGCATCAATACGACAGTCATCGTCTCATCGGTCGCTGTTCAGAAAGAAGAGTGAAACATCGTCAGAAGTAATCTTATGATTTATTATTGTAATATTTGTTTTCAGACCTTAGTTCGCTTATTCCTTTTATATGTTGGTGTAACAATAAACAAATCTCACGCGGCAGATCGGTGTTTTGATTTTTGCGTCCGTTATAACTAAGCGTTTCTGAGAAATCTTCGAAGAACAGCGTGGGCCCGAGCGTAGCGAGAGCTGGGCATTAACGGTTTATGAGACGTGATTGACAGTTTCTGACGATGGAAACAGATCTGGCGGATTGAAACAGTTGGTGAAAGTTTGGATAGTCGCCGTTCATTTTTCCTGGTGCCGGTCAAGTCCTCTTTGAACAAGCAATATCTGGAACGATTTTGGAATTGGGTCAAGTTCAACAATGCCTGGGTCAAAGAAGGGACAGAGTGTCTTGGATGCAAACAGGAAAGTAAGTCATGGTGACTTGTCTGTTAATTGTAACGATGTGTCTGATGTTAAGTATGACATGGTTGATGTTACTGTTTCGCCGTTCAGGGATAATAGGAACATCAAACTCCCTAAATTTGAACCACGATGTTTTGATGGAAACCCGGCTGATTATTTACAATTTGTAAAGGAGTTTGAGATCATGCTGAGTAGTTTTTATTAAGTGATGAATTGAAATTAATGTATTTGATGAGGTATTGCACTGGAGATGCTTCAAGAGCTATACAGTGCTGTAAGTTTATGAAGCCAAAAGAGGGCTACTACGAGGCTATGAGCATACTACGTCAAAGGTTTGGAAGACCTTCGATGATTGTAGGGAAATTATTCGAGGCTGTTAAGGGTAATGGTGGTCAATTACAGGATGACTCCCAGGCACTCACTGAGTTTTTAGATAATTTGCTGATTTACAAGAATGGAATGATTTCGATGAATCGCGTGAGTGACCTCAACTCGAGTTTTATACTAGAAGTAATAGCAAGACGTCTACCTACTCGACTGCAAAGGAAGTGGGTGAAGATAAGCTCCCGTGTGGAGGATGAGGGTATCGAGCCAAAGTTTGATGATATCCTGAAACTGGTAAATACTAGTGTCAATCAATCTATGAGCAAGTTTGCCAGTCTATTGCATCCCACCCCTAGAATAGAGCAGTCTGAGGGCAAAACGCAATCGTTGATGACGAATAGGCCTCAGAGAGGTGGATATCGAGAAGGCTCCATGATGTCTAGTAATGCATATAAACGTAGTGAGTGTAACAGGTTTCGTAGTACATCCTCAACAGATAAGTTACAAGATGCAAGACAAACACGGTTTTGTTGTACACGTGTGCAAGAGGTGCATACAGAGGTGAACTGTGAACCAGTGAGCAAGTTCAGTGATAAGCTAAATGTAAACTCCAGGTCTGACTCCGAATTGTGTGACGATAACGGTGTTGTGAAGAAGTCTGTAGTTGCAACTGGTAAGCCGTTGTTGAATAGAGCGTCACAGAATAGAGTTACTGCTTCAGGGTGCAGTTCTGACTCCACAAGTTTACAAGGTATAACTAGTCAGAGTGAAGATATAAAACCTTTTATGATTTGCGAGGAGGAACCAAAATTGTCTACTTCTGTTATTAAAGAGTTTGAAAATGATGAAGTTGACGGTAAAGTGAATATTCGTGATAATGATCATGATACTTCACAGTTGTCTTTGGTTGATCATGATGAAATGGGGGGAATGCCTACTACTGCTAAGTTAAATAAAGGTTCTGTACAACTACAACGTGAAGTAGAATTGAACGCAGATGCAGTTCCAGAAGGTGTGCATACTTGTGAGACAGTCAGTGTAATTGATCAGCGTGTAGCCCACCTATCATCAGATGATAGTGCTAAACCCGAACTAGTAGTGATAGACAGCAGTGGTGGTAATCTTGCAGTTGGACAACTATCTGAAAGCCGAACAACAACAACAGCTTCTGATCCACCCCTAAGTTCATCAATTGGTATCAATCAGTCGTCATTGGTGTTGTCATCCACAATGAAACAGATGCCCATCAACTCAAGTATCTTTTGCAATGGCTATGATAGTATTGGTGCGTTTGAAAAGACGAAAGATATTGCTCAGTTTAGTGTGGATAAGCCAAGTGTAAAGGAGAGAGTTATTGTTAAATTGCCTTGCATGAATAAAGGCATTTCTAGTTTCAAGTTACTATTTGAATGTTATTATCTTTGGTGTAAATTACTCTGTTTCTATACTTGGTTGATGCGATATGTCGTGTATTTGTTGGTCATCTATATTCTACGATACAATGACATGGGCGTGTTGCCGTTCAGATTTGAGGATATAGCTCATAGAAGGAAGTTTGCAAATGAACTCTGCGACGATTTTCCAACCTAGGGCGTCAACCTGAGAAGGGTTGTAGGCGTACTGGTGTAAGTCCTACAGTTCTTCAAAGGGTAGCGCATCAATGAGCAGTCCAATGTGCTTGGTGTATGATCTTGTACATATGTTCATATTGTATATACTGAATTGATATCATCTGTCATCTAGCTTTTGGTAATTCTGTTTGAGTCTGGACGACTTCCACTTGGATCATCAACCTGAGAAGGAATGTAGGCGTACTGCTGTAAGTCCTACGGTTCTTCAAGGGTAGTTTGTCGTGTCAGAATCCACAACATTTGATGTGGTGATTGTACATATGTTTGTGTTAAATAGTTGTGTGAGTTCCAATTGATGTAATTGTTGGTTAATCTTGTTTGTGTCTGGACATTCCACAACTTATAATCGTCAACCTGTGAAGGGTTGCAGGCGTACTGCTGTAAGTCCTCCAATTCTTCAAAATAATTCCACCAAGACATGATCCGCGAGGTTATTTGTACTGTTTGTGTATACGTGTGGTGTGTCTTCGCAATTTGTGATTTTGGATCAGTTGTGTTTACTCGTTGTTTTCGTACCTTGTTTTTATTGCATAATTTTGTTAAAATTTTCGTCGTGATTACTTCTGAAGTTGTTTCTTGTCTTCTACATCCGTGAATGAATTGATTGATGTTGAGGACAGCAGATGGGCCGTATACGCCGGGGAGGCTAGGCTATTGCTGAGAATGAAATGCATACGGAGATAATTGTTAGCTGCGGTCCGACACGCCGGGGAGAAGGAGTGTAAACGACTGAGGCTCGCATGCGTCACCGCTACTAGAACTGAGGCAGAATGAGTGACAAGCGATTTCAATGGTAATCGGTAGTGAGTAATTAAGAGGATGTGCATAGAGTATCGTGAGGTCCTGCCATGGTCACTTTGCATTCTGCAAGAGTCATTCTAGCAAATGGCGATTGTGTTGCAAGATGTCAAGAGGAGGTCTCTGTCTGGAGGCGCAGGTCGTCAGCGATGTGTGAGATTGTGCTGTGAGTATGCTTGTGGTGTGTTGGCTTTTCTGTTTGTTTTCCATTTCAGCTCTGTCCGTGTGACCCAGGTTCTCGCAATGGCATCCAAGTCAACGTGCATTGGTCGTGAAGGAAAAAAGGGTTGGATCCCTTTTTTGCCAGGGAGTGTCAATGGAGTTGAAGATTGAACCATCAATTCACGGTTGTTTGCTTAAAATCAACTTCCCCAATTTTCGCGGAGGCATCAATACGACAGTCATCGTCTCATCGGTCGCTGTTCAGAAAGAAGAGTGAAACATCGTCAGAAGTAATCTTATGATTTATTATTGTAATATTTGTTTTCAGACCTTAGTTCGCTTATTCCTTTTATATGTTGGTGTAACAATAAACAAATCTCAGGCGGCAGATCGGTGTTTTGATTTTTGCGTCCGTTATAACTAAGCGTTTCTGAGAAATCTTCGAAGAACAGCGTGGGCCCGAGCGTAGCGAGAGCTGGGCATTAACGGTTTATGAGACGTGATTGACAGACGTCTGAGCTAAAAATGATGTTCTGCATCTCAGCTTATCACCAACTCGTCTATTCCGAAACTAAAATATGTATCACAGTATCATGGAATCTCACAATGGTGGAAAGTCATGATAAGAAATCCAGACTCACCCATTCCCATCACGTCCATCTGATCTGTGAGGACCTCCACGACCATCACATCCTCCACGCCCACGAAGCGGTCGGCAAAAGCCTCTACCAAACACAACAGAATAACCTAGCACTTCAACGACTGTCATAAACAATGAGGCATACAACATAATTTACACTCAGAACCAAGCTCAACTCTCAAATCTACCGCGGAATAAGCTCACTTCACCAACTATCGTCTCTAGCAGCCTCACGTTACTGGGAGATAACTCCCTGTCGTTAACCCCAGTATGGATATCTTCTTTCTTTGACACACACGCACACACACACGAACAACGACAACAATCCCAAGTATTACACCAGACATGTTATCTGCTGACGATAGTCGCAGAATAGCACTCAGGTGGCATATCTACGTGGAGAACTGCGTCCGAATGGCCTGTCTCCTAGTACTCACACACCGCATTTTTGTCGGTGCCCCTCTCAACTGAAAGAGGCTACAGTCAGTTTCAAGGTCATGATGAGTTCCTGCGTCGGCTGGTTATATGTTATCGTGAATTCGATTTCCATTGAATTTTAAAGGTTTTTTTGCATGTTTTTCCCATTTCGCAGTGTGTAGATCAGTTTATGTCACTGGATACTACTATTAAGGTGATTTTTAGCCTAAAGTTCGCAGTTTTTATGTTGGTAGTCAAGGGTTATGCTGAACCTTTAATGATTCAGCCAAATAAGGTAAACTTTTATAATATAGTAACCTTATTCGATAAGTAAACTGCCTAACCGTTCTGCTATTGTTTGAGATTAAAACTAAGAGCTGGTTTCTTATCACGATTGAAAGTAAATGGAACCGACTGGGTTTGCTTATCCGCTCTGTTCCATCCCTCACAGGACAAATTAGTTTCGAACTAGCGTTATTTCAGAACTGAAAGACTCAATTCAGCACCTAGGTATCATTGTAAGCATGACCAGCGTTATTTGAGAAAATGGTGGGTAAATAAGAGCTTCATTTACCATAAAAAGGCCTTATCGATGAATAGGTTAGAATAAGTTTATGAATATAGTAGGCTTGGTGGTGTTGCGGTCTAAGTGATAAATCGTATTAATCACCGTTATTCATGATATGCTATGAACCGCAAATGCTCGGCTGAAAAACGTAGTAAATAAGGCACAGATCGTTTTAATTTCTAAGTGACTTTCAAAGCGCTCTCTTAACGAAACAATCAACCAAAGTATTCTTTAAACTGTCGGTCTTAGCCTTTTGAAAGGAAAGGAAGTGTAACTGCAGTTTATACATACATGTTTATATTCTGAATACAAATGGAAATAAAAAGGTAATACAAATATTTTCACAAAAATAATCGATTAACAGGGGCACGTCGTAATCTTAAAGTTGTTTGCGGTTCATTTGCTAGCAAACTGTCCAACCTTCTGGTAAACTCCGCTATTTCCCGCAGTGCAGCATCCGGATTTCTTCGGTTCAGACTGTTGAGACGACATCTTAAGCGTTCATAAGCATTTCGAAACGCGTTGTTTGGTTCCGGTATTAACCGGATGGCCCTCGGAATGTTGTCCGTTGTGTTATATACACGTGTCCACCTCTCACTATTCCTCAGAATATCTAAGAGTAACATTTAAAGAAATGGAACATACCACAATTTAGATATGAGTTCAAGAACGCCTCAACGACATGTGCACAAGGCAAATTGTATGCGCAGTATGTCCAACATGTGCATTTCGCCTCGTTCCTGTTTACGAAGAATATGTGACCACCTTCTGCGTAAACAACTGAGGTAGAAGATATTGAATGGAAGAAGAAGGAACGCCTTTGTAAATCTAACACAACTTTCTGGGCAGCAAACGGTGTGAGACTCCGTAAATGAGACTTCAGGGAATTAGGTACCTAGGATAAATCGTAAATTATCTTCGAACTTACATCGTAATTGTAGTATTTAGCAAGCATCCACTGGCCCTGACGTATTTTACGCATGGTTGTGTGGTCGATCCACCTCCATATTTTCCATAGCGTCAGTTCCATAGGATCACCTTTACGTAGATATCTTTTCAACTGCCTATGAGCATTCTCAACTCTGTTGTTAGTATTGTTCCCCATGCTGATGGTGAACCTGTTGCACGATGCAGCCCAATATTTGCGTGTTCTTAGCCAGTACCTTCTAATGTAAGCACCAGCCTCAGCGTCTACAATACTTATGAGGTTTAGGTAACGCCAAAACCTTTGGCAATATACTCTGATTTGCTAACCTACCTGTCATAACTGCGCGTGTGCGCCATTCGATACAACCACTTTTTAACAAGCTGGTTTGGGAACTGTTTTCCCTATGTCAGTTAATGGGAATGTAACTTACCTTCCTTCTGAATGCCTGGCATACATGGAAAAGACACAAAACAATATTGCAACTAGGGAATTCCTCCTTTAGGGCTTTCATCTGTGCAGTTGCACAGTCGACAGTGAATGTTAATGTTTTCGATGTATCCACCATAAATCTCTTAAACGTTTGCAATATCTCCTTGATATCTGCAAACGTTTCTCTCCTAGTAAGAGCAAACAAAACAGTCCTTCCTCTTCCGAATCCATCAGTCACAACAAACTGATATAAAGGCCATCTGTAACAAATTTGGAAAAGGAATTATACCTTGTTGTACTGAAACTTACCCCATCTTATTCGTTTTGTAAGTACAATCGATTCCAACTACTTCTGGAAACTTATGATACACGTCTATCATATCATTACGAGCAAAAATGATTTTAGATACAAAGCCTGCGTTGTCCTGCAAAACTTTAACTGGACCTGTCTGCCTCAGTCGATGAAGCAGCTCTTCCAAACAACCAATTTCTATTCTACTGCACCATTTATTTTGATAGGACTTACGTTTATTTATCTTAGCCCGCATGTTTTTAATATCGTTATACAGGAGCGCTTTTCCGAACTTCTCATATGCTAGATCCATGATTTCATGGACATCAGTATTCCTTTCAATGAACGGTTGGATAATTGCCATTTCTTGTGATGATAACCGACGTCTAGATACATCGGTGGACATAAAACTTGCTGTGCAGGGATGGTTATGCACAGTTTTGTACTTGGTTATCATGTATACGTTGGATTTCCGCTGGACTAGAATTATTGACTGACATGATGTACTTTTGAACCTTAAAATTTTTAAAATTTGCACACGCAGCCAACTTACCCTCTGTTCCTAAAGCCAGCACCTCGGGGAGCACGATGACTTCCAAAAGTGCATTTAAACTTCACAAACTTGTAGTCATCAGCACCGGATGGATCTTTTTTACTTGAATCAACACGATAGGATGTATTGGATTCCTTTCAAAGAAATAAAGAACAACTTAGTTAGTACCTTCATAAATGTGTCTAAAGCTTCCTTAAATTGTGTCCATGTATAAAATATACAACACAACATTATCCTTTGGAATATAGCTGTTACATCACACAATAAAGATGATACATTTCTTGAAGTAGACGCAGTAGGAGTACTTTGCAACATCATTTAATCGTTTTAACAATTCCTAACGTGCACAACACTATGACTTCAAGTAAATAAACACTAGTATACATTTCAGCGCTTATATACCACTGGCCGTGACCTTGTCAATTTACTTCATTTATGCTGACGTAGTACGCACAATTCCCACAAATCATTGAAGTGACAACTTAAAAAAGTAGATTAGTTACTACATACATATTTCTACATGTAATAATTCAGGACACATTAAATTTATAGAAATGGTGGTTGAATTATATTTGCCTAGTAACCAAAATGGCATACATCCTATTTTGTACTTAAAATAAATGCATCAAAATGATTGTTGATTTATATTCACTTTCTGGACATTCTCATACATCTCAATATACTTTAAACATCAACAATGCATCCAAATAGCGTGTGACTATCACACTAAACTCACACCAAAAAAATTAACACGCCATTATATTATGGTAAGGTAAGCCCGAAATTTTACTGACTGTAAATTTCCGTGTAAAAATAAAGAGATTGGCGCTTTAATTCATATTTTAGACCAATAAAAAGCCAGCTAGCCAACAGCCAATAAAAAACTGCCTATATCTATTTTCCTCTCAACTCATCCCGCACCACTGTCCATTATCACTTCTTTAACTCTCCTGGCCACCCCATGTGTCTATTCACTTATTCTGTTGTTATTTCGCAGTCGATTTTTTGTGTTTAATCTGAATTAATAAATTCCATTATCTGTCCGTTTGTGCATCTTCTGTTGAAAGTGTATATAGCCTACACTGATTATATCTACTGTTGCTTCTTCTATTTTCGTGTCAATTTATGACCTCCCCAGATGACTGAAGGAGGAAGGATCAACGCGCTTCCTGGCAGTAACATGGTTTCAACATACAACGAATCCCCACACTACTTACCTTGGAGTCAACCAAAGCTACGCCAGTCGAGTGATGCGACACACTACGCACAAGTCTACGAAAGATCGAGAAATTTTGCTACATAGCGAAGAAGCGAGGACAAAGAAATCAAATTGGATTACACTAGCTCTTCAAAGCGATATTGGATATTGGTCGCTTGTTTAGTCAAATCATCGGGCGGCGAACCACGTTGTACTGGTGTAGTGCGGTGAATACTGTCAGTGCTGGTTTTGGTGTTGCTACTACTACTGCTACTGCTTGTGGTGCTCATGTCGTACAGGTTAGATTTTGTGTCTTTCATTTGATTGTTGCGAGAATATGGTGAGTCCGTTATCCAAACAGTAATCGGAAACATCCATGATTAATTCCGAAAATGATGCAGTCAGCTGATTCCTTGCTCAAGGTCACTTTTTTGTTCGAAGGTCGTTTCGGTTTGGGCCGCTATTCTTTAGAGTCACCGAGAATATCGGTGTTATTATGGGATTCCACGGTATGCGTGGTTCTTAATGCTGTCGAGTAATTGTCGACCCTGCCCACACTTAATGGGTTGTTTATCGGTTAAAGGACTTTGTTTCCGCTACCGCGCGAACTTTGAAAAGGGAGTTAATTTTCACGCTCTTGTTTATAATTGGATTTTGTTGTGTTATACTCTTCAAAAGTCCACAGATTTAACTTTAAATCAGTTTATTCTGGTCGAAGTTAGTTTACGTTTCAGATCTGAGTCTATCAATTATAATAAGTGTTCTTATAACATAATAGCCACATATATCTATCTTTGTGCACTCATTAGCTTTTATCACTGATTTACAAAGGTTATATATATATATTTGAAGTTGTATTTAACTTTTCCTGGTTCTTTTTAAATAAAATGCCTATTAAAAGAAACCGCTGCGGAAGGGCTATGTGCCAGTTTCCAGTGGATGAGGGAATGCAGTGTGATAACTGCAAGAGATGGTTTCACAGTATGTGCACGAACCTTACTCCTGCAGCATACAAACGCTGCTGCAAACCTCTAGCGAACTGGTTATGCAACGACTGCTGTAGTACAACTAAACTCCGTATTACAGAAGCCATAGCTACTCTTAGTGGGGCTTTAAAGCTCATGGACTGCAAGCGTCCTCCACCACAGAAGAATACCGACTATTGCTCAGATAGCGATGACGTGACTAGCGTCATTGACAAAACAGCACATGTCCCAGATGCGACCTTGCCAATAAGTGAGTGCTCTACAGCACAGAAGAACACCCACCATATTACAGACACCCAGGTCGCCCTCACGATACTGGATGAGCCCTCCAGTGACAGTAATGGAAAGACTGCCGTGAAGAAGAGGCGTACTAGGGGTCGAAAACCTGCAGCTCCAGTCGCCCAGGGACTGGCGGAACAAGCCTCATCCACACCGGTGAGCAGCAGACAGACGAACCCCACTAAGATTAGCGAGGAGGACGCCAATGAATGGCGCACCGTAGTCTCTCGCAAAAAGCGAGATAAGGATAACACTTCGGCCACACCGCCCAAGAAGGATAGAAACACACTTACGCCTCAGGGCAAGAAAGTAACGCAAAGCAAACCCGATCTCTCTGATAGGTCTCTCATTCTCCACAAAGTGGAGGAGTCACTGGCTCTCGACCCTAAGACCAGATTCGAGCATGACCTTAACTTGGTCAAGCCCCTTTTAGACAAGCTACTGCCACAAACAGTATCAGGCATTACTATACACAGCGTATACAGAATAGGTCAAAAGCCTGACCCTACAGTAAGTGAACCTGTACGTCTCCTCAAAGTCGTACTAAACTCTAAAGCGGAGAGGGACGCTATTCTAAGCAACTCTCATATTCTCAAAGGATCAGGGATATATGTCCGCGCTGACTTAAGCCTGGCAGACCGTGTCAAAAGACAGGCTGCGGCACTAGAATTAAGTGAGCGACGCCGGAACGGTGAGAAGAACCTTAAGATTAAGGGTTTTCGGGTTGTCCGAGTTCGCAGTTTAATGATCCCGAAACCTCTGTGGGTGGGCCGGGGAAGCACCAATCTGAATTAACAGTCTGCTACACAAACGCCCGCAGCCTGTTAAATAAAAGGACTGAGCTGGCAAACATGATAGAAACCGGAAACCCGGATGTAATTATTATCACAGAGACATGGCTCACACCCGATGTCACTGACAACGAAGTTAACCTGCCAAACTTCGAAGTGCACAGGGTAGACCGACTAAACCGCAAAGGAGGGGGCGTAGTCATCTACCTCAAGAAAGGCTTAACCGTGCGTAGTATCGAAGCACTCGCCCACGAAAGTGAGTCGTGCGAACTTCTACGCTGCAGACTTAAATGCATAGGCCAAGACATTGACCTCATTGCTGTGTACCGCAGTCCTGACTGCAGTGCAGACGACTTCCTAATAGAGAAGCTAGGCTCCTGGACTTCAAAATGTCGAAGTCTCGTAGTCGGTGACTTCAACGCCCCAACAGTTGACTGGTCGAGCCTAACAACTCCATCTTCAGTCAACTCCTTTGACCATAAACTGCTAGAATCTAGTATATCGCTAGCCCTAGTCCAACATATCATTAAGCCCACGCGCTATGACTCACAGCACTCCTCATCAACTCTGGACCTAGTGTTCTCACACGGTGAGGATGTGGATCTCATACAACATCTTCCTCCGTTAGGAAGAAGTGACCATGCTGTGCTCACTTTCAAGTTCACAGCAACGGCAGCAAGGGCCAAAACCCCAGCTCGACCAAACGTTTGGAAAGCTGACATAAATGCGATCGTCTCAGCAGCCAACTCAGTAAACTGGTACATCAATCCAGAGTCCCAAGTAGAAGCCGCATGGAACCAATTTAAGCAACTTTACGCCCAAGTAACTGTACCCTTCATCCCTTGGTCTGTTCCAAAGGGTCGGAAACATTCCCCCCTTGGATAAACCGGGAGATTCGTAAGTTACTCAGACGTAAACGCAAATGTTGGAACCTGTTTGCAACACTTGAGACTTCTGAGACCAGGGAATTATATACTACTGCTAGAAATAAAGCTATCGCAGAAATCCGCCAATCAAGGATGAAGTTCGAGACACACCTGGCCCAAAATGCAAAGGCACAACCTAAGAAAATTTTCTCGTACTTGAATTTCAGGAATAAAACACCCAATGGTGTCCCAAACCTGATTATTGACAAAGATACAATCGAAGAAGATCAAGAAAAAGCAGAAGCAATGGCAAACTACTTCTCCCAAGTCTTCACTCAGGAGTCATCACTGCCTATAGGATCAGCTCTGGCTGCATCAGAAGAACATGGGATAGATTCCGTTGACATCGACCAAGGCATCGTGCTCAACTTCTTAATGAAACTAGATGCAGGAAAATCAATGGGTCCTGACAGTCTTCATCCAAGGCTTCTCAAGGAGCTATCAGCCCACATAGCCGGCCCCTTGACCACGATCTTCAAGCTATCTCTCCAAAATGGAGTGTTGCCACGTGATTGGAAAGACGCCATAGTAACCCCCATACACAAAGGAGGATCAAGACAAAGCCCTTCAAATTACAGGCCTATCAGTCTCACCAGCACTTTAATCAAGACACTGGAAAGAATTATCAAGAAAAGCATCATGGCTTATCTGGAAAATAGCAGCTTGTTATCTGGAGCACAGCATGGCTTCCGGAGGAACCTCTCATGCCTGTCAAATCTCCTGACTGCAAGAGAAAGCTGGGTCAAATCAAAGGATAACAGAAGACCCGTTGACGTCGTCTTCATAGACTTCAGTAAAGCCTTTGATAAAGTACCTCACAAAAGACTACTCATGAAATTGGAAAGTCTTGGTATCAAAGGCAGACTACTAGACTGGCTCAGGGAATTCCTCATAGATAGGAGGCAGAGGGTTAGGATCAACTCAAAACTCTCCTCCTGGACAGCAGTAAGTAGCGGAGTGCCACAAGGCACGGTTCTCGGTCCTCTCCTTTTTATTCTGTATATCAATGAGTTACCTGTGCTCACCGACTCCCCTATGGTCCTATACGCAGACGACTTAAAAATTTGGAGGGAGCTGAAGGGCAACAGTGATACGTCCACCTTGCAAGACGACCTCAACAAACTGTCGGAGTGGTCTGTTGAATGGATGCTCCCGATCAACGTGGCAAAATGTGCAACCATGCGCATTGGACAAGCAAGCACGAGCTCCTACGAACTAGAGGGAATAACACTTCCATCAGTTCAGACTCACTTGGACTTAGGTGTCATAGTTAGCCACGACTTAAAAACTACAGCACACTGTCGCGCGGTGGCTGCACGTAGTTTCAGGTCCTTATGGGCGATTCGCAGAGCTTTTACAAGAATTACCAGAGATATGTTCACCTCCTTATACACATCTCTGGTTAGGTCAAGACTGGAAAACTGCATCCAGGCCGCCAGTCCGTGTCTAAAAGGGGATTCACACATTCTAGAAAGTGTTCAAAGGAAGGCAACACGTATGGTTCACGGCATAGCTAACTTATCATATGAGGAAAGACTAGATAGTTTAAATCTCTTTTCACTGTCATACCGTAGGCAGAGAGGAGACTTAATTACAATGTTTAAAATTTTAAATAATGACTACGGACCTGACCTATTCTCTCTTTTCCTTCCCACCAGGTCGGAACACCTTAGAGGACATAGCAGGAGAGTTCAAAAGCCAAGGAGAAATCATATTGCTGTTGAGTACTGGTTCTCACATCGAGTCATAAACTCTTGGAACCGACTCCCAGAAGAAGTGGTGTCTGCAACCTCAATTGATTCGTTCAAGAAGGGTTTGGACAACCACAGAAATCTACTAGAAAAGGATTAACATAGGCTGCAAGCCTTCTATCCTCAATCAATAAATCTGAATCTGAAAATCTGTATACAGTGAATGTCGTCTTGATAATGAATGGATGTTCTCATTGATGCAAGAGGTGTGTGTTGACTGATGTAGAGATGACTCCTGAGTGCCATACTGCGACTATCGTCAGCAGATAACATGTCTGGTGTAATACTTGGGATTGTTGTCGTTGTTCGTGTGTGTGTGGTGTGTGTCAAAGAAAGAAGATATCCATACTGGGGTTAACGACAGGGAGTTATCTCCCAGTAACGTGAGGCTGCTAGAGACGATAGTTGGTGAAGTGAGCTTATTCCGCGGTAGATTTGAGAGTTGAGCTTGGTTCTGAGTGTAAATTATGTTGTATGCCTCATTGTTTATGACAGTCGTTGAAGTGCTAGGTTATTCTGTTGTGTTTGGTAGGGGCTTTTGCCGACCGCCTCGTGGGCGTGGAGGATGTGATGGTCGTGGAGGTCCTCACAGATCAGATGGACGTGATGGGAATGGGTGAGTCTGGATTTCTTATCATGACTTTCCACCATTGTGAGATTCCATGATACTGTGATACATATTTTAGTTTCGGAATAGACGAGTTGGTGATAAGCTGAGATGCAGAACATCATTTTTAGCTTAGACGTCACTAGTATGACTTTCCACTGTGTTTCTAAATCTCAAGGTAGAGGTAAGATAAGCTACCTGGGGAGTCATGACTATTGATGTCATCTGAGTTTCGCTGAAAAAGTTTGGTGCAGTGGAGTGAAGCTTGACAAATAGGTGGAGTAGTTTGTTTGTACAGCGAAAAGTTGATTCATTGGATGAGAATATGTAAAGCTGAGGGCTAGCTAGTTGTTGTCACTTCGACACCTGACTTCATATTAATTTGTCTCACATTGAGTGGTGTTTAACTGATGAGTTTTGATTTTTAATTTCAGCTTTGATGAACGAGAGTTGTACGGGTGAGTTGGCGTAACGAGTTTGTGTCTGTTGTGCTGTGATACCTGTTGTGTAATGGCACATATGTGTTGTGTTCTGTGCACCTGTCACTAGACGTGAGTGATTGCAATCCAGTTTGTTGTAGAAGCCAATGTCGATCATACTTTACAAATCGGTATTCTTTAAAAAACGCTAATATTGTTATTAACTACTAATCTAGAGTATTCTGTGTATATAAACGTATATATAATTGCAGAGCCGGAAGAGGAATTTATCGAAAAGACTATTCTTTGCTCGATCATTTTGTGTTTTATCAATGTGGATTCTCGGGAAGTGGTTTTCTCTACATAGAGACTAAAAGCTTTTCGGACCTGGTGTAGTGAAGTTTGTAGCTAGTTAATAGCCTGGTGTGCATGATTCGATTTCCTGTTTGGTGAGAGGTGTGTTACCCTTTGTGTGATTGTGTGTTCATGGGGTTACTTGGATTCCCCGAACTTGAAGCACACGAATAGTCGAAGGCTGCTTTGACGGAGGTATACTCTCCCACAGTTCCCAAGTTTTCGGTTTATAACATAATAAGCTACTTGTTAGAATGTTGTGATGTGTTTGAATTGAAATAGAATTTTAAGATTATTTATTATCCTCTTCTGATTTGACTTGAGGTAGTAATATCTTCCATATTTCTGGCATTTGCATTGAGTCGTTTCTGTTGCATGTGTTGGATGTAGACTCACTGAACAAGGATTCCGAAATCAATCTCTCCGTCTCCACCCACCTATATAACTTTTTAGAATTTTAACCCTCTCCCACCATGCTATTGTGTGGTTGCTTGTTATTGAGTGAAGTGCAATAGCTGAGCTTTTTCTAAACTACCTAACTTTTCAGGGTCAACCATTCTTCCCTTGGCTAAATTCCTATGTTCTGATCATCTGACTATCCCCGACCTACTAGTTTGACCTATGTAGTTGACCTAACACATAGTCATTGCAGGGTATTTTGTAAATTATATTATTTTGTCTAACCGGGTCAACAGGGTCCTTTAACCTACAGAGCCTGTCCCTGAGTGAGTTTGTAGGTTTGAATGCCACCCTAATTCCTGCTTTATTAAGTAAGAATCCCTACGTAGGGTCTCAGATGTCCCCTCCTTATATGGGATAACAGTGGATAACTTATATTCTCTCTTATTTTTGTTATCATTACTAGTTCCACAATTATTTTTATTTTATTTTTGGCCTTTACCGATCTTCCTGATGAATTTTATACATTACATGAATTTTTACATTATCTCATACTGATTTGTAATCCAATATCTAATCGATTCCACACATGTATATAAATGAAGAAAAACAGTTGTGTGAGTGAGCAACTTGATATGATTATGAGGGGCAATAGTTTGTGCTCGAAACGTCATCAGTTAATATAACTGTACAACACTGTGTGATTTATCAAAATAAAATCTTATCCATAATGGAGTTAACCTCTTACTTGAAGCTGAATGGTAAACTGGGTGGTGTGAACTGGCAGATCCCCGACCTGATGATGGTGGGTTTCTGATGGTGTTTGGGGCGGGCGTGTCCCATCCGGCGCCGACACAAACTCATGGTGAATTTCGGAAGTCAGTGGCTTCTGTTATCGGTAGTGTATGACCGGATCTAATGAGATACGCGATGGTGATCCGCCAACAGGCGACAAATGAAGAGGGGATTAGCGTAGAAAGAGAGAGAGAGAAATAATCGACGACATGCGTCTTATTGTCAAGGAGTTGCTTGAGGTTGGTTTCCATTGTGGGCCAACTGTGAAGTGATTGATGTTGTTGGAGCACGCTTCTGTTGTTGCTTGTTTTTGTTGTTGTTTTGCAGGTTTACTTTCGAAATACAAATGGGCGTTTCCCAACGCGTATACTGTTCTACCGTGATGGCGTTTGTCAAGAAGAACAAATCGAGAATGTGTTGGTAGAGGAGTTGGCGGAAATCCAAAGAGCATGTGCAGGCATTCGTCGTGGTTATGATCTCGGGATTAATTATATTGTTGTTTCGAGGGGTTACGGCATCAATTTTCGAACACACGAGCCTAGGTGAGTACGAGGTGTTAATACTCATGGTTTTTTGTGTGGAGCTACTGTATCTTTTTTGTTGTTGTTGTGGTTGCTCACGCGTGTGTGGGCGTTCCTGTTAAGAATAGCGATTTGCCTTTTCAAATGTTTTTGTAGGGCGAGAAACGTGGAGTCAGGAACGGTGGTTGATAGAGGAATCCCACCTCCCAGGGAATTCGATTCTTACTGTGCACAATGAAGGGATTCAGGTAAATTGTTGTTAGTTGCCTGTGTTAGTTAATGAATATCATTGATTTTTTTGTAGGGTGCTTCGAAACCTGCTCACTTTCACGTTTTGTATGACGACAGTAACTGGACATCGGACGCTTTGCAGTTGTTCACCTACCACCTATGCTATGCGTACATGAGGTGTTCGCGTAGTGTCTCGTATCCAGCACCAACTTATTATTCTCACTTGGCTTCATTTCGTGCCCGTGAATGGTTATTAGACGTAGAGAAGCCAGAGATCCTATTGGATGGTGGTCGTTTTAAAGTTCACAGCAGTCAAGTTGACGGGATGTTTTACTTGTGAGGAGATTTCTTATTTTCATATAAATTACATTTAATTTAAATCCATGTTGTTTGGCTTTTCGATTTAATTGAGCGGAGAGGAGATAGTTTATTGTTACGGTGCGGTCATGGTCACGGAGTAGCATGTACGTGTCGGTGATGGTGATGATACTGATGAAGACGTGTGCACGCCTGACAGTTCGATTTTCTATCATTCACGTTACCAGTGGAACATAGGACCTCAAGCTAGTGGCTTGAGGCTTTTGTAGAAGTGTTTAATTTTACAGGATGGGGTTGCTAGCTCCATGCCCAACCTTTCCTCTTCACCAGCATTATTTCTGGCTTAGCTAGGTAGAGGAGTGCGTCGGTGGCCGGGGATCGAACCCCGGACCATGTGCGTGGTCCGATTATTGTTATCTAAGATAATGTCTGTAAAGGAAGTGTGACCATGTGGCTGTTTGCATTGTAGTTTTGACTTTTACGTGCGTGATGTGTCTGTTAATGTTTTGATGATGTGGTGTGGACACGTTGGATTCGATCGTGTATTGTGTGTGTGTGTTGACGAAAGATGTGTGATGGAAAAGTTGTAGTGGATTTAAGAGATTTCTGTTGAGCTTGCAAATATCTAGACGTGAGACGGTAGGAATGTGGTTGTAGACAGTTTGAGGGGCGAAAGTGTGGTCGCCTCGTAAGTAGGTTCAGAATCCTACCGATGAAATTGTGTTTTCGCCAAGTGATGATAGGAGGGTCGATTGACCACAGTTGATCTGGAGAATCCTCTTCACACTGTGTGTGTGTGTGAGTGGTTAATTAATAGGTGTGACTGTGACGTCTCACGGTTCACTGACACCACTTGAATCAACAACTAGTTATCAGAGAAATAACTCAAATATATGGAGAATTCCAAGTCGAATAATAAGGATGGCTGTGATAGTAATAATAATAGTAATAGTAATAATGATGATAATAATATTAATATCCATGAATCACACTAATACACACAGATACTAATGACAGCAATGGTGTATGTAACTGTCCTGGCAAGGGATAGTTTCAAAGGAATGAAGAATAATGATGATGTGATGACGATGATAAGAAGGGGAAGGAGAAGAAGAGGAGGAGATAGAATGTGAATATTTGTGACACTGATGACATGAACGGTCAGTATGTAAGACATGTCGGATTCAGAGTGACGACCGTTTCCGTCGTGTACATGGTGACTGGCAATATAGAGGCTAATTCCACACGCCTCCACAGTTGAAAGCTTCTTTCTGTTTGTTTGTCTGCTAATACGTGGTCAGTTGGTCTGTGTTTGTGTGGTACGAGAGACAGTCTGAATCTCCGACTAAGGGATTGATTTGCTACCAGGGAATAATCTCGTTGACTTAGAATATGCAGACGATGTTGTCCTTCTAGGCGAGGACGCTGACAAAATACAGCAGAGTCTTCTAAACACCTTGAGCTGCAATCTACGAATGTTTGGCATGCGATTCGCTCCCGCCAAATGCAAGATGATGTTACAGGACTGGACTACACCGACTCCTAGATTAGAAATAGGGAGTGAAGTGGTAGAGCACGTCGACCGCTTAGCCGAAAAAATGGTCCGCTTAAAGATGTAATATATAATCTTGATTTTTGTCGATATGTTGATGAAACATTCATAGTTATTAATAAATATTGTTCCGTCTGTTCATCTAGTCACTAGGACGTCCAGAAACGGGATAGAGTGATTTTCTTCTTCTTCCTTAGTCAAGCTTATGGTGGGATGTGCTTTATTGAATTTATATAATATGTTCTTAAGCTCGCGTCAGCCACGTCATTTTCTTCGTGTTTGGAAGGTTTTTATGTGTAAGTGATGTATTAGATGTTCACGGAGCTAATCGTATGGCAGAGAATTGGGTTGATCTGGAAATGACAGAGTTTTCACTAGTCTGTACGTATCTAGCGAAATCGCATCATGCGTCAAAGCATTCAAGGTAATCGTCGATTCCCCTCAGTGAATCATTCATAGGAAGCTTTCCAAGATTATATCATTCCATGGCGACGGCAAATTGTAATGGTTATTCGTAATAGTAGGATTTCGCAATGACCGAACCACAAGAAATCAACCAACAACACATAAAGGGGTGGAGTTGGGATTTTGTATTTGTCAGAATTAATTGTCATTTATGTAATAAATTTAACAAGCAACAGTAAGCATTTAAACAGTACAGCAAAAGAAATTTTCAATCACCATACCCATTTGTCATTCTAAATCAAAAATGTTTCGGAATGTTGAATTCTATCGTATCAAATTGCACACCATGTTATTTTATTTGCTTACTAACCCTTCATTATGCGACCACTTCCAGCATCTATACATCCTATGAATTAAAGCACCATACACTTAATCGTATTGATGCGATCAGTTCTAGTGTTGTAGAGCTAAACAGGAACATATCTGTGAGAAGTCACGTTCTGTTTGAACTTTCAACTGATGAACTCCGGCAATTCGAAGAATGCGTTTCTTGTGTCATCGGGAAACAGTCCCAGTCTGCTAACCTCAAGCATCTTGACAGCCTCAAGCAGGTAGTGGCAGAAAACAGATTTCTGACTGATCTCAATAAATATGTATTTAATTATTCTTCCGTCACTCTTTCTGAAATTCAACTACAAGGCCACAAATTCTGTAACAGTTCGTCCGAAGTCAACAGAGTGTATACTCAAGTGCAATTTGAAAATCTTATTAATCAGACCAGCGATCTGACACCCACATCACCTGAGGAATTCCAACACCTTAAATCCACAGTTCTTGATTGCTATCATCAGTTTACTAGTTCAAGACCTAGCTGGAATAATCTTCTGACTAAAGAGCATATAGACCAACTTAAAGAACTAGAGAAGAATGGCGATATTAGCATATGCCGTCCGGACAAAGGTGGAGGTGTTGTAGTTATGAATCGCCGAGATTATAATGGCTGAAATCTCAGCGATCCTCTATGATCAAATGAAATTGGCCAAACCCGATGGCAAAAAGAATGAGACTCATCTAATTGAAAATCAACTGGTCGATGTCTTAAAGAAGATGAGGAATAAGTCAGTCATCTCGTCAGAAATATTTGAAAGCATCCGACCAGTAGGCTCCATGATACCACGTTTGTATGGACTACCGAAAATTCATAAGACAGGATTACCCCTCCGTCCGATCCCGATATGGCGGGTTCTACTTATCACGGAATCGCTCAATAGCTAGCTGAAATACTGGAACCAGTCAGAAGGCAAGTATCTAAGTTTTCCATTGATGATACGTTTAAATTTATTGATAGCATTAAAGATTTTAATGTCTCAGACAAAGTCATGTTCTCATTAGATGTGACCTCGCTATTTACCAATGTTCCTCTCATAGAAACGGTTTCTATATGTGTGACTATGTTGATACACATAGTTTAGAAATAGCGTTGCCGACAATCCACCTCACGAAGAACCTTTATTGAGATGCACGTTGAATGTTCAGTTCACCTTCAATAATGAGATTTTTAGACAGAGAGATGGCATTGCCATGGAATCACCACCGGGTCCCTTGTTGGCTGATTGTTTTATGGTAGAGCTTGAAAATTCTCAACTTAGTCAAACCATCAGTCATTTTGACATTTATAGAAGATACGTAGACGACACTTTCGTTATCTGCGATAAAAACGTAGTTCTTGATGATGTCTTGTTTGCTTTCAACAACTGCCATCCTTCTTTACAATTCACCATAGAAAAGGAATCGGAACTAAGTATTCCGTTTCTTGATGTGTGCCTTAGCAGACTTAATGACGAATCTCTCGAAAGATCTGTCCACCGGAAACGTACATGGAACGGACAACTAGCTAATTTCTTACAGTTGGGTGCCTAATTCCAGGAAAGGGAACCTAATTCATTCGCTCTGCTTTAGGATAAGGAAAATTTGTAGTTCTGATTGCATCTACTCAGAACTTGACTTCTTAAAAGCCACGCTCGCAGAAAACGGTTACGCTAACCGATTTATTGACAGCAACATGAAAGATAAGCAGTGTAAACTGGTCACCGACTCAGTTCCAAAGAGAACCTTATTCATGAAGTCGGAATTCAAAGGTGATCAAGCTTCAGATATGCTCAAAAATCGTCTCTCTAAATCAGTCAGTAAGACGTTCTTTGCAGCAAAATTACATATGACGTTCACTAGCCGCAAGTTGTTCTCTACCTCTGTAAAGGATAAGCTCCCCCATCTGGCTGCCTTCATGTGCATCTACCAGTTCACCTGCCTCTCTTGTGGAGCAAGGTACATTGGCCGTAGTCAGCGGACGCTTTCTATGCGGATACGAGAACATATTCAAGCAGCATGGTTTTACGAGAGAGAAGGAAAGTGTGTGCGAAGCTCTATTCTGGAACAACTGATCGACCTCTGTCACTCTGTCAACCCTGACCATGATTTCAAGATCATATATAGAACCCATGCTAACTTCCCGCGTTTTTTGAGAAACTTCATGCATTTATTCCCCTTGATGAATTTGAATAAAGCAAGAACAAGAGTGGTTTGTGCAGAATAATATGGTACCATCATTTATTTCGTTGGCTTCTCATCAGCTGCTTACAGCCTATATAAATTTTGAGGTTTACGTACAGAAGCGTTTAAACATACTTGCAAATTTTACATGTTGTCAGTTGACAGAAAGTTCCACAATTAGTAATCAGTGCTCGGAAAATTGCGTTTATATAGTTTTTACACAGGCAGTTTTAAGTTAAAACAAAATAAATGTATGCGTACGTACGTAAACCTCATAATTTATATAGGCTGTAAGCAGCTGATGAGAAGCCAACGAAATAAATGATGGTACCATGTTATTCTGCACAAACCACTCTTGTTCTTGCTTTATTCAAATTCATCAAGGGGAATAAATGCATGAAGTTATTCAGCGAAACCTTCAAAAGTATCCGGAAATAACTTTGTCGACATTCCAAGTGTTTGGTGGAAGAAACCGGAAAAGATCTTATGGAATTGGGGATTTGTTTCAGTGATCGGAACGGAGATGCAGTAATGGTGAACAAAGGGTAAGTACAATAATAATGCTTTGTGGTACTTTCTTGACTTTGTGAATGTGAATATGTGTGGAAAATTGCATGTATTTGTCAGATATGTGTTGTGTATGATGGCTTTATTCTGAGGTTGCATGGCATACGTAACTGACTGAATCTCACAGCCTGTTTATTCTATAGTTGGAGAAAAGGGAACAAGTAGTTCAGCTAACCTTCTGTGTTTGGCTGTAGACATAGTGGGACTGTCGTGGATTATTTTGGTCTAGTACTTTTGCTAAAGATTATCGCACTGTTGAAGATTTGGATGTTTTATGCAGAGTTTCTCATTTGATTTTTCATCATTTACATCATTTGACAAGTAACCGTTAAATAAGACGTCTGAAAATAGCGTCAATTGTCTCCTCCTCCTCCCCCTCTCCCTTTGCAATAAGCAGGATGTCGCATTTTATTAATTTGTGTGTTTTCGTTCGCCAGGAAACAATTAAATAATTAGATTGTCCTCATTTCATCTTCTTTTTATTTGTGTAATACAGAGTGATTCCCCGTACAGCGGATCATTGTGAGGGCTCTTCCTGTCTGCATTGGACTGGCATTGCTAGCAGTGGTACTAGTCAAAATCTTCTCAAGCCTGGTTCAACTGCATCATTGGATTCATGTTTTGGGATGTTTAGAGCATTATGAGTTAATCGTTTGAAAACCTTCTTGTACATAGCCTGAAAGATGCTAGATTTCTGTCGTTGCGTTCTTAATTGCGTTGTTCTTAATTCCAACGGAATGTATGTTATTCATGCGAATGATTGAATGACAAATGTAAATACATGTGTACGTGGATAATCTGTGTTGTTCGACAATTTCACAGACACATTCTGTGACAGAAGGCAGTGGAAGCGACGAAAAGTAGTTTCATGTATTCACGAATTGGTGAAAGTGTATTAGTCAAGTGGTAGAAATGTGCCGTATTCTAAAGTGTAGTTGTTCTTCTCAGGCTCACAATATGATTGCATTAGTTGGTGTATTGCTTACGCGTCATCAGTGAAATTCGGAGGTTATTTAAACATTTCGGGTGGTAATATAGGGATGTTTAGAGTGTACTTTCTATCTTTGAGATGCAAGTGATTGCTTCTGTACCAGTCGACGTGGTGACATGACATTATGACAAGGAGTGGAGTGGTTAAGTAGGTTGATGTGTTTCATTGTTATGGAGAGTTAGGTTATATGTTGTTAGATGACATCTACTGAAATCAAGGCATGAGTACAAAGGACTCGTTTGACGTTTCCAACTTGAAGTACTTGTGGAGTCGTTGAGATAGGTGATATCGTCCATGAAGAGTGAGTACTGTTCAGTGTGTTGTGTTTTACTATATGGGTGCAAACAGACGTTCGGGCATATGCTCATCGATAAAAGTAACGGAATAGCAGAGGCTGAACATCAAAGTGTGATTAAGTAATTTATTCATTACGGAATGTAAGATTACTGGTGGTCCACTAAGGGCCAGTCAGAACTTTTTTATGCATAGTCCTGCGCTGAATGTTCAGTTGAATTGGTGAACTGCATTGGCTTGTGTCAGCCAAATTATTCTTCATCACAGATTTCGTACTCCGCTTTTGAACCAGAAATCGTAGGATATTACACATGATGTTGTTTTCAAACTACTGGTTACGGATTAATGTTAAGCAATTAAATTAGAGTTAGGGGACTCTTCCCGTGTAGTCGATAAATGATCATCTTTTCAAGGATTCTACTCCTACTCCTCCATACACACTTGTGAAGGCGCGATGCTAGGTAGGAAAAGTGTTTGATTTATGTGAGTGAATGAGATGAGAAATATGACTGATGTTCAACGTGTGGGTTGTAGGTCGGTGATCTAGGCTTATTCACGTGTGTAATCCCTTCGTCTGAGTGTGAATGAAATACCTCGGAGCAGAGTAGGGGCTTGATTATTAAACTCAGCTTGTTTCCTGACCATGTGATCGCTGCGATAACTGAGTGTGTTAAATAAACACTGAGACCAAGTGAAATTCGAGGTGAACAGGAAGTTTGCGGAATCAATAGTTGTTTAGAAGTCAGTTGCGGCGACGAGATCTCCGAGTGACACAGACTAAGAGTCACACTTAAAATATGAGAGTTGATGATACTACACAGTTGTCCCGGCTGAAGTGGTGGTGTGATGGATGGGGGTAAGATTCGAAAGCGGGAGTGATTGTTCGACAACCGAGTGGTGAGGCCAGTGCAGAATGAAGAGGTCCAAGAAATTCAAACTTATATTCAGATTCATCCGTGTAGTACGATCACTCGACTGTAAAAGATTGCACACCTATGCATCCTTAGTTCGGGTACAACTCTTCAATGCTAAAGTATGGAGAAAGTTTTAACTGATTTCTAATGTAATAATAATAATAATAATTCAGCATGGCCCGGCCGATAACTGCTAACTTGCCGTGGTGGTCGGGCTTGAATACCGCAATGACCCAACAAGCTAAACTGACTTGGACTCATGTCCCTGCAGGTCCTACCATGTCAAGAAGGTTGTTTGGATAGCGGTTAAACTAAAAGCAGTTACCATGGGGTACATGGGCTCCAGTATCCGATCGGATCAAATGGCGTATGAACCCATATGGGTCAACGGGAACCATGGGAATGCAGCTCCGCTGCCTTGCGGATTAGACTGTAAGTCAAAGGCTCGGGGTGTGGTCCCTTAATAAAACCACCTGCTTCGGTCTGGGCGCCCGGACAGTCTCTCAGCCCTCACACAATAAATCAAATGAAGCAACAATCTATCAATGAAACTTATCGCACGCAATTACAAAATGATTTCAAGTAATAATGATGCCTCAAGTAACTTGTGTCTTTCCTTACTTTCATTTTTATACACATTTTCCTGTATTTTACCTTTGCTAAGCTTGACTTCTTAACCTTCGAGAGCCTTTCGCCTTTGTCTAGATTGCCAGTCTATCTGTGTCGTTTCGAGATGTTAGTGAGTAATCTTCAAAATGGTTGTCCCCAATGTGACATCTAACACAGATATCCTGAAACCGCGTTCCGCGTTCAAGCTGGCCACCTACAATGTTCGGACGCTGATGGAAATCGGACAACAGGCAGGGTTGGTAAGAACTTTGGAAAGACTCGCTATCGATATCGGCTGCATTTCAGAGACCCGCATTCAAGATCCCAGTGAAGTGCTTCGACTATCCTCTCCATCTGGGAGTTCTAACAGTATGTACCACCTGCGCCTATCCGGGGACCCTGTGGCGTCGGGATCCGGCGTAGCTGGTGTCGGTGTCGCACTGAGCGCTAGAGCCGAAGCTGCATTGCTCGACTGGATTCCTATGAACAGTCGTTCATGTGCTGTGAGGCTGGGAGTTTATACGAAAGTAAGGAGTAGTAGGCCAGATAGGCGATGTCTATTTGTTGTTCCTGCCTATGCACCGACGGATTGCAGCCCGGATTCAGCTCGGTGTCTACTTAATTTCACTATTTTCTTTGGAGCAACAGTATCTAGACAAAGGGTAACATTCCTGTAAAATAGGGACAGGGAGTCAGCGGTAAAATAGTCATCCCATTGACAGAGTCGAATAAGTTCTTGGACAGAGAGTATCATTGTATGGTCACTACTGGAAAATCTATTACCAACATACGTGGATACTGGGATTGTGTCATGACAAAACACAAGGTCCAACATGTTGTCACCATGAGTAGGTGTCTGGACGTGTTGTTGCCATCCATCACAGTCGATAGTGGCAAGTAATTCGTCGAAGCGTTGGGGGCCGGAACTACTTAACCAATTGACTTCTGGAAGATTGAAGTCCCCTGCAATTATTTTGTAATCAGTACTGAAGGAGGAGGCGTGTGCAAACGATTTAGCTAATAACTCATCAGTTTCTTTTGTTGCGCTTGGTGCTCGATAAACACAGCCTATGAGAAGTTTGTACTTATCTCCATGTAAGATAACCCAGAGTGAATCAGGTACCTTATTCAGTATTTCATCTTCCACCTTACTGACTACAAATGAGTTATGTGTATATATGAGACATCCTCCACCACGCTTGCAATCTCTATTTGCACGGTGTATAGTGTAATCATCGATACCTATATGCACATCAAGTACAGAGGATGAGCACTATGATTCAGTAATCAGAGCTACAGTAAGTTTGGAAATTTATAATAATGTCCTTAGTTCAGACATCTTATTGATTAAGGAACGTGCATTAATTAGCAGTATCGTGAATAAGTCACGGGATACTACAAACTGGCTTAAAATGTCACCATAACCTCAATCTACTTTTGCGTCAGCACCGCAAAAGTTTATGAATGATAGCGGGGTCGGACTGGGTGTCTGTACATCGGGGTTGGAGTGCAATGAGGTGGTCCTAGGTGCCATGGGTCGTACCAGTGATTCGGGACACCTGGAAAATTTACCATGTGTTCCTGGACATAAGGGTAGTAGGGGTTGGACCTGGGTTGACGGTTAAAAAGCATAGCATCAAAAGGTCTACCCATCCAACTGCTATTCGTCATACCGGCACACATCTTCGTGTTGTTATTATAACTTAAAGGAAATTGTGAGGGAAGGTGCTTTGGTTGCAAGACTTTGGGGGTCTTGGAGCCTGACTTTCTATAAGGTGGAGCATGCTGCAAACCTCCAGATATGCTTGTGTTTTGAGAGATTTTCGTAACGAGTGAGGGTTTGTCGACACTCTTACTCTCAGCAGGCTTATTGAATACAAAGTATTCTTCCCCATCATTAGTCTCAACCCTGCGAAATTTGTTCATCGTGGTGAGGTTACCATGTTTGGGGGAATATTTCTTAGAACAACTTGCAGAAGTTCTAACTATTTTAACATCTTTCGATGAGGCCTTATTTACAGGGGTAGTGGTATCTAAATCAGTTCCTAGTTCCATTGGCAAGCGTGGTTGTTGTGTAGTTTGCTGAATTCTAGTTTCAGCACTAGGTGATTGTTGCTGTGCACGACCTTTTTTTGGTAAATCTGAGCTAGAGGAGGTGACCAGGTTATTACTACTCATTATTCTGCGCTGACACGGTGTTTTATCCTGAGCTACGGTTATAGACTTATAACTGCTATTCAGCCTTAAGTGATCCTGACATTTAGTAAGCTTACTAGCATCAAGGGAATTACTAAATTTAAAAATGATGGGACAATTAGCCTGGTTAGAGTTTTTACGAAGTCTTTTGCATTCACATGGAACACTAGTCATGCCGCAGCGAATCAGGATTCTGTGTTTTACAGTCTTCAGAGGCAGAGAATCTGGGACGTTGTGAACTATAGCCTGGTGAGGAGAGGTTTGTCAGATCAGAGACATAGGTCAAAGTAGTAGGATGGAGTGAGTTAGATTATCGGAGCGCTAAGTCATATCAAAATCTAGGTTGGTCGACACGAATAAGATAAAACTTGTTACCACGGTGTAGCCTCGTTGACTTAGAATATGCGGATGATACAGACCCTCTAAGTGAAAACGTTCCTAGAATACAGAGTCTTCGGAACACCTTAAGTAGAAATTTTCGAATGGTCGAAATGCAATTTGCTCCTGTCAAAAGTAAGGTGATGCTGCAAGACTGGACCTCACCGACTCCCAGCTAAATAGAAAGTTGAGGAGTCGAATGTTATGGTCCTTTGACCACTTTGCTTATTTGGAAAGTTGCATTAGCCTTAATGAGCACGGATAGGAAAGGCCCACCTCTGGAGTACACGCGGTACTCACCTGTGTCGATTAGAGGATATGTTCACTGCGCTGTAATTGACTCTGTCACGCTTAGTGGCTGTGAGATGTGACCGCTGAAAGTGAAATACAAGAAAAGGCTAGCTGTCGTTGACCGTGGGTGTCTGAGTTCTGTCTCCCATGTTAGGGGGTATTGTAATAGGGTGAATATTATTGAGATTAATTGTCGAGTGTTAGGTAATAAGGGGAAGTCAGTCGACGAGGTTGTTAAGCTATATCGATAGAGATGGCTAGGACATGTGTTGCGCAAGAATAGTCGTCTGCTTCCTCGACGCGCAGTGTTAGCTGACAAAGGATCAAGCGGAAAGACAGCAGTTAGTGGTTGTCAAACCAAAACATGGCTTCATCAGTCAATGAGATCCATAACAGTTAGTTCACACCAACCACATAGGGAAGTGTAGACTTCCTACTTGAGGTCCTCGAGATTCTAAGAGCCAACGGGTGGAGATAATTGGTGATACAGATCAAAATTGCTGTCAGTGGCTCTGTGAACTTCTCTATCCATTAAACCCTATTGCTTTTCCCATTGTCATTGAAGAGACTTTACACATAAAGTGCATATCTTTTTGGCTAGGCATACGATTGAAGCCTATATACTGTATTTAATGTAGACATGGTGCAGCAACAAATAATTTCCCGAATTTATTAGTCTACAGAATTCTTTATTCAGCACTGCATACTGACATTCATTGTTTTAAGTCAACTTCTTAAGCTGATAGCACACGGATAAGCATTCACAATATTTGACACACAGTCGTGTCATATTCATTTGTTCGTGCATTCACCTAAGCAATCATCATAGCTCAACGATTCTCATCGTGAAATACACCTCTTATATATTTCAGACGATCTGGAAGTGGATAGATCTCCCTACTATACTGGAAGAACGTGAAGGCCATTAGATACTCTACAGATATGATGATTATAATGCTAGTTCAAAGATAATCCGTGATTTTCCTCAGGCTCTTGTTGCACTGGAATTCATCCTACGGCACCTAACTCTCTTCACAGCAAATTTTGTATTTATATTGCATGTGTGAGCTAATATTTATGCCATGTCTGCAAACTTTGAACACATTTCCCCAGTAATATTAACATTTATTAGTGAAGTATGTTGCTACTTGTACATTTTGTGAACCTAACACACCTATGTGAGGCAAAGAAGAAAGCGTAGGAGTCAGATGGAGGATAGCGTTGTCATCTTTGAGGAGTCTGATGACTGAATAAATGAATACTGGAACTGTGTTTGAGCCACACAACTAACTAACTTTTGGTCTGTTCCAAATGACTGACAACGTATTTAAGAAGAAGTTAGCCTGCATGTAAGTCTGACAGTGCACTGTAGCAACCAAGCTGTTATGGTTTCTAAGATTGTAACTGATTACAGAGGTAGGTTTAGTTATTGATCTACAGGAGTGCAGAAGAAGATTAGTTCAGACATCTTTTCCAGAGAGTCTCTACCTTCAGTCTATTGCAACACTCAGCGGAGTCAAGACCACATTCTGAGCCAAGAGCTTCAAAAGTAGATTGTCGTCGCACTTTCTTTTAATTAAGCTTGTCATTCAGCCGGATTACACTGGGAATAAGCGGGCGCTATTCTAAAATAGGTCGAACTCACACTTTGTATGATAAAACTCCTATTTGATAACAAAAGAAACTGAAAGTGATACAACGTAGAAGCCTCTGTGTTTTATATCCACCGTAATTGGTTTGTTCAGAGAAGGTCGAATTACTAGAGTTTCTGATGCTGAGATCTACGATTGGGTTAACTTCGGATAGATTTTGCCAATTCACTTCAATATTTAGGCAAAGATTAATGTCGCCAATGCAAATCCAGACGCATTTGTCAGCGTTATACTTCGGACAGAAATAAGCCCACCGTGATCCAGGAAAAATATCATTTGTCAAGTCGTATAATTCATGGCCATTGTAGGAGTAAAAGACTCCGAGTTCATCAGTATATAGGAGTGATTTACGTGAGGTGAAGTAGTCATAAATACTATTAATGTAGACTCTAAATAGAAGTGATCCTAGGACACTACCCTCTACAAAGCCACTTGTGATCTGCCTAGGATGAGAAACACGGATTCGAATCTGGTTATTTGTATCCTATCACCTAGACACGTCTTCAGTCAGCCAAACAATGGATTACGAGTTCCATAGGAATGCAGCTTCTTAAAGAGAATACTTTGAGAAACCATGTGAAATACCTTTGATATATTGAAGTAGAGAACGACGGCTAGTTTCTTACTTCTTTTGTGACTACCAGTAATGTTGATGGAGATATTAGTGTGACAAGTAGTGCAGATCACATTTGTGAGAGGCTCATGTCGACACCTTGCAACAGGATCTTCCCTAAGTAGATTGTGGTGCTTTAACAACTCTCCAGAAAACTTGCAGATAACTGGTGTTATATTTATAGGTCTATAATTGTGAACGTCAGCCTTATGACCAGATTTGTAGTTTAGAATTATAAAGCTGGTTTCCAACTCAGTGTGGTAAGTGCCAGTGTCCATAAATGAGGAGAATACGAAGTGGGAGAGAAATTTCACACCAACCGTTTTTGAAAATTATCGAGGAGATTCCATCCGGTCCGGTTCTCGTAGAAGTTCTAAGGCATTTAACGGCTTGTCCTATTAGCTGACTGGTGAACACGATGCTCCTGAGAGAGAAGCTGGTCAGGGGTGCAGTTTCATTAGAGGTAAGTGTTTCTGAACTAAAATTCGCAGATCAGTCACTGAAATTTTCACAGATGATGGCTGGGTTACTTTAGATTACTTTGTTGTGAAGTAAGTAAGGGATGTCCGTTGTGGACAGCATTCGGTTTTTAAGAAGCACTGACAAATTTTAAGCTTTGGATTTTACCCGTCTTGATGTTTAGGTAATTTTACAGTCTTCTTATGAGCTACAGTATATAGGAACAGGGTTACATTCCTATAAGAGAGAGAGATATTACAGTCTCCAGGATGCCAGTTGTGAAGTAATCGTCCCACTGATTGCATCGAGTGAGTTCTTGGACTATTCCCCAGTCTGTGTGCTCGTAACTACGTTATCTCATGATCCGTGAATCGTGTTTGCTCCCTGTATTCAGTGATGAGAGTGTCAGAGAGCAGAGTGCCATTGGTAAGTCACTACTGGAAAATATGTCACCAACATATATGAAACGGGGATTATGTCATAGCGGAACACAGGGTTCAGGATATCGTCACGGACAGGTGCCTGGACGTATTGCTTCGAACCGCAGCAAGCAATGGTATAAGGTATTTAGCCGGATCATCGGGGGACAGAACCATTTAAGCAGTTAATTTCTTGAAGGCTTAAGTCCCCTACAATTATTTTACAAGTAGTACTAAACGGGGAGACGTTGTCAAACGGTTTAGTCATCAATGCATCAGTTTCGTAGGTTGAGCATGGTACCCGATAAACACAGTCGATGAGATTTTGGCATTTATCTACATGTAAGATGACCCAGATGGAATGAGATACCAATCTCAGTATTTCATTTTCGACCTTACTGACTACAAAGAAGTTACGAATGTAAATGAGGCATTCAACAATCCTCTTGAAGTCTCTATCTGCACAGTACAGAGTGTAATCACGTATGCCTGAATGCACGTCATGGAGAGGAAATGAGCACGATAATTCAATTATCAGTACTACAGTAAATGTGGAGACTGATATAAGTGTTCTTAGTTCAGATATTTTGTTCCTTAAGGAGCGTGTATCAACTAATAAAAGCGTGAATAAGTCACGGTAAATTACATACTGACTGAAAATATTACCATTACATAATTCTGTGTGCGTGACTGCACTGACAGAGTTTATAGTTGAAAAGAGGCTTGAGTAGGATGTTCATACATGGTCGGGAAGTTGTATCGGTTATAAAAACCAAAATATCCAGAAGATGGAGCATGTTGAAATGCACTATTCATATGTGTGTTTGTCTTGGACGGGTTTCTTTGCACTTAGTGTAGGCTTGCTGATACGCTTATTCTCGGTGTTCTTGTGGCTACAATGTGAAATATTCCAGACTCAGTGTCTCTTAAATCTGTCAAAAGTGAGATCTTGAATTGCTGTGACACAGTCTACTTACCATATGAATGGAAACAGCTTGATCGGATGTCGATCTAGTCGAACTGCCCACTAGTTTCTCGGTTTGGTAACTTCCTCGACCCCAGTGATTCTACTAAATTTCAAGATCATCAAAGATCAAACAGGAGTTCTAATTATATTACTATAGCTCAGAACAAAACACTGCGTCAATGCGGAATAATGGGTAGCGATAATCTTGTCACCTCCTCAGGCTTAAACTCATCAAAAGTGTTGTGTATGGGGACGGTCAGCTAGTACTGACAGTAACATCGGGCGAACTGCACAAGCTGCATGCTTGTCAATGTAACTAGATGATGATTTGTATATCAGTATCGCTGTATTCAAATCTGTCCGGAAAAGTACTAAGATAGCCAGAACCGTTGTAGGTAGTAGACCTAAGAAAACTTCCTCGAAAAGTGGTAGTCACACTACGATGAACGAGTTTCTCAGGATTGCATCTATAACGAGGAAGAACAGTTTTCATCCCACAAGAACACCGAGAATAAGCGTATCAGCAAGCCTACACTAAGTGCAAAGAAACCCGTCCAAGACAAACACACATATGAATAGTGCATTTCAACATGCTCCATCTTCTGGATATTTTGGTTTTTATAACCGATACAACTTCCCGACCATGTATGAACATCCTACTCAAGCCTCTTTTCAACTATAAACTCTGTCAGTGCAGTCACGCACACAGAATTATGTAATGGTAATATTTTCAGTCAGTATGTAATTTACCGTGACTTATTCACGCTTTTATTAGTTGATACACGCTCCTTAAGGAACAAAATATCTGAACTAAGAACACTTATATCAGTCTCCACATTTACTGTAGTACTGATAATTGAATTATCGTGCTCATTTCCTCTCCATGACGTGCATTCAGGCATACGTGATTACACTCTGTACTGTGCAGATAGAGACTTCAAGAGGATTGTTGAATGCCTCATTTACATTCGTAACTTCTTTGTAGTCAGTAAGGTCGAAAATGAAATACTGAGATTGGTATCTCATTCCATCTGGGTCATCTTACATGTAGATAAATGCCAAAATCTCATCGACTGTGTTTATCGGGTACCATGCTCAACCTACGAAACTGATGCATTGATGACTAAACCGTTTGACAACGTCTCCCCGTTTAGTACTACTTGTAAAATAATTGTAGGGGACTTAAGCCTTCAAGAAATTAACTGCTTAAATGGTTCTGTCCCCCGATGATCCGGCTAAATACCTTATACCATTGCTTGCTGCGGTTCGAAGCAATACGTCCAGGCACCTGTCCGTGACGATATCCTGAACCCTGTGTTCCGCTATGACATAATCCCCGTTTCATATATGTTGGTGACATATTTTCCAGTAGTGACTTACCAATGGCACTCTGCTCTCTGACACTCTCATCACTGAATACAGGGAGCAAACACGATTCACGGATCATGAGATAACGTAGTTACGAGCACACAGACTGGGGAATAGTCCAAGAACTCACTCGATGCAATCAGTGGGACGATTACTTCACAACTGGCATCCTGGAGACTGTAATATCTCTCTCTCTTATAGGAATGTAACCCTGTTCCTATATACTGTAGCTCATAAGAAGACTGTAAAATTACCTAAACATCAAGACGGGTAAAATCCAAAGCTTAAAATTTGTCAGTGCTTCTTAAAAACCGAATGCTGTCCACAACGGACATCCCTTACTTACTTCACAACAAAGTAATCTAAAGTAACCCAGCCATCATCTGTGAAAATTTCAGTGACTGATCTGCGAATTTTAGTTCAGAAACACTTACCTCTAATGAAACTGCACCCCTGACCAGCTTCTCTCTCAGGAGCATCGTGTTCACCAGTCAGCTAATAGGACAAGCCGTTAAATGCCTTAGAACTTCTACTAGAGCCGGACCGGATGGAATCTCCTCGATAATTTTCAAAAACGGTTGGTGTGAAATTTCTCTCCCACTTCGTATTCTCCTCATTTATGGACACTGGCACTTACCACACTGAGTTGGAAACCAGCTTTATAATTCTAAACTACAAATCTGGTCATAAGGCTGACGTTCACAATTATAGACCTATAAACATAACACCAGTTATCTGCAAGTTTTCTGGAGAGTTGTTAAAGCACCACAATCTACTTAGGGAAGATCCTGTTGCAAGGTGTCGACATGAGCCTCTCACAAATGTGATCTGCACTACTTGTCACACTAATATCTCCATCAACATTACTGGTAGTCACAAAAGAAGTAAGAAACTAGCCGTCGTTCTCTACTTCAATATATCAAAGGTATTTCACATGGTTTCTCAAAGTATTCTCTTTAAGAAGCTGCATTCCTATGGAACTCGTAATCCATTGTTTGGCTGACTGAAGACGTGTCTAGGTGATAGGATACAAATAACCAGATTCGAATCCGTGTTTCTCATCCTAGGCAGATCACAAGTGGCTTTGTAGAGGGTAGTGTCCTAGGATCACTTCTATTTAGAGTCTACATTAATAGTATTTATGACTACTTCACCTCACGTAAATCACTCCTATATACTGATGAACTCGGAGTCTTTTACTCCTACAATGGCCATGAATTATACGACTTGACAAATGATATTTTTCCTGGATCACGGTGGGCTTATTTCTGTCCGAAGTATAACGCTGACAAATGCGTCTGGATTTGCATTGGCGACATTAATCTTTGCCTAAATATTGAAGTGAATTGGCAAAATCTATCCGAAGTTAACCCAATCGTAGATCTCAGCATCAGAAACTCTAGTAATTCGACCTTCTCTGAACAAACCAATTACGGTGGATATAAAACACAGAGGCTTCTACGTTGTATCACTTTCAGTTTCTTTTGTTATCAAATAGGAGTTTTATCATACAAAGTGTGAGTTCGACCTATTTTAGAATAGCGCCCGCTTATTCCCAGTGTAATCCGGCTGAATGACAAGCTTAATTAAAAGAAAGTGCGACGACAATCTACTTTTGAAGCTCTTGGCTCAGAATGTGGTCTTGACTCCGCTGAGTGTTGCAATAGACTGAAGGTAGAGACTCTCTGGAAAAGATGTCTGAACTAATCTTCTTCTGCACTCCTGTAGATCAATAACTAAACCTACCTCTGTAATCAGTTACAATCTTAGAAACCATAACAGCTTGGTTGCTACAGTGCACTGTCAGACTTACATGCAGGCTAACTTCTTCTTAAATACGTTGTCAGTCATTTGGAACAGACCAAAAGTTAGTTAGTTGTGTGGCTCAAACACAGTTCCAGTATTCATTTATTCAGTCATCAGACTCCTCAAAGATGACAACGCTATCCTCCATCTGACTCCTACGCTTTCTTCTTTGCCTCACATAGGTGTGTTAGGTTCACAAAATGTACAAGTAGCAACATACTTCACTAATAAATGTTAATATTACTGGGGAAATGTGTTCAAAGTTTGCAGACATGGCATAAATATTAGCTCACACATGCAATATAAATACAAAATTTGCTGTGAAGAGAGTTAGGTGCCGTAGGATGAATTCCAGTGCAACAAGAGCCTGAGGAAAATCACGGATTATCTTTGAACTAGCATTATAATCATCATATCTGTAGAGTATCTAATGGCCTTCACGTTCTTCCAGTATAGTAGGGAGATCTATCCACTTCCAGATCGTCTGAAATATATAAGAGGTGTATTTCACGATGAGAATCGTTGAGCTATGATGATTGCTTAGGTGAATGCACGAACAAATGAATATGACACGACTGTGTGTCAAATATTGTGAATGCTTATCCGTGTGCTATCAGCTTAAGAAGTTGACTTAAAACAATGAATGTCAGTATGCAGTGCTGAATAAAGAATTCTGTAGACTAATAAATTCGGGAAATTATTTGTTGCTGCACCATGTCTACATTAAATACAGTATATAGGCTTCAATCGTATGCCTAGCCAAAAAGATATGCACTTTATGTGTAAAGTCTCTTCAATGACAATGGGAAAAGCAATAGGGTTTAATGGATAGAGAAGTTCACAGAGCCACTGACAGCAATTTTGATCTGTATCACCAATTATCTCCACCCGTTGGTTCTTAGAATCTCGAGGACCTCAAGTAGGAAGTCTACACTTCCCTATGTGGTTGGTGTGAACTAACTGTTATGGATCTCATTGACTGATGAAGCCATGTTTTGGTTTGACAACCACTAACTGCTGTCTTTCCGCTTGATCCTTTGTCAGCTAACACTGCGCGTCGAGGAAGCAGACGACTATTCTTGCGCAACACATGTCCTAGCCATCTCTATCGATATAGCTTAACAACCTCGTCGACTGACTTCCCCTTATTACCTAACACTCGACAATTAATCTCAATAATATTCACCCTATTACAATACCCCCTAACATGGGAGACAGAACTCAGACACCCACGGTCAACGACAGCTAGCCTTTTCTTGTATTTCACTTTCAGCGGTCACATCTCACAGCCACTAAGCGTGACAGAGTCAATTACAGCGCAGTGAACATATCCTCTAATCGACACAGGTGAGTACCGCGTGTACTCCAGAGGTGGGCCTTTCCTATCCGTGCTCATTAAGGCTAATGCAACTTTCCAAATAAGCAAAGTGGTCAAAGGACCATAACATTCGACTCCTCAACTTTCTATTTAGCTGGGAGTCGGTGAGGTCCAGTCTTGCAGCATCACCTTACTTTTGACAGGAGCAAATTGCATTTCAACCATTCGAAAATTTCTACTTAAGGTGTTCCGAAGACTCTGTATTCTAGGAACGTTTTCACTTAGAGGGTCTGTATCATCCGCATATTCTAAGTCAACGAGGCTACACCGTGGTAACAAGTTTTATCTTATTCGTGTCGACCAACCTAGATTTTGATATGACTTAGCGCTCCGATAATCTAACTCACTCCATCCTACTACTTTGACCTATGTCTCTGATCTGACAAACCTCTCCTCACCAGGCTATAGTTCACAACGTCCCAGATTCTCTGCCTCTGAAGACTGTAAAACACAGAATCCTGATTCGCTGCGGCATGACTAGTGTTCCATGTGAATGCAAAAGACTTCGTAAAAACTCTAACCAGGCTAATTGTCCCATCATTTTTAAATTTAGTAATTCCCTTGATGCTAGTAAGCTTACTAAATGTCAGGATCACTTAAGGCTGAATAGCAGTTATAAGTCTATAACCGTAGCTCAGGATAAAACACCGTGTCAGCGCAGAATAATGAGTAGTAATAACCTGGTCACCTCCTCTAGCTCAGATTTACCAAAAAAAGATCGTGCACAGCAACAATCACCTAGTGCTGAAACTAGAATTCAGCAAACTACACAACAACCACGCTTGCCAATGGAACTAGGAACTGATTTAGATACCACTACCCCTGTAAATAAGGCCTCATCGAAAGATGTTAAAATAGTTAGAACTTCTGCAAGTTGTTCTAAGAAATATTCCCCCAAACATGGTAACCTCACCACGATGAACAAATTTCGCAGGGTTGAGACTAATGATGGGGAAGAATACTTTGTATTCAATAAGCCTGCTGAGAGTAAGAGTGTCGACAAACCCTCACTCGTTACGAAAATCTCTCAAAACACAAGCATATCTGGAGGTTTGCAGCATGCTCCACCTTATAGAAAGTCAGGCTCCAAGACCCCCAAAGTCTTGCAACCAAAGCACCTTCCCTCACAATTTCCTTTAAGTTATAATAACAACACGAAGATGTGTGCCGGTATGACGAATAGCAGTTGGATGGGTAGACCTTTTGATGCTATGCTTTTTAACCGTCAACCCAGGTCCAACCCCTACTACCCTTATGTCCAGGAACACATGGTAAATTTTCCAGGTGTCCCGAATCACTGGTACGACCCATGGCACCTAGGACCACCTCATTGCACTCCAACCCCGATGTACAGACACCCAGTCCGACCCCGCTATCATTCATAAACTTTTGCGGTGCTGACGCAAAAGTAGATTGAGGTTATGGTGACATTTTAAGCCAGTTTGTAGTATCCCGTGACTTATTCACGATACTGCTAATTAATGCACGTTCCTTAATCAATAAGATGTCTGAACTAAGGACATTATTATAAATTTCCAAACTTACTGTAGCTCTGATTACTGAATCATAGTGCTCATCCTCTGTACTTGATGTGCATATAGGTATCGATGATTACACTATACACCGTGCAAATAGAGATTGCAAGCGTGGTGGAGGATGTCTCATATATACACATAACTCATTTGTAGTCAGTAAGGTGGAAGATGAAATACTGAATAAGGTACCTGATTCACTCTGGGTTATCTTACATGGAGATAAGTACAAACTTCTCATAGGCTGTGTTTATCGAGCACCAAGCGCAACAAAAGAAACTGATGAGTTATTAGCTAAATCGTTTGCACACGCCTCCTCCTTCAGTACTGATTACAAAATAATTGCAGGGGACTTCAATCTTCCAGAAGTCAATTGGTTAAGTAGTTCCGGCCCCCAACGCTTCGACGAATTACTTGCCACTATCGACTGTGATGGATGGCAACAACACGTCCAGACACCTACTCATGGTGACAACATGTTGGACCTTGTGTTTTGTCATGACACAATCCCAGTATCCACGTATGTTGGTAATAGATTTTCCAGTAGTGACCATACAATGATACTCTCTGTCCAAGAACTTATTCGACTCTGTCAATGGGATGACTATTTTACCGCTGACTCCCTGTCCCTATTTTACAGGAATGTTACCCTTTGTCTAGATACTGTTGCTCCAAAGAAAATAGTGAAATTAAGTAGACACCGAGCTGAATATATTCCAAGGGCACACCGCAATAAGTTAAGGAAGTTGAAGAAACAGTACTATTCCACTAAGCATATATCACTACTGCTCTCAATCCACGAGTCTCTTGAATCTATCAAGCGCCTACGCTCTCAAAACGACCTCGACGAAGAGTTAACGGCGCTTGAAAGTACCTTCAAAGTTTATAACAGCACTTATTAAAAAACGAATGCATTCGGCGAGGGAAATCACCTACTTACTTCACGACAAAGTAATCTACAATGAGCCTGCCACCATCTGTGAACTTTTCAGTGGTTGGTTTGCAAACTTTAGTTTAGAAACGCGTATGCCTGGTGAAACCGCCGCCTTTACTAGCTCTTCCCTTGGAAGCATTGTGTTCACCAGTCAAATAATAGAACAAGCAGTTAGAAGCTTAGACCTTCCACTACTACGGGACCGGATGGCCTTGCTTCAATAATTTTCAAAAACAGTGGGTGTGATATACCCCTGTCACTTCTTAAATTCTTCTCAATATCTATGGACACTGAAAATGACCCTAGTGAGTGGAAAACTAGCTTCATAATTCCACACTACAAATCTGGTGATAAGGCAAACGTCCGCAATCACAGACCCATAAATATAACCCCAGTTATCTCGCGAATCATGGAGAAAGTTGTCAAAGATCAATTGTCAGACTACCTACTTAAGGAAGATCTTGTTACAAGGTCTCAACACGGATTTCTGAAGAATAGTTCCTGCGTTATTTGCCACTTCGACTTTTTCAACTGCATCACTAGTAGTCGCGAAGCACGTAAGCTAGTCGTTGTTCTATACTTCGATATATCTAGGGCATTTGACATGGTATCTCACAGCATTCTCTTTGAGAAGCTGTACTCATGTGGAATTCGCAATCCATTACTGAACTGGATAAAATCGTTTCTAAGCAACAGGGTACAAATAACCAAAGTTGGATCTGTATTGTCTCATCCTAGGCAGATGTCAAGTGGGGTTGTGCAAGGTAGTGTCCTAGGTCCACTTTTATTTACAGTCTACATTAACAGGATTTGCAACTGCTTCACCTCAGGTGTAAACCATTCCTATATGCTGACGACCTCAAAGTCGTCTACTCCTGCTACACTCATGAATTAAGCGATATGGTCAATAAAATACATCTTGAACTAAGTAGTCTCGCAACATGGTGTGCTGAATCCTGTCTAAATTTTAACATTGACAAATGTGGCTGGATTTGTATCGGAAACAGTAACCTTGATCTAACTCTTGAAAGAAATGGGCGAAAACTAGCCAAGCCCAACTCAGTTGTAGATCACGGTATCAGATACTCTAGTAACTTAGCGTTCTCTGAACAGACTGATCACGGGAGACGTAAAACACGAAGGCTGCTAGGATGCATAACACTCAATTTCTTTTGTTGTGAAACTAGGTTTTATTATACAAAGTACGTGTCCGACCTATTTCAGAATACTGCCCGTTTATTCTTAGCGGACTCAGACAAAATGACAAGCTTAAATTAGAGGGAGTGCAACGACAGTTTACCTCAAGAACTCTTGGTTTAGAAAGTGGTCTGGAATACTATGAGCTATGCGACAGACCAAGATTAGAACCACTCTGGAAAAGACGTCTTAAGCTAAGCCTTATCTCTTACAACAAGCCAACTAATCTTCTCTTGCACTCCTCCGAGCCAATAACTAAACCTACCGCTGTCATCAGTTACAATCTTAGAAATCATCACAACCTAGCTGCTATTGAGCATTGTCAGACTTACATGCGGTACAACTTCTTCTTAAATAAGCTTTCAGTCATTTGGAATAGACTACCAGCTAATGTACGTGATGCAAACACACTTCCAGTGTTCATCTCCTCAGTCACCAGACTGCTCAAAGATGACAATGCACTTCTACATCTGACTCTTACACCCTCTTTTTCACCCTACATAGATATTTTATTTTTTTCATTAGACGTGTTGTTACAACAAACTACAATTATAAATGTTAATATTATTGGAACTAGATGATAAACATTTCTACACAGGACAGTAATATTAGTTCACACATAATATAAAAGTTAGCATAACGGGACTAGTTAGTTAGTGCACAAAAATAACAATAGTTAGTTAACAGAATATATATATATATATATTTATTAATCACTCCTTTAGGACTCCTCTTGCTTTCTTTTGCTTTGCGTCCTCAACTGGACCTGGATAACTGCATGAAGCATAACATTGTGAACCTGGTGGTCTTCTGATTTCCCTCTTTCCGCGTCAGGACTATTAACTACTCGACGAGTACATAACATAATTGGTGACGGGGAAAACTCTAATAACTCACTCAGCAGCATTACATAACAGTTCTACATTGACTGTACACTCTCTGTCTCCCATACCTTCCTGAACAGCCCAGTTAGAGCCATTGTGAGAGTCTCACCACCATCTTTAAAAAGAGCCGGGCGCCTTATGGCGTTTCAACACTCGGAGTTCCTTACGGACCCCCGCTTCGGTGGGTGGGTCGGTACTAACCGACCAAGGAGCACTGAGGCTAATGACAGTAGACACTGAAGCTAAACTGCTTCCAGAAGTGCTCTGCCCAGCGTTCCAGGCGTCTTTTCAAGCTGGTAATTGGCATGCCATCTGCCTCACAGACTGTCTCGCTGACACCTTGTTTCTTGCTGCCGGTGGCTCGGATGAGTTGGAAGAGCTTCCGGCTGTTGCCAGATGCAGCAGCTGACTCCATCTCACACGCACGTTCTGACCACCAGGCTTCGCGGTCCTTACGTAAACACTGTCTAATCTTTCGCGCGAGCGTCTTTCGCTTATTGTTGTATTCGCTGCCAGCCGGAATGGACCGGCGTTCATCCAGGAGTTGCAAGGCACTCGCAGAAACCCAGTGGTTTTTAGCGGAGAATTCTTTCAAGCCGCATGGCACCTTGCAGATGGAGCCAATGTTCATCTATACTACTTGGGGGGTTTCTGGCAAGCATTGATTGTAACTCATTCTGATATTTCAAAGAAGTAGCAGGTGCTACTAGTTTGCTCACATCAACGTTTAGACGACGGCTTTTATGAACCCCACCAAATCGCAAGACGAACTTGGCACACACTAACGCATGATCGCAATCCAGGCATGTGCTCCAGAAGGAGCGACAGTCTTGTATGCATCCTCACCACCGGAAACTGACAGCAACATGATCAATCTGAGTCCAAGCTTGATTCGCAGAGGGGGGACGCCAGGTAGCGCTATGGCGATGGCTGTTCCGAAGTTGGTGCTGGCTAGAAATAGGTTGAGATCCGCCCAAAGCTGCAGAAGACGGTCCCCATTATCTGACCTGCCACCATGTAGTCCCCAGCCAGCACTACAATATCCCTCCGACCCGCCTGTTTCTAAAGATCGCTACGTTGGTGGTAGAACTCATCCTTCATTGCATCCGGGCTGCAATCCGTCGGTGCATAGGCAGGAACAACAAATAGACATCGCCTATCTGGCCTACTACTCCTTACTTTCGTATAACCTCCCAGCCTCACAGCACATGAACGACTGTTCATAGGAATCCAGTCGAGCAATGCAGCTTCGGCTCTAGCGCTCAGTGCGACACCGACACCAGCTACACCGGATCCCGACGCCACAGGGCCCCCGGATAGGCGCAGGTGGTACATACTGTTAGAACTCCCAGATGGAGAGGATAGTCGAAGCACTTCACTGGGATCTTGAATGCGGGTCTCTGAAATGCAGCCGATATCGATAGCGAGTCTTTCCAAAGTTCTTACCAACCCTGCCTGTTGTCCGATTTCCATCAGCGTCCGAACATTGTAGGTGGCCAGCTTGAACGCGGAACGCGGTTTCAGGATATCTGTGTTAGATGTCACATTGGGGACAACCATTTTGAAGATTACTCACTAACATCTCGAAACGACACAGATAGACTGGCAATCTAGACAAAGGCGAAAGGCTCTCGAAGGTTAAGAAGTCAAGCTTAGCAAAGGTAAAATACAGGAAAATGTGTATAAAAATGAAAGTAAGGAAAGACACAAGTTACTTGAGGCATCATTATTACTTGAAATCATTTTGTAATTGCGTGCGATAAGTTTCATTGATAGATTGTTGCTTCATTTGATTTATTGTGTGAGGGCTGAGAGACTGTCCGGGCGCCCAGACCGAAGCAGGTGGTTTTATTAAGGGACCACACCCCGAGCCTTTGACTTACAGTCTAATCCGCAAGGCAGCGGAGCTGCATTCCCATGGTTCCCGTTGACCCATATGGGTTCATACGACATTTGATCCGATCGGATACTGGAGCCCATGTACCCCATGGTAACTGCTTTTAGTTTAACCGCTATCCAAACAACCTTCTTGACATGGTAGGACCTGCAGGGACATGAGTCCAAGTCAGTTTAGCTTGTTGGGTCATTGCGGTATTCAAGCCCGACCACCACGGCAAGTTAGCAGTTATCGGCCGGGCCATGCTGAATTATTATTATTATTATTACATTAGAAATCAGTTAAAACTTTCTCCATACTTTAGCATTGAAGAGTTGTACCCGAACTAAGGATGCATAGGTGTGCAATCTTTTACAGTCGAGTGATCGTACTACACGGATGAATCTGAATATAAGTTTGAATTTCTTGGACCTCTTCATTCTGCACTGGCCTCACCACTCGGTTGTCGAACAATCACTCCCGCTTTCGAATCTTACCCCCATCCATCACACCACCACTTCAGCCGGGACAACTGTGTAGTATCATCAACTCTCATATTTTAAGTGTGACTCTTAGTCTGTGTCACTCGGATATCTCGTCGCCGCAACTGACTTCTAAACAACTATTGATTCCGCAAACTTCCTGTTCACCTCGAATTTCACTTGGTCTCAGTGTTTATTTAACACACTCAGTTATCGCAGCGATCACATGGTCAGGAAACAAGCTGAGTTTAATAATCAAGCCCCTACTCTGCTCCGAGGTATTTCATTCACACTCAGACGAAGGGATTACACACGTGAATAAGCCTAGATCACCGACCTACAACCCACACGTTGAACATCAGTCATATTTCTCATCTCATTCACTCACATAAATCAAACACTTTTCCTACCTAGCATCGCGCCTTCACAAGTGTGTATGGAGGAGTAGGAGTAGAATCCTTGAAAAGATGATCATTTATCGACTACACGGGAAGAGTCCCCTAACTCTAATTTAATTGCTTAACATTAATCCGTAACCAGTAGTTTGAAAACAACATCATGTGTAATATCCTACGATTTCTGGTTCAAAAGCGGAGTACGAAATCTGTGATGAAGAATAATTTGGCTGACACAAGCCAATGCAGTTCACCAATTCAACTGAACATTCAGCGCAGGACTATGCATAAAAAAGTTCTGACTGGCCCTTAGTGGACCACCAGTAATCTTACATTCCGTAATGAATAAATTACTTAATCACACTTTGATGTTCAGCCTCTGCTATTCCGTTACTTTTATCGATGAGCATATGCCCGAACGTCTGTTTGCACCCATATAGTAAAACACAACACACTGAACAGTACTCACTCTTCATGGACGATATCACCTATCTCAACGACTCCACAAGTACTTCAAGTTGGAAACGTCAAACGAGTCCTTTGTACTCATGCCTTGATTTCAGTAGATGTCATCTAACAACATATAACCTAACTCTCCATAACAATGAAACACATCAACCTACTTAACCACTCCACTCCTTGTCATAATGTCATGTCACCACGTCGACTGGTACAGAAGCAATCACTTGCATCTCAAAGATAGAAAGTACACTCTAAACATCCCTATATTACCACCCGAAATGTTTAAATAACCTCCGAATTTCACTGATGACGCGTAAGCAATACACCAACTAATGCAATCATATTGTGAGCCTGAGAAGAACAACTACACTTTAGAATACGGCACATTTCTACCACTTGACTAATACACTTTCACCAATTCGTGAATACATGAAACTACTTTTCGTCGCTTCCACTGCCTTCTGTCACAGAATGTGTCTGTGAAATTGTCGAACAACACAGATTATCCACGTACACATGTATTTACATTTGTCATTCAATCATTCGCATGAATAACATACATTCCGTTGGAATTAAGAACAACGCAATTAAGAACGCAACGACAGAAATCTAGCATCTTTCAGGCTATGTACAAGAAGGTTTTCAAACGATTAACTCATAATGCTCTAAACATCCCAAAACATGAATCCAATGATGCAGTTGAACCAGGCTTGAGAAGATTTTGACTAGTACCACTGCTAGCAATGCCAGTCCAATGCAGACAGGAAGAGCCCTCACAATGATCCGCTGTACGGGGAATCACTCTGTATTACACAAATAAAAAGAAGATGAAATGAGGACAATCTAATTATTTAATTGTTTCCTGGCGAACGAAAACACACAAATTAATAAAATGCGACATCCTGCTTATTGCAAAGGGAGAGGGGGAGGAGGAGGAGACAATTGACGCTATTTTCAGACGTCTTATTTAACGGTTACTTGTCAAATGATGTAAATGATGAAAAATCAAATGAGAAACTCTGCATAAAACATCCAAATCTTCAACAGTGCGATAATCTTTAGCAAAAGTACTAGACCAAAATAATCCACGACAGTCCCACTATGTCTACAGCCAAACACAGAAGGTTAGCTGAACTACTTGTTCCCTTTTCTCCAACTATAGAATAAACAGGCTGTGAGATTCAGTCAGTTACGTATGCCATGCAACCTCAGAATAAAGCCATCATACACAACACATATCTGACAAATACATGCAATTTTCCACACATATTCACATTCACAAAGTCAAGAAAGTACCACAAAGCATTATTATTGTACTTACCCTTTGTTCACCATTACTGCATCTCCGTTCCGATCACTGAAACAAATCCCCAATTCCATAAGATCTTTTCCGGTTTCTTCCACCAAACACTTGGAATGTCGACAAAGTTATTTCCGGATACTTTTGAAGGTTTCGCTGAATAACTTCATGCATTTATTCCCCTTGATGAATTTGAATAAAGCAAGAACAAGAGTGGTTTGTGCAGAATAACATGGTACCATCATTTATTTCGTTGGCTTCTCATCAGCTGCTTACAGCCTATATAAATTATGAGGTTTACGTACGTACGCATACATTTATTTTGTTTTAACTTAAAACTGCCTGTGTAAAAACTATATAAACGCAATTTTCCGAGCACTGATTACTAATTGTGGAACTTTCTGTCAACTGACAACATGTAAAATTTGCAAGTATGTTTAAACGCTTCTGTACGTAAACCTCAAAATTTATATAGGCTGTAAGCAGCTGATGAGAAGCCAACGAAATAAATGATGGTACCATATTATTCTGCACAAACCACTCTTGTTCTTGCTTTATTCAAATTCATCAAGGGGAATAAATGCATGAAGTTTCTCAAAAAACGCGGGAAGTTAGCATGGGTTCTATATATGATCTTGAAATCATGGTCAGGGTTGACAGAGTGACAGAGGTCGATCAGTTGTTCCAGAATAGAGCTTCGCACACACTTTCCTTCTCTCTCGTAAAACCATGCTGCTTGAATATGTTCTCGTATCCGCATAGAAAGCGTCCGCTGACTACGGCCAATGTACCTTGCTCCACAAGAGAGGCAGGTGAACTGGTAGATGCACATGAAGGCAGCCAGATGGGGGAGCTTATCCTTTACAGAGGTAGAGAACAACTTGCGGCTAGTGAACGTCATATGTAATTTTGCTGCAAAGAACGTCTTACTGACTGATTTAGAGAGACGATTTTTGAGCATATCTGAAGCTTGATCACCTTTGAATTCCGACTTCATGAATAAGGTTCTCTTTGGAACTGAGTCGGTGACCAGTTTACACTGCTTATCTTTCATGTTGCTGTCAATAAATCGGTTAGCGTAACCGTTTTCTGCGAGCGTGGCTTTTAAGAAGTCAAGTTCTGAGTAGATGCAATCAGAACTACAAATTTTCCTTATCCTAAAGCAGAGCGAATGAATTAGGTTCCCTTTCCTGGAATTAGGCACCCAACTGTAAGAAATTAGCTAGTTGTCCGTTCCATGTACGTTTCCGGTGGACAGATCTTTCGAGAGATTCGTCATTAAGTCTGCTAAGGCACACATCAAGAAACGGAATACTTAGTTCCGATTCCTTTTCTATGGTGAATTGTAAAGAAGGATGGCAGTTGTTGAAAGCAAACAAGACATCATCAAGAACTACGTTTTTATCGCAGATAACGAAAGTGTCGTCTACGTATCTTCTATAAATGTCAAAATGACTGATGGTTTGACTAAGTTGAGAATTTTCAAGCTCTACCATAAAACAATCAGCCAACAAGGGACCCGGTGGTGATTCCATGGCAATGCCATCTCTCTGTCTAAAAATCTCATTATTGAAGGTGAACTGAACATTCAACGTGCATCTCAATAAAGGTTCTTCGTGAGGTGGATTGTCGGCAACGCTATTTCTAAACTATGTGTATCAACATAGTCACACACATAGAAACAGTTTCTATGAGAGGAACATTGGTAAATAGCGAGGTCACATCTAATGAGAACATGACTTTGTCTGAGACATTAAAATCTTTAATGCTATCAATAAATTTAAACGTATCATCAATGGAAAACTTAGATACTTGCCTTCTGACTGGTTCCAGTATTTCAGCTAGCTATTGAGCGATTCCGTGATAAGTAGAACCCGCCATATCGGGATCGGACGGAGGGGTAATCCTGTCTTATGAATTTTCGGTAGTCCATACAAACGTGGTATCATGGAGCCTACTGGTCGGATGCTTTCAAATATTTCTGACGAGATGACTGACTTATTCCTCATCTTCTTTAAGACATCGACCAGTTGATTTTCAATTAGATGAGTCTCATTCTTTTTGCCATCGGGTTTGGCCAATTTCATTTGATCATAGAGGATCGCTGAGATTTCAGCCATTATAATCTCGGCGATTCATAACTACAACACCTCCACCTTTGTCCGGACGGCATATGCTAATATCGCCATTCTTCTCTAGTTCTTTAAGTTGGTCTATATGCTCTTTAGTCAGAAGATTATTCCAGCTAGGTCTTGAACTAGTAAACTGATGATAGCAATCAAGAACTGTGGATTTAAGGTGTTGGAATTCCTCAGGTGATGTGGGTGTCAGATCGCTGGTCTGATTAATAAGATTTTCAAATTGCACTTGAGTATACACTCTGTTGACTTCGGACGAACTGTTACAGAATTTGTGGCCTTGTAGTTGAATTTCAGAAAGAGTGACGGAAGAATAATTAAATACATATTTATTGAGATCAGTCGGAAATCTGTTTTCTGCCACTACCTGCTTGAGGCTGTCAAGATGCTTGAGGTTAGCAGACTGGGACTGTTTCCCGATGACACAAGAAACGCATTCCTCGAATTGCCGGAGTTCATCAGTTGAAAGTTCAAACAGAACGTGACTTCTCACAGATATGTTCCTGTTTAGCTCTACAACACTAGAACTGATCGCATCAATACGATTAAGTGTATGGTGCTTTAATTCATAGGATGTATAGATGCTGGAAGTGGTCGCATAATGAAGGGTTAGTAAGCAAATAAAATAACATGGTGTGCAATTTGATACGATAGAATTCAACATTCCGAAACATTTTTGATTTAGAATGACAAATGGGTATGGTGATTGAAAATTTCTTTTGCTGTACTGTTTAAATGCTTACTGTTGCTTGTTAAATTTATTACATAAATGACAATTAATTCTGACAAATACAAAATCCCAACTCCACCCCTTTATGTGTTGTTGGTTGATTTCTTGTGGTTCGGTCATTGCGAAATCCTACTATTACGAATAACCATTACAATTTGCCGTCGCCATGGAATGATATAATCTTGGAAAGCTTCCTATGAATGATTCACTGAGGGGAATCGACGATTACCTTGAATGCTTTGACGCATGATGCGATTTCGCTAGATACGTACAGACTAGTGAAAACTCTGTCATTTCCAGATGAACCAATTTCTCTGCCGTATGATTAGCTCCGTGAACATCTAATACATCACTTCCACATAAAAACCTTCCAAACACGAAGAAAATGACGTGGCTGACGTGAGCTTAAGAACATATTATATAAATTCAATAAAGCACATCCCACCATAAGCTTGACTAAGGAAGAAGAAGAAAATCACTCTATCCCGTTTCTGGACGTCCTAGTGACTAGATGAACAGACGGAACAATATTTATTAATAACTATGAATGTTTCATCAACATATCGACAAAAATCAAGATTATATATTACATCTTTAAGCGGACCATTTTTTCGGCTAAGCGGTCGACGTGCTCTACCACTTCACTCCCTATTTCTAATCTAGGAGTCGGTGTAGTCCAGTCCTGTAACATCATCTTGCATTTGGCGGGAGCGAATCGCATGCCAAACATTCGTAGATTGCAGCTCAAGGTGTTTAGAAGACTCTGCTGTATTTTGTCAGCGTCCTCGCCTAGAAGGACAATATCGTCTGCATATTCTAAGTCAACGAGATTATTCCCTGGTAGCAAGTCAATCCCTGAGTCGGAGATTCAGACTGTCTCTCGTACCACACAAACACAGACCAACTGACCACGTATTAGCAGACAAACAAACAGAAAGAAGCTTTCAACTGTGGAGGCGTGTGGAATTAGCCTCTATATTGCCAGTCACCATGTACACGACGGAAACGGTCGTCACTCTGAATCCGACATGTCTTACATACTGACCGTTCATGTCATCAGTGTCACAAATATTCACATTCTATCTCCTCCTCTTCTTCTCCTTCCCCTTCTTATCATCGTCATCACATCATCATTATTCTTCATTCCTTTGAAACTATCCCTTGCCAGGACAGTTACATACACCATTGCTGTCATTAGTATCTGTGTGTATTAGTGTGATTCATGGATATTAATATTATTATCATCATTATTACTATTACTATTATTATTACTATCACAGCCATCCTTATTATTCGACTTGGAATTCTCCATATATTTGAGTTATTTCTCTGATAACTAGTTGTTGATTCAAGTGGTGTCAGTGAACCGTGAGACGTCACAGTCACACCTATTAATTAACCACTCACACACACACACAGTGTGAAGAGGATTCTCCAGATCAACTGTGGTCAATCGACCCTCCTATCATCACTTGGCGAAAACACAATTTCATCGGTAGGATTCTGAACCTACTTACGAGGCGACCACACTTTCGCCCCTCAAACTGTCTACAACCACATTCCTACCGTCTCACGTCTAGATATTTGCAAGCTCAACAGAAATCTCTTAAATCCACTACAACTTTTCCATCACACATCTTTCGTCAACACACACACACACATACACGATCGAATCCAACGTGTCCACACCACATCATCAAAACATTAACAGACACATCACGCACGTAAAAGTCAAAACTACAATGCAAACAGCCACATGGTCACACTTCCTTTACAGACATTATCTTAGATAACAATAATCGGACCACGCACATGGTCCGGGGTTCGATCCCCGGCCACCGACGCACTCCTCTACCTAGCTAAGCCAGAAATAATGCTGGTGAAGAGGAAAGGTTGGGCATGGAGCTAGCAACCCCATCCTGTAAAATTAAACACTTCTACAAAAGCCTCAAGCCACTAGCTTGAGGTCCTATGTTCCACTGGTAACGTGAATGATAGAAAATCGAACTGTCAGGCGTGCACACGTCTTCATCAGTATCACCACCATCACCGACACGTACATGCTACTCCGTGACCATGACCGCACCGTAACAATAAACTATCTCCTCTCCGCTCAATTAAATCGAAAAGCCAAACAACATGGATTTAAATTAAATGTAATTTATATGAAAATAAGAAATCTCCTCACAAGTAAAACATCCCGTCAACTTGACTGCTGTGAACTTTAAAACGACCACCATCCAATAGGATCTCTGGCTTCTCTACGTCTAATAACCATTCACGGGCACGAAATGAAGCCAAGTGAGAATAATAAGTTGGTGCTGGATACGAGACACTACGCGAACACCTCATGTACGCATAGCATAGGTGGTAGATGAACAACTGCAAAGCGTCCGATGTCCAGTTACTGTCATCATACAAAACGTGAAAGTGAGCAGGTTTCGAAGCACCCTACAAAATAATCAATGATATTCATTAACTAACACAGGCAACTAACAACAATTTACCTGAATCCCTTCTTGTCTGCACAGTAAGAAATCGAATTCCCTGGGAGGTGGGATTGCTCTATCAACCACCATTCCTGGCTCCCCGGTTGTCGCCCCACGAAAACGTTCGAAACAGCAAATCGCTGTTCTTAACGCGTGAGCAACCACAACAACAACAAAAAAGATACAGTAGCTCAACATAAAAAACCATGAGTATTAACACCTCGTAATCACCAAGGCTCCTGTGTTCGAAAATTGATGCGGTAACGAATATCTGCAGATGCTTTTTGGATTGCCGCCAACTCCTCTACCAATACATTCACGATTTGTTCTTCTTGACAAACGCCATCACGATAGAACAGTATACGCGTTGGGAAACGCCCATTTGTATTTCGAAAGTAAACCTGCAAAACAACAACAAAAACAAGCAACAACAGAAGCGTGCTCCAACAACATCAATCACTTCACAGTTGGCCCACAATGGAAACCAACCTCAAGCAACTCCTTGACAATAAGACGCATGTCGTCGATTATTTCTCTCTCTCTCTTCTACGCTAATCCCCTCTTCATTTGTCGCCTGTTGGCGGATCACCATCGCGTATCTCATTAGATCCGGTCATACACTACCGATAACAGAAGCCACTGACTTCCGAAATTCACCATGAGTTTGTGTCGGCGCCGGATGGGACACGCCCGCCCCAAACACCATCAGAAACCCACCACCATAATCAGGTCGGGGATCTGCCAGTTCACACCACCCAGTTTACCATTCAGCTTCAAGTAAGAGGTTAACTCCATTATGGATAAGATTTTATTTTGATAAATCACACAGTGTTGTACAGTTATATTAACTGATGACGTTTCGAGCACAAACTATTGCCCCTCATAATCATATCAAGTTGCTCACTCACACAACTGTTTTTCTTCATTTATATACATGTGTGGAATCGATTAGACATTGGATTAAAAATCAGTATGAGATAATGTAAAAATTCATGTAATGTATAAAATTCATCAGGAAGATCAGTAAAGGCCAAAAATAAAATAAAAATAATTGTGGAACTAGTAATGATAACAAAAATAAGAGAGAATATAAGTTATCCACTGTTATCCCATATAAGGAGGGGACATCTGAGACCCTACGTAGGATTCCTAATAAAGCAGGAATTAGGGTGGCATTCAAACCTACAAACTCACTCAGGGACAGGCTCTGTAGGTTAAAGGACTCTGTTGACCCGGTTAGACAAAATAATATAATTTACAAAATACCCTGCAATGACTATGTGTTAGGTCAACCACATAGGTCAAACTAGTAGGTCGGGGATAGTCAGATGATCAGAACATAGGAATTTAGCCAAGGGAAGAATGGTTGACCCTGAAAAGTTAGGTAGTTTAGAAAAAGCTCAGCTATTGCACTTCACTCAATAACAAACAACCACACAATAGCATGGTGGGAGAGGGTTAAAATTCTAAAAAGTTATATAGGTGGGTGGAGACAGAGAGATTGATTTCGGAATCCTTGTTCAATGAGTCTACATCCAACACATGCAACAGAAACGACTCAATGCAAATGCCAGAAATATGGAAGATATTACTACCTCAAGTCAAATCAGAAGAGGATAATAAATAATCTTAAAATTCTATTTCAATTCAAACACATCACAACATTCTAACAAGTAGCTTATTATGTTATAAACCGAAAACTTGGGAACTGTGGGAGAGTATACCTCCGTCAAAGCAGCCTTCGACTATTCGTGTGCTTCAAGTTCGGGGAATCCAAGTAACCCCATGAACACACAATCACACAAAGGGTAACACACCTCTCACCAAACAGGAAATCGAATCATGCACACCAGGCTATTAACTAGCTACAAACTTCACTACACCAGGTCCGAAAAGCTTTTAGTCTCTATGTAGAGAAAACCACTTCCCGAGAATCCACATTGATAAAACACAAAATGATCGAGCAAAGAATAGTCTTTTCGATAAATTCCTCTTCCGGCTCTGCAATTATATATATGTTTATATACACAGAATACTCTAGATTAGTAGTTAATAACAATATTAGCGTTTTTTAAAGAATACCGATTTGTAAAGTATGATCGACATTGGCTTCTACAACAAACTGCATTGCAATCACTCACGTCTAGTGACAGGTGCACAGAACACAACACATATGTGCCATTACACAACAGGTATCACAGCACAACAGACACAAACTCGTTACGCCAACTCACCCGTACAACTCTCGTTCATCAAAGCTGAAATTAAAAATCAAAACTCATCAGTTAAACACCACTCAATGTGAGACAAATTAATATGAAGTCAGGTGTCGAAGTGACAACAACTAGCTAGCCCTCAGCTTTACATATTCTCATCCAATGAATCAACTTTTCGCTGCACAAACAAACTACTCCACCTATTTGTCAAGCTTCACTCCACTGCACCAAACTTTTTCAGCGAAACTCAGATGACATCAATAGTCATGACTCCCCAGGTAGCTTATCTTACCTCTACCTTGAGATTTAGAAACACAGTGGAAAGTCATACTAGTGACGTCTAAGCTAAAAATGATGTTCTGCATCTCAGCTTATCACCGACTCGTCTATTCCGAAACTAAAATATGTATCACAGTATCATGGAATCTCACAATGGTGGAAAGTCATGATAAGAAATCCAGACTCACCCATTCCCATGACGTCCATCTGATCTGTGAGGACCTCCACGACCATCACATCCTCCACGCCCACGAAGCGGTCGGCAAAAGCCTCTACCAAACACAACAGAATAACCTAGCACTTCAACGACTGTCATAAACAATGAGGCATACAACATAATTTACACTCAGAACCAAGCTCAACTCTCAAATCTACCGCGGAATAAGCTCACTTCACCAACTATCGTCTCTAGCAGCCTCACGTTACTGGGAGATAACTCCCTGTCGTTAACCCCAGTATGAATATCTTCTTTCTATGACACACACACACACACACGAACAACGACAACAATCCCAAGTATTACACCAGACATGTTATCTGCTGACGATAGTCGCAATATGGCACTCAGGAGTCATCTCTACATCAGTCAACACACACCTCTTGCATCAATGAGAACATCCATTCATTATCAAGACGACATTCACTGTATGCAAAGTCGTTTAACCGATAAACAACCCATTAAGTGTGGGCAGGGTCGACAATTACTCGACAGCATTAAGAACCACGCATACCGTGAAATCCCATAATAACACCGATATTCTCGCAACAATCAAATGAAAGACACAAAATCTAACCTGTACGACATGAGCACCACAAGCAGTAGCAGTAGTAGTAGCAACACCAAAACCAGTACTGACAGTATTCACCGCACTACACCAGTACAACGTGGTTCGCCGCCCGATGATTTGACTAAACAAGCGACCAATATCCAATATCGCTTTGAAGAGCTAGTGTAATCCAATTTGATTTCTTTGTCCTCGCTTCTTCGCTATGTAGCAAAATTTCTCGATCTTTCGTAGACTTGCGCGTAGTGTGTCGCATCACTCGACTGGCGTAGCTTTGGTTGACTCCAAGGTAAGTGGTGTGGGGATTCGTTGTATGTTGAAACCATGTTACTGCCAGGAAGCGCGTTGATCCTTCCTCCTTCAGTCATCTGGGGAGGTCATAAATTGACACGAAAATAGAAGAAGCAACAGTAGATATAATCAGTGTAGGCTATATACACTTTCAACAGAAGATGCACAAACGGACAGATAATGGAATTTATTAGTTCAGATTAAACACAAAAAATCGACTGCGAAATAACAACAGAATAAGTGAATAGACACATGGGGTGGCCAGGAGAGTTAAAGAAGTGATAATGGACAGTGGTGCGGGATGAGTTGAGAGGGGCACCGACAAAAATGCGGGGTGTGAGTACTAGGAGACAGGCCATTCGGACGCAGTTCTCCACGTAGATATGCCACCTGAATGCCACACTGCGACTATCGTCAGCAGATAACATGTCTGGTGTAATACTTGGGATTGTTGTCGTTGTTCGTGTGTGTGTGTGTGTCATAGAAAGAAGATATTCATACTGGGGTTAACGACAGGGAGTTATCTCCCAGTAACGTGAGGCTGCTAGAGACGATAGTTGGTGAAGTGAGCTTATTCCGCGGTAGATTTGAGAGTTGAGCTTGGTTCTGAGTGTAAATTATGTTGTATGCCTCATTGTTTATGACAGTCGTTGAAGTGCTAGGTTATTCTGTTGTGTTTGGTAGAGGCTTTTGCCGACCGCTTCGTGGGCGTGGAGGATGTGATGGTCGTGGAGGTCCTCACAGATCAGATGGACGTCATGGGAATGGGTGAGTCTGGATTTCTTATCATGACTTTCCACCATTGTGAGATTCCATGATACTGTGATACATATTTTAGTTTCGGAATAGACGAGTCGGTGATAAGCTGAGATGCAGAACATCATTTTTAGCTTAGACGTCACTAGTATGACTTTCCACTGTGTTTCTAAATCTCAAGGTAGAGGTAAGATAAGCTACCTGGGGAGTCATGACTATTGATGTCATCTGAGTTTCGCTGAAAAAGTTTGGTGCAGTGGAGTGAAGCTTGACAAATAGGTGGAGTAGTTTGTTTGTGCAGCGAAAAGTTGATTCATTGGATGAGAATATGTAAAGCTGAGGGCTAGCTAGTTGTTGTCACTTCGACACCTGACTTCATATTAATTTGTCTCACATTGAGTGGTGTTTAACTGATGAGTTTTGATTTTTAATTTCAGCTTTGATGAACGAGAGTTGTACGGGTGAGTTGGCGTAACGAGTTTGTGTCTGTTGTGCTGTGATACCTGTTGTGTAATGGCACATATGTGTTGTGTTCTGTGCACCTGTCACTAGACGTGAGTGATTGCAATGCAGTTTGTTGTAGAAGCCAATGTCGATCATACTTTACAAATCGGTATTCTTTAAAAAACGCTAATATTGTTATTAACTACTAATCTAGAGTATTCTGTGTATATAAACATATATATAATTGCAGAGCCGGAAGAGGAATTTATCGAAAAGACTATTCTTTGCTCGATCATTTTGTGTTTTATCAATGTGGATTCTCGGGAAGTGGTTTTCTCTACATAGAGACTAAAAGCTTTTCGGACCTGGTGTAGTGAAGTTTGTAGCTAGTTAATAGCCTGGTGTGCATGATTCGATTTCCTGTTTGGTGAGAGGTGTGTTACCCTTTGTGTGATTGTGTGTTCATGGGGTTACTTGGATTCCCCGAACTTGAAGCACACGAATAGTCGAAGGCTGCTTTGACGGAGGTATACTCTCCCACAGTTCCCAAGTTTTCGGTTTATAACATAATAAGCTACTTGTTAGAATGTTGTGATGTGTTTGAATTGAAATAGAATTTTAAGATTATTTATTATCCTCTTCTGATTTGACTTGAGGTAGTAATATCTTCCATATTTCTGGCATTTGCATTGAGTCGTTTCTGTTGCATGTGTTGGATGTAGACTCATTGAACAAGGATTCCGAAATCAATCTCTCTGTCTCCACCCACCTATATAACTTTTTAGAATTTTAACCCTCTCCCACCATGCTATTGTGTGGTTGTTTGTTATTGAGTGAAGTGCAATAGCTGAGCTTTTTCTAAACTACCTAACTTTTCAGGGTCAACCATTCTTCCCTTGGCTAAATTCCTATGTTCTGATCATCTGACTATCCCCGACCTACTAGTTTGACCTATGTGGTTGACCTAACACATAGTCATTGCAGGGTATTTTGTAAATTATATTATTTTGTCTAACCGGGTCAACAGAGTCCTTTAACCTACAGAGCCTGTCCCTGAGTGAGTTTGTAGGTTTGAATGCCACCCTAATTCCTGCTTTATTAGGAATCCTACGTAGGGTCTCAGATGTCCCCTCCTTATATGGGATAACAGTGGATAACTTATATTCTCTCTTATTTTTGTTATCATTACTAGTTCCACAATTATTTTTATTTTATTTTTGGCCTTTACTGATCTTCCTGATGAATTTTATACATTACATGAATTTTTACATTATCTCATACTGATTTTTAATCCAATGTCTAATCGATTCCACACATGTATATAAATGAAGAAAAACAGTTGTGTGAGTGAGCAACTTGATATGATTATGAGGGGCAATAGTTTGTGCTCGAAACGTCATCAGTTAATATAACTGTACAACACTGTGTGATTTATCAAAATAAAATCTTATCCATAATGGAGTTAACCTCTTACTTGAAGCTGAATGGTAAACTGGGTGGTGTGAACTGGCAGATCCCCGACCTGATGATGGTGGGTTTCTGATGGTGTTTGGGGCGGGCGTGTCCCATCCGGCGCCGACACAAACTCATGGTGAATTTCGGAAGTCAGTGGCTTCTGTTATCGGTAGTGTATCACCGGATCTAATGAGATACGCGATGGTGATCCGCCAACAGGTGACAAATGGAGAGGGGATTAGCGTAGAAAGAGAGAGAGAGAAATAATCGACGACATGCGTCTTATTGTCAAGGAGTTGCTTGAGGTTGGTTTCCATTGTGGGCCAACTGTGAAGTGATTGATGTTGTTGGAGCACGCTTCTGTTGTTGCTTGTTTTTGTTGTTGTTTTGCAGGTTTACTTTCGAAATACAAATGGGCGTTTCCCAACGCGTATACTGTTCTATCGTGATGGCGTTTGTCAAGAAGAACAAGTCGAGAATGTATTGGTAGAGGAGTTGGCGGCAATCCAAAAAGCATGTGCAGACATTCGTCCTGGTGAAGAACCCGCGATCGCTTATAATGTTGTTCCTATGAATTCCGATAATTTTTTTTCTGACATTATAAATGATCGCTGGCTCTTCACCAGGACGAATATCTGCACAAGCCTGCTGTGCATGATTCAATTTCCTGTTCGGTGTAATGGGTGTTACGCTGTTTGTGATTGTGTTTCATGGGTTTACTTGGTTTTCCCTAACTTGAAGCACACGAATAATCGCAGGCTGCTTTGATGTGAAGTAATCGTGCAACTTAGTGAGTAAGATTAGTGTGTATGTTCTAAGGTACTGTTGTTGTACACAGCTCCGAAGAGCTTTTAATGTGGCCTTTCTCGAGGAGATGATTTTCGACAGTCTGAAGAAGCATTTCGGTATGATTTGGTCACCGTTCCCATTGTTTTGGAGGTTTAAATTGTTGTTTCTCTTGCAGATCTTCACAACCTACTGAGTATCCGACATTTCAACGTAACCCGTCAACAGATCGGTGGGTGTAAATTTGTCTTTGTCTAGCTGTTGTTTGTTTTGAACCGTGTACACACGAGTGAGTGGAAATCATCATTGGATTGAGTTTTGACATTTGAATACGAGTTAGCGCAGACGTGACTATGCGTTGATCTTGTGATGTGTGAAGGTTTCACCGCTGACCGAATCTGTTAAGCAAAAATACCTGAGAGTGTGATGTTAACGTTGACAGTGTTTCGATTGTGAAAGCTACTAGATGAATTTAGAAATAACACTGTACATATGTATTGTGTTTCATCCTTCAGGTCACGTGTTGGTGATATTTCAGGGGTATCAAAGAAGCCTGCATGGATCACGCATGTACCTCGTGAACGTAGTGACATTCCATCGTCATTACCACTGGAAAGCGAGGTTGCCTTGAAGCTGCTGGCCAGAAGAAAAGCCAGCCTATGAAGAAGGCTGTGTGAGTAGTATTCGTTTTGTCTTTCCAGATTACACAAGATGTTTTGTGTTGCTGCTGCCTAACTGTCTAATTTTTTTTGATTGTTTCAGGTGTGACATGTCTTGTGAGCTTTCAAGGTGAGTTGAAATGGAGTAAAGCGTAAGAGAGATTGGCCTCATTGCTTCCTTTGATTGGCGATTGAATTTCTTTACTTCAGACTTAACATTCAGAGGCCACTGAGAATCCCAAACAGACCAGATGAAGGTGGCAGAGTCGGGAAGACAGTGAGAGTTACTACAAACTGTTGGGACCTTGCTTTCCATCAGAAAATGGTATACATGTACTTCGTTGAAGCAATCTCAATGTATCGTCTGAACTCAAAGAAGGGCAGTAAAACGGAGATAGGAATGCCACCGAGAGAATTACGATCTCTGACTCAACAAGTAGCCAGCTCGTAAGTGCCATTACGTTTTCATCTTGAAATACGTTGTTTCCATATGTGATGAAACTTTGTGATGTGTATATATTGAGGTCAGTTGTTCGTCTGACTTGTAGTGTGTGATTACTACTGTTATAATGTGCTTGACAAAGACAACTTGGTACAGGTTTGGGATGACTTGATTCATGTTCTACGTGATTGACTGGGTTACCTCGGCGAATATCAGACGCGTTCATTAAAACATCTTTGAATTTCATGTGTCAATGTAGTTGAAGATTGAACGATCAATTCATGGTTGTTTGCTCAAAACCAACTTCCCCGATTTTCGCGGAGGCATCAATACGACAGTCATCGTCTCATCGGTCGCTGTTCAGAAAGATGTCAGGACAAAACCGTCAGAAGTAATATTGTGATTCATTATTGTAATATTTGTTCATAGACCTTAGTTTTAAAGCTTAATTTTAAAGTTGGCTGTATGTTGGTGTTACAATAAAGAATTCTCGAATGGCCAATCGGTGTTTTGGTTTTTGCGTCCGTTATTACTAAGCGTTTCTGAGAAACTTCAAGGAACAGCGTGAGCCTGAGTGCAGCAAGAGCTGTGCATTAACCGTTTATGAATCGTGCCTGACACTTTCTGACGGTACGACGTGAGTTTTTCACGGTTTTGAAATGTTGGTGACATTTTGGATAGTCACCGTTCATCTTTCCTGGTGCCGGCCAAGTCTTCGTTGAACAAGCAATATCTGGAACGATTTTGGAATTGGGTCAAGTTCAACAATGCCTGGGTCAAAGAAGGGACAGAGCGTCTTCGATGCAAACAGGAAGGTAAGTCATGGTGACTTGTCTGTTAATTGTAACGATGTGTCTGATGTTAAGCATGACATGGTTGATGTTACTGTTTCGCCGTTCAGGGACAATAGGAACACCAAACTCCCTAAATTTGAACCACGGTGTTTTGATGGAAACCCGGCTGATTATTTACAATTTGTAAAGGAGTTTGAGATCATGCTGAGTAGTTTTCTATTAAGTGATGAATTGAAATTGATGTATTTGATGAGATATTGCACTGGAGATGCTTCAAGAGCTATACAGTGCTGTAAGTTTATGAAGCCAAAAGAGGGCTACTACGAGGCTATGAGCATACTACGTCAAAGGTTTGGAAGACCTTCGATGATTGTAGGGAAATTATTCGAGGCTGTTAAGGGTAATGGTGGTCAATTACAGGATGACTCCCAGGCACTCACTGAGTTTTTGGATAATTTGCTAATTTACAAGAATGGAATGATTTCGATGAATCGAATGAGTGACCTCAACTCGAGTTTTATACTAGAAGTAATAGCAAGACGTCTACCTACTCGACTGCAAAGGAAGTGGGTGAAGATAAGCTCCCGTATGGAGGATGAGGGTATCGAGCCAAAGTTTGATGATATCCTGAAACTGGTGAAAGATTGCGTCAATCAATCTATGAGCAAGTTTTCCAGTCTATTAGATTTCACCCCTAGAATAGAGCAGTCTGAGGGTAAAACGCAGTCATTGATGACGAATAAGCCTCAGAGAGGTGGATATCGAGAAGGCTCCATGATGTCTAGTAATGCATATAAACTTAGTGAGTGCAACATGTTTCGTAGTACATCCTCAATAGATAAGTTACAAGATGCAAGACAAACACGGTTTTGTTGTACACGTGTGCAAGAGGTGCATACAGAGGTGAACTGTGAACCAGTGAGCAAGTTCAGTGATAAGCTAAATGTAAACTCCAGGCCTGACTCCGAATTGTGTGACGATAACGGTGCGGTGAAGAAGTCTGTAGTTGCAACTGGTAAGCCATTGTTGAGTAGAGTGTCACAGCATAGAGTTACTGCTTCAGAGTGCAGTTCTGACTCCACAAGTTTACAAGGTATAACTAGTCAGAGTGAAGATATGAAACCTTTAAACATTTGTGAGGAGGAACCAAAATTGTCTACTTCTGTTATTAAAGAGTTTGAAAATGATGAAGTCGACCAAATAGATGATGGTAAATTGAATATTTGTGATAATGATCATGATAGTGCAGATTTGTCTTTGGTTGATCATGATAGAATGGGGGGAATGCCTACTACTGCTAAGTTAAATAAAGGTTCTGTACAACGACAACGAGAAGTAGAATTGAACGCAGATGCAGTTCCAGAAGGTATGCATACTTGTGAGACCGTCAGTGTAATTGATCAGCGTGTAGCCCACCTATCATCAGATGATAGTGCTAAACCCGAACTAGAAGTGAAAGACAGCAGTGGTGGTAATCTTGCAGTTAGACAACTATCTGAAAGCCGAACAACAACAACAGCTTCTGATCCACCCCTAAGTTCATCAATTGGTATCAATCAGTCGTCATTGGTGTTGTCATCCACAATGAAACAGACGCCCATCAACTCAAGTATCTTGTGCAATGGCTATGATAGTATTGGTGCATTTGAAAAGACGAAAGATATTGGTCAGTTCAGTGAGGATAAGCCAAGTGTGTGCGAGAGGGTAATTGTCAAATTGCCTTGCATGAATAAAGGTTTTCCAAGTTCCAAGTTACTATTCGAATGCTATTATCTTTGGTGTAAATTACTCTGTGCCTACGCTTGGTTGATTAGATATGTCGTGTGTTTGTTCGTCATCTATATTCTACGATACAGGGACATGGGCGTTTTACTGTTCAGATTTGAGGATATAGCTGATAGAGGGAAGTCAGCAAATGAACTCTGCGACGATTTTCCAACCTAGGGTGTCAACCTGAGAAGGGTTGCAGGCGTACTGCTGTAAGTCCTACAGTTCTTCAGAGGCTAGCGCATCAATGAGCAGTGCAATGTGCTCGGTGTGTGATTTTGTACATATGTTGATATTGTATATACTGAATTGGTATCATCATCTAGCTGTTGGTAATTCTGTTTGTGTCCGAACGACTTCCACTTGGATCATCAACCTGAGAAGTAATGTAGCGTACTGCTGTAAGTCCTACAGTTCTTCAAGGGTAGCTTTTCATGCCGGAATCCACAACATTTGATGTGTTGATTGTACATATGTTTGTGTTAAATAGTTGTGTGAGTTCCAATTATCGTAATTGTTGGTTAATCTTGTTTGTGTCCGGACATTCCACAACTTACAACCTTCAATGTGAGAAGGGTTGTAGGCGTACTGGTGTAAGTCCTGCGATTCTTCAAAGGAATTCCATCAAGACATGAACTGCGAGTTTTTGTGTACAGTTTGTATATATGTGTGGTGTGTCATATCAATTGGTGTATTTTGGATTCATTGTGTTTACTCGTTGTTTTCGTATCTTGTTGTTATTGAGTAATTTTGTTAAAATTTTCGTCGTGATTACTTCTGAAGTTGTTTCGAGTCTTCTACATCCGTGAATGAATTGATTGATGTTAAGGACAGCAGATGGGTCGTATATGCCGGGGAGGCTAGGCTAGTGCTGAGAATGAAATGCATACGGAGATAATTGTTAGCTGTGGTCACACATGCCGGGGAGCGGTAATGTAGACGACTGAGGCTCGCATACGTCATCGTTACTAGAACTGAGGCAGAATGAGTGACAAGCGATTTCAGTGGTAATTGGTAGTGAGTAGATAAGAGGATGTGCGTAGAGTATCATGAGGAGTATCATGAGCACCACCTCTATGGTCACGTTGCATTCTGCAAGAGTCATTCTAGCAAGTGGCGATTGTGTTGCAAGATGTCAAGAGGAGGTCTCTGTCTGGAGGCGCAGGTCGTCAGCGATGTGTGAGATTGTGCTGTGAGTATGCTTGTGGTGTGTTGGCTTTTCTGTTTGTTTTCCATTTCAGCTCTGTCCGTGTGACCCGGGTTATCGCACTGGCATCCAAGTCAACGTGTATTGGTCTTGAAGGAAAAAAGGGTTGGATCCCTTTTTTGCCAGGGAGTGTCAATTTAGTTGAAGATTGAACGATCAATTCATGGTTGTTTGCTCAAAACCAACTTCCCCGATTTTCGCGGAGGCATCAATACGACAGTCATCGTCTCATCGGTCGCTGTTCAGAAAGAAGTCAGCAGTAAACCATCAGAAACCTTAGTAGAAATATTCTCTATATGTTGGTGTTACAATAAAGAATTCCAAAGCGGCCAATCGGTGTTTTGGTTTTTGCGTCCGTTATTACTAAGCGTTTCTGAAAAACTTCAAGCGACAGCGTGAGCCCGAGCGTAGCAAGAATTGGGCATTAACGGTTTACGAGACGTGACTGACAACAAGGTGTACAAGGGATTGAAATCTGTTTTAGAAAAGTAAGAGTGACTGATGTCTTTAAGAATATGAGGAATAAGTCAGTCATCTCGTCAGAAATATTTGAAAGCATCCGACCAGTAGGCTCCATGATACCACGTTTGTATGGACTACCGAAAATTCATAAGACAGGATTACCCCTCCGTCCGATCCCCGATATGGCGGGTTCTACTTATCACGGAATCGCTCAATAGCTAGCTGAAATACTGGAACCAGTCAGAAGGCAAGTATCTAAGTTTTCCATTGATGATACGTTTAAATTTATTGATAGCATTAAAGATTTTAATGTCTCAGACAAAGTCATGTTCTCATTAGATGTGACCTCGCTATTTACCAATGTTCCTCTCATAGAAACTGTTTCTATATGTGTGACTATGTTGATACACATAGTTTAGAAATAGCGTTGCCGACAATCCACCTCACGAAGAGCCTTTATTGAGATGCACGTTGAATGTTCCCAATTTTTTCGTACATGAGGGACGACAGTTTACAGTCACGATCAATTCGATAAATTACACAAACGATTAGTAAGCACAGTTAGTAAAGATAATATAATAAGGTACATATTTTTTCCTAGCTCTGTAGGATACACCAGTTGTATAGGCATGCATAAATATTGTTTAAATTACATGATTTCGGTGGCCGTCATCTTGTATATAGTTTGTGGGAGAAATCTGATAACTAGTGATTCAATGGACCATATCAAGAGATACGGAGATCTTGCGTCGGTGGAACAGTGGTTAGGACTCTCGCCGACTATGCACATGGTCCGAAGTTTGATCCCCTGCCGACGAAGCACACCTGATATCTATGGTCGGCCTGAAAAATTTGGGCTACCGATATCCATGCTGAAAATTCCACACTTGTACCAAATATACAATGTGGAATCAAGCCGTAATCAAATTTAAAAAATAAAGACATTGCATTAACAAAAAACCGAAGTATTCGTCGGATGGATTACAGATGCTTGGGAAAATAAATAAAGCCTTAAGTCAATTCCCTAATATAACAATAAAATGAATCTTACCATAATATACTGTCTTCTAATGCACATGACTGTTGACAGGCATCATCGATATGATAGTAATGTACACATGGAATGGGCATGTTTAAAATATTTCACTGACACAAAATATATATATATATACAAGGGGTGTGCGTCGGTGGTATAGTGGTTATCACGCTCGCCGACCATGCTCATGGTCCGGGGTTCGATTCCCGGCCGGCGCACTCCTTTACCTCACTGAGCCAGAAGTAATGCTGGTAAAGAGGAAAAGTTGGGCATGAGGCTAGCAACCCCATCCTGTAAAATTAAAAATGAACACTGCTACAGAAACTTCAAGCCACTAACTTGGGGCCCTATGTTCCTCTGGGAACGTGAAGGAAAAATTAATATTATTTATTATTTATATACAAGGGAGGATAATGGAATAATGATTGTACCAACAACAAAACCTATCATTGTGTGTAAACTATTGAAATATATAATAATACTTTATTTGATAGTAAACGCACTTTGTATAAGTTAAAACAATCTATATGATATAATCCTAGGCACCACTATTGTTTGAATTTGTCGAAAATACGCGTAACAACTGAGTGTTGCGTTATATTTGGTCGATATGATGGGCTGCTCACAGAAGTGTAAGAATGGCTTATAAAACGTTAGTTAGTTTGCCGTAAACGATGTTTTAAGTAGCATAATATGCAAAAGGCTCACCAAAGCAGTTTGAATACAGGTAAACATGCAGAGAAGTACTATTGATTCTGCAGTTGTCAGCACCCAGTCGGTTAATGCACATGGGCAAAGTGGGCAAAACGTGGGATAAAAGGGTAATTTAGATCGGCAAACACGTGGGCAAAAGATGGTGTAAATGCAACCGATTTTACCCACTTTGACTACATTGGCCACTTTTTCCCCGTTTTCCCATGTACGGATAAAATTTGTTTGTCCCACCTTTTCCCAGTTTTCCCACGGGCGTTCATCCAGGAGTTGCAAGGCACTCGCAGAAACCCAGTGGTTTTTAGCGGAGAATTCTTTCAAGCCGCAAGCGGATACATTCGCCCTTTTGCATGGCACCTTGCAAATGAAGCCAATGTTCATCTTGGGGGTTGCTGGCAAGCATTGATTGTAACTCATTCTGATATTTCAAAGAAGTAGCAGGTGCTACTAGTTTGCTCACATCAACGTTTAGACGACGGCTTTTATGAACCCCACCAAATCGCAAGACGAACTTGGCACACACTAACGCATGATCGCAATCCAGGCATGTGCTCCAGAAGGAGCGACAGTCTTGTATGCATCCTCACACCGGAAACTGACAGCAACATGATCAATCTGAGTCCAAGCTTGATTCGCAGAGGGGGGACGCCAGGTAGCGCTATGGCGATGGCTGTTCCGGAAGTTGGTGCTGGCTAGAAATAGGTTGAGATCCGCCCAAAGCTGCAGAAGACGGTCCCCATTATCTGACCTGCCACCATGTAGTCCCCGTTGGCCACCTAGACGATTCTCCTCTGAGCTTAGATGGCCGACCTGTGCATTCAAATCCCAAGCCAGCACTACAATATCCCTCCGACCCGCCTGTTTCTAAAGATCGCTACGTTGGTGGTAGAACTCATCCTTCATTGCATCCGGGCTGCAATCCGTCGGTGCATAGGCAGGAACAACAAATAGACATCGCCTATCTGGCCTACTACTCCTTACTTTCGTATAACCTCCCAGCCTCACAGCACATGAACGACTGTTCATAGGAATCCAGTCGAGCAATGCAGCTTCGGCTCTAGCGCTCAGTGCGACACCGACACCAGCTACACCGGATCCCGACGCCACAGGGCCCCCGGATAGGCGCAGGTGGTACATACTGTTAGAACTCCCAGATGGAGAGGATAGTCGAAGCACTTCACTGGGATCTTGAATGCGGGTCTCTGAAATGCAGCCGATATCGATAGCGAGTCTTTCCAAAGTTCTTACCAACCCTGCCTGTTGTCCGATTTCCATCAGCGTCCGAACATTGTAGGTGGCCAGCTTGAACGCGGAACGCGGTTTCAGGATATCTGTGTTAGATGTCACATTGGGGACAACCATTTTGAAGATTACTCACTAACATCTCGAAACGACACAGATAGACTGGCAATCTAGACAAAGGCGAAAGGCTCTCGAAGGTTAAGAAGTCAAGCTTAGCAAAGGTAAAATACAGGAAAATGTGTATAAAAATGAAAGTAAGGAAAGACACAAGTTACTTGAGGCATCATTATTACTTGAAATCATTTTGTAATTGCGTGCGATAAGTTTCATTGATAGATTGTTGCTTCATTTGATTTATTGTGTGAGGGCTGAGAGACTGTCCGGGCGCCCAGACCGAAGCAGGTGGTTTTATTAAGGGACCACACCCCGAGCCTTTGACTTACAGTCTAATCCGCAAGGCAGCGGAGCTGCATTCCCATGGTTCCCGTTGACCCATATGGGTTCATACGACATTTGATCCGATCGGATACTGGAGCCCATGTACCCCATGGTAACTGCTTTTAGTTTAACCGCTATCCAAACAACCTTCTTGACATGGTAGGACCTGCAGGGACATGAGTCCAAGTCAGTTTAGCTTGTTGGGTCATTGCGGTATTCAAGCCCGACCACCACGGCAAGTTAGCAGTTATCGGCCGGGCCATGCTGAATTATTATTATTATTATTACATTAGAAATCAGTTAAAACTTTCTCCATACTTTAGCATTGAAGAGTTGTACCCGAACTAAGGATGCATAGGTGTGCAATCTTTTACAGTCGAGTGATCGTACTACACGGATGAATCTGAATATAAGTTTGAATTTCTTGGACCTCTTCATTCTGCACTGGCCTCACCACTCGGTTGTCGAACAATCACTCCCGCTTTCGAATCTTACCCCCATCCATCACACCACCACTTCAGCCGGGACAACTGTGTAGTATCATCAACTCTCATATTTTAAGTGTGACTCTTAGTCTGTGTCACTCGGATATCTCGTCGCTGCAACTGACTTCTAAACAACTATTGATTCCGCAAACTTCCTGTTCACCTCGAATTTCACTTGGTCTCAGTGTTTATTTAACACACTCAGTTATCGCAGCGATCACATGGTCAGGAAACAAGCTGAGTTTAATAATCAAGCCCCTACTCTGCTCCGAGGTATTTCATTCACACTCAGACGAAAGGATTACACACGTGAATAAGCCTAGATCACCGACCTACAACCCACACGTTGAACATCAGTCATATTTCTCATCTCATTCACTCACATAAATCAAACACTTTTCCTACCTAGCATCGCGCCTTCACAAGTGTGTATGGAGGAGTAGGAGTAGAATCCTTGAAAAGATGATCATTTATCGACTACACGGGAAGAGTCCCCTAACTCTAATTTAATTGCTTAACATTAATCCGTAACCAGTAGTTTGAAAACAACATCATGTGTAATATCCTACGATTTCTGGTTCAAAAGCGGAGTACGAAATCTGTGATGAAGAATAATTTGGCTGACACAAGCCAATGCAGTTCACCAATTCAACTGAACATTCAGCGCAGGACTATGCATAAAAAAGTTCTGACTGGCCCTTAGTGGACCACCAGTAATCTTACATTCCGTAATGAATAAATTACTTAATCACACTTTGATGTTCAGCCTCTGCTATTCCGTTACTTTTATCGATGAGCATATGCCCGAACGTCTGTTTGCACCCATATAGTAAAACACAACACACTGAACAGTACTCACTCTTCATGGACGATATCACCTATCTCAACGACTCCACAAGTACTTCAAGTTGGAAACGTCAAACGAGTCCTTTGTACTCATGCCTTGATTTCAGTAGATGTCATCTAACAACATATAACCTAACTCTCCATAACAATGAAACACATCAACCTACTTAACCACTCCACTCCTTGTCATAATGTCATGTCACCACGTCGACTGGTACAGAAGCAATCACTTGCATCTCAAAGATAGAAAGTACACTCTAAACATCCCTATATTACCACCCGAAATGTTTAAATAACCTCCGAATTTCACTGATGACGCGTAAGCAATACACCAACTAATGCAATCATATTGTGAGCCTGAGAAGAACAACTACACTTTAGAATACGGCACATTTCTACCACTTGACTAATACACTTTCACCAATTCGTGAATACATGAAACTACTTTTCGTCGCTTCCACTGCCTTCTGTCACAGAATGTGTCTGTGAAATTGTCGAACAACACAGATTATCCACGTACACATGTATTTACATTTGTCATTCAATCATTCGCATGAATAACATACATTCCGTTGGAATTAAGAACAACGCAATTAAGAACGCAACGACAGAAATCTAGCATCTTTCAGGCTATGTACAAGAAGGTTTTCAAACGATTAACTCATAATGCTCTAAACATCCCAAAACATGAATCCAATGATGCAGTTGAACCAGGCTTGAGAAGATTTTGACTAGTACCACTGCTAGCAATGCCAGTCCAATGCAGACAGGAAGAGCCCTCACAATGATCCGCTGTACGGGGAATCACTCTGTATTACACAAATAAAAAGAAGATGAAATGAGGACAATCTAATTATTTAATTGTTTCCTGGCGAACGAAAACACACAAATTAATAAAATGCGACATCCTGCTTATTGCAAAGGGAGAGGGGGAGGAGGAGGAGACAATTGACGCTATTTTCAGACGTCTTATTTAACGGTTACTTGTCAAATGATGTAAATGATGAAAAATCAAATGAGAAACTCTGCATAAAACATCCAAATCTTCAACAGTGCGATAATCTTTAGCAAAAGTACTAGACCAAAATAATCCACGACAGTCCCACTATGTCTACAGCCAAACACAGAAGGTTAGCTGAACTACTTGTTCCCTTTTCTCCAACTATAGAATAAACAGGCTGTGAGATTCAGTCAGTTACGTATGCCATGCAACCTCAGAATAAAGCCATCATACACAACACATATCTGACAAATACATGCAATTTTCCACACATATTCACATTCACAAAGTCAAGAAAGTACCACAAAGCATTATTATTGTACTTACCCTTTGTTCACCATTACTGCATCTCCGTTCCGATCACTGAAACAAATCCCCAATTCCATAAGATCTTTTCCGGTTTCTTCCACCAAACACTTGGAATGTCGACAAAGTTATTTCCGGATACTTTTGAAGGTTTCGCTGAATAACTTCATGCATTTATTCCCCTTGATGAATTTGAATAAAGCAAGAACAAGAGTGGTTTGTGCAGAATAACATGGTACCATCATTTATTTCGTTGGCTTCTCATCAGCTGCTTACAGCCTATATAAATTATGAGGTTTACGTACGTACGCATACATTTATTTTGTTTTAACTTAAAACTGCCTGTGTAAAAACTATATAAACGCAATTTTCCGAGCACTGATTACTAATTGTGGAACTTTCTGTCAACTGACAACATGTAAAATTTGCAAGTATGTTTAAACGCTTCTGTACGTAAACCTCAAAATTTATATAGGCTGTAAGCAGCTGATGAGAAGCCAACGAAATAAATGATGGTACCATATTATTCTGCACAAACCACTCTTGTTCTTGCTTTATTCAAATTCATCAAGGGGAATAAATGCATGAAGTTTCTCAAAAAACGCGGGAAGTTAGCATGGGTTCTATATATGATCTTGAAATCATGGTCAGGGTTGACAGAGTGACAGAGGTCGATCAGTTGTTCCAGAATAGAGCTTCGCACACACTTTCCTTCTCTCTCGTAAAACCATGCTGCTTGAATATGTTCTCGTATCCGCATAGAAAGCGTCCGCTGACTACGGCCAATGTACCTTGCTCCACAAGAGAGGCAGGTGAACTGGTAGATGCACATGAAGGCAGCCAGATGGGGGAGCTTATCCTTTACAGAGGTAGAGAACAACTTGCGGCTAGTGAACGTCATATGTAATTTTGCTGCAAAGAACGTCTTACTGACTGATTTAGAGAGACGATTTTTGAGCATATCTGAAGCTTGATCACCTTTGAATTCCGACTTCATGAATAAGGTTCTCTTTGGAACTGAGTCGGTGACCAGTTTACACTGCTTATCTTTCATGTTGCTGTCAATAAATCGGTTAGCGTAACCGTTTTCTGCGAGCGTGGCTTTTAAGAAGTCAAGTTCTGAGTAGATGCAATCAGAACTACAAATTCTCCTTATCCTAAAGCAGAGCGAATGAATTAGGTTCCCTTTCCTGGAATTAGGCACCCAACTGTAAGAAATTAGCTAGTTGTCCGTTCCATGTACGTTTCCGGTGGACAGATCTTTCGAGAGATTCGTCATTAAGTCTGCTAAGGCACACATCAAGAAACGGAATACTTAGTTCCGATTCCTTTTCTATGGTGAATTGTAAAGAAGGATGGCAGTTGTTGAAAGCAAACAAGACATCATCAAGAACTACGTTTTTATCGCAGATAACGAAAGTGTCGTCTACGTATCTTCTATAAATGTCAAAATGACTGATGGTTTGACTAAGTTGAGAATTTTCAAGCTCTACCATAAAACAATCAGCCAACAAGGGACCCGGTGGTGATTCCATGGCAATGCCATCTCTCTGTCTAAAAATCTCATTATTGAAGGTGAACTGAACATTCAACGTGCATCTCAATAAAGGTTCTTCGTGAGGTGGATTGTCGGCAACGCTATTTCTAAACTATGTGTATCAACATAGTCACACATATAGAAACAGTTTCTATGAGAGGAACATTGGTAAATAGCGAGGTCACATCTAATGAGAACATGACTTTGTCTGAGACATTAAAATCTTTAATGCTATCAATAAATTTAAACGTATCATCAATGGAAAACTTAGATACTTGCCTTCTGACTGGTTCCAGTATTTCAGCTAGCTATTGAGCGATTCCGTGATAAGTAGAACCCGCCATATCGGGATCGGACGGAGGGGTAATCCTGTCTTATGAATTTTCGGTAGTCCATACAAACGTGGTATCATGGAGCCTACTGGTCGGATGCTTTCAAATATTTCTGACGAGATGACTGACTTATTCCTCATCTTCTTTAAGACATCGACCAGTTGATTTTCAATTAGATGAGTCTCATTCTTTTTGCCATCGGGTTTGGCCAATTTCATTTGATCATAGAGGATCGCTGAGATTTCAGCCATTATAATCTCGGCGATTCATAACTACAACACCTCCACCTTTGTCCGGACGGCATATGCTAATATCGCCATTCTTCTCTAGTTCTTTAAGTTGGTCTATATGCTCTTTAGTCAGAAGATTATTCCAGCTAGGTCTTGAACTAGTAAACTGATGATAGCAATCAAGAACTGTGGATTTAAGGTGTTGGAATTCCTCAGGTGATGTGGGTGTCAGATCGCTGGTCTGATTAATAAGATTTTCAAATTGCACTTGAGTATACACTCTGTTGACTTCGGACGAACTGTTACAGAATTTGTGGCCTTGTAGTTGAATTTCAGAAAGAGTGACGGAAGAATAATTAAATACATATTTATTGAGATCAGTCAGAAATCTGTTTTCTGCCACTACCTGCTTGAGGCTGTCAAGATGCTTGAGGTTAGCAGACTGGGACTGTTTCCCGATGACACAAGAAACGCATTCTTCGAATTGCCGGAGTTCATCAGTTGAAAGTTCAAACAGAACGTGACTTCTCACAGATATGTTCCTGTTTAGCTCTACAACACTAGAACTGATCGCATCAATACGATTAAGTGTATGGTGCTTTAATTCATAGGATGTATAGATGCTGGAAGTGGTCGCATAATGAAGGGTTAGTAAGCAAACAAAATAACATGGTGTGCAATTTGATACGATAGAATTCAACATTCCGAAACATTTTTGATTTAGAATGACAAATGGGTATGGTGATTGAAAATTTCTTTTGCTGTACTGTTTAAATGCTTACTGTTGCTTGTTAAATTTATTACATAAATGACAATTAATTCTGACAAATACAAAATCCCAACTCCACCCCTTTATGTGTTGTTGGTTGATTTCTTGTGGTTCGGTCATTGCGAAATCCTACTATTACGAATAACCATTACAATTTGCCGTCGCCATGGAATGATATAATCTTGGAAAGCTTCCTATGAATGATTCACTGAGGGGAATCGACGATTACCTTGAATGCTTTGACGCATGATGCGATTTCGCTAGATACGTACAGACTAGTGAAAACTCTGTCATTTCCAGATCAACCCAATTCTCTGCCATACGATTAGCTCCGTGAACATCTAATACATCACTTACACATAAAAACCTTCCAAACACGAAGAAAATGACGTGGCTGACGCGAGCTTAAGAACATATTATATAAATTCAATAAAGCACATCCCACCATAAGCTTGACTAAGGAAGAAGAAGAAAATCACTCTATCCCGTTTCTGGACGTCCTAGTGACTAGATGAACAGACGGAACAATATTTATTAATAACTATGAATGTTTCATCAACATATCGACAAAAATCAAGATTATATATTACATCTTTAAGCGGACCATTTTTTCGGCTAAGCGGTCGACGTGCTCTACCACTTCACTCCCTATTTCTAATCTAGGAGTCGGTGTAGTCCAGTCCTGTAACATCATCTTGCATTTGGCGGGAGCGAATCGCATGCCAAACATTCGTAGATTGCAGCTCAAGGTGTTTAGAAGACTCTGCTGTATTTTGTCAGCGTCCTCGCCTAGAAGGACAACATCGTCTGCATATTCTAAGTCAACGAGATTATTCCCTGGTAGCAAATCAATCCCTTAGTCGGAGATTCAGACTGTCTCTCGCACCACACAAACATAGACCAACTGACCACGTATTAGCAGACAAACAAACAGAAAGAAGCTTTCAACTGTGGAGGCGTGTGGAATTAGCCTCTATATTGCCAGTCACCATGTACACGACGGAAACGGTCGTCACTCTGAATCCGACATGTCTTACATACTGACCGTTCATGTCATCAGTGTCACAAATATTCACATTCTATCTCCTCCTCTTCTTCTCCTTCCCCTTCTTATCATCGTCATCACATCATCATTATTCTTCATTCCTTTGAAACTATCCCTTGCCAGGACAGTTACATACACCATTGCTGTCATTAGTATCTGTGTGTATTAGTGTGATTCATGGATATTAATATTATTATCATCATTATTACTATCACAGCCATCCTTATTATTCGACTTGGAATTCTCCATATATTTGAGTTATTTCTCTGATAACTAGTTGTTGATTCAAGTGGTGTCAGTGAACCGTGAGACGTCACAGTCACACCTATTAATTAACCACTCACACACACACACAGTGTGAAGAGGATTCTCCAGATCAACTGTGGTCAATCGACCCTCCTATCATCACTTGGCGAAAACACAATTTCATCGGTAGGATTCTGAACCTACTTACGAGGCGACCACACTTTCGCCCCTCAAACTGTCTACAACCACATTCCTACCGTCTCACGTCTAGATATTTGCAAGCTCAACAGAAATCTCTTAAATCCACTACAACTTTTCCATCACACATCTTTCGTCAACACACACACACATACACGATCGAATCCAACGTGTCCACACCACATCATCAAAACATTAACAGACACATCACGCACGTAAAAGTCAAAACTACAATGCAAACAGCCACATGGTCACACTTCCTTTACAGACATTATCTTAGATAACAATAATCGGACCACGCACATGGTCCGGGGTTCGATCCCCGGCCACCGACGCACTCCTCTACCTAGCTAAGCCAGAAATAATGCTGGTGAAGAGGAAAGGTTGGGCATGGAGCTAGCAACCCCATCCTGTAAAATTAAACACTTCTACAAAAGCCTCAAGCCACTAGCTTGAGGTCCTATGTTCCACTGGTAACGTGAATGATAGAAAATCGAACTGTCAGGCGTGCACACGTCTTCATCAGTATCATCACCATCACCGACACGTACATGCTACTCCGTGACCATGACCGCACCGTAACAATAAACTATCTCCTCTCCGCTCAATTAAATCGAAAAGCCAAACAACATGGATTTAAATTAAATGTAATTTATATGAAAATAAGAAATCTCCTCACAAGTAAAACATCCCGTCAACTTGACTGCTGTGAACTTTAAAACGACCACCATCCAATAGGATCTCTGGCTTCTCTACGTCTAATAACCATTCACGGGCACGAAATGAAGCCAAGTGAGAATAATAAGTTGGTGCTGGATACGAGACACTACGCGAACACCTCATGTACGCATAGCATAGGTGGTAGGTGAACAACTGCAAAGCGTCCGATGTCCAGTTACTGTCGTCATACAAAACGTGAAAGTGAGCAGGTTTCGAAGCACCCTACAAAAAAATCAATGATATTCATTAACTAACACAGGCAACTAACAACAATTTACCTGAATCCCTTCATTGTGCACAGTAAGAATCGAATTCCCTGGGAGGTGGGATTCCTCTATCAACCACCGTTCCTGACTCCACGTTTCTCGCCCTACAAAAACATTTGAAAAGGCAAATCGCTATTCTTAACAGGAACGCCCACACACGCGTGAGCAACCACAACAACAACAAAAAAGATACAGTAGCTCCACACAAAAAACCATGAGTATTAACACCTCGTACTCACCTAGGCTCGTGTGTTCGAAAATTGATGCCGTAACCCCTCGAAACAACAATATAATTAATCCCGAGATCATAACCACGACGAATGCCTGCACATGCTCTTTGGATTTCCGCCAACTCCTCTACCAACACATTCTCGATTTGTTCTTCTTGACAAACGCCATCACGATAGAACAGTATACGCGTTGGGAAACGCCCATTTGTATTTCGAAAGTAAACCTGCAAAACAACAACAAAAACAAGCAACAACAGAAGCGTGCTCCAACAACATCAATCACTTCACAGTTGGCCCACAATGGAAACCAACCTCAAGCAACTCCTTGACAATAAGACGCATGTCGTCGATTATTTCTCTCTCTCTCTTTCTACGCTAATCCCCTCTTCATTTGTCGCCTGTTGGCGGATCACCATCGCGTATCTCATTAGATCCGGTCATACACTACCGATAACAGAAGCCACTGACTTCCGAAATTCACCATGAGTTTGTGTCGGCGCCGGATGGGACACGCCCGCCCCAAACACCATCAGAAACCCACCATCATCAGGTCGGGGATCTGCCAGTTCACACCACCCAGTTTACCATTCAGCTTCAAGTAAGAGGTTAACTCCATTATGGATAAGATTTTATTTTGATAAATCACACAGTGTTGTACAGTTATATTAACTGATGACGTTTCGAGCACAAACTATTGCCCCTCATAATCATATCAAGTTGCTCACTCACACAACTGTTTTTCTTCATTTATATACATATGTGGAATCGATTAGATATTGGATTACAAATCAGTATGAGATAAAGCACATTCGGAAAAAAAAATACGAGTGTTAACCATCAAAAAGCGAGTGTTCATACAGTCATTATAAGCAATCTGTTAGAATGTTGTGATGTGTTTGAATTGAAATAGAATTTTAAGATTATTTATTATCCTCTTCTGATTTGACTTGAGGTAGTAATATCTTCCATATTTCTGGCATTTGCATTGAGTCGTTTCTGTTGCATGTGTTGGATGTAGACTCACTGAACAAGGATTCCGAAATCAATCTCTCCGTCTCCACCCACCTATATAACTTTTTAGAATTTTAACCCTCTCCCACCATGCTATTGTGTGGTTGCTTGTTATTGAGTGAAGTGCAATAGCTGAGCTTTTTCTAAACTACCTAACTTTTCAGGGTCAACCATTCTTCCCTTGGCTAAATTCCTATGTTCTGATCATCTGACTATCCCCGACCTACTAGTTTGACCTATGTGGTTGACCTAACACATAGTCATTGCAGGGTATTTTGTAAATTATATTATTTTGTCTAACCGGGTCAACAGGGTCCTTTAACCTACAGAGCCTGTCCCTGAGTGAGTTTGTAGGTTTGAATGCCACCCTAATTCCTGCTTTATTAAGTAAGAATCCCTACGTAGGGTCTCAGATGTCCCCTCCTTATATGGGATAACAGTGGATAACTTATATTCTCTCTTATTTTTGTTATCATTACTAGTTCCACAATTATTTTTATTTTATTTTTGGCCTTTACCGATCTTCCTGATGAATTTTATACATTACATGAATTTTTACATTATCTCATACTGATTTGTAATCCAATATCTAATCGATTCCACACATGTATATAAATGAAGAAAAACAGTTGTGTGAGTGAGCAACTTGATATGATTATGAGGGGCAATAGTTTGTGCTCGAAACGTCATCAGTTAATATAACTGTACAACACTGTGTGATTTATCAAAATAAAATCTTATCCATAATGGAGTTAACCTCTTACTTGAAGCTGAATGGTAAACTGGGTGGTGTGAACTGGCAGATCCCCGACCTGATGATGGTGGGTTTCTGATGGTGTTTGGGGCGGGCGTGTCCCATCCGGCGCCGACACAAACTCATGGTGAATTTCGGAAGTCAGTGGCTTCTGTTATCGGTAGTGTATGACCGGATCTAATGAGATACGCGATGGTGATCCGCCAACAGGCGACAAATGAAGAGGGGATTAGCGTAGAAAGAGAGAGAGAGAAATAATCGACGACATGCGTCTTATTGTCAAGGAGTTGCTTGAGGTTGGTTTCCATTGTGGGCCAACTGTGAAGTGATTGATGTTGTTGGAGCACGCTTCTGTTGTTGCTTGTTTTTGTTGTTGTTTTGCAGGTTTACTTTCGAAATACAAATGGGCGTTTCCCAACGCGTATACTGTTCTATCGTGATGGCGTTTGTCAAGAAGAACAAATCGAGAATGTGTTGGTAGAGGAGTTGGCGGAAATCCAAAGAGCATGTGCAGGCATTCGTCGTGGTTATGATCTCGGGATTAATTATATTGTTGTTTCGAGGGGTTACGGCATCAATTTTCGAACACACGAGCCTAGGTGAGTACGAGGTGTTAATACTCATGGTTTTTTGTGTGGAGCTACTGTATCTTTTTTGTTGTTGTTGTGGTTGCTCACGCGTGTGTGGGCGTTCCTGTTAAGAATAGCGATTTGCCTTTTCAAATGTTTTTGTAGGGCGAGAAACGTGGAGTCAGGAACGGTGGTTGATAGAGGAATCCCACCTCCCAGGGAATTCGATTCTTACTGTGCACAATGAAGGGATTCAGGTAAATTGTTGTTAGTTGCCTGTGTTAGTTAATGAATATCATTGATTTTTTTGTAGGGTGCTTCGAAACCTGCTCACTTTCACGTTTTGTATGACGACAGTAACTGGACATCGGACGCTTTGCAGTTGTTCACCTACCACCTATGCTATGCGTACATGAGGTGTTCCTGTAGTGTCTCGTATCCAGCGCCAACTTATTATTCGAAATGAAGGGACGAATAATAAGTTGGTGCTGGATACGAGACACTACGCGAACACCTCATGTACGCATAGCATAGGTGGTAGGTGAACAACTGCAAAGCGTCCGATGTCCAGTTACTGTCGTCATACAAAACGTGAAAGTGAGCAGGTTTCGAAGCACCCTACAAAAAAATCAATGATATTCATTAACTAACACAGGCAACTAACAACAATTTACCTGAATCCCTTCATTGTGCACAGTAAGAATCGAATTCCCTGGGAGGTGGGATTCCTCTATCAACCACCGTTCCTGACTCCACGTTTCTCGCCCTACAAAAACATTTGAAAAGGCAAATCGCTATTCTTAACAGGAACGCCCACACACGCGTGAGCAACCACAACAACAACAAAAAAGATACAGTAGCTCCACACAAAAAACCATGAGTATTAACACCTCGTACTCACCTAGGCTCGTGTGTTCGAAAATTGATGCCGTAACCCCTCGAAACAACAATATAATTAATCCCGAGATCATAACCACGACGAATGCCTGCACATGCTCTTTGGATTTCCGCCAACTCCTCTACCAACACATTCTCGATTTGTTCTTCTTGACAAACGCCATCACGATAGAACAGTATACGCGTTGGGAAACGCCCATTTGTATTTCGAAAGTAAACCTGCAAAACAACAACAAAAACAAGCAACAACAGAAGCGTGCTCCAACAACATCAATCACTTCACAGTTGGCCCACAATGGAAACCAACCTCAAGCAACTCCTTGACAATAAGACGCATGTCGTCGATTATTTCTCTCTCTCTCTTTCTACGCTAATCCCCTCTTCATTTGTCGCCTGTTGGCGGATCACCATCGCGTATCTCATTAGATCCGGTCATACACTACCGATAACAGAAGCCACTGACTTCCGAAATTCACCATGAGTTTGTGTCGGCGCCGGATGGGACACGCCCGCCCCAAACACCATCAGAAACCCACCATCATCAGGTCGGGGATCTGCCAGTTCACACCACCCAGTTTACCATTCAGCTTCAAGTAAGAGGTTAACTCCATTATGGATAAGATTTTATTTTGATAAATCACACAGTGTTGTACAGTTATATTAACTGATGACGTTTCGAGCACAAACTATTGCCCCTCATAATCATATCAAGTTGCTCACTCACACAACTGTTTTTCTTCATTTATATACATATGTGGAATCGATTAGATATTGGATTACAAATCAGTATGAGATAAAGCACATTCGGAAAAAAAAATACGAGTGTTAACCATCAAAAAGCGAGTGTTCATACAGTCATTATAAGCAATCTGTTAGAATGTTGTGATGTGTTTGAATTGAAATAGAATTTTAAGATTATTTATTATCCTCTTCTGATTTGACTTGAGGTAGTAATATCTTCCATATTTCTGGCATTTGCATTGAGTCGTTTCTGTTGCATGTGTTGGATGTAGACTCACTGAACAAGGATTCCGAAATCAATCTCTCCGTCTCCACCCACCTATATAACTTTTTAGAATTTTAACCCTCTCCCACCATGCTATTGTGTGGTTGCTTGTTATTGAGTGAAGTGCAATAGCTGAGCTTTTTCTAAACTACCTAACTTTTCAGGGTCAACCATTCTTCCCTTGGCTAAATTCCTATGTTCTGATCATCTGACTATCCCCGACCTACTAGTTTGACCTATGTGGTTGACCTAACACATAGTCATTGCAGGGTATTTTGTAAATTATATTATTTTGTCTAACCGGGTCAACAGGGTCCTTTAACCTACAGAGCCTGTCCCTGAGTGAGTTTGTAGGTTTGAATGCCACCCTAATTCCTGCTTTATTAAGTAAGAATCCCTACGTAGGGTCTCAGATGTCCCCTCCTTATATGGGATAACAGTGGATAACTTATATTCTCTCTTATTTTTGTTATCATTACTAGTTCCACAATTATTTTTATTTTATTTTTGGCCTTTACCGATCTTCCTGATGAATTTTATACATTACATGAATTTTTACATTATCTCATACTGATTTGTAATCCAATATCTAATCGATTCCACACATGTATATAAATGAAGAAAAACAGTTGTGTGAGTGAGCAACTTGATATGATTATGAGGGGCAATAGTTTGTGCTCGAAACGTCATCAGTTAATATAACTGTACAACACTGTGTGATTTATCAAAATAAAATCTTATCCATAATGGAGTTAACCTCTTACTTGAAGCTGAATGGTAAACTGGGTGGTGTGAACTGGCAGATCCCCGACCTGATGATGGTGGGTTTCTGATGGTGTTTGGGGCGGGCGTGTCCCATCCGGCGCCGACACAAACTCATGGTGAATTTCGGAAGTCAGTGGCTTCTGTTATCGGTAGTGTATGACCGGATCTAATGAGATACGCGATGGTGATCCGCCAACAGGCGACAAATGAAGAGGGGATTAGCGTAGAAAGAGAGAGAGAGAAATAATCGACGACATGCGTCTTATTGTCAAGGAGTTGCTTGAGGTTGGTTTCCATTGTGGGCCAACTGTGAAGTGATTGATGTTGTTGGAGCACGCTTCTGTTGTTGCTTGTTTTTGTTGTTGTTTTGCAGGTTTACTTTCGAAATACAAATGGGCGTTTCCCAACGCGTATACTGTTCTATCGTGATGGCGTTTGTCAAGAAGAACAAATCGAGAATGTGTTGGTAGAGGAGTTGGCGGAAATCCAAAGAGCATGTGCAGGCATTCGTCGTGGTTATGATCTCGGGATTAATTATATTGTTGTTTCGAGGGGTTACGGCATCAATTTTCGAACACACGAGCCTAGGTGAGTACGAGGTGTTAATACTCATGGTTTTTTGTGTGGAGCTACTGTATCTTTTTTGTTGTTGTTGTGGTTGCTCACGCGTGTGTGGGCGTTCCTGTTAAGAATAGCGATTTGCCTTTTCAAATGTTTTTGTAGGGCGAGAAACGTGGAGTCAGGAACGGTGGTTGATAGAGGAATCCCACCTCCCAGGGAATTCGATTCTTACTGTGCACAATGAAGGGATTCAGGTAAATTGTTGTTAGTTGCCTGTGTTAGTTAATGAATATCATTGATTTTTTTGTAGGGTGCTTCGAAACCTGCTCACTTTCACGTTTTGTATGACGACAGTAACTGGACATCGGACGCTTTGCAGTTGTTCACCTACCACCTATGCTATGCGTACATGAGGTGTTCCTGTAGTGTCTCGTATCCAGCGCCAACTTATTATTCGAAATGAAGGGACGAATAATAAGTTGGTGCTGGATACGAGACACTACGCGAACACCTCATGTACGCATAGCATAGGTGGTAGGTGAACAACTGCAAAGCGTCCGATGTCCAGTTACTGTCGTCATACAAAACGTGAAAGTGAGCAGGTTTCGAAGCACCCTACAAAAAAATCAATGATATTCATTAACTAACACAGGCAACTAACAACAATTTACCTGAATCCCTTCATTGTGCACAGTAAGAATCGAATTCCCTGGGAGGTGGGATTCCTCTATCAACCACCGTTCCTGACTCCACGTTTCTCGCCCTACAAAAACATTTGAAAAGGCAAATCGCTATTCTTAACAGGAACGCCCACACACGCGTGAGCAACCACAACAACAACAAAAAAGATACAGTAGCTCCACACAAAAAACCATGAGTATTAACACCTCGTACTCACCTAGGCTCGTGTGTTCGAAAATTGATGCCGTAACCCCTCGAAACAACAATATAATTAATCCCGAGATCATAACCACGACGAATGCCTGCACATGCTCTTTGGATTTCCGCCAACTCCTCTACCAACACATTCTCGATTTGTTCTTCTTGACAAACGCCATCACGATAGAACAGTATACGCGTTGGGAAACGCCCATTTGTATTTCGAAAGTAAACCTGCAAAACAACAACAAAAACAAGCAACAACAGAAGCGTGCTCCAACAACATCAATCACTTCACAGTTGGCCCACAATGGAAACCAACCTCAAGCAACTCCTTGACAATAAGACGCATGTCGTCGATTATTTCTCTCTCTCTCTTTCTACGCTAATCCCCTCTTCATTTGTCGCCTGTTGGCGGATCACCATCGCGTATCTCATTAGATCCGGTCATACACTACCGATAACAGAAGCCACTGACTTCCGAAATTCACCATGAGTTTGTGTCGGCGCCGGATGGGACACGCCCGCCCCAAACACCATCAGAAACCCACCATCATCAGGTCGGGGATCTGCCAGTTCACACCACCCAGTTTACCATTCAGCTTCAAGTAAGAGGTTAACTCCATTATGGATAAGATTTTATTTTGATAAATCACACAGTGTTGTACAGTTATATTAACTGATGACGTTTCGAGCACAAACTATTGCCCCTCATAATCATATCAAGTTGCTCACTCACACAACTGTTTTTCTTCATTTATATACATGTGTGGAATCGATTAGATATTGGATTACAAATCAGTATGAGATAATGTAAAAATTCATGTAATGTATAAAATTCATCAGGAAGATCGGTAAAGGCCAAAAATAAAATAAAAATAATTGTGGAACTAGTAATGATAACAAAAATAAGAGAGAATATAAGTTATCCACTGTTATCCCATATAAGGAGGGGACATCTGAGACCCTACGTAGGGATTCTTACTTAATAAAGCAGGAATTAGGGTGGCATTCAAACCTACAAACTCACTCAGGGACAGGCTCTGTAGGTTAAAGGACCCTGTTGACCCGGTTAGACAAAATAATATAATTTACAAAATACCCTGCAATGACTATGTGTTAGGTCAACTACATAGGTCAAACTAGTAGGTCGGGGATAGTCAGATGATCAGAACATAGGAATTTAGCCAAGGGAAGAATGGTTGACCCTGAAAAGTTAGGTAGTTTAGAAAAAGCTCAGCTATTGCACTTCACTCAATAACAAGCAACCACACAATAGCATGGTGGGAGAGGGTTAAAATTCTAAAAAGTTATATAGGTGGGTGGAGACGGAGAGATTGATTTCGGAATCCTTGTTCAGTGAGTCTACATCCAACACATGCAACAGAAACGACTCAATGCAAATGCCAGAAATATGGAAGATATTACTACCTCAAGTCAAATCAGAAGAGGATAATAAATAATCTTAAAATTCTATTTCAATTCAAACACATCACAACATTCTAACAAGTAGCTTATTATGTTATAAACCGAAAACTTGGGAACTGTGGGAGAGTATACCTCCGTCAAAGCAGCCTTCGACTATTCGTGTGCTTCAAGTTCGGGGAATCCAAGTAACCCCATGAACACACAATCACACAAAGGGTAACACACCTCTCACCAAACAGGAAATCGAATCATGCACACCAGGCTATTAACTAGCTACAAACTTCACTACACCAGGTCCGAAAAGCTTTTAGTCTCTATGTAGAGAAAACCACTTCCCGAGAATCCACATTGATAAAACACAAAATGATCGAGCAAAGAATAGTCTTTTCGATAAATTCCTCTTCCGGCTCTGCAATTATATATATGTTTATATACACAGAATACTCTAGATTAGTAGTTAATAACAATATTAGCGTTTTTTAAAGAATACCGATTTGTAAAGTATGATCGACATTGGCTTCTACAACAAACTGGATTGCAATCACTCACGTCTAGTGACAGGTGCACAGAACACAACACATATGTGCCATTACACAACAGGTATCACAGCACAACAGACAAAAACTCGTTACGCCAACTCACCCGTACGACTCTCGTTCATCAAAGCTGAAATTAAAAATCAAAACTCATCAGTTAAACACCACTCAATGTGAGACAAATTAATATGAAGTCAGGTGTCGAAGTGACAACAACTAGCTAGCCCTCAGCTTTACATATTCTCATCCAATGAATCAACTTTTCGCTGTACAAACAAACTACTCCACCTATTTGTCAAGCTTCACTCCACTGCACCAAACTTTTTCAGCGAAACTCAGATGACATCAATAGTCATGACTCCCCAGGTAGCTTATCTTACCTCTACCTTGAGATTTAGAAACACAGTGGAAAGTCATACTAGTGACGTCTAAGCTAAAAATGATGTTCTGCATCTCAGCTTATCACCAACTCGTCTATTCCGAAACTAAAATATGTATCACAGTATCATGGAATCTCACAATGGTGGAAAGTCATGATAAGAAATCCAGACTCACCCATTCCCATGACGTCCATCTGATCTGTGAGGACCTCCACGACCATCACATCCTCCACGCCCACGAAGCGGTCGGCAAAAGCCTCTACCAAACACAACAGAATAACCTAGCACTTCAACGACTGTCATAAACAATGAGGCATACAACATAATTTACACTCAGAACCAAGCTCAACTCTCAAATCTACCGCGGAATAAGCTCACTTCACCAACTATCGTCTCTAGCAGCCTCACGTTACTGGGAGATAACTCCCTGTCGTTAACCCCAGTATGGATATCTTCTTTCTTTGACACACACACACACACACGAACAACGACAACAATCCCAAGTATTACACCAGACATGTTATCTGCTGACGATGGTCGCAGTATGGCACTCAGGAGTCATCTCTACATCAGTCAACACACACCTCTTGCATCAATGAGAACATCCATTCATTATCAAGACGACATTCACTGTATACAAAGTCCTTTAACCGATAAACAACCCATTAAGTGTGGGCAGGGTCGACAATTACTCGACAGCATTAAGAACCACGCATACCGTGGAATCCCATAATAACACCGATATTCTCGCAACAATCAAATGAAAGACACAAAATCTAACCTGTACGACATGAGCACCACAAGCAGTAGCAGTAGTAGTAGCAACACCAAAACCAGCACTGACAGTATTCACCGCACTACACCAGTACAACGTGGTTCGCCGCCCGTTGATTTGACTAAACAAGCGACCAATATCCAATCTCGCTTTGAAGAGCTAGTGTAATCCAATTTGATTTCTTTGTCCTCGCTTCTTCGCTATGTAGCAAAATTTCTCGATCTTTCGTAGACTTGTGCGTAGTGTGTCGCATCACTCGACTGGCGTAGCTTTGGTTGACTCCAAGGTAAGTGGTGTGGGGATTCGTTGTATGTTGAAACCATGTTACTGCCAGGAAGCGCGTTGATCCTTCCTCCTTCAGTCATCTGGGGAGGTCATAAATTGACACGAAAATAGAAGAAGCAACAGTAGATATAATCAGTGTAGGCTATATACACTTTCAACAGAAGATGCACAAACGGACAGATAATGGAATTTATTAGTTCAGATTAAACACAAAAAATCGACTGCGAAATAACAACAGAATAAGTGAATAGACACATGGGGTGGCCAGGAGAGTTAAAGAAGTGATAATGGACAGTGGTGCGGGATGAGTTGAGAGGGGCACCGACAAAAATGCGGGGTGTGAGTACTAGGAGACAGGCCATTCGGACGCAGTTCTCCACGTAGATATGCCACCTGAATGCCACACTGCGACTATCGTCAGCAGATAACATGTCTGGTGTAATACTTGGGATTGTTGTCGTTGTTCGTGTGTGTGTGTGTGTCAAAGAAAGAAGATATCCATACTGGGGTTAACGACAGGGAGTTATCTCCCAGTAACGTGAGGCTGCTAGAGACGATAGTTGGTGAAGTGAGCTTATTCCGCGGTAGATTTGAGAGTTGAGCTTGGTTCTGAGTGTAAATTATGTTGTATGCCTCATTGTTTATGACAGTCGTTGAAGTGCTAGGTTATTCTGTTGTGTTTGGTAGAGGCTTTTGCCGACCGCTTCGTGGGCGTGGAGGATGTGATGGTCGTGGAGGTCCTCACAGATCAGATGGACGTCATGGGAATGGGTGAGTCTGGATTTCTTATCATGACTTTCCACCATTGTGAGATTCCATGATACTGTGATACATATTTTAGTTTCGGAATAGACGAGTTGGTGATAAGCTGAGATGCAGAACATCATTTTTAGCTCAGACGTCTGTCAATCACGTCTCATAAACCGTTAATGCCCAGCTCTCGCTACGCTCGGGCCCACGCTGTTCTTCGAAGATTTCTCGGAAACGCTTAGTTATAACGGACGCAAAAACCAAAACACCGATCTGCCGCGTGAGATTTGTTTATTGTTACACCAACATATAAAAGGAATAAGCGAACTAAGGTCTGAAAACAAATATTACAATAATAAATCATAAGATTACTTCTGACGATGTTTCACTCTTCTTTCTGAACAGCGACCGATGAGACGATGACTGTCGTATTGATGCCTCCGCGAAAATTGGGGAAGTTGATTTTAAGCAAACAACCGTGAATTGATGGTTCAATCTTCAACTCCATTGACACTCCCTGGCAAAAAAGGGATCCAACCCTTTTTTCCTTCACGACCAATGCACGTCGACTTGGATGCCATTGCGAGAACCTGGGTCACACGGACAGAGCTGAAATGGAAAACAAACAGAAAAGCCAACACACCACAAGCATACTCACAGCACAATCTCACACGTCGGTGACGACCTGCGCCTCCAGACAGAGACCTCCTCTTGACATCTTGCAACACAGTCGCCACTTGCTAGAATGACTCTTGCAGAATACAACGTGACCATAGCACCACCTCACGATACTCTACGCACATCCTCTTATCTACTCACTACCAATTACCACTGAAATCGCTTGTCACTCATTCTGCCTCAGTTCTAGTAACGATGACGTATGCGAGCCTCAGTCGTCTACATTACCGCTCCCCGGCATGTGTGACCACAGCTAACAATTATCTCCGTATGCATTTCATTCTCAGCACTAGCCTAGCCTCCCCGGCATATACGACCCATCTGCTGTCCTTAACATCAATCAATTCATTCACGGATGCAGAAGACTCGAAACAACTTCAGAAGTAATCACGACGAAAATTTTAACAAAATTATGCAATAAAAACAAGGCACGAAAACAACGAGTAAACACAATGAATCCAAAATACACCAATTGATATGACACACCACACGTATACACAAACAGTACAAATAACCTCGCGGATCATGTCTTGGTGGAATTATTTTGAAGAATTGGAGGACTTACAGCAGTACGCCTGCAACCCTTCACAGGTTGACGATTATAAGTTGTGGAATGTCCAGACACAAACAAGATTAACCAACAATTACATCAATTGGAACTCACACAACTACTTAACACAAACATATGTACAATCAACACATCAAATGTTGTGGATTCTGACACGACAAACTACCCTTGAAGAACCGTAGGACTTACAGCAGTACGCCTACATTCCTTCTCAGGTTGATGATCCAAGTGGAAGTCGTCCAGACTCAAACAGAATTACCAAAAGCTAGATGACAGATGATATCAATTCAGTATATACAATATGAACATATGTACAAGATCATACACCAAGCACATTGGACTGCTCATTGATGCGCTACCCTTTGAAGAACTGTAGGACTTACACCAGTACGCCTACAACCCTTCTCAGGTTGACGCCCTAGGTTGGAAAATCGTCGCAGAGTTCATTTGCAAACTTCCTTCTATGAGCTATATCCTCAAATCTGAACGGCAACACGCCCATGTCATTGTATCGTAGAATATAGATGACCAACAAATACACGACATATCGCATCAACCAAGTATAGAAACAGAGTAATTTACACCAAAGATAATAGCATTCGAATAGTAACTTGGAACTTGGAAAACCTTTATTCATGCAAGGCAATTTGACAATTACCCTCTCGCACACACTTGGCTTATCCTCACTGAACTGACCAATATCTTTCGTCTTTTCAAATGCACCAATACTATCATAGCCATTGCACAAGATACTTGAGTTGATGGGCGTCTGTTTCATTGTGGATGACAACACCAATGACGACTGATTGATACCAATTGATGAACTTAGGGGTGGATCAGAAGCTGTTGTTGTTGTTCGGCTTTCAGATAGTTGTCTAACTGCAAGATTACCACCACTGCTGTCTTTCACTTCTAGTTCGGGTTTAGCACTATCATCTGATGATAAGTGGGCTACACGCTGATCAATTACACTGACGGTCTCACAAGTATGCACACCTTTCGGAACTGCATCTGCGTTCAATTCTACTTCACGTTGTAGTTGTACAGAACCTTTATTTAACTTAGCAGTAGTAGGCATTCCCCCCATTCCATCATGACCAACCAAAGACAAATCTGCACTATCATGATCATTATCACAAATATTCAATTTACCATCATCTATTTGGTCGACTTCATCATTTTCAAACTCTTTAATAACAGAAGTAGACAATTTTGGTTCCTCCTCACAAATGTTTAAAGGTTTCATATCTTCACTCTGACTAGTTATACCTTGTAAACTTGTGGAGTCAGAACTGCACTCTGAAGCAGTAACTCTATTCTGTGACACTCTATTCAACAACGGCTTACCAGTTGCAACTGCAGACCTCTTCACAACACCGTTATCGTCACACAATTCGGAGTCAGGCCTGGAGTTTACATTTAGCTTATCACTGAACTTGCTCACTGGTTCACAGTTCACCTCTGTATGCACCTCTTGCACACGTGTACAACACAACCGTGTTTGTCTTGCATCTTGTAACTTATCTGTTGAGGATGTACTACGAAACATGTTGCACTCACTAAGTTTATATGCATTACTAGACATCATGGAGCCTTCTCGATATCCACCTCTCTGAGGCTTATTCGTCATCAATGACTGCGTTTTACCCTCAGACTGCTCTATTCTAGGGGCGAAATCTAATAGACTGGAAAACTTGCTCATAGATTGATTGACGCAATCTTTCACCAGTTTCAGGATATCATCAAACTTTGGCTCGATACCCTCATCCTCCATACGGGAGCTTATCTTCACCCACTTCCTTTGCAGTCGAGTAGGTAGACGCTTGCTATTACTTCTAGTATAAAACTCGAGTTGAGGTCACTCACGCGATTCATCGAAATCATTCCATTCTTGTAAATCAGCAAATTATCTAAAAACTCAGTGAGTGCCCGGGAGTCATCCTGTAATTGACCACCATTACCCTTAACAGCCTCGAATAATTTCCCTACAATCATCGAAGGTCTTCCAAACCTTTGACGTAGTATGCTCATAGCCTCGTAGTAGCCCTCTTTTGGCTTCATAAACTTACAGCACTGTATAGCTCTTGAAGCATCTCCAGTGCAATATCTCATCAAATACATTAACTTCAATTCATCATTTAATAAAAACCACTCAGCATGATCTCAAACTCCTTTACAAATTGTAAATAATCAGCCGGGTTTCCATCAAAACATCGTGGTTCAAATTTAGGGAGTTTGGTGTTCCTATTATCCCTGAATGGCGAAACAGTAACATCAACCATGTCATACTTAACATCAGACACATCGTTACAATTAACAGACAAGTCACCAAGACTTACTTTCCTGTTTGCATCCAAGACACTCTGTCCCTTCTTTGACCCAGGCATTGTTGAACTTGACCCAATTCCAAAATCGTTCCAGATATTGCTTGTTCAAAGAGGACTTGACCGGCACCAGGAAAAATGAACGGCGACTATCCAAACTTTCACCAATTGTTTCAATCCGCCAGATCTGTTTCCATCGTCAGAAACTGTCAATCACGTCTCATAAACCGTTAATGCCCAGCTCTCGCTACGCTCGGGCCCACGCTGTTCTTCGAAGATTTCTCGGAAACGCTTAGTTATAACGGACGCAAAAATCAAAACACCGATCTGCCGCGTGAGATTTGTTTATTGTTACACCAACATATAAAAGGAATAAGCGAACTAAGGTCTGAAAACAAATATTACAATAATAAATCATAAGATTACTTCTGACGATGTTTCACTCTTCTTTCTGAACAGCGACCGATGAGACGATGACTGTCGTATTGATGCCTCCGCGAAAATTGGGGAAGTTGATTTTAAGCAAACAACCGTGAATTGATGGTTCAATCTTCAACTCCATTGACAACGTCACTGGCATCACTTTCCACTGTGTTTCTAAATCTCAAGGTAGAGGTAAGATAAGCTACCTGGGGAGTCATGACTATTGATGTCATCTGAGTTTCGCTGAAAAAGTTTGGTGCAGTGGAGTGAAGCTTGACAAATAGGTGGAGTAGTTTGTTTGTACAGCGAAAAGTTGATTCATTGGATGAGAATATGTAAAGCTGAGGGCTAGCTAGTTGTTGTCACTTCGACACCTGACTTCATATTAATTTGTCTCACATTGAGTGGTGTTTAACTGATGAGTTTTGATTTTTAATTTCAGCTTTGATGAACGAGAGTCGTACGGGTGAGTTGGCGTAACGAGTTTTTGTCTGTTGTGCTGTGATACCTGTTGTGTAATGGCACATATGTGTTGTGTTCTGTGCACCTGTCACTAGACGTGAGTGATTGCAATCCAGTTTGTTGTAGAAGCCAATGTCGATCATACTTTACAAATCGGTATTATTTAAAAAACGCTAATATTGTTATTAACTACTAATCTAGAGTATTCTGTGTATATAAACGTATATATAATTGCAGAGCCGGAAGAGGAATTTATCGAAAAGACTATTCTTTGCTCGATCATTTTGTGTTTTATCAATGTGGATTCTCGGGAAGTGGTTTTCTCTACATAGAGACTAAAAGCTTTTCGGACCTGGTGTAGTGAAGTTTGTAGCTAGTTAATAGCCTGGTGTGCATGATTCGATTTCCTGTTTGGTGAGAGGTGTGTTACCCTTTGTGTGATTGTGTGTTCATGGGGTTACTTGGATTCCCCGAACTTGAAGCACACGAATAGTCGAAGGCTGCTTTGACGGAGGTATACTCTCCCACAGTTCCCAAGTTTTCGGTTTATAACATAATAAGCTACTTGTTAGAATGTTGTGATGTGTTTGAATTGAAATAGAATTTTAAGATTATTTATTATCCTCTTCTGATTTGACTTGAGGTAGTAATATCTTCCATATTTCTGGCATTTGCATTGAGTCGTTTCTGTTGCATGTGTTGGATGTAGACTCACTGAACAAGGATTCCGAAATCAATCTCTCCGTCTCCACCCACCTATATAACTTTTTAGAATTTTAACCCTCTCCCACCATGCTATTGTGTGGTTGCTTGTTATTGAGTGAAGTGCAATAGCTGAGCTTTTTCTAAACTACCTAACTTTTCAGGGTCAACCATTCTTCCCTTGGCTAAATTCCTATGTTCTGATCATCTGACTATCCCCGACCTACTAGTTTGACCTATGTAGTTGACCTAACACATAGTCATTGCAGGGTATTTTGTAAATTATATTATTTTGTCTAACCGGGTCAACAGGGTCCTTTAACCTACAGAGCCTGTCCCTGAGTGAGTTTGTAGGTTTGAATGCCACCCTAATTCCTGCTTTATTAAGTAAGAATCCCTACGTAGGGTCTCAGATGTCCCCTCCTTATATGGGATAACAGTGGATAACTTATATTCTCTCTTATTTTTGTTATCATTACTAGTTCCACAATTATTTTTATTTTATTTTTGGCCTTTACCGATCTTCCTGATGAATTTTATACATTACATGAATTTTTACATTATCTCATACTGATTTGTAATCCAATATCTAATCGATTCCACACATGTATATAAATGAAGAAAAACAGTTGTGTGAGTGAGCAACTTGATATGATTATGAGGGGCAATAGTTTGTGCTCGAAACGTCATCAGTTAATATAACTGTACAACACTGTGTGATTTATCAAAATAAAATCTTATCCATAATGGAGTTAACCTCTTACTTGAAGCTGAATGGTAAACTGGGTGGTGTGAACTGGCAGATCCCCGACCTGATGATGGTGGGTTTCTGATGGTGTTTGGGGCGGGCGTGTCCCATCCGGCGCCGACACAAACTCATGGTGAATTTCGGAAGTCAGTGGCTTCTGTTATCGGTAGTGTATGACCGGATCTAATGAGATACGCGATGGTGATCCGCCAACAGGCGACAAATGAAGAGGGGATTAGCGTAGAAAGAGAGAGAGAGAAATAATCGACGACATGCGTCTTATTGTCAAGGAGTTGCTTGAGGTTGGTTTCCATTGTGGGCCAACTGTGAAGTGATTGATGTTGTTGGAGCACGCTTCTGTTGTTGCTTGTTTTTGTTGTTGTTTTGCAGGTTTACTTTCGAAATACAAATGGGCGTTTCCCAACGCGTATACTGTTCTATCGTGATGGCGTTTGTCAAGAAGAACAAGTCGAGAATGTATTGGTAGAGGAGTTGGCGGCAATCCAAAATGCATTTGCAGATATTCGTCCTGGTGAAGAACCCGCGATCACTTATAATGTTGTTCCTATGAATTCCGATAAATTTTTTCTGACATTATAAATGACCGCGTGTTCTTCACCAGGACGAATATCTGCACAAGCCTTCTCTGCGTGATTCGATTTCCTGTTTGGTGAGAGGTGTGTTACCCTGTTTGTGATTGTGTTTCATGGGGTTACTTGGATTTCCCGATTAGCGTGTATGTTCTAAGGTACTGTGGTTGTACACAGCTCAGAAGAGCTTTTAATGTGGCCTTTCTCGAGGAGGTGATTTTCGACAGTCTGAGGAAGCATTTCGGTATGATTTGGTCACCGTTTCCATTGTTCTCGTGGTTTAAATTGTTGTTTTGCTTGCAGATCTTCACAACCTACTGAGTATCCGACATTTCAACGCAACCCGTCAACAGATCGGTGAGTGTATATTTGTCTTTGTCTAACTGTTGTTTGTTTTGAACCGTGTACACACGAGTGAGTGGAAATCATCATTGGATTGAGTTTTGACATTTGAATACGAGTTAGCGCAGACGTGACTATGCGTTGATCTTGTGATGTGTGAAGGTTTCCCCGCTGACCGAATCTGTTAAGCAAAAATACCTGAGAGTGTGATGTTAACGTTGACAGTGTTTCGATTGTGAAAGCTACTAGATGAATTTAGAAATAACACTGTACATGTGTATTGTGTTTCATCCTTCAGGTCACGTGTTGGTGATATTCCAGGTGTATCAAAGAAGCCTGCATGGATCACGCATGTACCTCGTGAACGTAGTGATATTCCATCGTCATTACCACTGGAAAGCGAGGTTGCCTTGAAGCTGCTGGCCAGAAGAAAAGCCAGCCTATGAAGAAGGCTGTGTGAGTAGTATTCGTTTTGTCTTTCCAGATTACACAAGATGTTTTGTGTTGCTGCTGCCTAACTGTCTAATTTTGTTTTGATTGTTTCAGGTGTGACATGTCTTGTGAGCTTTCAAGGTGAGTTGAAATGGAGTAAAGCGTAAGAGAGATTGGCCTCATTGCTTCCTTTGATTGGCGATTGAATTTCTTTACTTCAGACTTAACATTCAGAGGCCACTGAGAATCCCAAACAGACCAGATGAAGGTGGCAGAGTCGGGAAGACAGTGAGAGTTACTACAAACTGTTGGGACCTTGCTTTCCATCAGAAAATGGTATACATGTACTTCGTTGAAGCAATCTCAATGTATCGTCTGAACTCAAAGAAGGGCAGTAAAACGGAGATAGGAATGCCACCGAGAGAATTACGATCTCTGACTCAACAAGTAGCCAGCTCGTAAGTGCCATTACGTTTTCATCTTGAAATACGTTGTTTCCATATGTGATGAAACTTTGTGATGTGTATATATTGAGGTCAGTTGTTCGTCTGACTTGTAGTGTGTGATTACTACTGTTATAATGTGCTTGACAAAGACAATTGATTGATGTTAAGGACAGCAGATGGGTCGTATATGCCGGGGAGGCTAGGCTAGTGCTGAGAATGAAATGCATACGGAGATAATTGTTAGCTGTGGTCACACATGCCGGGGAGCGGTAATGTAGACGACTGAGGCTCGCATACGTCATCGTTACTAGAACTGAGGCAGAATGAGTGACAAGCGATTTCAGTGGTAATTGGTAGTGAGTAGATAAGAGGATGTGCGTAGAGTATCGTGAGGTGGTGCTATGGTCACGTTGTATTCTGCAAGAGTCATTCTAGCAAGTGGCGACTGTGTTGCAAGATGTCAAGAGGAGGTCTCTGTCTGGAGGCGCAGGTCGTCACCGACGTGTGAGATTGTGCTGTGAGTATGCTTGTGGTGTGTTGGCTTTTCTGTTTGTTTTCCATTTCAGCTCTGTCCGTGTGACCCGGGTTATCGCACTGGCATCCAAGTCAACGTGTATTGGTCGTGATGGAAAAAAGGGATGTATCCGTTTTCTGCCGGGGAGTGTCAATGGAGTTGAAGATTGAACGATCAATTCATGGTTGTTTGCTCAAAACCAACTTCCCCGATTTTCGCGGAGGCATCAATACGACAGTCATCGTCTCATCGGTCGCTGTTCAGAAAGATGTCAGGACAAAACCGTCAGAAGTAATATTGTGATTCATTATTGTAATATTTGTTCATAGACCCTAGTTTTAAAGCTTAATTTTAAAGTTGGCTGTATGTTGGTGTTACAATAAAGAATTCTCGAATGGCCAATCGGTGTTTTGATTTTTGCGTCCGTTATTACTAAGCGTTTCTGAGAAACTTCAAGGAACAGCGTGAGCCTGAGTGCAGCAAGAGCTGTGCATTGACGGTTTACGTGACGTGGCTGACAGTTTGGTATGGCTTGAGTTGACACTTATCATGTCTGTTGATGAATCTGATGCTAATGAAATTCGCTTGTATCGTTTTCTTATTCAGTTTGCGAGATACTGTCGTATATGATGAGGGTAATGGAATGTACTCTGAAGATACGTTAACGGGTGTTACGGCGGGCCCTGTGGAGAAGGAGATGGAGATCGAAGACCCATCCTGTCTTGATCGCCTCCTCCTAAATTATCGTATTATGGAAGTACAGCGAGCGTCTACTTCTGATGTTGATCATTTTATAAAGAATCCGAAGGCCACTTGGATGAATATACTTCAGGTAGGACCAGATTAGATTTGTTGTGTGACACTTGGTTGTAGGAGTCGATCAGGCTACTGGATTATATTCTGAAAACAGTCTCCAGACAATCTTACGTTTCTGTTGGACGTTCAACCCTGTTCCACGTGAATCTTTGTGACACCGATAACATGAACGTTCAGCATGTAAGTCATTAGACAAAAGATTTCTTTTGTGAAACTTCTACCCAACACAATAAGTGGAATTTAATGGACATAACCCGACAACATGAAATAGATATAACTCACCGCAACATCACATGGACAGATGTACGCTCTTCGGGCATCATATATGCCTCACCAACTACAACCCAACCTTCCTAAGATAATGTGGGGAACTTATATCCATAATGCTGCTGAGCAGTTAATACTCACAACTCCTGTCGGAGTAACTGAAATTCAAAAACCTTCCTCACGCGAAGAAAATACCCACAAGCAGTAGAAATTCATTAATTAATACGTCTAAAGCTTATGTATTTTACTCCCAACAATGACGTTGCAGATCGAATGAGATAAACATATCACTGATTTCAAAATAACACATCAATGAACTATAATTCAAGGATTCTGCTCACAACAAAATTATGTATGAAAATTGACTTCAAGCTTTATTTTTTCCAGGCACTTATAACCCATCCACCGAAGACCTGGTTTTTTTGTTAATGCGCAAACAAATCTTCTGTATTTCCTGATGTGTTGCACTCACTGACAATCTAGCAGACTTTTCCAACTGTGCACAGAAACGATTGTACACAAGTAATAATAATAATAATAATAATGTATATTCTCATATAAACATATAAATTTACATGAAAATGCATGCCATTTTTACAGGCACGATCAAGTATGATATAATATCAAATCGTAGATTGTCTACAAGTTAATAATGTTTCAACAGTTAAATATTTGATATATATATAAATACACATTGTCTGAACTAGGCTGATAGTTATTGAATTGTACAATTGTCCTCCAGGTTGAGCGGGAAAATCGACTTCGTTTCGTTTTCATCCCGTGGTTGTCGGCATACGATAACCAACCAATATTGAGGTAAGTACAACGTTTACAAGGGATTCAAAGCTGTTTTAGAAAAGTAAAAGTGCTGAGGTGAATCATTAAATTGTAATGAAATAGGTAAGTGCAAGTATCATTAATAAATGCATTAAAAAAAGAAAACTCCCTAGGCTGACAACGTTCATTTGCAATGTATAATGCAACACATATACCTCGTACTATCATGATGTCCAATTTTGGTTTTAATACATTTATCCTCAGTTGTGCCAGTTGTTTTTGTTTTATACCTTTTTGTGCATTTAATGTACAACCGTACCCTTCAGAGAGTAGGAATATAATAAGTCATAAAGAGCTGTAAAATGTTAGGTTTAATGGAATATAATGAGGATCAAGTAAAGACGTTATTGGAAAATGAATGAGATAAGACATTGTGAAGTGGTATTTAAAGATCAGTCAATGGACAGCAAGTTAGTTTATAAGATGCCCCATAAAACTGTGCACATCCCACATGGTCGCATCTCAACAATAGGCTGGGCGAATAGTATATATTTAGAGGTAGAAGCATGATCTGTCAAGGCGTTCATTATTATCTTTTTCAAGATAAAGATCTAAGCCCTCATAAAAATCAGAAATATCTCGAGCCTTTAATTTGTGTATTGCTGTTCCTGCAGAATGGGGCGATTCACCTTAGTGACCCCCACCATATCTACTGATCAGCTAACGCCACCCTCCCTCCTTTTTTGATGTTAAGCTCTGAGACTATGATTATTATGGCTACTGCAAATAAATTGCTTGGTACCAGACATGTTCGTACCTCATATTCCATCTCCCTAGCTTTCTTAATGAGTGCTTCCAATAGGTCTCCGCGTACATCTTTATGAACATTATATATGTATGCATGCGTCCTAATGAACAGATTACTTTACAAGAAGTTAGAACCTTAAAGAATAAAAAGAATAGGTTTTGTGAATAGTGAAGCAAGATTCAGCAGAACAATATAGTTAGGGATCAATATAGGTAGTATGAACTGAAGGTAAGGTCGGTTGGCAGGACTTAGTGTACTAAATTATCATGACAGTCTTGTATATAGTAGACATCTGACATTGCAAAGTAACGTGTCTAAACATATTATAAAAAGATATTAACAGAACCAACAAAATTTCAGCATTTGTGAAAAGGCTGTTTTATACTATTGGGATTAACATTTATTAAGTGTATGTATAACCACCAGTGTACATGTAAAACGTATATTGCTATCGACTGTAAATTGTGACTGAATAATATGGTTTTATTTCTGTAACAATTTGATGATGCCTATAAACTGGCGTCCCTCATGTACTGTACTATGAGAATAAATTTATTTATTTATTATTCTACATTGAGTATATTTCACTCGTGATGTTACGACAAAAATGCTGACGAAACTATGCAAGTGTATCACTTATTTTAATGACTACCGAATTCGGATATAAATCAAGAATAAGATTCGGTTTTGTACACACCTATGTTATATTGGGGAATTACTTCAAGCTTTATTTTTTCCCAAGTATTTGTAATCCATCCAAAACATACTTGGATTTTTTTGTTATTGAAAAGTCAATATTTCTATATTTCTTGATGTGCTCCATTGCATGACTGGTTATCAAACTGTTCCCACAAACCAAAGACAGAAACATCAGCAACCATGTAATTTAACCATAAACCAAATTTATGAAATTTAAATAATGCTTATCCATGCCTGTACACAGGTAGGAAAAATATATATATTTTATTAAAGCATTATTATCAAGTATGACTGCTAATCGCATATGTAGTCTGTCATATTGGTGATGCCTGTAAACTGGCGTCCCTCATGTACAAAATGAGAATATATTAAAAAATGTCGGATTCCGAGTGACGACCGTTTCCACCGTCTGCATGGTGGCTGGCCATATAGACACGTGTTCAGTTGTTCTGTGTATGTGTGGTACGAGAGACAGCATGAATCTCCGGCTCGATAAGTTATCATTCTGTGGAATTAGTATCGCGTGGCCGATTATGCCTCAGTAGAAGCCAGGAAGTGAGTGTCTATCAAGGTGGTTGTCTACCTGACTGCAGTTTGTTTGTCGTCACTCCATAATTCTGTCCCTGAGTCACTCTATCTGTCTCTTGTGCATTGTGTGTGAGTGTCTTCCGCGTGGCGTATCTCGTGGTTTGATGTTATGCGAAATTCGCGTTTCAGTTAGATAACAGATTGGGAATGGTATCAAACAAAGTTGATTGACCAACACAAATTTACTAAATATTACAATTAAGGGAGAGAGAGAATTGGGTTTAGGAGGTTTCCAGTAGTTGGGTTTGTGTCAAAAGTCCACAGGACTATGATTAGCGTAACGATAGCGAGGACAAAGTGAAGTAGACTGTGATTGATAAGAATGAGGTCTAATATGGCGTTTTCAATGCACAACTCACGTTTTGACTCATGTGTAACTAGAAGAACACAGAGGAATGAATGATTCACATGGATATCCGGGTCGTAACTTCACAGTAGAACGCGAGGAAAATGATATCATTAAATTGCTAGTCGTTTCTCTAGTGAAAAACAATAATGGTTCGGTGGAAGGACCTGCACTTACAAATTCCTCTTTGATAGGACTGCGGAGTTCAAGATAAGTTGATTCTTAGGCGTTGGCAACAATTTATTACATATTCAAGAAATTTGCAAAATAGCGATGATGACTAAAAAGAATAGGATGACTCAGAAGAGCTACGCAAAATACAAACAAGCTAATAGAATTAGCTAGGATGGTAAAAATTAACAAAGTCAAAAGATAGTTACAAGGGGAGGGGAAAAATCGTTTTAAAATATTAATACATATTTCATGTAGTTGGCTATGGCAAAGAAAGGGACTGTTCAAATTTCTTTTGAACTGACACATAGATTTGGCTTGCTCGGATGAATTCCGATTGCCTCTGTTGTATGTGAAAGTCGTACTCATAGACCATGGGGCGAGAGGTTGGGCGATATATGATAAATAACTTTGAAAGCTTTGTTAGAGTCGACTTGATGCCCAGTATCGAGGAGATGAGCTAGTACTGAGCTGCGTATAGCGGCCTTATTCGGACCTTTGCCAAACCAAGATGGGAGGTGATCAGAAATTTGACGATGAGCTTGTCTGATTGCACGCCCTATGCAACTAGCTCCACATGGGTAATTAAACTGGTAAATACATATGGAAGAGGCGAGACAGGACAGTCTGTGTTTATTTCTTGAAGTAAATATTAGTCGGCTAGTGAATACACAATAGGCATCACGAAGCTTTTAAGCAATTGAAAGCGAATGAGAATATAGTTATCTCCAGACCTGACAAAGGCTCAAAAGTCGTTATCATCGAGAAGTCTGATTACCTTAACAAAAGGGAGACTGTATTAAGTGATGCATGTAAATATCAGGAACTAACAACCAACAAAGATACAACGGCGAGGACTGAGAGACAGTCAACAGAGTCTTAAAAAAGGTTGAAACAAGAAGGTCATATTTCACGTGCCTTGTATGAAACACTAAAACCTGCAGTCACGGCGATACCCAGGTTATATGGCTTACCAAAGATTCGCGAAAACGGCTCGCCACTTAGACCAGTCTTCGATATGTCTAGCTCACCATACCATTCAACTGTGAAATGGCTGGTGGAACTTTTATAGCCGTTGCACAAGAAACTTGTGAAAAATAGCGTAAAATATAGTTTTGAGTTTGTAGAAAGAATCAAGAGATTAAATGTGAGGGACGAATATTGTCAATGGAGTTGAAGATTGAACGATCAATTCTTGGTTGTTTGCTCAAAATCAACTTCCCCAATTTTCGCGGAGGCATCAATACGACAGTCATCGTCTCATCGATCGCTGTTCAGAAAGAAGTCAGCAGTAAACCATCAGAAACCTTAGTAGAAATATTCTCTATATGTTGGTGTTACAATAAAGAATTCCAAAGCGGCCAATCGGTGTTTTGGTTTTTGCGTCCGTTATTACTAAGCGTTTCTGAGAAACTTCAAGGAACAGCGTGAGCCCGAGCGTAGCAAGAGCTGGGCATTAACGGTTTACGAGACGTGACTGACAGTTTCTGATGGTAGAAACAGACTTTGGCGGATTCAGACAGTTGGTGAAAGTTTGGACAGTCACCGTTCATCTTCCCTGGTGCCGGTCAAGTCCTCTTTGAACAAGCAATATCTGGAACTTTTTTGGAATTGGGTCAAGTTCAACAATGCCTGGGTCAAAGAAGGGACAGAGCGTCTTCGATGCAAACAGGAAAGTAAGTCATGGTGACTTGTCTGTTAATTGTAACGATGTGTCTGATGTTAAGCATGACATGGTTGATGTTACTGTTTCGCCGTTCAGGGACAATAGGAACATCGAACTCCCTAAATTTGAACCACGGTGTTTCGATGGAAACCCAGCTGATTATTTACAATTTGTAAAGGAGTTTGAGATCATGTTGAGTAGTTTTCTATTAAGTGATGAATTGAAGTTAATGTATTTGATGAGATATTGCACTGGAGATGCTTCAAGAGCTATACAGTGCTGTAAGTTTATGAAGCCAAAAGAGGGCTACTACGAGGCTATGAGCATACTACGTCAAAGGTTTGGAAGACCTTCGATGATTGTAGGGAAATTATTCGAGGCTGTTAAGGGTAATGGTGGTCAATTACAGGATGACTCCAAGGCACTCACTGAGTTTTTGGATAATTTCCTCATTTACAAGAATGGAATGATTTCGATGAATCGCATGAGTGAATTTAACTCGAGTTTTTTACTAGAAGTAATAGCAAGACGCCTACCTACTCGACTGCAAAGAAGTGGGTGAAGATAAGCTCCCGTATGGAGGATGACGGTATCGAGCCAAGGTTTGATGATATCCTGAAACTGGTAAATACTAGTGTCAATCAATCTATGAGCAAGTTTGCCAGTATATTGCATCCCACCCCTAGAATAGAGCAGTCTGAGGGCAAAACGCAATCGTTGATGACGAAAAGGCCTCAGAGAGGTGGATATCGAGAAGGCTCCATGATGTCTAGTAATGCATATAAACTTAGTGAGTGCAACAGGTTTCGTAGTACATCCTCAACAGATAAGTTACAAGATGCAAGACAAACACGGTTGTGTTTTACACGTTTGCAAGAGGTGCATACAGAGGTGAACTGTGAACCAGTGAGCAAGTTCAGTGATAAGCTAAATGTAAACTCCAGGCCTGACTCCAAATTGTGTGACAGTAACGGTGCGGTGAATAAGTCTGTAGTTACAACTGGTAAGCCATTGTTGAATAGAGTGTCACAGAATAGAGTTACTGCTTCAGAATACAGTTCTGACCCTACAAGTTTACAAGGTATAACTAGTCAGAGTGAAGATATAAAACCTTTAATGATTTGTGAGGAGGAACCAAAATTGTCTACTTCTGTTATTAAAGAGTTTGAAAATGATGAACTTGACGGTAAATTGAATATTTGTGGTAATGATCATGACAGTGCATATTTCTCTTTGGTTGATCATGATGGAATGGAGGGAATGCCTACTACCGCTGAGTTGAATAAAGGTTCTGTAGAACTTGAACGTGAAGTAGAAATAAATGCAGGTGCAGTTGCAGAAGGCATGCGTACTTGTGAGACCGTCAGTGTGATTGATCAGCGTGTAGCCCATCTATCATCAGATGATAGTGCTAAACCCGAACTAGAAGTGAAAGACAGCAGTGGTGGTAATCTTGCAGTTAGACAACTATCTGAAAGCCGAACAACAACAACAGTTTCTGATCCACCCCTAAGTTCATTAATTGGTATCAATCAGTCGTCATTGGTGTTGTCATCCACAATGAAACAGACGCCCATCAACTCAAGTATCTTGTGCAATGACTATGGTAGTATCAGTTCGTTTGAAAGGACTAATAACAATGGTCAGTTTATTGAAGATAAGCCAAGTGTAAACGAGAGAGTAATTGTTTAATTGACTTGCATGAACCAAGGCATTTCTAGTTTCGAGTTACTATTTGAATGATATTATCTTTGGTGTAAATTACTCTGTTTCTACACATGGTTGATGAGATATGTCGTGTGTTTGATCGTCATCTTTAGTCTACGATACAATGACATGAGCGTGTTTCCGTTCAGATTTGAGGATATAGCTGATAGAGGGAAGTCAGCAAATGAACTCTGCGACGATTTTCCAACCTAGGGCGTCAACCTGAAAAGGGTTGTAGGCGTACTGGTGTAAGTCCTACAATTCTTCAAAGGGTAGCGCATCAATGAGCAGTCCACTGTGCTTGGTGTGTGATTTTGTACATATGTTCATATTGTATATACTGAATTGATATCATCTGTCATCTAGCTTTTGGTAATTCTCTTTGTGTCCGGACGACTTCCTTTTGGATCATCAACCTGAGAAGGAATGTAGGCGTACTGCTGTAAGTCCTACAGTTCTTCAAGGGTAGATTTTCATGCCGGAATCCACAACATTTGATGTAGTGATTGTACATATGTTTGTGTTAAATAGTTGTGTGAGTTCCAATCATCGTAATTGTTGGTTAATCTTGTTTGTGTCCGGACATTCCACAACTTACAATCGTCAATGTGAGAAGGGTTGTAGGCGTACTGGTGTAAGTCCTGCGATTCTTCAAAGGAATTCCATCAAGACATGAACTGCGAGATTTTGTGTACAGTTTGCATATATGTGTGGTGTGTCATATCAATTGGTGTATTTTGGATTCATTGTGTTTACTCGTTGTTTTCGTATCTTGTTTTTATTGCGTACTTTTGTCAAAATTTTCGTCGTGAATACTTCTGAAGTTGTTTCGAGTCTTCTACATCCATGAATGAATTGACTGATGTTAAGGACAGCAGATGGGTCGTATACTCCGGGAAGGCTAGGCTATTGCTGAGAATGAAATGCACACGGAGATAATTGTTAGCTGCGGTCAGACACGCCGGGGAGAAAGAGTGTAAACGACTGAGGCTTGCATGCGTCACCGCTACTAGAACTGAGGCAGAATGAGCGACAAGCGATTGCAGTGGTAATTGGTAGTGAGTAGATAAGAGGATGTGCGTAGAGTATCATGAGGTGGTGCTATGGTCACGTTGTATTCTGCAAGAGTCATTCTAGCAAGTGGCGATTGTGTTGCAAGATGTCAAGAGGAGGTCTCTGTCTGGAGGCGCAGGTCGTCACCGACGTGTGAGATTGTGCTGTGAGTATGCTTGTGGTGTGTTGGCTTTTCTGTTTGTTTTCCATTTCAGCTCTGTCCGTGTGACCCAGGTTCTCGCACTGGCATCCAAGTCAACGTGCATTGGTCGTGAAGGAAAAAAGGGTTGGATCCCTTTTTTGCCGGGGAGTGTCAATGGAGTTGAAGATTGAACGATCAATTCTTGGTTGTTTGCTCAAAATCAACTTCCCCAATTTTCGCGGAGGCATCAATACGACAGTCATCGTCTCATCGGTCGCTGTTCAGAAAGAAGTCAGCAGTAAACCATCAGAAACCTTAGTAGAAATATTCTCTATATGTTGGTGTTACAATAAAGAATTCCAAAGCGGCCAATCGGTGTTTTGGTTTTTGCGTCCGTTATTACTTAGCGTTTCTGAGAAACTTCAAGGAACAGCGTAAGCCCGAGCGTAGCAAGAGCTGGGCATTAACGGTTTACGAGACGTGACTGACAACAACGTTTACAAGGGATTGAAATCTGTTTTAGAAAAGTAAAAGTGACTGATGTCTTTAAGAATATGAGGAATAAGTCAGTCATCTCGTCAGAAATATTTGAAAGCATCCGACCAGTAGGCTCCATGATACCACGTTTGTATGGACTACCGAAAATTCATAAGACAGGATTACCCCTCCGTCCGATCCCCGATATGGCGGGTTCTACTTATCACGGAATCGCTCAATAGCTAGCTGAAATACTGGAACCAGTCAGAAGGCAAGTATCTAAGTTTTCCATTGATGATACGTTTAAATTTATTGATAGCATTAAAGATTTTAATGTCTCAGACAAAGTCATGTTCTCATTAGATGTGACCTCGCTATTTACCAATGTTCCTCTCATAGAAACGGTTTCTATATGTGTGACTATGTTGATACACATAGTTTAGAAATAGCGTTGCCGACAATCCACCTCACGAAGAGCCTTTATTGAGATGCACGTTGAATGTTCAGTTCACCTTCAATAATGAGATTTTTAGACAGAGAGATGGCATTGCCATGGAATCACCACCGGGTCCCTTGTTGGCTGATTGTTTTATGGTAGAGCTTGAAAATTCTCAACTTAGTCAAACCATCGGTCATTTTGACATTTATAGAAGATACGTAGACGACACTTTCGTTATCTGCGATAAAAACGTAGTTCTTGATGATGTCTTGTTTGCTTTCAACAACTGCCATCCTTCTTTACAATTCACCATAGAAAAGGAATCGGAACTAAGTATTCCGTTTCTTGATGTGTGCCTTAGCAGACTTAATGACGAATCTCTCGAAAGATCTGTCCACCGGAAACGTACATGGAACGGACAACTAGCTAATTTCTTACAGTTGGGTGCCTAATTCCAGGAAAGGGAACCTAATTCATTCGCTCTGCTTTAGGATAAGGAAAATTTGTAGTTCTGATTGCATCTACTCAGAACTTGACTTCTTAAAAGCCACGCTCGCAGAAAACGGTTACGCTAACCGATTTATTGACAGCAACATGAAAGATAAGCAGTGTAAACTGGTCACCGACTCAGTTCCAAAGAGAACCTTATTCATGAAGTCGGAATTCAAAGGTGATCAAGCTTCAGATATGCTCAAAAATCGTCTCTCTAAATCAGTCAGTAAGACGTTCTTTGCAGCAAAATTACATATGACGTTCACTAGCCGCAAGTTGTTCTCTACCTCTGTAAAGGATAAGCTCCCCCATCTGGCTGCCTTCATGTGCATCTACCAGTTCACCTGCCTCTCTTGTGGAGCAAGGTACATTGGCCGTAGTCAGCGGACGCTTTCTATGCGGATACGAGAACATATTCAAGCAGCATGGTTTTACGAGAGAGAAGGAAAGTGTGTGCGAAGCTCTATTCTGGAACAACTGATCGACCTCTGTCACTCTGTCAACCCTGACCATGATTTCAAGATCATATATAGAACCCATGCTAACTTCCCGCGTTTTTTGAGAAACTTCATGCATTTATTCCCCTTGATGAATTTGAATAAAGCAAGAACAAGAGTGGTTTGTGCAGAATAATATGGTACCATCATTTATTTCGTTGGCTTCTCATCAGCTGCTTACAGCCTATATAAATTTTGAGGTTTACGTACAGAAGCGTTTAAACATACTTGCAAATTTTACATGTTGTCAGTTGACAGAAAGTTCCACAATTAGTAATCAGTGCTCGGAAAATTGCGTTTATATAGTTTTTACACAGGCAGTTTTAAGTTAAAACAAAATAAATGTATGCGTACGTACGTAAACCTCATAATTTATATAGGCTGTAAGCAGCTGATGAGAAGCCAACGAAATAAATGATGGTACCATGTTATTCTGCACAAACCACTCTTGTTCTTGCTTTATTCAAATTCATCAAGGGGAATAAATGCATGAAGTTATTCAGCGAAACCTTCAAAAGTATCCGGAAATAACTTTGTCGACATTCCAAGTGTTTGGTGGAAGAAACCGGAAAAGATCTTATGGAATTGGGGATTTGTTTCAGTGATCGGAACGGAGATGCAGTAATGGTGAACAAAGGGTAAGTACAATAATAATGCTTTGTGGTACTTTCTTGACCTTGTGAATGTGAATATGTGTGGAAAATTGCATGTATTTGTCAGATATGTGTTGTGTATGATGGCTTTATTCTGAGGTTGCATGGCATACGTAACTGACTGAATCTCACAGCCTGTTTATTCTATAGTTGGAGAAAAGGGAACAAGTAGTTCAGCTAACCTTCTGTGTTTGGCTGTAGACATAGTGGGACTGTCGTGGATTATTTTGGTCTAGTACTTTTGCTAAAGATTATCGCACTGTTGAAGATTTGGATGTTTTATGCAGAGTTTCTCATTTGATTTTTCATCATTTACATCATTTGACAAGTAACCGTTAAATAAGACGTCTGAAAATAGCGTCAATTGTCTCCTCCTCCTCCCCCTCTCCCTTTGCAATAAGCAGGATGTCGCATTTTATTAATTTGTGTGTTTTCGTTCGCCAGGAAACAATTAAATAATTAGATTGTCCTCATTTCATCTTCTTTTTATTTGTGTAATACAGAGTGATTCCCCGTACAGCGGATCATTGTGAGGGCTCTTCCTGTCTGCATTGGACTGGCATTGCTAGCAGTGGTACTAGTCAAAATCTTCTCAAGCCTGGTTCAACTGCATCATTGGATTCATGTTTTGGGATGTTTAGAGCATTATGAGTTAATCGTTTGAAAACCTTCTTGTACATAGCCTGAAAGATGCTAGATTTCTGTCGTTGCGTTCTTAATTGCGTTGTTCTTAATTCCAACGGAATGTATGTTATTCATGCGAATGATTGAATGACAAATGTAAATACATGTGTACGTGGATAATCTGTGTTGTTCGACAATTTCACAGACACATTCTGTGACAGAAGGCAGTGGAAGCGACGAAAAGTAGTTTCATGTATTCACGAATTGGTGAAAGTGTATTAGTCAAGTGGTAGAAATGTGCCGTATTCTAAAGTGTAGTTGTTCTTCTCAGGCTCACAATATGATTGCATTAGTTGGTGTATTGCTTACGCGTCATCAGTGAAATTCGGAGGTTATTTAAACATTTCGGGTGGTAATATAGGGATGTTTAGAGTGTACTTTCTATCTTTGAGATGCAAGTGATTGCTTCTGTACCAGTCGACGTGGTGACATGACATTATGACAAGGAGTGGAGTGGTTAAGTAGGTTGATGTGTTTCATTGTTATGGAGAGTTAGGTTATATGTTGTTAGATGACATCTACTGAAATCAAGGCATGAGTACAAAGGACTCGTTTGACGTTTCCAACTTGAAGTACTTGTGGAGTCGTTGAGATAGGTGATATCGTCCATGAAGAGTGAGTACTGTTCAGTGTGTTGTGTTTTACTATATGGGTGCAAACAGACGTTCGGGCATATGCTCATCGATAAAAGTAACGGAATAGCAGAGGCTGAACATCAAAGTGTGATTAAGTAATTTATTCATTACGGAATGTAAGATTACTGGTGGTCCACTAAGGGCCAGTCAGAACTTTTTTATGCATAGTCCTGCGCTGAATGTTCAGTTGAATTGGTGAACTGCATTGGCTTGTGTCAGCCAAATTATTCTTCATCACAGATTTCGTACTCCGCTTTTGAACCAGAAATCGTAGGATATTACACATGATGTTGTTTTCAAACTACTGGTTACGGATTAATGTTAAGCAATTAAATTAGAGTTAGGGGACTCTTCCCGTGTAGTCGATAAATGATCATCTTTTCAAGGATTCTACTCCTACTCCTCCATACACACTTGTGAAGGCGCGATGCTAGGTAGGAAAAGTGTTTGATTTATGTGAGTGAATGAGATGAGAAATATGACTGATGTTCAACGTGTGGGTTGTAGGTCGGTGATCTAGGCTTATTCACGTGTGTAATCCCTTCGTCTGAGTGTGAATGAAATACCTCGGAGCAGAGTAGGGGCTTGATTATTAAACTCAGCTTGTTTCCTGACCATGTGATCGCTGCGATAACTGAGTGTGTTAAATAAACACTGAGACCAAGTGAAATTCGAGGTGAACAGGAAGTTTGCGGAATCAATAGTTGTTTAGAAGTCAGTTGCAGCGACGAGATCTCCGAGTGACACAGACTAAGAGTCACACTTAAAATATGAGAGTTGATGATACTACACAGTTGTCCCGGCTGAAGTGGTGGTGTGATGGATGGGGGTAAGATTCGAAAGCGGGAGTGATTGTTCGACAACCGAGTGGTGAGGCCAGTGCAGAATGAAGAGGTCCAAGAAATTCAAACTTATATTCAGATTCATCCGTGTAGTACGATCACTCGACTGTAAAAGATTGCACACCTATGCATCCTTAGTTCGGGTACAACTCTTCAATGCTAAAGTATGGAGAAAGTTTTAACTGATTTCTAATGTAATAATAATAATAATAATTCAGCATGGCCCGGCCGATAACTGCTAACTTGCCGTGGTGGTCGGGCTTGAATACCGCAATGACCCAACAAGCTAAACTGACTTGGACTCATGTCCCTGCAGGTCCTACCATGTCAAGAAGGTTGTTTGGATAGCGGTTAAACTAAAAGCAGTTACCATGGGGTACATGGGCTCCAGTATCCGATCGGATCAAATGGCGTATGAACCCATATGGGTCAACGGGAACCATGGGAATGCAGCTCCGCTGCCTTGCGGATTAGACTGTAAGTCAAAGGCTCGGGGTGTGGTCCCTTAATAAAACCACCTGCTTCGGTCTGGGCGCCCGGACAGTCTCTCAGCCCTCACACAATAAATCAAATGAAGCAACAATCTATCAATGAAACTTATCGCACGCAATTACAAAATGATTTCAAGTAATAATGATGCCTCAAGTAACTTGTGTCTTTCCTTACTTTCATTTTTATACACATTTTCCTGTATTTTACCTTTGCTAAGCTTGACTTCTTAACCTTCGAGAGCCTTTCGCCTTTGTCTAGATTGCCAGTCTATCTGTGTCGTTTCGAGATGTTAGTGAGTAATCTTCAAAATGGTTGTCCCCAATGTGACATCTAACACAGATATCCTGAAACCGCGTTCCGCGTTCAAGCTGGCCACCTACAATGTTCGGACGCTGATGGAAATCGGACAACAGGCAGGGTTGGTAAGAACTTTGGAAAGACTCGCTATCGATATCGGCTCATTTCAGAGACCCGCATTCAAGATCCCAGTGAAGTGCTTCGACTATCCTCTCCATCTGGGAGTTCTAACAGTATGTACCACCTGCGCCTATCCGGGGACCCTGTGGCGTCGGGATCCGGTGTAGCTGGTGTCGGTGTCGCACTGAGCGCTAGAGCCGAAGCTGCATTGCTCGACTGGATTCCTATGAACAGTCGTTCATGTGCTGTGAGGCTGGGAGGTTATACGAAAGTAAGGAGTAGTAGGCCAGATAGGCGATGTCTATTTGTTGTTCCTGCCTATGCACCGACGGATTGCAGCCCGGATGCAATGAAGGATGAGTTCTACCACTAACTTAGCGATCTTTAGAAACAGGCGGGTCGGAGGGATATTGTAGTGCTGGCTGGGGACTACATGATCGCAGGTCAGATAATGGGGACCGTCTTCTGCAGCTTTGGGCGGATCTCAACCTATTTCTAGCCAGCATTAACTTCCGGAACAGCCATCGCCATAGCGCTACCTGGCGTCCTCCCTCGGCGAATCAAGCTTGGACTCAGATTGATCATGTTGCTGTCAGTTTCCGGTGGTGAGGATGCATACAAGACTGTCGCTCCTTCTGGAGCACATGCCTGGATTGCGATCATGCGTTAGTGTGTGCCAAGTTCGTCTTGCGATTTGGTGGGGTTCATAAAAGCCGTCGTCTAAACGTTGATGTGAGCAAACTAGTAGCACCTGCTACTTCTTTGAAATATCAGAATGAGTTACAATCAATGCTTGCCAGCAACCCCCCAAGTAGTAAAGATGAACATTGGCTTCATTTGCAAGGTGCCATGCGGCTTGAAAGAATTCTCCGCTAAAAACCACTGGGTTTCTGCGAGTGCCTTGCAACTCCTGGATGAACGCCGGTCCATTCCGGCTGGCAGCGAATACAACAATCAGCGAAAGGCGCTCACGCGAAAGATTAGACAGTGTTTACGTAAGGACCGCGAAGCCTGGTGATCAGAACGTGCGTGTGAGATGGAGTCAGCTGCTGCATCTGGCAACAGCCGGAAGCTCTTCCAACTCATCCGAGCCACCGGCAGCAAGAAACAAGGTGTCAGCGAGACAGTCTGTGAGGCAGTGTCTACTGTCATTAGCCTCAGTGCTCCTTGGTCGGTTAGTACCGACCCACCCACCGAAGCGGGGGTCCGTAAGGAACTCCGAGTGTTGAAACGCCATAAGGCGCCCGGCTCTTTTTAAAGATGGTGGTGAGACTCTCACAATGGCTCTAACTGGGCTATTCAGGAAGGTATGGGAGACAGAGAGTGTACAGTCAATGTAGAACTGTTATGTACTGCTTCTGAGTGAGTTATTAGAGTTTTCCCCGTCGCCAATTATGTTATGTACTCGTCGAGTAGTTAATAGTCCTGACGCGGAAAGAGGGAAATCAGAAGACCACCAGGTTCACAATGTTATGCTTCATGCAGTTATCCAGGTCCAGTTGAGGACGCAAAGCAAAAGAAAGCAAAAGGAGTCCTAAAGGAGTGATTAATAAATATATATATATATATTCTGTTAACTAACTATTGTTATTTTTGTGCACTAACTAACTAGTCCCGTTATGCTAACTTTTATATTATGTGTGAACTAATATTACTGTCCTGTGTAGAAATGTTTATCATCTAGTTCCAATAATATTAACATTTATAATTGTAGTTTGTTGTAACTACACGTCTAATGAAAAAAATAAAATATCTATGTAGGGTGAAAAAGAGGGTGTAAGAGTCAGATGTAGAAGTGCATTGTCATCTTTGAGTAGTCTGGTGACTGAGGAGATGAACACTGGAAGTGTGTTTGCATCACGTACATTAGCTGGTAGTCTATTCCAAATGACTGAAAGCTTATTTAAGAAGAAGTTGTACCGCATGTAAGTCTGACAATGCTCAATAGCAGCTAGGTTGTGATGATTTCTAAGATTGTAACTGATGACAGTGGTAGGTTTAGTTATTGGCTCGGAGGAGTGCAAGAGAAGATTAGTTAGCTTGTTGTAAGAGATAAGGCTTAGCTTAAGACGTCTTTTCCAGAGTGGTTCTAATCTTGGTCTGTCGCATAGCTCATAGCATTCCAGACCACTTTCTAAACGAAGAGTTCTTGAGGTAAACTGTCGTTGCACTCCCTCTAATTTAAGCTTGTCATTTTGTCTGAGTCCGCTAAGAATAAACGGGCAGTATTCTGAAATAGGTCGGTCACATACTTTGTATAATAAAACCTAGTTTCACAACAAAAGAAATTGAGTGTTATGCATCCTAGCAGCCTTCGTGTTTTACGTCTCCCGTGATCAGTCTGTTCAGAGAACGCTAAGTTACTAGAGTATCTGATACCGTGATCTACAACTGAGTTGGGCTTGGCTAGTTTTCGCCCATTTCTTCCAAGAGTTAGATCAAGGTTACTGTTTCCGATACAAATCCAGCCACATTTGTCAATGTTAAAATTTAGACAGGATTCAGCACACCATGTTGCGAGACTACTTAGTTCAAGATGTATTTTATTGACCATATCGCTTAATTCATGAGTGTAGCAGGAGTAGACGACTTTGAGGTCGTCAGCATATAGGAATGGTTTACACCTGAGGTGAAGCAGTTGCAAATCCTGTTAATGTAGACTGTAAATAAAAGTGGACCTAGGACACTACCTTGCACAACCCCACTTGACATCTGCCTAGGATAAGACAATGCAGATCCAACTTTGGTTATTTGTACCCTGTTGCTTAGAAACGATTTTATCCAGTTCAGTAATGGATTGCGAATTCCACATGAGTACAGCTTCTCAAAGAGAATGCTGTGAGATACCATGTCAAATGCCCTAGATATATCGAAGTATAGAACAACGACTAGCTTACGTACTTCGCGACTACTAGTGATGCAGTTGAAAAAGTCGAAGTGGCAAATAACGCAGGAACTATTCTTCAGAAATCCGTGTTGAGACCTTGTAACAAGATCTTCCTTAAGTAGGTAGTCTGACAATTGATCTTTGACAACTTTCTCCATGATTCGCGAGATAACTGGGGTTATATTTATGGGTCTGTGATTGCGGACGTTTGCCTTATCACCAGATTTGTAGTGTGGAATTATGAAGCTAGTTTTCCACTCATTAGGGTAAGTGCCAGTGTCCATAGATATTGAGAAGAATTTAAGAAGTGACAGGGGTATATCACACCCACTGTTTTTGAAAATTATTGAAGCAAGGCCATCCGGTCCCGTAGTAGTGGAAGGTCTAAGCTTCTAACTGCTTGTTCTATTATTTGACTGGTGAACACAATGCTTCCAAGGGAAGAGCTAGTAAAGGCGGCGGTTTCACCAGGCATACGCGTTTCTAAACTAAAGTTTGCAAACCAACCACTGAAAAGTTCACAGATGGTGGCAGGCTCATTGTAGATTACTTTGTCGTGAAGTAAGTAGGTGATTTCCCTCGCCGAATGCATTCGTTTTTTAATAAGTGCTGTTATAAACTTTGAAGGTACTTTCAAGCGCCGTTAACTCTTCGTCGAGGTCGTTTTGAGAGCGTAGGCGCTTGATAGATTCAAGAGACTCGTGGATTGAGAGCAGTAGTGATATATGCTTAGTGGAATAGTACTGTTTCTTCAACTTCCTTAACTTATTGCGGTGTGCCCTTGGAATATATTCAGCTCGGTGTCTACTTAATTTCACTATTTTCTTTGGAGCAACAGTATCTAGACAAAGGGTAACATTCCTGTAAAATAGGGACAGGGAGTCAGCGGTAAAATAGTCATCCCATTGACAGAGTCGAATAAGTTCTTGGACAGAGAGTATCATTGTATGGTCACTACTAGAAAATCTATTACCAACATACGTGGATACTGGGATTGTGTCATGACAAAACACAAGGTCCAACATGTTGTCACCATGAGTAGGTGTCTGGACGTGTTGTTGCCATCCATCACAGTCGATAGTGGCAAGTAATTCGTCGAAGCGTTGGGGGCCGGAACTACTTAACCAATTGACTTCTGGAAGATTGAAGTCCCCTGCAATTATTTTGTAATCAGTACTGAAGGAGGAGGCGTGTGCAAACGATTTAGCTAATAACTCATCAGTTTCTTTTGTTGCGCTTGGTGCTCGATAAACACAGCCTATGAGAAGTTTGTACTTATCTCCATGTAAGATAACCCAGAGTGAATCAGGTACCTTATTCAGTATTTCATCTTCCACCTTACTGACTACAAATGAGTTATGTGTATATATGAGACATCCTCCACCACGCTTGCAATCTCTATTTGCACGGTGTATAGTGTAATCATCGATACCTATATGCACATCAAGTACAGAGGATGAGCACTATGATTCAGTAATCAGAGCTACAGTAAGTTTGGAAATTTATAATAATGTCCTTAGTTCAGACATCTTATTGATTAAGGAACGTGCATTAATTAGCAGTATCGTGAATAAGTCACGGGATACTACAAACTGGCTTAAAATGTCACCATAACCTCAATCTACTTTTGCGTCAGCACCGCAAAAGTTTATGAATGATAGCGGGGTCGGACTGGGTGTCTGTACATCGGGGTTGGAGTGCAATGAGGTGGTCCTAGGTGCCATGGGTCGTACCAGTGATTCGGGACACCTGGAAAATTTACCATGTGTTCCTGGACATAAGGGTAGTAGGGGTTGGACCTGGGTTGACGGTTAAAAAGCATAGCATCAAAAGGTCTACCCATCCAACTGCTATTCGTCATACCGGCACACATCTTCGTGTTGTTATTATAACTTAAAGGAAATTGTGAGGGAAGGTGCTTTGGTTGCAAGACTTTGGGGGTCTTGGAGCCTGACTTTCTATAAGGTGGAGCATGCTGCAAACCTCCAGATATGCTTGTGTTTTGAGAGATTTTCGTAACGAGTGAGGGTTTGTCGACACTCTTACTCTCAGCAGGCTTATTGAATACAAAGTATTCTTCCCCATCATTAGTCTCAACCCTGCGAAATTTGTTCATCGTGGTGAGGTTACCATGTTTGGGGGAATATTTCTTAGAACAACTTGCAGAAGTTCTAACTATTTTAACATCTTTCGATGAGGCCTTATTTACAGGGGTAGTGGTATCTAAATCAGTTCCTAGTTCCATTGGCAAGCGTGGTTGTTGTGTAGTTTGCTGAATTCTAGTTTCAGCACTAGGTGATTGTTGCTGTGCACGATCTTTTTTTGGTAAATCTGAGCTAGAGGAGGTGACCAGGTTATTACTACTCATTATTCTGCGCTGACACGGTGTTTTATCCTGAGCTACGGTTATAGACTTATAACTGCTATTCAGCCTTAAGTGATCCTGACATTTAGTAAGCTTACTAGCATCAAGGGAATTACTAAATTTAAAAATGATGGGACAATTAGCCTGGTTAGAGTTTTTACGAAGTCTTTTGCATTCACATGGAACACTAGTCATGCCGCAGCGAATCAGGATTCTGTGTTTTACAGTCTTCAGAGGCAGAGAATCTGGGACGTTGTGAACTATAGCCTGGTGAGGAGAGGTTTGTCAGATCAGAGACATAGGTCGAAGTAGTAGGATGGAGTGAGTTAGATTATCGGAGCGCTAAGTCATATCAAAATCTAGGTTGGTCGACACGAATAAGATAAAACTTGTTACCACGGTGTAGCCTTGTTGACTTAGAATATGCGGATGATACAGACCCTCTAAGTGAAAACGTTCCTAGAATACAGAGTCTTCGGAACACCTTAAGTAGAAATTTTCGAATGGTTGAAATGCAATTCGCTCCTGTCAAAAGTAAGGTGATGCTGCAAGACTGGACCTCACCGACTCCCAGCTAAATAGAAAGTTGAGGAGTCGAATGTTATGGTCCTTTGACCACTTTGCTTATTTGGAAAGTTGCATTAGCCTTAATGAGCACGGATAGGAAAGGCCCACCTCTGGAGTACACGCGGTACTCACCTGTGTCGATTAGAGGATATGTTCACTGCGCTGTAATTGACTCTGTCACGCTTAGTGGCTGTGAGATGTGACCTCTGAAAGTGAAATACAAGAAAAGACTAGCTGTCGTTGACCGTGGGTGTCTGAGTTCTGTCTCCCATGTTAGGGGGTATTGTAATAGGGTGAATATTATTGAGATTAATTGTCGAGTGTTAGGTAATAAGGGGAAGTCAGTCGACGAGGTTGTTAAGCTATATCGATAGAGATGGCTAGGACATGTGTTGCGCAAGAATAGTCGTCTGCTTCCTCGACGCGCAGTGTTAGCTGACAAAGGATCAAGCGGAAAGACAGCAGTTAGTGGTTGTCAAACCAAAACATGGCTTCATCAGTCAATGAGATCCATAACAGTTAGTTCACACCAACCACATAGGGAAGTGTAGACTTCCTACTTGAGGTCCTCGAGATTCTAAGAACCAACGGGTGGAGATAATTGGTGATACAGATCAAAATTGCTGTCAGTGGCTCTGTGAACTTCTCTATCCATTAAACCCTATTGCTTTTCCCATTGTCATTGAAGAGACTTTACACATAAAGTGCATATCTTTTTGGCTAGGCATACGATTGAAGCCTATATACTGTATTTAATGTAGACATGGTGCAGCAACAAATAATTTCCCGAATTTATTAGTCTACAGAATTCTTTATTCAGCACTGCATACTGACATTCATTGTTTTAAGTCAACTTCTTAAGCTGATAGCACACGGATAAGCATTCACAATATTTGACACACAGTCGTGTCATATTCATTTGTTCGTGCATTCACCTAAGCAATCATCATAGCTCAACGATTCTCATCGTGAAATACACCTCTTATATATTTCAGACGATCTGGAAGTGGATAGATCTCCCTACTATACTGGAAGAACGTGAAGGCCATTAGATACTCTACAGATATGATGATTATAATGCTAGTTCAAAGATAATCCGTGATTTTCCTCAGGCTCTTGTTGCACTGGAATTCATCCTACGGCACCTAACTCTCTTCACAGCAAATTTTGTATTTATATTGCATGTGTGAGCTAATATTTATGCCATGTCTGCAAACTTTGAACACATTTCCCCAGTAATATTAACATTTATTAGTGAAGTATGTTGCTACTTGTACATTTTGTGAACCTAACACACCTATGTGAGGCAAAGAAGAAAGCGTAGGAGTCAGATGGAGGATAGCGTTGTCATCTTTGAGGAGTCTGATGACTGAATAAATGAATACTGGAACTGTGTTTGAGCCACACAACTAACTAACTTTTGGTCTGTTCCAAATGACTGACAACGTATTTAAGAAGAAGTTAGCCTGCATGTAAGTCTGACAGTGCACTGTAGCAACCAAGCTGTTATGGTTTCTAAGATTGTAACTGATTACAGAGGTAGGTTTAGTTATTGATCTACAGGAGTGCAGAAGAAGATTAGTTCAGACATCTTTTCCAGAGAGTCTCTACCTTCAGTCTATTGCAACACTCAGCGGAGTCAAGACCACATTCTGAGCCAAGAGCTTCAAAAGTAGATTGTCGTCGCACTTTCTTTTAATTAAGCTTGTCATTCAGCCGGATTACACTGGGAATAAGCGGGCGCTATTCTAAAATAGGTCGAACTCACACTTTGTATGATAAAACTCCTATTTGATAACAAAAGAAACTGAAAGTGATACAACGTAGAAGCCTCTGTGTTTTATATCCACCGTAATTGGTTTGTTCAGAGAAGGTCGAATTACTAGAGTTTCTGATGCTGAGATCTACGATTGGGTTAACTTCGGATAGATTTTGCCAATTCACTTCAATATTTAGGCAAAGATTAATGTCGCCAATGCAAATCCAGACGCATTTGTCAGCGTTATACTTCGGACAGAAATAAGCCCACCGTGATCCAGGAAAAATATCATTTGTCAAGTCGTATAATTCATGGCCATTGTAGGAGTAAAAGACTCCGAGTTCATCAGTATATAGGAGTGATTTACGTGAGGTGAAGTAGTCATAAATACTATTAATGTAGACTCTAAATAGAAGTGATCCTAGGACACTACCCTCTACAAAGCCACTTGTGATCTGCCTAGGATGAGAAACACGGATTCGAATCTGGTTATTTGTATCCTATCACCTAGACACGTCTTCAGTCAGCCAAACAATGGATTACGAGTTCCATAGGAATGCAGCTTCTTAAAGAGAATACTTTGAGAAACCATGTGAAATACCTTTGATATATTGAAGTAGAGAACGACGGCTAGTTTCTTACTTCTTTTGTGACTACCAGTAATGTTGATGGAGATATTAGTGTGACAAGTAGTGCAGATCACATTTGTGAGAGGCTCATGTCAACACCTTGCAACAGGATCTTCCCTAAGTAGATTGTGGTGCTTTAACAACTCTCCAGAAAACTTGCAGATAACTGGTGTTATGTTTATAGGTCTATAATTGTGAACGTCAGCCTTATGACCAGATTTGTAGTTTAGAATTATAAAGCTGGTTTCCAACTCAGTGTGGTAAGTGCCAGTGTCCATAAATGAGGAGAATACGAAGTGGGAGAGAAATTTCACACCAACCGTTTTTGAAAATTATCGAGGAGAATCCATCCGGTCCGGCTCTAGTAGAAGTTCTAAGGCATTTAACGGCTTGTCCTATTAGCTGACTGGTGAACACGATGCTCCTGAGAGAGAAGCTGGTCAGGGGTGCAGTTTCATTAGAGGTAAGTGTTTCTGAACTAAAATTCGCAGATCAGTCACTGAAATTTTCACAGATGATGGCTGGGTTACTTTAGATTACTTTGTTGTGAAGTAAGTAAGGGATGTCCGTTGTGGACAGCATTCGGTCTTTAAGAAGCACTGACAAATTTTAAGCTTTGGATTTTACCCGTCTTGATGTTTGGGTAATTTTACAGTCTTCTTATGAGCTACAGTATATAGGAACAGGGTTACATTCCTATAAGAGAGAGAGATATTACAGTCTCCAGGATGCCAGTTGTGAAGTAATCGTCCCACTGATTGCATCGAGTGAGTTCTTGGACTATTCCCCAGTCTGTGTGCTCGTAACTACGTTATCTCATGATCCGTGAATCGTGTTTGCTCCCTGTATTCAGTGATGAGAGTGTCAGAGAGCAGAGTGCCATTGGTAAGTCACTACTGGAAAATATGTCACCAACATATATGAAACGGGGATTATGTCATAGCGGAACACAGGGTTCAGGATATCGTCACGGACAGGTGCCTGGACGTATTGCTTCGAACCGCAGCAAGCAATGGTATAAGGTATTTAGCCGGATCATCGGGGGACAGAACCATTTAAGCAGTTAATTTCTTGAAGGCTTAAGTCCCCTACAATTATTTTACAAGTAGTACTAAACGGGGAGACGTTGTCAAACGGTTTAGTCATCAATGCATCAGTTTCGTAGGTTGAGCATGGTACCCGATAAACACAGTCGATGAGATTTTGGCATTTATCTACATGTAAGATGACCCAGATGGAATGAGATACCAATCTCAGTATTTCATTTTCGACCTTACTGACTACAAAGAAGTTACGAATGTAAATGAGGCATTCAACAATCCTCTTGAAGTCTCTATCTGCACAGTACAGAGTGTAATCACGTATGCCTGAATGCACGTCATGGAGAGGAAATGAGCACGATAATTCAATTATCAGTACTACAGTAAATGTGGAGACTGATATAAGTGTTCTTAGTTCAGATATTTTGTTCCTTAAGGAGCGTGTATCAACTAATAAAAGCGTGAATAAGTCACGGTAAATTACATACTGACTGAAAATATTACCATTACATAATTCTGTGTGCGTGACTGCACTGACAGAGTTTATAGTTGAAAAGAGGCTTGAGTAGGATGTTCATACATGGTCGGGAAGTTGTATCGGTTATAAAAACCAAAATATCCAGAAGATGGAGCATGTTGAAATGCACTATTCATATGTGTGTTTGTCTTGGACGGGTTTCTTTGCACTTAGTGTAGGCTTGCTGATACGCTTATTCTCGGTGTTCTTGTGGGATGAAAACTGTTCTTCCTCGTTATAGATGCAATCCTGAGAAACTCGTTCATCGTAGTGTGACTACCACTTTTCGAGGAAGTTTTCTTAGGTCTACTACCTACAACGGTTCTGGCTATCTTAGTACTTTTCCGGACAGATTTGAATACAGCGATACTGATATACAAATCATCATCTAGTTACATTGACAAGCATGCAGCTTGTGCAGTTCGCCCGATGTTACTGTCAGTACTAGCTGACCGTCCCCATACACAACACTTTTGATGAGTTTAAGCCTGAGGAGGTGACAAGATTATCGCTACCCATTATTCCGCATTGACGCAGTGTTTTGTTCTGAGCTATAGTAATATAATTAGAACTCCTGTTTGATCTTTGATGATCTTGAAATTTAGTAGAATCACTGGGGTCGAGGAAGTTACCAAACCGAGAAACTAGTGGGCAGTTCGACTAGATCGACATCCGATCAAGCTGTTTCCATTCATATGGTAAGTAGACTGTGTCACAGCAATTCAAGATCTCACTTTTGACAGATTTAAGAGACACTGAGTCTGGAATATTGCACATTGTAACCTGTTGAGATGGAGCCAACGTTTCTTCACTTCCATGGTCAAGCAGTCAACCAGGTTATCCGCTTTAGTTAGGCTATCTAGAAAAACTTTGGAGTGTCCCTCCAAGAGACAGGCTTGCGCTTCCAAATGAGCAACCTTTTTCTCATTTACACCCAATGAAGTCTTCACATGATCAATATCACAGTGGTTTTTCGTGGTAATTGAGACTGGTCGCGATGTTTCGCTTCACTTCTGATTAACTTGATCAATTATGCCACAGTTCTCCTATTACTGAATATCAGACTGATATGTGCTCTTAGTAAATGTAAGTGCATGTTGTACAGTCCTCGGAGATGATTTTGTTTTCATGACTCAATGATAACTCTCGATGTTTCAGAATGGATTACCGGATTTATCTTTGTGCCCATGATAGACCCTACACATTATTCCTGTAATCAGCAAATCGTCAGAATTCCATTGTTATATCTATCGATATCGGATGTATTCACGACCGTCATGAAGCTGACTAAGTCATTGCTGAGATTCAGGGTATTTATGTTGTCAGCTTCGTGTTCACTGGACTGTTCAAACATTTAGTACACAGGGAGTTGACTAGAATAATAGCCTGTATATCTCTACAACATCAAAGTAGAGAGAAATTTCGACAGTCATTCGAACGTGTTCTGTTCCTCCGTTGTTTCCTCAAGATCTCTACAGGTGGGAACAGTGTGGAGACTGTCAACATATTGTAGACTTCAGAACCCTTCTCAGGCTAGGCGAAGTTCGCAGTTGATCATAGTCGAGCACATCAGAAGGGGTGAATTGAAACTAATCACTGGTTCAGTGATCATATGACTAGAACCTGTTCCTAAATGAAATGATTGAGATTTTGTGAGCCATGGGGAGAATGAAGGCGCTCCGAAACACTAATATTAATTAGGTAGTGCAGTTGCAAATAATGCATTCTGAGAAAACTAAAGGTTTTCCAGTGTAGTGGACGAGTGGAAATAATCTGAGAGGGGATGAATTAACACACAACAACGTGTGTTTACCTACATTAGCCTTACGGAAATGTGATGGGACGGAGAGGGAGATAGAGTGTGTGTGTGTGTGTGTATTTGTGGAACTATTCTACCTACCTGACTTAGAAACCATTTAAAGTACAAATAGAGAAGACGTTACAGGGGTACATAATACAACAAACACTCATATATCCAGTCTCCAAATCTGACAATATCTGTGAGAAAAATACAAAAACCAAACAAATGTTAGTCAGTCACGCAATTAACAATATTACCTATGTGATCTTATTGCATCGGTCGTGCAGTGGTAGAATTCTCGCCAACAACGCATGCGACCTGAGGATCGATTCCCAGTTGACACACCCCCAATCACCAGCCAGTGGCAGGTCCATCAAAGAGGAAATGTTGGGCGTGGGACTAGCTACCCCACCACGCCCCATGAATATAAAACCACTACACTACTGAGAATTCAAAGTTTACAATTGTCTCACTGGGGACGCAAAGCAATGAGATACGATAACAATACCCATATAATCTCATGCTGTCTACACTGAAGCTGGTCATTTCATCTTACTTTTCAATAGTTAGTTCCCAGGGATTTGATTTCCTTCAAATTTCATCACGGACTGATATCACAGTCAGAGAACCAAGGAGTATCGGGCAGTTATTTCGTCCTGGTTCAGGGGTAATTGGCGGTATTCACCCACGAGCCTACAAAGCTGTAGGGGTCGAAGCCATTCAGCTGCTTGTGCAAGAATTCAATAGTGCACAGATTCTAACTTCTGTGGGTCCGCGATCTGAACGAGATTGCCAGCCAATGAAGTTTCCTCTTGTATCCAGTCACCTAAAATTATTACTTGAGGACAGATGGTATAAAGATTTAGAGGGATAATGGGTATGTCCTCAACCTCCTCCCCACTCCAACCTATTTCAACAGGATAGGTGGAATTCCATCAGGGCCGGTATTATACGATATACGGAGGGATGCTAAAGCGGATGAAATTTTTTCTAGGGTGAATGTTATTTAACCAAAAAGTGATTTGGTGGTGTCGGAATATCAAGACTGCCTACTGTTTCTTCGTTAGTAATGTGGCTAGCAAAGTGGAAGCTGAATAACTCGCATATCTATCTCCTGCGAGTCTTCGTATAGTTTTTCTCCATCTAGTAATAGGTTTGGGAGACTTATTCTGTTGTTGTTAATTCGTGACTTGATTAGTTTTACCAATGCCTCTGTATTATCAGGTCGTGAGTGGAGGATGTGTTCTAGTTTGATGGACTTATATAATTGATTAGATTTGTATGAATCATAAGTTTTCTTGAGTGTAATGAGTGATGAGAAGTCACTACATCTGTAGAATAGTCTATCATGTCCACGCAGACGAGGATCAAGTCGGGCTGTTAAGGCTTCGTTTTCACCAATCTCGCTGGACCAATGAAGTCATGTGCAAATCCTAGGTTTTCATAGAGTAAGTTTTTTGTCTCTATAGCCGAGCTGCATATAAAGTATGAGTAAGTATGGTTTCAGGTCATCCCAATGAGCGTGTCTGTATCCCTTGAGTAATACTTTGTTGGCGCTTATTGTTGAACTCATGCTGGTGTAAATATTGAATGTACCAAATATTACTCTGTAGTCGCTGCTAGGGAACTGTTTACCTACTCGAAGGGTTATGGGTATGACACCTTAAAGAAAGCTAAATCTAAAATCGAAGATAACCTGGTAGGATGCTTTACGTGTTGCTGTCAGTCTTTTGTTCCTATTGTGTTCAAAAATTCATTATATCATTTTGGTGAGCAATGTGGTTGCCAGTTGCTAGTTAAGAATTATGGCGAACCTGCAATCATTGAGCCAATTCACGTATACTATGTTAATATAGTAACATTCTTTAGTAAGTAAACTCCGTAACTGTTCTGCCATTGATTGATTATTTGCTTAACCTGGAACTGTGTGCTGGTTTATCAGCATGACTGACTGTAATTGACCACCTTGATCTTCTTATACGCATTTGCAGAAGTAGCCGAACATAAAAACCTAGCAAAATCTAGATTGGTTGAGGATAGTTCAGCTATACCACTCACTACATGTAATTACGCATAACCATACAATAGGATGGGATAGGATGACAGTTCTAAAATCTAATGTCACAGGGTGGAGGAGGAAATTGATAACAGAAGCTTTGTTTATCGAATCAACTGCAAACACATGTAATAGGAATGATTCAACACCTGTCCACCCAGATATCTGGAAAATTCTACTACCCCAATGACAACAAATAGGAGAGGACAAAGAAAACTATAAAATTCAAGTTTCAAAGTCGTGTGATTATAATTGATTTGATTATGAACAGCAATAAATTTTGTTCGAAACTTTTTCATCCAGTAATCAATACTGTTTCACTGTGTGATACATCCAATAAAAAAACTAATGTGGAATTACTTATCTAGTAACGCATTATCACCCCTTAAATCAGCTGTAATTGGTAGTTCACCCAATACAAACGGCTCCAACATAATGCTAACCCCTGTAATACAGGTGGAAGATATCCTGTCAGAAAACGCAGAGATTACTAACTTAGTCTGCATCCCAAACAACATGCAGCTACAAATAAATGAACTCAGGACAGAACAAAATCTACTTGACCTGGTACCAGGAACTATCTTACATTTTAAAAAGGAACTGGGGGATCACACTTTCCTACAACTCTTCAAATTGAGGACTGAACCAACCCATACTGAATTGGAAAATGTTGAGGAGCTAGAGAACGCTATGGACTATTTGTCGAGCAAAGCTGTTAAAAGACTTGCCTCTAAACAGAATGCCATAGTGTACAACATACCTGACAATGAGCCCATAAAGTTAATTCAGCACTCCTTGTTAAGAGCTGCAAACCTCTTAGGTACAGTCTGTCAGTGCATTCGACTAGATATAAAAAGAGTCAAACCGCACATGTCCCATACTTTTCAGGTTTGATTGCTGTATAATGGCCGAACAATTTAAGAAATCTGGGGATATTATGGCCTCCACTACAAAATTCAAAAATGTTAAAATAGTCTCGAACAAAACCCCCAACCAATGACTAGTAGCTAAGAACACCTTAAATGCAAACACGATTGTACCACAAATCATGAATAGCGTCAGTGCCAAAAAGAGCAGTAACACTGGAATGGGTCTCAAAGTTCGTGAGAACACTCCTGGGAAATCTACTGATCCCACACATGTAGTAGACACAGATGCTCCCACCACCAATAGCCTGCAAATATCGGCAGATCACACTGCACCCAGGGCCAAGCAAGATAGTCTCACAGTAAAAACCGAAAAAGATTCTCCAAAAACCAAGGTCTCTCCACAGGCGTCCATATACCTCCCTTATGACAAGCCCAATAAACAGCATGTAAGCCTAAAAAAGAACTATGCACGCATCGCGACAGGTCCCATAAAGGAGACGGAACACGTGAGTGGAAGTGCTCTTCTTCGAACTAAGAGTAATAGACAAACTATGGGCGATGGACTACACGAGGTGAGAACTAGCAGCAGAAATAGCTTTATCCACACAAAATCACATTCTAGCAGACACGCAATGGGCTCTGAGCTGATGAAACAGCAGAATGAGACCCACGAGTTCCGTAATAGCCGAGGTTCTAATATGCCTATAGGCACATATAACCTGAGAACCGGACCCATAATAAATAATAAAAACACATGGGCTACTAGACGGGACACCACTAGGTACCATATCAACGGAAATGTATACTCGAACCCTCGTAGTAGTTACGTAAAACCCCATCGGCACAACGGGTATAGATTGGCTCATGGTCCTTCTATGTACACGCACGAAATGAGTCAGCAAATGTACAACTACGAAAGACTTAGCACGCACTATCCTCAAAGCAACCTAAAAACAGGGTACTTCGGCCCTGTAAATTACAATCTGAACAGTAAAACAGACTATCTAATGCCGAGAAATGATTCCAGATACCCACGTAATGAGGCCAGAAACCAATAGATGCAACAAGATTATTTTCGGCTGCAGCAAACAATAGCCTCTCCCTCAGCACAGTTTGTTCAGGGAATAGTAGACACGCTGACACTGTCTCATCTGAGAATCCCTCCGAACATAACATAGGCAACCAGGAGTTAGGGATAGTAACAAGAAAACCTACTAATCATCCTCCAAACAACCCTGGTTTTCTGAAAATTATTCTCTTAAATGCTCGATCTCTCCTTAACAAAATAACTTCCCTTCGCGGCTTAGTATACATGGAACGGCCAACTCTGATCCTGGTAACTGCAACTTGGCTAACTAATGATATACCTGATACAAAGCTGATAATTGATAACTATGACATCCACAGGAATGATAGAGTGGACAAAAGGGGAGGCGGGTGTCTAACATGTGCTTCTAAATCCACCGACTTACACCGAATGTAAATAAAATTCTAATGGGATGTATATACAGAGCCCCTAACAGTCCTAAAACGACTGATACCGTTATCGGAGAAATACTAGAGATTGTACCTAAGCTAGAATTCGACTACAAACTAGTTTGTGGCGATCTCAACCTCCCCGGAGTAAACTGGGATACCTGCACTGGACAGAGAACCCACGAGGTGATCCTAGAAGCCATAGATGTAGGAGAATGGAAGCAGTGCCTACGCCTCCCAACACGACACAACAATATTGTCGAACTAGTCCTATGCCACAAAATAGAGCCGATCTCGATAGAGGTGGGGGATAAGCTCAACAACAGTGATCACAACATACTGTACTGCACTCTACCTCTTCAACTAACAACTAGACACACATCCAAAATTCCCCCGGTTTACTATCAATATAAGGACTATAGAAATGCCGACTGGGAATTCCTACCAACGCTCTTGAGAAGCTCTGACTGGGGTGAATACTTAACCAATAATAACTTAGAAGTGACACTTAATACCTTCTACAAGACAATCAGTTTGATAAGAGACACAATCGCACCTCTGAAATCTGCCTTAAAGACACCAACTATATTCATAGACCGCAAAACGCAATTAAAACTAAGGAAAATGAAAAGAACATTTTATTTATATAAAAAATTTAGTGCATTACACCAGATACATGAAACATTTAAAAATCTTGAGGGGAGACATAAAATGAAGGCACCACCTGAGGAAAATAAAGCTATACGGGGCACCTCTAAAACTCAGGAACTCTGCGAGATCTTGCAAAAACGACTGAAGAGGGGTGAAGACAATAATGTTAGCCACTTGGAACATGAAGGTATAATTTATGATGATTCCCAGATTATTAGTGAACTCCTTAGAGAGTGGTTATCCAATGATACCAAAGTGCATCCGTCCCCAATTCTCGACATAACCTGAAAAAACAACTACAAGTTAGGTGAAATCAACTTTAATATACAAAATATACCATCAGCGGTAAAAACATTAAAAGCTAACGGTAGTTGTAGGATAGATGATATACCATCTGGCATATACAAAAACGGTCGAACGGATATGATAGCATTATTACTTCGAATATTTACCCTCTCACCAGTGACTGGGACCTACTCTGAAACTTAGAAAAGCACATATATATTACCTAAGAACAAAGGAGGGGCCAAAACTAGTGCATGTAATTATATATGCCTATCAAAATAACACCTGTCATATCAAGGATCATGGAGAAAGTAATCAAAGACCAAATGTCAGACTACTTTCTAAAACATAAACTCATCAACCAGTCACAACACGGATTCCTCAAGAAAAGATCTTGCGTCACTTGCCATATAGACTTTTTCAACGAAGTCACCTATAGAATAAATAGGAGAGAACTAGTAATTATCCTCTATTTCAATATGAGGAAAGCCTTCGACAGAGTCCCACATACTCTACTAGTCAGCAGGCTATGCTCACTAGGGATATGCAACTCCCTCCAAAACTGGATAAAATCATTTCTCTGTGACAGAAACCAGACAACAAAAATTGGCTCGATGACCTCCAAACCTAGACCAATCAGCAGTGGTGTCATCCAGGGGAGTCTATTGGGGCCCCTTCTTTTCATTATATACATAAACAGTATATGTGAATGCTTTAGTATAGGCAAACCAATATTGTATGCAGATGACTTAAAGGTGACATATACCTGCACAAATACAGATATCGGCACAACTATGAACTCTATACATGAAGAATTGATAAAAATGGATAGATGGTGTGACACCTGGAGACTCGAGTTTAGTGTTGAAAAGTGTGGATGGCACTGCATAGGCTGTTCCAATCTTGAACTCGACCTAGCAATTCAGGGCCACAAAATCCCCAGACTCAAATCTGTACTAGACCAAGGACTGAAATATTCACACAATCTATCATTTTCTCAGCATATCTCGAAACAAGTAACGAAATCACGCAGGCTTATTGGTTTCCTACTCAGGAACTTCTACAGAAGTGAATCCAGAATACTACTGCACAAGGTTTATGTGCGCCCACTTCTAGATTACTGCTCATTCATATTTAGCAGTACACGCATAGAAGACAAACTGAAAGTAGAAGGAGTACAGAGGTACTTCACGATAAAAGTACTCGGAACCGATAACGGCACAAACTTCTCTACCAGATGTGAAATCCTAGGACTAGAAACATTATGTTTAAGACGACTGCGGCTAAATCTGGTACTCTTCTCTAAGCTTCTTAACCACATAGTGCATACTCCTGCTAATTATACTCGGTTCCCAGAAGACACTGGATATAACCTCAGATACACTAAAGGCACAGTGGCTATACTCCAGAGGTATTTAAGTACGGTGGAGACAGTTTACTGTCTGCAATAACTGAGGTTCTAAGCTGCGTCTGGGAATCAGAAGAAGTCCCATCGGGTTGGTTTAACTCACTGATCATCCCCATATACAAGAAGGAGCTCCATAGGTGCCACCGACATCCTTCTTAGATTGACACAATTTCCCTACTTGAGCATTAAAGTCACCAGCTAGAACGACTATGTCTGAGCGTTTAGCATTTCCCACCAAACTAGACAGCTTTTGGTAGGACTCATCCTTCGTTTCATCTGAACTGCAGTCAGTGGGGGCGTAGGCGGAGATTACGAAAAGGCATCGGCGAGTAGTGCAATCCTTCCTCCTTCTTACTGATCCGTTCAGGCGGACAGCACACATTCGGCTATCTACCGGGATCCAGTCAAGCAATGTCTTTTCTGCCCTAGTACTCAAAGCTATCCCTACACCAGCTAATCCTCGTGAACTAGCTGTGGCATCTCCTGACACCCTCAAGGTGAATTTTGCAGATTCAACCTGTTGGCCAGGTGCGGTTAAGTGAATAACCACACTTGGGTCTTGTATGCGTGTTTCTGAAACACAGCATACATCAATGGCTCGTGATGCCAGGGTCTTGGCTAGTGATGCTTGTTGTCCTATTTGGCAAAGTGTCCTAACATTAAGAGCTCCTATATGAAATTGGTGGCGCGGCTTTAAGAGGCTATCGGTGGTGGTTTTTTGGCTTCTATCGTTTTTAGTGGACGCAGAGTGGAGAGGAAGTGGAGAGCTATCAAGTCGAGGAGTTGCATCAGTGGAAGGAAGGCAAGATGATAGAGATGAAGATGAAGACAAAGATGAGTGAGTAATAGAGAGGTTTCGTGTGCATTTCGGATTGTGAGGGCGATTGTTAATTCCCGGCTGCCCACACCGTGGAAGTTGGTTGCGTGACCGCAGAGCCCAGGGGACAACTGCTTGAGGCCGGTCACACGCGGCCTGTTTTTGTTCGTTCTTTTTTGCTTGGTGTGTCTCAGTAGCAGATTTATCACTCCCGCCCTGTTACACGGCAGCAGGAAGCGCGGTCGTTGTTAATCCGGACCACGGCCGATCCGGCATGAAATTTTGTAATTTCGTATTGGACATGATGTTGGATTGGGTAGCTGCTTTTTGTTTAACCGCTATCCAAACAACCTGCCTGGCATGGTAGTACCTCAAGAGACATAAGTCTCAGCCAGTATAGCTTGATTAGGTCATTGCGGTGTTCAAGCCCGACCACCACGTCAAGGTAGCAGCTTTCGGTCGGGTCTAAGCCACGTAGGAAGGTGTTGACTTCCTGACCGGTTGGGGTCCTCGGGATGGTAAAAACAAATGGTTGGAAACAATTGGTGACATGGCTCAAAATCGTCGTTCTCGGTAATGGCTGGCGCAGATGCATCCACTCCTTGTCAATATGATTTCCAATGAAACTGTTTTGTTCTTCGTTATTACTCTTCCTTTGTCTCACACCTCTGCTTACTGTCTCTATTATGCTTTTCTTGTACTTTCTTCTCTTGCTTTGTGTGCTACAAGGAGGAGGGAGTGTGGCGACTTGAACTGCCGCACATATGTGCAAAGTTTTTTGTCGAAAACAGACAGACGGACAGTGGTTATAGAACCATGTAAAACAGCCACTAGGCAAAAGTTTTTCTTGATTAGGTATGCCCAAATATGGAACAAACTACCTGAGGAAATGCGACTAGCGAGCACATTGGCCTCCTTTGAAAAGGCACTTAATGACACACTAAGTGAGTTTGCAAGTAATACCAGTGCTAATACCCATGTAAGCGTTTCACAAATCATAGGCCCACTTAATGTATGAACTTAGAGACTGCACCTGTTGTTTGTTTTGCCTCTATTTATAATTCCAGACAAAAACGCAGCAGTCATGACAATAACACCCATACAAATAAGAGTCGATCAAATTATGTCTACCTGATACAAAGGGTGAACCATAATCGACATATCAATGAAATATAAGAAAACAAGGTCAAAACTTACCACAACACCACATGGAAAGATATAAGTTACTTGGACATCATTTATAACCCACCAACTGGTCTCCTTTCCAAAAGGAATGCGGCGATGTTTTATCCACAATCGCGAGGATATACCTAAGTCCCCAGCTGCTGTTTTAAACCCTCAGTGGAGGTAGGAGCCAACAAAGTAATGCATTTAAAATATATGTATACTTCCTATGATCACGGCGACACTCTGTAGAATATGTCAAAATCCATATCATTACCTATACAGTGCCAATAAACCTGGATATCTATGAAACAAGGAAAATATGCTGACAACTGCAGAATCAATAGTACTTCTCTGCATGTTTAACTGTATTCAAACTGCTTTGGTGAGCCTTTTGCATATTATGTTACTTAAAACATCGTTTACGGCAAACTAACTAACGTTTTATAAGCCATTCTTACACTTTGTGAGCAGCCCATCATATCGACCAAATATAACGCAACACTCAGTTGTTGCGCGTATTTCCGACAAATTCAAACAATAGTGGTGCCTAGGATTATATCATATAGATTGTTTTAACTTATACAAAGTGCGTTTACTATCAAATAAAGTATAATTATATTTCAATAGTTTACACACAGTGATAGGTTTTGTTGTTGGTACTATCATTATTCCATTATCCTCCCTTGTATATATATATATATATATCTTGTGTCAGTGAAATATTTTAAACATGCCCATTCCATGTGTACATTACTATCATATTGATGATGCCTGTCAACAGTCATGTGCATTAGAAGACAGTATATTATGGTAAGATTCATTTTATTGTTATATTAGGGAATTGACTTAAGGCTTTATTTATTTTCCCAAGCATCTGTAATCCATCCGATGAATACTTCGGTTTTTTGTTAATGCAATGTCTTTATTTTTTAAATTTGATTACGGCTTGATTCCACACTGTATATTTGGTACAAGTGTGGAATTTTCAGCATGGATATCGGTAGCCCAAATTTTTCAGGCCGACCATAGATATCAGGTGTGCTTCGTCGGCAGGGGATCAAACTTCGGACCATGTGCATAGTCGGCGAGAGTCCTAACCACTGTTCCACCGACGCAAGATCTCTGTATCTCTTGATATGGTCCATTGAATTACTAGTTATCAGATTTCTCCCACAAACTATATACAAGATGACGGCCACCGAAATCATGTAATTTAAACAATATTTATGCATGCCTATACAACTGGTGTATCCTACAGAGCTAGGAAAAAATATGTACCTTATTATATTATCTTTACTAACTGTGCTTACTAATCGTATGTGTAATTTATCGAATTGATCGTGACTGTAAACTGTCGTCCCTCATGTACGAAAAAATTGGGAACATTCAACGTGCATCTCAATAAAGGCTCTTCGTGAGGTGGATTGTCGGCAACGCTATTTCTAAACTATGTGTATCAATATAGTCACACACATAGAAACCGTTTCTATGAGAGGAACATTGGTAAATAGCGAGGTCACATCTAATGAGAACATGACTTTGTCTGAGACATTAAAATCTTTAATGCTATCAATAAATTTAAACGTATCATCAATGGAAAACTTAGAGACTTGCCTTCTGACTGGTTCCAGTATTTCAGCTAGCTATTGAGCGATTCCGTGATAAGTAGAACCCGCCATATCGGGATCGTACGGAGGGGTAATCCTGTCTTATGAATTTTCGGTAGTCCATACAAACGTGGTATCATGGAGCCTACTGGTCGGATGCTTTCAAATATTTCTGACGAGATGACTGACTTATTCCTCATATTCTTAAAGACATCAGTCACTTTTACTTTTCTAAAACAGATTTCAATCCCTTGTACACCTTGTTGTCAGTCACGTCTCGTAAACCGTTAATGCCCAGCTCTTGCTACGCTCGGGCTCACGCTGTTCCTTGAAGTTTCTCAGAAACGCTTAGTAATAACGGACGCAAAAACCAAAACACCGATTGGCCGCTTTGGAATTCTTTATTGTAACACCAACATATAGAGAATATTTCTACTAAGGTTTCTGATGGTTTACTGCTGACTTCTTTCTGAACAGCGACCGATGAGACGATGACTGTCGTATTGATGCCTCCGCGAAAATTGGGGAAGTTGATTTTGAGCAAACAACCAAGAATTGATCGTTCAATCTTCAACTCCATTGACACTCCCCGGCAAAAAAGGGATCCAACCCTTTTTTCCTTCACGACCAATGCACGTTGACTTGGATGCCAGTGCGAGAACCTGGGTCACACGGACAGAGCTGAAATGGAAAACAAACAGAAAAGCCAACACACCACAAGCATACTCACAGCACAATCTCACACGTCGGTGACGACCTGCGCCTCCAGACAGAGACCTCCTCTTGACATCTTGCAACACAATCGCCACTTGCTAGAATGACTCTTGCAGAATACAACGTGACCATAGCACCACCTCATGATACTCTACGCACATCCTCTTATCTACTCACTACCAATTACCACTGCAATCGCTTGTCACTCATTCTGCCTCAGTTCTAGTAGCGGTGACGCATGCAAGCCTCAGTCGTTTACACTCTTTCTCCCCGGCGTGTCTGACCGCAGCTAACAATTATCTCCGTGTGCATTTCATTCTCAGCAATAGCCTAGCCTCCCCGGAGTATACGACCCATCTGCTGTCCTTAACATCAGTCAATTCATTCATGGATGTAGAAGACTCGAAACAACTTCAGAAGTAATCACGACGAAAATTTTGACAAAAGTACGCAATAAAAACAAGATACGAAAACAACGAGTAAACACAATGAATCCAAAATACACCAATTGATATGACACACCACACATATATGCAAACTGTACACAAAAACTCGCAGTTCATGTCTTGATGGAATTCCTTTGAAGAATCGCAGGACTTACACCAGTACGCCTACAACCCTTCTCACATTGACGATTGTAAGTTGTGGAATGTCCGGACACAAACAAGATTAACCAACAATTACGATGATTGGAACTCACACAACTATTTAACACAAACATATGTACAATCACTACATCAAATGTTGTGGATTCCGGCATGAAAATCTACCCTTGAAGAACTGTAGGACTTACAGCAGTACGCCTACATTCCTTCTCAGGTTGATGATCCAAGTGGAAGTCGTCCGGACACAAACAGAATTACCAAAAGCTAGATGACAGATGATATCAATTCAGTATATACAATATGAACATATGTACAAAATCACACACCAAGCACAGTGGACTGCTCATTGATGCGCTACCCTTTGAAGAACTGTAGGACTTACAGCAGTACGCCTACAACCCTTCTCAGGTTGACGCCCTAGGTTGGAAAATCGTCGCAGAGTTCATTTGCGAACTTCCTTCTATGAGCTATATCCTCAAAGCTATCCCTACACCAGCTAATCCTCGTGAACTAGCTGTGGCATCTCCTGACACCCTCAAGGTGAATTTTGCAGGTTCAACCTGTTGGCCAGGTGCGGTTAAGTGAATAACCACACTTGGGTCTTGTATGCGTGTTTCTGAAACACAGCATACATCAATGGCTCGTGATGCCAGGGTCTTGGCTAGTGATGCTTGTTGTCCTATTTGGCAAAGTGTCCTAACATTAAGAGCTCCTATATGAAATTGGTGGCGCGGCTTTAAGAGGCTATCGGTGGTGGTTTTTTGGCTTCTATCGTTTTTAGTGGACGCAGAGTGGAGAGGAAGTGGAGAGCTATCAAGTCGAGGAGTTGCATCAGTGGAAGGAAGGCAAGATGATAGAGATGAAGATGAAGACAAAGATGAGTGAGTAATAGAGAGGTTTCGTGTGCATTTCGGATTGTGAGGGCGATTGTTAATTCCCGGCTGCCTACACCGTGGAAGTTGGTTGCGTGACCGCAGAGCCCAGGGGACAACTGCTTGAGGCCGGTCACACGCGGCCTGTTTTTGTTCGTTCTTTTTTGCTTGGTGTGTCTCAGTAGCAGATTTATCACTCCCGCCCTGTTACACGGCAGCAGGAATCGCGGTCGTTGTTAATCCGGGCCACGGCCGATCCGGCATGAAATTTTGTAATTTCGTATTGGACATGATGTTGGATTGGGTAGCTGCTTTTTGTTTAACCGCTATCCAAACAACATGCTTGGCATGGTAGAACCTCAAGAGACATAAGTCTGAGCCAGTATAGCTTGAATAGATCATTGCGGTGTTCAAGCCCGACCACCACATCAAGGTAGCAGCATTCGGTCGGGCCGCTGACAAAATACAACTGAGTCTTCTAAACACCTTGAGTTGCAATCTACGAATGTTTGACATGCGATTCGCTCCCGCCAAATGCAAGATGATGTTACAGGACTGGATCACACCGACTCCTAGATTAGAAATAGGGAGTGAAGTGGTAGAGCATGTCGACCGCTTCCCTTATTTGGGAAGTACCATCAGCCAGTGCCAACGGGTTCATCTCTGACGAAATCTCAGCACGGATACAGGGGGCTAGTTTCGCATTTGCCAGTTTACGCCGACTCTGGCGTAAACGAGATATCCGACTATCGACCAAAGGGCGGGTGTACTGCTCATCAGTCCGCTTCATCCTTCTTTATGGCTGTGAGACCTGGCCACTGAGAGTGGAAGACATGAAAAGATTAGCTGTCTTTGATCATAGGTGCCTGCGTTCTATCTTCCGTGTGAAGTGGCATAATAAGGTGAGCAATATTGAGGTTAGGCGTCGGGTTCTAGGTAAACAGGGGAAATCAATCGACGAAGTTGTGAAGTTACATCGACTGAGATGGTTAGGTCATGTGTTATGCATCCCTGACTAGTCATCGCCTTCCTCGACGAGCAATGTTAGCTGATGTAGGGTCAGGCTGGAAAACAGATAGCGGAGGTCAAACAAAAACATGGCACCAGTCAATGAAATCTACTACTGTTAGTCTAAGCCACGTAGGAAGGTGTTGACTTCCTGACCGGTCGGGGTCCTCGGGATGGTAAAAACAAATGGTTGGAAACAATTGGTGACATGGCTCAAAATCGTCGTTCTCGGTGATGGCTGGTGCAGATGCATCCACTCCTTGTCAATATGATTTCCAATGAAACTGTTTTGTTCTTCGTTATTACTCTTCCTTTGTCTCACACCTCTGCTTACTGTCTCTATTATGCTTTCCTTGTACTTTCTTCTCTTGCTTTGTGTACTACAAGGAGGAGGGAGTGTGGCGACTTGAACTGCTGCACATATGTGCAAAGTTTTTTGTCGAAAACAGACAGACGGACAGTGGTTATAGAACCATGTAAAACAGCCACTAGGCAAAAGTTTTTCTTGATTAGGTATGCCCAAATATGGAACAAACTACCTGAGGAAATGCGACTAGCGAGCACATTGGCCTCCTTTGAAAAGGCACTTAATGACACACTAAGTGAGTTTGCAAGTAATACCAGTGCTAATACCCATGTAAGCGTTTCACAAATCATAGGCCCACTTAATGTATGAACTTAGAGACTGCACCTGTTGTTTGTTTTGCCTCTATTTATAATTCCAGACAAAAACGCAGCAGTCATGACAATAACACCCATACAAATAAGAGTCGATCAAATTATGTCTACCTGATACAAAGGGTGAACCATAATCGACATATCAATGAAATATAAGAAAACAAGGTCAAAACTTACCACAACACCACATGGAAAGATATAAGTTACTTGGACATCATTTATAACCCACCAACTGGTCTCCTTTCCAAAAGGAATGCGGCGATGTTTTATCCACAATCGCGAGGATATACCTAAGTTCCCAGCTGCTGTTTTAAACCCTCAGTGGAGGTAGGAGCCAACAAAGTAATGCATTTAAAATATATGTGTACTTCCTATGATCACGGCGACACTCTGTAGAATATGTCAAAATCCATATCATTACCTATACAGTGCCAATAAACCTGGATATCTATGAAACAAGGAAAATATGCTGACAACTGCAGAATCAATAGTACTTCTCTGCATGTTTAACTGTATTCAAACTGCTTTGGTGAGCCTTTTGCATATTATGCTACTTAAAACATCGTTTACGGCAAACTAACTAACGTTTTATAAGCCATTCTTACACTTTGTGAGCAGCCCATCATATCGACCAAATATAACGCAACACTCAGTTGTTACGCGTATTTTCGACAAATTCAAACAATAGTGGTGCCTAGGATTATATCATATAGATTGTTTTAACTTATACAAAGTGCGTTTACTATCAAATAAAGTATAATTATATTTCAATAGTTTACACACAATGATAGGTTTTGTTGTTGGTACAATCATTATTCCATTATCCTCCCTTGTATATATATATATATATATATTTTGTGTCAGTGAAATATTTTAAACATGCCCATTCCATGTGTACATTACTATCATATCGATGATGCCTGTCAACAGTCATGTGCATTAGAAGACAGTATATTATGGTAAGATTCATTTTATTGTTATATTAGGGAATTGACTTAAGGCTTTATTTATTTTCCCAAGCATCTGTAATCCATCCGATGAATACTTCGGTTTTTTGTTAATGCAATGTCTTTATTTTTTAAATTTGATTACGGCTTGATTCCACATTGTATATTTGGTACAAGTGTGGAATTTTCAGCATGGATATCGGTAGCCCAAATTTTTCAGGCCGACCATAGATATCAGGTGTGCTTCGTCGGCAGGGGATCAAACGCCGGACCATGTGCATAGTCGGCGAGAGTCCTAACCACTGTTCCACCGACGCAAGATCTCCGTATCTCTTGATATGGTCCATTGAATCACTAGTTATCAGATTTCTCCCACAAACTATATACAAGATGACGGCCACCGAAATCATGTAATTTAAACAATATTTATGCATGCCTATACAACTGGTGTATCCTACAGAGCTAGGAAAAAATATGTACCTTATTATATTATCTTTACTAACTGTGCTTACTAATCGTATGTGTAATTTATCGAATTGATCGTGACTGTAAACTGTCGTCCCTCATGTACGAAAAAATTGGGAACATTCAACGTGCATCTCAATAAAGGCTCTTCGTGAGGTGGATTGTCGGCAACGCTATTTCTAAACTATGTGTATCAACATAGTCACACATATAGAAACCGTTTCTATGAGAGGAACATTGGTAAATAGCGAGGTCACATCTAATGAGAACATGACTTTGTCTGAGACATTAAAATCTTTAATGCTATCAATAAATTTAAACGTATCATCAATGGAAAACTTAGATACTTGCCTTCTGACTGGTTCCAGTATTTCAGCTAGCTATTGAGCGATTCCGTGATAAGTAGAACCCGCCATATCGGGATCGGACGGAGGGGTAATCCTGTCTTATGAATTTTCGGTAGTCCATACAAACGTGGTATCATGGAGCCTACTGGTCGGATGCTTTCAAATATTTCTGACGAGATGACTGACTTATTCCTCATATTCTTAAAGACATCAGTCACTTTTACATTTCTAAAACAGATTTCAATCCCCTGTAAACGTTGTTGTCAGTCACGTCTCGTAAACCGTTAATGCCCAGCTCTTGCTACGCTCGGGCTCACGCTGTTCCTTGAAGTTTTTCAGAAACGCTTAGTAATAACGGACGCAAAAACCAAAACACCGATTGGCCGCTTTGGAATTCTTTATTGTAACACCAACATATAGAGAATATTTCTACTAAGGTTTCTGATGGTTTACTGCTGACTTCTTTCTGAACAGCGACCGATGAGACGATGACTGTCGTATTGATGCCTCCGCGAAAATTGGGGAAGTTGATTTTGAGCAAACAACCATGAATTGATCGTTCAATCTTCAACTAAATTGACACTCCCCGGCAAAAAAGGGATCCAACCCTTTTTTCCTTCAAGACCAATACACGTTGACTTGGATGCCAGTGCGATAACCTGGGTCACACGGACAGAGCTGAAATGGAAAACAAACAGAAAAGCCAACACACCACAAGCATACTCACAGCACAATCTCACACATCGCTGACGACCTGCGCCTCCAGACAGAGACCTCCTCTTGACATCTTGCAACACAATCACCACTTGCTAGAATGACTCTTGCAGAATGCAACGTGACCATAGCACCACCTCACGATACTCTATGCACATCCTCTTATCTACTCACTACCAATTACCACTGAAATCGCTTGTCACTCATTCTGCCTCAGTTCTAGTAACGATGACGTATGCGAGCCTCAGTCGTCTACATTACCGCTCCCTGGCATGTGTGACCACAGTTAACAATTATCTCCGTGTGCATTTCATTCTCAGCACTAGCCTAGCCTCCCCGGCATATACGACCCATCTGCTGTCCTTAACATCAATCAATTCATTCACGGATGCAGAAGACTCGAAACAACTTCAGAAGTAATCACGACGAATGTTTTAACAAAATTACTCAATAACAACAAGATACGAAAACAACGAGTAAACACAATGAATCCAAAATACACCAATTGATATGACACACCACACATATATACAAACTGTACACAAAACCTCGCAGTTCATGTCTTGATGGAATTCCTTTGAAGAATCGCAGGACTTACACCAGTACGCCTACAACCCTTCTCACATTGACGATTGTAAGTTGTGGAATGTCCGGACACAAACAAGATTAACCAACAATTACGATAATTGGAACTCACACAACTATTTAACACAAACATATGTACAATCACTACATCAAATGTTGTGGATTCCGGCATGAAAAGCTACCCTTGAAGAACTGTAGGACTTACAGCAGTACGCCTACATTACTTCTCAGGTTGATGATCCAAGTGGAAGTCGTCCGGACACAAACAGAATTACCAACAGCTAGATGATGATACCAATTCAGTATATACAATATCAACATATGTACAAAATCACACACCGAGCACATTGCACTGCTCATTGATGCGCTACCCTTTGAAGAACTGTAGGACTTACAGCAGTACGCCTGCAACCCTTCTCAGGTTGACACTCTAGGTTGGAAAATCGTCGCAGAGTTCATTTGCTGACTTCCCTCTATCAGCTATATCCTCAAATCTGAACAGTAAAACGCCCATGTCATTGTATCGTAGAATATAGATGACGAACAAACACACGACATATCTAATCAACCAAGCGTAGGCACAGAGTAATTTACACCAAAGATAATAGCATTCGAATAGTAACTTGGAACTAAAACCTTTATTCATGCAAGGCAATTTGACAATTACCCTCTCGCACACACTTGGCTTATCCTCACTGAACTGACCAATATCTTTCGTCTTTTCAAATGCACCAATACTATCATAGCCATTGCACAAGATACTTGAGTTGATGGGCGTCTGTTTCATTGTGGATGACAACACCAATGACGACTGATTGATACCAATTGATGAACTTAGGGGTGGATCAGAAGCTGTTGTTGTTGTTCGGCTTTCAGATAGTTGTCTAACTGCAAGATTACCACCACTGCTGTCTTTCACTTCTAGTTCGGGTTTAGCACTATCATCTGATGATAGATGGGCTACACGCTGATCAATCACACTGACGGTCTCACAAGTACGCATGCCTTCTGCAACTGCACCTGCATTTATTTCTACTTCACGTTCAAGTTCTACAGAACCTTTATTCAACTCAGCGGTAGTAGGCATTCCCTCCATTCCATCATGATCAACCAAAGAGAAATATGCACTGTCATGATCATTACCACAAATATTCAATTTACCGTCAAGTTCATCATTTTCAAACTCTTTAATAACAGAAGTAGACAATTTTGGTTCCTCCTCACAAATCATTAAAGGTTTTATATCTTCACTCTGACTAGTTATACCTTGTAAACTTGTAGGGTCAGACTTACTTACTTACTTTACTTCGGCTATCTCCTACGGGAGGATGAGCCGGCTTCATGAACGTCTTGAATCATCGCTGCCCAGGCGCGGCAATTTGTAAGAGAGTTCATGAAGTTTCATGGGAATTTTGTACGAGTGATGTCCCCAGCATTGCTCGGCCTTTTGTTTGAGAGTGCAGCTCTAGCCTTTACACAGCCAAGTGTGACCTACAAGGCAGTAGGAGTGGAGTAAGGAGTCCACTATCCATTGGCAGCCGGTGACCGGAGTTCGGTTCATACGCCTTTTTGAATGGGGCCAGACATCCAGGACATCCAACAAGCCCTTTGTCCATACGTCTGCCGGTGAGCTCCAGTGAGCTTCATACGCCAGTCGTTGGAGGTTTGGAATCAGGGTTTAGCCATCTCCCCTAGACCGTCATCCAATGGACAGTCAACCCGGTGGAGAGCGCCGGGCATCCGCTTTCGCCCTCTCACTTTGGTGAGAAACACCTCCGCCACGTGAAGGCAGTGAGTAGGACTCCCTCAGGAGAGGCTATGTAAGACGCCCGGTCATATGGGAGCATTTCAAGAGGTGTGCGGAGGGGTGGCCAACCCGCAGCGCAAGGCACCCACCCCCGACCATCCTGAGGCTTTGGAGGCAGAACTGTATTCTGAAGCAGTAACTCTATTCTGTGACACTCTATTCAACAATGGCTTACCAGTTGTAACTACAGACTTATTCACCGCACCGTTACTGTCACACAATTTGGAGTCAGGCCTGGAGTTTACATTTAGCTTATCACTGAACTTGCTCACTGGTTCACAGTTCACCTCTGTATGCACCTCTTGCAAACGTGTAAAACACAACCGTGTTTGTCTTGCATCTTGTAACTTATCTGTTGAGGATGTACTACGAAACCTGTTGCACTCACTAAGTTTATATGCATTACTAGACATCATGGAGCCTTCTCGATATCCACCTCTCTGAGGCCTTTTCGTCATCAACGATTGCGTTTTTCCCTCAGACTGCTCTATTCTAGGGGTGGGATGCAATATACTGGCAAACTTGCTCATAGATTGATTGACACTAGTATTTACCAGTTTCAGGATATCATCAAACCTTGGCTCGATACCGTCATCCTCCATACGGGAGCTTATCTTCACCCACTTCTTTGCAGTCGAGTAGGTAGGCGTCTTGCTATTACTTCTAGTAAAAACTCGAGTTAAATTCACTCATGCGATTCATCGAAATCATTCCATTCTTGTAAATGAGGAAATTATCCAAAAACTCAGTGAGTGCCTTGGAGTCATCCTGTAATTGACCACCATTACCCTTAACAGCCTCGAATAATTTCCCTACAATCATCGAAGGTCTTCCAAACCTTTGACGTAGTATGCTCATAGCCTCGTAGTAGCCCTCTTTTGGCTTCATAAACTTACAGCACTGTATAGCTCTTGAAGCATCTCCAGTGCAATATCTCATCAAATACATTAACTTCAATTCATCACTTAATAGAAAACTACTCAACATGATCTCAAACTCCTTTACAAATTGTAAATAATCAGCTGGGTTTCCATCGAAACACCGTGGTTCAAATTTAGGGAGTTCGATGTTCCTATTGTCCCTGAACGGCGAAACAGTAACATCAACCATGTCATGCTTAACATCAGACACATCGTTACAATTAACAGACAAGTCACCATGACTTACTTTCCTGTTTGCATCGAAGACGCTCTGTCCCTTCTTTGACCCAGGCATTGTTGAACTTGACCCAATTCCAAAAAAGTTCCAGATATTGCTTGTTCAAAGAGGACTTGACCGGCACCAGGGAAGATGAACGGTGACTGTCCAAACTTTCACCAACTGTCTGAATCCGCCAAAGTCTGTTTCTACCATCAGAAACTGTCAGTCACGTCTCGTAAACCGTTAATGCCCAGCTCTTGCTACGCTCGGGCTCACGCTGTTCCTTGAAGTTTCTCAGAAACGCTTAGTAATAACGGACGCAAAAACCAAAACACCGATTGGCCGCTTTGGAATTCTTTATTGTAACACCAACATATAGAGAATATTTCTACTAAGGTTTCTGATGGTTTACTGCTGACTTCTTTCTGAACAGCGATCGATGAGACGATGACTGTCGTATTGATGCCTCCGCGAAAATTGGGGAAGTTGATTTTGAGCAAACAACCAAGAATTGATCGTTCAATCTTCAACTCCATTGACAATATTCGTCCCTCACATATAATCTCTTGATTCTTTCTACAAACTCAAAACTATATTTTACGCTATTTTTCACAAGTTTCTTGTGCAACGGCTATAAAAGTTCCACCAGCCATTTCACAGTTGAATGGTATGGTGAGCTAGACATATCGAAGACTGGTCTCAGTGGCGAGCCGTTTTCGCGAATCTTTGGTAAGCCATATAACCTGGGTATCGCCGTGCCTGCAGGTTTTAGTGTTTCATACAAGGCACGTGAAATATGACCTTCTTGTTTCAACCTTTTTTAAGACTCTGTTGGCTGTCTCTCAGTCCTCGCCGTTGTATCTTTGTTGGTTGTTAGTTCCTGATATTTACATGCATCACTTAATACAGTCTCCCTTTTGTTAAGGTAATCAGACTTCTCGATGATAACGACTTTCGAGCCTTTGTCAGGTCTGGAGATAACTATATTCTCATTCGCTTTCAATTGCTTAAAAGCTTCGTGATGCCTATTGTGTATTCACTAGCCGACTAATATTTACTTCAAGAAATAAACACAGACTGTCCTGTCTCGCCTCTTCCATATGTATTTACCAGTTTAATTGCCCATGTGGAGCTAGTTGCATAGGGCGTGCGATCAGACAAGCTCATCGTCAAATTTCTGATCACCTCCCATCTTGGTTTGGCAAGGGTCCGAATAAGGCCGCTATACGCAGCTCAGTACTAGCTCATCTCCTCGATACTGGACATCAAGTCGACTCTAACAAAGATTTCAAAGTTATTTATCATATATCGCCCAACCTCTCGCCCCATGGTCTATGAGTACGACTTTCACATACAACAGAGGCAATCGGAATTCATCCGAGCAAGCCAAATCTATGTATCAGTTCAAAAGAAATTTGAACAGTCCCTTTCTTTGCCATAGCCAACTACATAAAGTATGTATTAATATTTTAAAACGATTTTTCCCCTCCCCTTGTAACTATCTTTTGACTTTGTTAATTTTTACCATCCTAGCTAATTCTATTAGCTTGTTTGTATTTTGCGTAGCTCTTCTGAGTCATCCTATTCCTCTTAGTCATCATCGCTATTTTGCAAATTTCTTGAATATGTAATAAATTGTTGCCAACGCCTAAGAATCAACTTATCTTGAACTCCGCAGTCCTATCAAAGAGTAATTTGTAAGTGCAGGTCCTTCCACCGAACCATTATTGTTTTTCACTAGAGAAACGACTAGCAATTTAATGATATCATTTTCCTTGCGTTCTACTGTGAAGTTACGACTCAGATATCCGTGTGAATCATTCATTCCTCTGTGTTCTTCTAGTTACACATGAGTCAAAACGTGAGTTGTGCATTGAAAACGCCATATTAGACCTCATTCTTATCAATCACAGTCTACTTCACTTTGTCCTCGCTATCGTTACGCTAATCATAGTCCTGTGGACTTTTGACACAAACCCAACTACTGGAAACCTCCTAAACCCAATTCTCTCTCTCCCTTAATTGTAATATTTAGTAAATTTGTGTTGGTCAATCAACTTTGTTTGATACCATTCCCAATCTATTATCTAACTGAAACGCGAATTTCGCATAACATCAAACCACGAGATACGCCACGCGGAAGACACTCACACACAATGCACAAGAGACAGATAGAGTGACTCAGGGACAGAATTATGGAGTGACGACAAACAAACTGCAGTCAGGTAGACAACCACCTTGATAGACACTCACTTCCTGGCTTCTACTGAGGCATAATCGGCCACGCGATACTAATTCCACAGAATGATAACTTATCGAGCCGGAGATTCATACTGTCTCTCGTACCACACATACACAGAACAACTGAACACGTGTCTATATGGCCAGCCACCATGCAGACGGTGGAAACGGTCGTCACTCGGAATCCGACATTTTTTTAATATATTCTCATTTTGTACATGAGGGACGCCAGTTTACACGCATCACCAATATGACAGACTGCATATGCGATTAGCAGTCATACTTGATAATAATGCTTTAATAAAATATATATATTTTTCCTACCTGTGTACAGGCATGGATAAGCATTATTTAAATTTCATAAATTTGGTTTATGGTTAAATTACATGGTTGCTGATGTTTTTGTCTTTGGTTTGTGGGAACAGTTTGATAACCAGTCATGCAATGGAGCACATCATGAAATATAGGAATATTGACTTCGCAATACCAAAAAACCCAAGTATGTTTTGGATGGATTACAAATACTTGGGAAAAAATAAAGCTTGAAGTAACTCCCCAATATAACATAGGTGTGTACAAAACCGAATCTTATTCTTGATTTGTTTCCGAATTTGGTAGTCATTAAAATAAGTGATACACTTGCATAGTTTCGTCAGCATTTTCATCGTAACATCACGAGTGAAATATACTCAATGTAGAATAATAAATAAATAAATTTATTCTCATAGTACAGTACATGAGGGACGCCAGTTTACAGGCATCATCAAATTGTTACAGAAATAAAACCATATTATTCAGTCACAATTTACAGGTGGTAGCAAAATATGTTTTACATGTACGCTGGAGATTATACATACACTTGATAAATGACATCATGGAGCCTTCTCGATATCCACCTCTCTGAGGCCTTTTCGTCATCAACGATTGCGTTTTTCCCTCAGACTGCTCTATTCTAGGGGTGGGATGCAATATACTGGCAAACTTGCTCATAGATTGATTGACACTAGTATTTACCAGTTTCAGGATATCATCAAACCTTGGCTCGATACCGTCATCCTCCATACGGGAGCTTATCTTCACCCACTTCTTTGCAGTCGAGTAGGTAGGCGTCTTGCTATTACTTCTAGTAAAAACTCGAGTTAAATTCACTCATGCGATTCATCGAAATCATTCCATTCTTGTAAATGAGGAAATTATCCAAAAACTCAGTGAGTGCCTTGGAGTCATCCTGTAATTGACCACCATTACCCTTAACAGCCTCGAATAATTTCCCTACAATCATCGAAGGTCTTCCAAACCTTTGACGTAGTATGCTCATAGCCTCGTAGTAGCCCTCTTTTGGCTTCATAAACTTACAGCACTGTATAGCTCTTGAAGCATCTCCAGTGCAATATCTCATCAAATACATTAACTTCAATTCATCACTTAATAGAAAACTACTCAACATGATCTCAAACTCCTTTACAAATTGTAAATAATCAGCTGGGTTTCCATCGAAACACCGTGGTTCAAATTTAGGGAGTTCGATGTTCCTATTGTCCCTGAACGGCGAAACAGTAACATCAACCATGTCATGCTTAACATCAGACACATCGTTACAATTAACAGACAAGTCACCATGACTTACTTTCCTGTTTGCATCGAAGACGCTCTGTCCCTTCTTTGACCCAGGCATTGTTGAACTTGACCCAATTCCAAAAAAGTTCCAGATATTGCTTGTTCAAAGAGGACTTGACCGGCACCAGGGAAGATGAACGGTGACTATCCAACATTTCACGAACACTCCAAACCGTGAAAAACTGACGTCGTACCGTCAGAATGTGTCAGGCGCGTCTCATAAACGGTTAATGCACAGCTCTTGCGTCACTCGGGCTCACGCTGTTCCTTGAAGTTTCTCAGAAACGCTTAGTAATAACGGACGCAAAAACCAAAACACCGATTGGCCGCTTTGGAATTCTTTACTGTAACACCAACATACAGCCAACTTTAAAATTAAGCTTTAAAACTAAGGTCTATGAACAAATATTACAATAATAAATCACAATATTACTTCTGACGGTTTTGTCCTGACATCTTTCTGAACAGCGACCGATGAGACGATGACTGTTGTGTTGATGCCTCGCGAAAATCGGGGAAGTTGGTTTTGAGCAAACAACCATGAATTGATCGTTCAATCTTCAACTACATTGATACATGAAATTCAAAGATGTTTTAATGAACGCGTCTGATATTCGCCGAGGTAACCCAGTCAATCACGTAGAACATGAATCAAGTCATCCCAAACCTGTACCAAGTTGTCTTTGACAAGCACATTATAACAGTAGTAATCACACACTACAAGTCAGACGAACAACTGACCTCAATATATACACATCACAAAGTTTCATCACATATGGAAACAACGTATTTCAAGATGAAAACGTAATGGCACTTACGAGCTGGCTACTTGTTGAGTCAGAGATCGTAATTCTCTCGGTGGCATTCCTATCTCCGTTTTACTGCCCTTCTTTGAGTTCAGACGATACATTGAGATTGCTTCAACGAAGTACATGTATACCATTTTCTGATGGAAAGCAAGGTCCCAACAGTTTGTAGTAACTCTCACTGTCTTCCCGACTCTGCCACCTTCATCTGGTCTGTTTGGGATTCTCAGTGGCCTCTGAATGTTAAGTCTGAAGTAAAGAAATTCAATCGCCAATCAAAGGAAGCAATGAGGCCAATCTCTCTTACGCTTTACTCCATTTCAACTCACCTTGAAAGCTCACAAGACATGTCACACCTGAAACAATCAAAACAAAATTAGACAGTTAGGCAGCAGCAACACAAAACATCTTGTGTAATCTGGAAAGACAAAACGAATACTACTCACACAGCCTTCTTCATAGGCAACCTCGCTTTCCAGTGGTAATGACGATGGAATGTCACTACGTTCACGAGGTACATGCGTGATCCATGCAGGCTTCTTTGATACCCCTGAAATATCACCAACACGTGACCTGAAGGATGAAACACAATACACATGTACAGTGTTATTTCTAAATTCATCTAGTAGCTTTCACAATCGAAACACTGTCAACGTTAACATCACACTCTCAGGTATTTTTGCTTAACAGATTCGGTCAGCGGTGAAACCTTCACACATCACAAGATCAACGCATAGTCACGTCTGTGCTAACTCGTATTCAAATGTCAAAACTCAATCCAATGATGATTTCCACTCACTCGTATGTACACGGTTCAAAACAAACAACAGTTAGACAAAGACAAATATACACTCACCGGCATGTTGACGGGCTACGTTGAAATGTCGGATACTCAGTAGGTTGTGAAGATCTGCAAGCGAAACAACAATTTAAACCTCCAAAACAATGAAAACGGTGACCAAATCATACCGAAATGCTTCTTCAGACTGTCGAAAATCACCTCCTCGAGAAAGGCCACATTAAAAGCTCTTCTGAGCTGTGTACAACCACAGTACCTTAGAACATACACACTAATCTGACTCACTAAGTTGCACGATTACTTCACATCAAAGCAGCCTGCGATTATTCGTGTGCTTCAAGTTAGGGAAAACCAAGGAACCCCATGAAACAAAATCACAAACAGCGTAACACACATTACACCGAACAGGAAATTGAATCATGCACAGCAGGCTTGTGCAGATATTCGTCCTGGTGAAGAACCAGCGATCCTTTATAATGTCAGAAAAATTTATCGGAATTCATAGTAACAATATTACAAGTGATCGCGGGTTCTTCGCCAGGACGAATGTCTGCACATGCTCTTGGGATTGCCGCCAACTCCTCTACCAATACATTCTCGACTTGTTCTTCTTGACAAACGCCATCACGATAGAACAGTATACGCGTTGGGAAACGCCCATTTGTATTTCGAAAGTAAACCTGCAAAACAACAACAAAAACAAGCAACAACAGAAGCGTGCTCCAACAACATCAATCACTTCACAGTTGGCCCACAATGGAAACCAACCTCAAGCAACTCCTTGACAATAAGACGCATGTCGTCGATTATTTCTCTCTCTCTCCGCTAATCCCCTCTTCATTTGTCGCCTGTTGGCGGATCACTACCGCGTATCTCATTAGATCCGGTGATACACTACTGATAACAGAAGCCACTGCCACTGACTTCCGAAATTTACGATGAGTTTGTGTAGGTGCCGGATGGGACACGCCCGCCCCAAACACCATCAGAAACCCACCACTGTCCATAATCAGGTCGGGGATCTGCCAGTTCACACCACCCAGTTTGCCATTCAGCTTCAAGTAAGAGGTTAACTCCATTATGGATAAGATTTTATTTTTTAAAGGTTGACGGATATTAAAGTTTTGACGTGATATCTCGTTCAACAACTTCTAATTAATTTATTCTCGCGTACCAAAGACAAAGCAAGAGCCAATAATTGATCGTCCGAACCAAGATATATATTTAGTAACCAAAACCAGCCGTTAGACGAACGCTTAGCTAGCTAGTGATCGTGCACGTTACACGACGGGTACCAAATGGCGGGGATGCTTGACCGGAAGCCTTCAGCTAAACAAGTCGACTTAAACAGTGGTGGTCAGCATCCAATGAGTGATTGCTGTGGTCAATAATTTTGGGGAATTATTTACCGCTACAGCTCACTCCCCCCTAGTGGGGTCGTGAGGACCCTAAGACAGAACCAGCCGGAAGTAAAAAAACTCGATGGTTCCCTTTCGGGTGAAAAAAATCTTCCGAGCGGCTTGGTCGTATGCCTACTGGTTTGTCTGCCTATGCTAATAGGGTGTTTGTACATAGCTTCCTGTTGTTGTTTTTCGTTGGATTCCGTGCTTCGTTTGTTTCCTGTCCAGTGCCCGTCGCACCTGGAAAAGAAAACAAGAACGCTAAGAACCATGTCGAGGAAAATGTACGAAATGAGCTTTTTGGTTAAAAAAAATTGTGTGCATTTACTATACAGTAAAATAATGCTAAGTTCAGAACATCGAAAAAAAATACATCTAATTAATTTTTTTGTGTATGTTACATGAACTGTTGAAAAAAATTTTTTGTGTTCGGTGGTACTGTATATAAAAAAAATTTATACGTCAAAAAAAATAGTTAGTACCACGAACGAGTGAGTTGCGTGAATCACACGAATTCGTTAAGTCAAATAAGTGTGCAGATATTCTGGGAACCTTACGGTGCGTCCAGAACGGGTTTTCTTGGGAGGCTCGATAGAAGGTTCGGTAGCTGTCGCTGTGCTAGTGACTTCATCGATGTCTAAACGATCTTCTGTTACTTGTGGATTTTGGGGTACGTTGAGCTCTATGCTAATAGGATTACCCTCCAAGTAAGCCGGTTTCAGACGGTCAATGCTGACGGTGTCCTCGCGGCCGTTTTTGTCCAAGACAAAGAATTTATCAGAACGTTTAATTACTTTATAAGGTCCGTCATATGGGGGTTCCAGGGGTCTGCGCACAGAGTCGCGACGAACAAATACATGTGAAGAAGTTTTCAAACACGGATGAACGAAAACATCAATGGACTGTGGGCGAAGGGGAGCAGGTTTAACTGAACGCATTGCGTTTGTAAGCCTGCTGACGTATGAAGCGTGATCTACCACTGGTGGGAAGCTCGAGGGAGAAACAAATTCACCAGGCAGTCGCAGTGTCGTGCCATATACTAGCTCGGCGCTAGTACAACCAGCATCGGTTTTCAAGGCGTTTCGTATCCCTAGGAGAACTAACGGAGGGATTCAGTCCAATGGGTGGTGTTTGCAGCTGACAGACCAGCTTTCAGCTGTCTGTGTAGACGTTCTACCATACCATTAGCTTGAGGATGGTAGGCTGTTGTTCGAAATCGCATGCAACCTAATATTTTAGTCAGGGCGAAGAATAAGCCACTTTCGAATTGCCGCCCGCGATCAGTTGTTATGGAAGATGGGCATCCAAAGTTAGCAATCCATCTTTCTACGAAGACGCGTGCGACTGTTTCAGCAGATACGTCCTTGATGGGTACTGCTTCCGGCCATCGTGTGAAGCGATCTATGCAAGTTAAAATATAAGTATATCCATGTGATTCAGGAAGGGGACCAACCAAATCTATATGGACGTGTTCGAAACGAGCGTCAGGGAGAAGAAAGGTGCCAAGTGGGCTTTTGGTGTGTCTTATCACCTTGCACTTTTGACAAGCTAAGCACGTTTGTGCCCATTCCCTTACTTCTTTATTAATGCCAGGCCAACAAAACCGACTAGTTACGAGCTTGACAGTAGTTCGAATACCTGGGTGAGATAAGCCATGCAACGTATTGAAGACGTTACGGCGATAGCTTTTAGGCACGATGGGGCGAGGAGTACTCGTGGAAATGTCACATAGAATAGTATCTCTTCCCATACCTAAGGGTTTCTCAGCTAATTGTAGAGTTGTTTTCGACAACTCATGTTGAAGCTCGGTGTCTTCTTTTTGAAGACGAGCCAGTTTTACAAGGTCTATGCCGTCGATTTGGGTGAAAGAACAAACGCGCGACAAGGCATCTGCGACAGTGTTGTTTACTCCGGATACATGGCGAATATCTGATGTAAACTGTGAGACGTAATCCAGTTGTCGTGATTCCCTGGGTGAATACTTATCTGAAGGTGAGTTCAGAGAGTACGTCAGAGGTTTGTGATCCGTAAAAATTATAAATTCACGACCCTCTACCGAATGTCTAAAATGTCGTATAGCACAGTACATAGCCAGAAGTTCTCTGCCGAATGTGCTGTACTTCGTTTCAGCTAATTGAAGGCGCCTCGAGAAAAAGGCAAGTGGTTGCCACTCATTGTCAACTAGCTGTTGTAGAACTGCGCCGATTGCAGTGTTTGATGCATCAACCGAGATACTTAACGGTGCCGTTGGATCCTGATACATCAGAAGTGTGGCATTCGCAATAGCTTTTTTAATCTGGGTAAAAGCATTTCGAGCAGACGCGTCAAGTTCTATGGACTTGTTATTCCCTCGAAGGAGGTCTGTCAATGGCTGAATCAAAGAGGCACAGTTGGGAATAAAGCGTCGATAATAACTTACTAAGCCGTTAAAAGTGCGGAGACTTTTCACCGTCTGTGGCTCTGGAAAGTTCAGTATAGCCTCGACCTTAGTAGCCAGTGGGCGAATGCCCTTGCAGTCAATAGTGTGACCCAGAAAGTCGAGTGAGTCAACACCGATTTGACATTTTTGAATATTAATGGTAACACCATGTTGGCGTAACCTGTCAAATGCCAAGTCCAAGTGCCTAAGGTGAGTTTCCTTGTCTGGACTGGCAATGAGGCAGTCGTCTAAGTATGCGTATACAAAGTCGAGACCGCGAAATACTTCGTCAATGAAGCGTTGGAATGTTTGGGCTGCATTCCGAAGACCGAATGGCATACGTAGAAATTCAAAAAGTCCGAAAGGCGTAATGATAGCCGTTTTCGGGATGTCTTCTGTTGCCATCGGGATTTGGTTATACGCTTTAACCAAGTCGATTTTGGAGAATATAGTCGCGCCGGATAAGGTTGCCGTCAAGTCGTGTATATGAGGCAACGGGTAGCAATCAGGGGTTGTTTTGGCATTCACTCGCCGGTAATCACCGGTGGGTCGCCAATCGTTGCTATCCTTTTTCGGAACCATATGAAGTGGGGATGCCCATGGGCTATTCGAAGGTCGAATGATGCCAAGGCTAAGCATATGGTCAAATTCATTCCTGGCGATTCTCAGTTTGTCAGGAGCTAATCGTCGTGCTTTAGATGTCACAGGTTGTCCTGTGGTAATGATGTGGTGCATAACATTGCTGGTTATGCACGGTAGGTCGTTCGACGGGCAATTAAGTTCCGGATACTTGTCAACATAGGTTGAAAAGTTGGATCAAGAATTGCCTTTATCTTAACGGGTGACAAACTAGGGCCTATGTGGCTGATGCCTTTGATAGACAGACTAGTAGTATTGTCAATCAGTCGTTTTCGGCGGACGTCTACGAGTAAATCATGATGATTAAGTAGGTCCGTGCCAATGATGGGCATTGTAACGTCAGCGAGAAGGAAAATCCACCGAATAGGTTTGCGTAAACCTACGTTCAGATAGACGTATTTCCTACCAAAGGTTGCGATTGGTTTTCCATTTGCAGCCTGTAAGTTGAAGGTAGGTTCCTTCTGTCGATCTGCTGCTGTAGCAGGAAGGACGCTGACTTCGGCGCCTGTGTCGACTAAGTATCGAGTCTGGCTTATCACATCATGGATGTAAAGTAGGCGGCTAGTGCCACCGGCGACGGTTGCCGCTAACGCGTGCCGGCGGGATAGTTTCCCACAGACTTTGAGACATTTCCGAAGTTACAAGGCTTACGGCAACACTTCGCTTCTTGGCCATAGGTGTTGTGGTACCAGCACCAGTCAGGGTTTTTCAGTGAACGTGGTTTGGACTTAGATCGACCACGTGAGTTCCTGCGTTGAGGAGATTTAGGACGACGGTCGGAGGAGTTTGAATGCATGTTTGACCTAAACATCTGCTGAAGGGAGTTGCATAACTCTATCATTGCAGGATCCTCACTCGAAGTCTGCTTAGTCATTGAGCATATTTCGGGAACAGACCGTTTAGTTATTTCTAGAATCTTATCTGCAGTAATAGCTAAGTTCTCTATTACAGTACCCTCAAGTGTCACAAGTACGGTCTGTACAGATTGTGGCAACTTGGTTAAGAAGAGTTCTCTAAACAGTCCTTCGTCGAACTGACTTTGGCCGACGACTTGTTTCATTCTTGTCAGCATGCTCACGGCTGACTGATCTCCTAACTCGATGTTGCGAAATAATTCATCTAGACGTTGTCTGTCCGTGAGAACGTTTCTCCTGAGGAGGGATGCTTTGAGCAACTCGTACGAGTTACTTACCTCGGGACTCAACATCTGTGATGTTACGTACTTGCTGAATTCCCGCGGTAGGGCGTGAATAACTGCAAGTAACTGTGAACGTTGATCGGTTATCCCATGCTCACAAAAATCTGCTTCAGCTAGCAGAAACCACGTTTCAGCATTATCTGGCCAGTATGGTACGAGCTGAATGGTTTTAGGAGTTGAGCGGATACGGATGACCTTGGGACTAAGATCACTCATGACGAAAATTATGTCGAATAATATATAATAATAATGTATATTCTCATATAAACATATAAATTTACATGAAAATGCATGCCATTTTTACAGGCACGATCAAGTATGATATAATATCAAATCGTAGATTGTCTACAAGTTAATAATGTTTCAACAGTTAAATATTTGATATATATATAAATACACATTGTCTGAACTAGGCTGTATAGTTATTGAATTGTACAGTTGTCCTCCAGGTTGAGCGGGAAAATCGACTTCGTTTCGTTTTCATCTTGTGGTTGTCGGCATACGGTAACCAACCAATATTGAGGTAAGTACAACGTTTACAAGGGATTGAAAGCTGTTTTAGAAAAGTAAAAGTGCTGAGGTGAATCATTAAATTGTAATGAAATAGGTAAGTGCAAGTATCATTAATAAATGCATTAATAAAAATAAACTCCCTAGGCTGACAACGTTCATTTGCAATGTATAATCCTACACGTATACCTCGTAATATCATGATGTCCACTTTTGGTTTTAATACATTTATCCTCAGTTGTGCCAGTTGTTTTTGTTTTATACCTTTTTGTGCATTTAATGTACAACCGTACCCTTCAGAGAGTAGGAATATAATAAGTCATAAAGAGCTGTAAAATGTTAGGTTTAATGGGATATAATGAGGATCAAGTAAAGACGTTATTGGAAAATGAATGAGATAAGACATTGTGAAGTGGTATTTAAAGATCAGTCAATGGACAGCAAGTTAGTTTATAAGATGCCCCATAAATCTGTGCACATCCCACATGGTCGCATCTCAACAATAGGCTGGGCGAATAGTATATATTTAGAGGTAGAAGCATGATCTGTCAAGGCGTTCATTATTATCTTTTTCAAGATAAAGATATAAGCCCCATAAAAATCAGAAATATCTCGAGCCTTTAATTTGTGTATATGGTACAAGAACAAATACAAAATGGAACGAACTCACCGGGGTTGTCTGCGGATTTATCGTGGATGAAGTTCGCGGTTGGGCTCACCAGTTTAAAGGTTGACGGATATTAAAGTTTTGACGTGATATCTCGTTCAACAACTTCTAATTAATTTATTCTCGCGTACCAAAGACAAAGCAAGAGCCAATAATTGATCGTCCGAACCAAGATATATATTTAGTAACCAAAACCAGCCGTTAGACGAACGCTTAGCTAGCTAGTGATCGTGCACGTTACACGACGGAATATCAAATGGCGGGGATGCTTGACCGGAAGCCTTCAGTTAAACAAGTCGACTTAAACAGTGGTGGTCAGCATCCAATGAGTGATTGCTGTGGTCAATAATATTGGGGAATAATTTACCGCTACAATTTTGATAAATCACACAGTGTTGAACAGTTATATTAACTGATGACGTTTCGAGCACAAACTATTGCCCCTCATAATCATATCAAGTTACTCACTCACACAACTGTTTTTCTTCAGTTATATACATGTGTGGAATCGATTAGATATTGGATTAAAAATCAGTATGAGATAATGTAAAAATTCATGTAATGTATAAAATTCATCAGGAAGATGAGTAAAGGCCAAAAATAAAATAAAAATATTTGTGGAACTAGTAATGATAACAAAAATAAGAGAGAATATAAGTTATCCACTGTTATCCCATATAAGGAGGGGACATCTGAGACCCTACGTAGGGATTCTTACTTAATAAAGCAGGAATTAGGGTGGCATTCAAACCTACAAACTCACTCAGGGACAGGCTCTGTAGGTTAAAGGACTCTGTTGACCCAGTTAGACAAAATAATATAATTTACAAAATACCCTGCAATGACTATGTGTTAGGTCAACCACATAGGTCAAACTAGTAGGTCGGGGATAGTCAGATGATCAGAACATAGGAATTTAGCCAAGGGAAGAATGGTTGACCCTGAAAAGTTAGGTAGTTTAGAAAAAGCTCAGCTATTGCACTTCACTCAATAACAAACAACCACACAATAGCATGGTGGGAGAGGGTTAAAATTCTAAAAAGTTATATAGGTGGGTGGAGACAGAGAGATTGATTTCGGAATCCTTGTTCAATGAGTCTACATCCAACACATGCAACAGAAACGACTCAATGCAAATGCCAGAAATATGGAAGATATTACTACCTCAAGTCAAATCAGAAGAGGATAATAAATAATCTTAAAATTCTATTTCAATTCAAACACATCACAACATTCTAACAAGTAGCTTATAATGACTGTATAAACACTCGCTTTTTGATGGATGACACTCGTATTTTTATTTCCGAATGTGCTGCATCTTATACTGATTTTTAATCCAATATCTAATCGATTCCACACATGTATATAAATGAAGAAAAACAGTTGTGTGAGTGAGCAACTTGATATGATTATGAGGGGCAATAGTTTGTGCTCGAAACGTCATCAGTTAATATAACCGTACAACACTGTGTGATTTATCAAAATAAAATCTTATCCATAATGGAGTTAACCTCTTACTTGAAGCTGAATGGCAAACTGGGTGGTGTGAACTGGCAGATCCCCGACCTGATTATGGACAGTGGTGGGTTTCTGATGGTGTTTGGGGCGGGCGTGTCCCATCCGGCACCTACACAAACTCATCGTAAATTTCGGAAGTCAGTGGCAGTGGCTTCTGTTATCAGTAGTGTATCACCGGATCTAATGAGATACGCGGTAGTGATCCGCCAACAGGCGACAAATGAAGAGGGGATTAGCGGAGAGAGAGAGAAATAATCGACGACATGCGTCTTATTGTCAAGGAGTTGCTTGAGGTTGGTTTCCATTGTGGGCCAACTGTGAAGTGATTGATGTTGTTGGAGCACGCTTCTGTTGTTGCTTGTTTTTGTTGTTGTTTTGCAGGTTTACTTTCGAAATACAAATGGGCGTTCCCCAACGCGTATACTGTTCTATCGTGATGGCGTTTGTCAAGAAGAACAAGTCGAGAATGTATTGGTAGAGGAGTTGGCGGCAATCCCAAGAGCATGTGCAGACATTCGTCCTGGCGAAGAACCCGCGATCACTTATAATGTTGTTCCGATCAATTGTACTGACATTATAAAGGATCACTGGCTCTTCACCAGGACGAATGTCTGCACATGCTCTTGGGATTGCCGCCAACTCCTCTACCAATACATTCTCGACTTGTTCTTCTTGACAAACGCCATCACGATAGAACAGTATACGCGTTGGGGAACGCCCATTTGTATTTCGAAAGTAAACCTGCAAAACAACAACAAAAACAAGCAACAACAGAAGCGTGCTCCAACAACATCAATCACTTCACAGTTGGCCCACAATGGAAACCAACCTCAAGCAACTCCTTGACAATAAGACGCATGTCGTCGATTATTTCTCTCTCTCTCTCCGCTAATCCCCTCTTCATTTGTCGCCTGTTGGCGGATCACTACCGCGTATCTCATTAGATCCGGTGATACACTACCGATAACAGAAGCCACTGCCACTGACTTCCGAAATTTACGATGAGTTTGTGTAGGTGCCGGATGGGACACGCCCACCCCAAACACCATCAGAAACCCACCACTGTCCATAATCAGGTCGGGGATCTGCCAGTTCACACCACCCAGTTTGCCATTCAGCTTCAAGTAAGAGGTTAACTCCATTATGGATAAGATTTTATTTTGATAAATCACACAGTGTTGTACAGTTATATTAACTGATGACGTTTCGAGCACAAACTATTGCCCCTCATAATCATATCAAGTTGCTCACTCACACAACTGTTTTTCTTCAGTTATATACATGTGTGGAATCGATTAGATATTGGATTAAAAATCAGTATGAGATAATGTAAAAATTCATGTAATGTATAAAATTCATCAGGAAGATGAGTAAAGGCCAAAAATAAAATAAAAATATTTGTGGAACTAGTAATGATAACAAAAATAAGAGAGAATATAAGTTATCCACTGTTATCCCATATAAGGAGGGGACATCTGAGACCCTACGTAGGATTCCTAATAAAGCAGGAATTAGGGTGGCATTCAAACCTACAAACTCACTCAGGGACAGGCTCTGTAGGTTAAAGGACTCTGTTGACCCGGTTAGACAAAATAATATAATTTACAAAATACCCTGCAATGACTATGTGTTAGGTCAACCACATAGGTCAAACTAGTAGGTCGGGGATAGTCAGATGATCAGAACATAGGAATTTAGCCAAGGGAAGAATGGTTGACCCTGAAAAGTTAGGTAGTTTAGAAAAAGCTCAGCTATTGCACTTCACTCAATAACAAACAACCACACAATAGCATGGTGGGAGAGGGTTAAAATTCTAAAAAGTTATATAGGTGGGTGGAGACAGAGAGATTGATTTCGGAATCCTTGTTCAATGAGTCTACATCCAACACATGCAACAGAAACGACTCAATGCAAATGCCAGAAATATGGAAGATATTACTACCTCAAGTCAAATCAGAAGAGGATAATAAATAATCTTAAAATTCTATTTCAATTCAAACACATCACAACATTCTAACAAGTAGCTTATTATGTTATAAACCGAAAACTTGGGAACTGTGGGAGAGTATAACTCCATCAAAGCAGCCTTCGACTATTCGTGTGCTTCAAGTTCGGGAAATCCAAGTAACCCCATGAACACACAATCACACAAAGGGTAACACACCTCTCACCAAACAGGAAATCGAATCATGCACACCAGGCTATTAACTAGCTACAAACTTCACTACACCAGGTCCGAAAAGCTTTTAGTCTCTATGTAGAGAAAACCACTTCCCGAGAATCCACATTGATAAAACACAAAATGATCGAGCAAAGAATAGTCTTTTCGATAAATTCCTCTTCCGGCTCTGCAATTATATATATATGTTTATATACACAGAATACTCTAGATTAGTAGTTAATAACAATATTAGCGTTTTTTAAATAATACCGATTTGTAAAGTATGATCGACATTGGCTTCTACAACAAACTGGATTGCAATCACTCACGTCTAGTGACAGGTGCACAGAACACAACACATATGTGCCATTACACAACAGGTATCACAGCACAACAGACACAAACTCGTTACGCCAACTCACCCGTACAACTCTCGTTCATCAAAGCTGAAATTAAAAATCAAAACTCATCAGTTAAACACCACTCAATGTGAGACAAATTAATATGAAGTCAGGTGTCGAAGTGACAACAACTAGCTAGCCCTCAGCTTTACCTATTCTCATCCAATGAATCAACTTTTCGCTGTACAAACAAACTACTCCACCTATTTGTCAAGCTTCACTCCACTGCACCAAACTTTTTCAGCGAAACTCAGATGACATCAATAGTCATGACTCCCCAAGTAGCTTATCTTACCTCTGTTTCTACCTTGAGATTTAGAAACACAGTGGAAAGTCATACTAGTGACGTCTAAGCTAAAAATGATGTTCTGCATCTCAGCTTATCACCAACTCGTCTATTCCGAAACTAAAATATGTATCACAGTATCATGGAATCTCACAATGGTGGAAAGTCATGATAAGAAATCCAGACTCACCCATTCCCATGACGTCCATCTGATCTGTGAGGACCTCCACCCCAGTATGGATATCTTCTTTCTTTGACACACACACACGAACAACGACAACAATCCCAAGTATTACACCAGACATGTTATCTGCTGACGATAGTCGCAGTGTGGCATTCAGGTGGCATATATACGTGGAGAACTGCGTCCGAATGGCCTGTCTCCTAATATTTATCGAGTCCACACCCAACACATGCAACAAACATGACTCAATGCAAATACCAGAGATATGGAAGATATTATTACCGCAGGTCAAATCAGAAGAGGGTAATAAATAATATTAAAATTCTATTTCAATTCAAACACATCACAACATCCTCACAAAAAATTAATACGACTATTAAAACACTCGTCGTATTTTCCATCTGATTATAGTAGATCAATAACACTCGTATTAATGCCATCAGTCAAATCAGAAGAAGATAATAAATAATCTTAAAATTCTATTTCAATTCAAACACATTCTAACAAGCAGCTTATTATGACTGTAAAAACCCTCGTCCAATTTTCCCATCTAATTGCAATTGATCAACAACACTCGTACGATTATTTCTGAATGTACATTATCTCACATTGATTTTTAATCCAATATCTAATCCATTCCACACATGTATATAAATGAGAGATCAAAGTTGTGTGAGTAACTTGATATGATTATGAGCAATAGTTTGTGCTCGAAACGTCATCAGTTCATATAACTGTAAACACTGTGCGATTTATCAAAATAAAATCTTATCTATAATGGAATTATACTCTACCACAGTGCCCAAGTTTTATACTTATATCTGTCTCCTAATACTCACACACCGCATTTTTAGTCGGTGCCCCTCTCAACTCATCCCGCACCACTGTCCATTATCACTTCTTTAACTCTCCTGGCCACCCCATGTGTCGATTCACTTATTCTGTTGTTATTTCGCAGTCGATTTATTGTGTTTAATCTGAATTAATAAATTCCATTATCTGTCCGTTTGTGCATCTTCTGTTGAAAGTGTATATAGCCTACACTGATTATATCTACTGTTGCTTCTTCTATTTTCGTGTCAATTTATGACCTCCCCAGATGACTGAAGGAGGAAGGATCAACGCGCTTCCTGGCAGTAACATGGTTTCAACATACAACGAATCCCCACACCACTTACCTTGGAGTCAACCAAAGCTACGCCAGTCGAGTGATGGGACACACTACGCACAAGTCTACGAAAGATCGAGAAATTTTGCTACATAGCGAAGAAGCGAGGACAAAGAAATCAAATTGGATTACACTAGCTCTTCAAAGCGATATTGGATATTGGTCGCTTGTTTAGTCAAATCATCGGGCGGCGAACCACGTTGTACTGGTGTAGTGCGGTGAATACTGTCAGTACTGGTTTTGGTGTTGCTACTACTACTGCTACTGCTTGTGGTGCTCATGTCGTACAGGTTAGATTTTGTGTCTTTCATTTGATTGTTGCGAGAATATCGGTGTTATTATGGGATTTCACGGTATGCGTGGTTCTTAATGCTGTCGAGTAATTGTCGACCCTGCCCACACTTAATGGGTTGTTTATCGGTTAAAGGACTTTGTATACAGTGAATGTCGTCTTGAAAATGAATGGATGTTCTCACTGATGCAAGAGGTGTGTGTTGACTGATGTAGAGATGACTCCTGAGTGCCATACTGCGACTATCGTCAGCAGGATGTTAGGATGTTGTGATGTGTTTGAATTGAAATAGAATTTTAAGATTATTTATTACCCTCTTCTGATTTGACCTGCGGTAATAATATCTTCCATATCTCTGGTATTTGCATTGAGTCATGTTTGTTGCATGTGTTGGGTGTGGACTCGATAAATATTAGGAGACAGGCCATTCGGACGCAGTTCTCCACGTATATATGCCACCTGAATGCCACACTGCGACTATCGTCAGCAGATAACATGTCTGGTGTAATACTTGGGATTGTTGTCGTTGTTCGTGTGTGTGTGTCAAAGAAAGAAGATATCCATACTGGGGTGGAGGTCCTCACAGATCAGATGGACGTCATGGGAATGGGTGAGTCTGGATTTCTTATCATGACTTTCCACCATTGTGAGATTCCATGATACTGTGATACATATTTTAGTTTCGGAATAGACGAGTTGGTGATAAGCTGAGATGCAGAACATCATTTTTAGCTTAGACGTCACTAGTATGACTTTCCACTGTGTTTCTAAATCTCAAGGTAGAAACAGAGGTAAGATAAGCTACTTGGGGAGTCATGACTATTGATGTCATCTGAGTTTCGCTGAAAAAGTTTGGTGCAGTGGAGTGAAGCTTGACAAATAGGTGGAGTAGTTTGTTTGTACAGCGAAAAGTTGATTCATTGGATGAGAATAGGTAAAGCTGAGGGCTAGCTAGTTGTTGTCACTTCGACACCTGACTTCATATTAATTTGTCTCACATTGAGTGGTGTTTAACTGATGAGTTTTGATTTTTAATTTCAGCTTTGATGAACGAGAGTTGTACGGGTGAGTTGGCGTAACGAGTTTGTGTCTGTTGTGCTGTGATACCTGTTGTGTAATGGCACATATGTGTTGTGTTCTGTGCACCTGTCACTAGACGTGAGTGATTGCAATCCAGTTTGTTGTAGAAGCCAATGTCGATCATACTTTACAAATCGGTATTATTTAAAAAACGCTAATATTGTTATTAACTACTAATCTAGAGTATTCTGTGTATATAAACATATATATATAATTGCAGAGCCGGAAGAGGAATTTATCGAAAAGACTATTCTTTGCTCGATCATTTTGTGTTTTATCAATGTGGATTCTCGGGAAGTGGTTTTCTCTACATAGAGACTAAAAGCTTTTCGGACCTGGTGTAGTGAAGTTTGTAGCTAGTTAATAGCCTGGTGTGCATGATTCGATTTCCTGTTTGGTGAGAGGTGTGTTACCCTTTGTGTGATTGTGTGTTCATGGGGTTACTTGGATTTCCCGAACTTGAAGCACACGAATAGTCGAAGGCTGCTTTGATGGAGTTATACTCTCCCACAGTTCCCAAGTTTTCGGTTTATAACATAATAAGCTACTTGTTAGAATGTTGTGATGTGTTTGAATTGAAATAGAATTTTAAGATTATTTATTATCCTCTTCTGATTTGACTTGAGGTAGTAATATCTTCCATATTTCTGGCATTTGCATTGAGTCGTTTCTGTTGCATGTGTTGGATGTAGACTCATTGAACAAGGATTCCGAAATCAATCTCTCTGTCTCCACCCACCTATATAACTTTTTAGAATTTTAACCCTCTCCCACCATGCTATTGTGTGGTTGTTTGTTATTGAGTGAAGTGCAATAGCTGAGCTTTTTCTAAACTACCTAACTTTTCAGGGTCAACCATTCTTCCCTTGGCTAAATTCCTATGTTCTGATCATCTGACTATCCCCGACCTACTAGTTTGACCTATGTGGTTGACCTAACACATAGTCATTGCAGGGTATTTTGTAAATTATATTATTTTGTCTAACCGGGTCAACAGAGTCCTTTAACCTACAGAGCCTGTCCCTGAGTGAGTTTGTAGGTTTGAATGCCACCCTAATTCCTGCTTTATTAGGAATCCTACGTAGGGTCTCAGATGTCCCCTCCTTATATGGGATAACAGTGGATAACTTATATTCTCTCTTATTTTTGTTATCATTACTAGTTCCACAAATATTTTTATTTTATTTTTGGCCTTTACTCATCTTCCTGATGAATTTTATACATTACATGAATTTTTACATTATCTCATACTGATTTTTAATCCAATATCTAATCGATTCCACACATGTATATAAATGAAGAAAAACAGTTGTGTGAGTGAGTAACTTGATATGATTATGAGGGGCAATAGTTTGTGCTCGAAACGTCATCAGTTAATATAACTGTACAACACTGTGTGATTTATCAAAATAAAATCTTATCCATAATGGAGTTAACCTCTTACTTGAAGCTGAATGGCAAACTGGGTGGTGTGAACTGGCAGATCCCCGACCTGATTATGGACAGTGGTGGGTTTCTGATGGTGTTTGGGGCGGGCGTGTCCCATCCGGCGCCGACACAAACTCATGGTAAATTTCGGAAGTCAGTGGCTTCTGTTATCGGTAGTGTATCACCGGATCTAATGAGATACGCGGTAGTGATCCGCCAACAGGCGACAAATGAAGAGGGGATTAGCGGAGAGAGAGAGAAATAATCGACGACATGCGTCTTATTGTCAAGGAGTTGCTTGAGGTTGGTTTCCATTGTGGGCCAACTGTGAAGTGATTGATGTTGTTGGAGCACGCTTCTGTTGTTGCTTGTTTTTGTTGTTGTTTTGCAGGTTTACTTTCGAAATACAAATGGGCGTTTCCCAACGCGTATACTGTTCTATCGTGATGGCGTTTGTCAAGAAGAACAAGTCGAGAATGTATTGGTAGAGGAGTTGGCGGCAATCCCAAGAGCATGTGCAGACATTCGTCCTGGCGAAGAACCCGCGATCACTTATAATGTTGTTCCGATCAATTGTACTGACATTATAAAGGATCACTGGCTCTTCACCAGGACGAATGTCTGCACATGCTCTTGGGATTGCCGCCAACTCCTCTACCAATACATTCTCGACTTGTTCTTCTTGACAAACGCCATCACGATAGAACAGTATACGCGTTGGGGAACGCCCATTTGTATTTCGAAAGTAAACCTGCAAAACAACAACAAAAACAAGCAACAACAGAAGCGTGCTCCAACAACATCAATCACTTCACAGTTGGCCCACAATGGAAACCAACCTCAAGCAACTCCTTGACAATAAGACGCATGTCGTCGATTATTTCTCTCTCTCTCCGCTAATCCCCTCTTCGTTTGTCGCCTGTTGGCGGATCACTACCGCGTATCTCATTAGATCCGGTGATACACTACCGATAACAGAAGCCACTGCCACTGACTTCCGAAATTTACGATGAGTTTGTGTAGGTGCCGGATGGGACACGCCCACCCCAAACACCATCAGAAACCCACCACTGTCCATAATCAGGTCGGGGATCTGCCAGTTCACACCACCCAGTTTGCCATTCAGCTTCAAGTAAGAGGTTAACTCCATTATGGATAAGATTTTATTTTGATAAATCACACAGTGTTGTACAGTTATATTAACTGATGACGTTTCGAGCACAAACTATTGCCCCTCATAATCATATCAAGTTGCTCACTCACACAACTGTTTTTCTTCAGTTATATACATGTGTGGAATCGATTAGATATTGGATTAAAAATCAGTATAAGATGCAGCACATTCGGAAATAAAAATACGAGTGTTATCCATCAAAAAGCGAGTGTTTATACAGTCATTATAAGCCATCTGTTAGAATATTGTGATGTGTTTGAATTGAAATAGAATTTTAAGATTATTTATTATCCTCTTCTGATTTGACTTGAGGTAGTAATATCTTCCATATTTCTGGCATTTGCATTGAGTCGTTTCTGTTGCATGTGTTGGATGTAGACTCATTGAACAAGGATTCCGAAATCAATCTCTCTGTCTCCACCCACCTATATAACTTTTTAGAATTTTAACCCTCTCCCACCATGCTATTGTGTGGTTGTTTGTTATTGAGTGAAGTGCAATAGCTGAGCTTTTTCTAAACTACCTAACTTTTCAGGGTCAACCATTCTTCCCTTGGCTAAATTCCTATGTTCTGATCATCTGACTATCCCCGACCTACTAGTTTGACCTATGTGGTTGACCTAACACATAGTCATTGCAGGGTATTTTGTAAATTATATTATTTTGTCTAACCGGGTCAACAGAGTCCTTTAACCTACAGAGCCTGTCCCTGAGTGAGTTTGTAGGTTTGAATGCCACCCTAATTCCTGCTTTATTAGGAATCCTACGTAGGGTCTCAGATGTCCCCTCCTTATATGGGATAACAGTGGATAACTTATATTCTCTCTTATTTTTGTTATCATTACTAGTTCCACAAATATTTTTATTTTATTTTTGGCCTTTACTCATCTTCCTGATGAATTTTATACATTACATGAATTTTTACATTATCTCATACTGATTTTTAATCCAATATCTAATCGATTCCACACATGTATATAACTGAAGAAAAACAGTTGTGTGAGTGAGTAACTTGATATGATTATGAGGGGCAATAGTTTGTGCTCGAAACGTCATCAGTTAATATAACTGTACAACACTGTGTGATTTATCAAAATTGTAGCGGTAAATAATTCCCCAAAATTATTGACCACAGCAATCACTCATTGATGCTGACCACCACTGTTTAGGTCGACTTGTTTAGCTGAAGGCTTCCGGTCAAGCATCCCCGCCATTTGGTATTCCGTCGTGTAATATGCACGATCACTAGCTAGCTAAGCGTTCGTCTAACGGCTGGTTTTGGTTACTAAATATATATCTTGGTTCGGACGATCAATTATTGGCTCTTGCTTTGTCTTTGGTACGCGAGAATAAATTAATTAGAAGTTGTTGAACGAGATATCACGTCAAAACTTTAATATCCGTCAACCTTTAAACTGGTGAGCCCAACCGCGAACTTCATCCACGATAAATCCGCAGACAACCCCGGTGAGTTCGTTCCATTTTGTATTTGTTCTTGTACCATATACACAAATTAAAGGCTCGAGATATTTCTGATTTTTATGGGGCTTAGATCTTTATCTTGAAAAAGATAATAATGAACGCCTTGACAGATCATGCTTCTACCTCTAAATATATACTATTCGCCCAGCCTATTGTTGAGATGCGACCATGTGGGATGTGCACAGATTTATGGGGCATCTTATAAACTAACTTGCTGTCCATTGACTGATCTTTAAATACCACTTCACAATGTCTTATCTCATTCATTTTCCAATAACGTCTTTACTTGATCCTCATTATATCCCATTAAACCTAACATTTTACAGCTCTTTATGACTTATTATATTCCTACTCTCTGAAGGGTACGGTTGTACATTAAATGCACAAAAAGGTATAAAACAAAAACAACTGGCACAACTGAGGATAAATGTATTAAAACCAAAAGTGGACATCATGATAGTACGAGATAAACGTGTAGCATTATACATTGCAAATGAACGTTGTCAGCCTAGGGAGTTTTCTTTTTTTAATGCATTTATTAATGATACTTGCACTTACCTATTTCATTACAATTTAATGATTCACCTCAGCACTTTTACTTTTCTAAAACAGCTTTCAATCCCTTGTAAACGTTGTACTTACCTCAATATTGGTTGGTTACCGTATGCCGACAACCACAGGATGAAAACGAAACGAAGTCGATTTTCCCGCTCAACCTGGAGGACAACTGTACAATTCAATAACTATACAGCCTAGTTCAGACAATGTGTATTTATATATATATCAAATATTTAACTGTTGAAACATTATTAACTTGTAGACAATCTACGATTTGATATTATATCATACTTGATCGTGCCTGTAAAAAAGGCATGCATTTTCATGTAAATTTATATGTTTATATGAGAATATACATTATTATTATATATTATTCGACATAATTTTCGTCATGAGTGATCTTAGTCCCAAGGTCATCCGTATCCGCTCAACTCCTAAAACCATTCAGCTCGTACCATACTGGCCAGATAATGCTGAAACGTGGTTTCTGCTAGCTGAAGCAGATTTTTGTGAGCATGGGATAACCGATCAACGTTCACAGTTACTTGCAGTTATTCACGCCCTACCGCGGGAATTCAGCAAGTACGTAACATCACAGATGTTGAGTCCCGAGGTAAGTAACTCGTACGAGTTGCTCAAAGCATCCCTCCTCAGGAGAAACGTTCTCACGGACAGACAACGTCTAGATGAATTATTTCGCAACATCGAGTTAGGAGATCAGTCAGCCGTGAGCATGCTGACAAGAATGAAACAAGTCGTCGGCCAAAGTCAGTTCGACGAAGGACTGTTTAGAGAACTCTTCTTAACCAAGTTGCCACAATCTGTACAGACCGTACTTGTGACACTTGAGGGTACTGTAATAGAGACTTAGCTATTACTGCAGATAAGATTCTAGAAATAACTAAACGGTCTGTCCCCGAAATATGCTCAATGACTAAGCAGACTTCGAGTGAGGATCCTGCAATGATAGAGTTATGCAACTCCCTTCAGCAGATGTTTAGGTCAAACATGCATTCTAAATCCTCCGACCGTCGTCCTAAATCTCCTCAACGCAGGAACTCGCGTGGTCGATCTAAGTCCAAACCACGTTCACTGAAAAACCCTGACTGGTGCTGGTACCACAACACCTATGGCCAAGAAGCGAAGTGTTGCCGTAAGCCTTGTAACTTCGGAAATGTCTCAAAGTCTGCGGGAAACTATCCCGCCGGCACGCGTTAGCGGCAACCGTCGCCGGTGGCACTAGCCGCCTACTTTACATCCATGATGTGATAAGCCAGACTCGATACTTAGTCGACACAGGCGCCGAAGTCAGCGTCCTTCCTGCTACAGCAGCAGATCGACAGAAGGAACCTACCTTCAACTTACAGGCTGCAAATGGAAAACCAATCGCAACCTTTGGTAGGAAATACGTCTATCTGAACGTAGGTTTACGCAAACCTATTCGGTGGATTTTCCTTCTCGCTGACGTTACAATGCCCATCATTGGCACGGACCTACTTAATCATCATGATTTACTCGTAGACGTCCGCCGAAAACGACTGATTGACAATACTACTAGTCTGTCTATCAAAGGCATCAGCTACATAGGCCCTAGTTTGTCACCCGTTAAGATAAAGGCAATTCTTGATCCAACTTTTCAACCTATCGTTGACAAGTATCCGGAACTTAATTGCCCGTCGAACGACCTACCGTGCATAACCAGCAATGTTATGCACCACATCATTACCACAGGACAACCTGTGACATCTAAAGCACGACGATTAGCTCCTGACAAACTGAGAATCGCCAGGAATGAATTTGACCATATGCTTAGCCTTGGCATCATTCGACCTTCGAATAGCCCATGGGCATCCCCACTTCATATGGTTCCGAAAAAGGATAGCAACGATTGGCGACCCACCGGTGATTACCGGCGAGTGAATGCCAAAACAACCCCTGATTGCTACCCGTTGCCTCATATACACGACTTGACGGCAACCTTATCCGGCGCGACTATATTCTCCAAAATCGACTTGGTTAAAGCGTATAACCAAATCCCGATGGCAACAGAAGACATCCCGAAAACGGCTATCATTACGCCTTTCGGACTTTTTGAATTTCTACGTATGCCATTCGGTCTTCGGAATGCAGCCCAAACATTCCAACGCTTCATTGACGAAGTATTTCGCGGTCTCGACTTTGTATACGCATACTTAGACGACTGCCTCATTGCCAGTCCAGACAAGGAAACTCACCTTAGGCACTTGGACTTGGCATTTGACAGGTTACGCCAACATGGTGTTACCATTAATATTCAAAAATGTCAAATCGGTGTTGACTCACTCGACTTTCTGGGTCACACTATTGACTGCAAGGGCATTCGCCCACTGGCTACTAAGGTCGAGGCTATACTGAACTTTCCAGAGCCACAGACGGTGAAAAGTCTCCGCACTTTTAACGGCTTAGTAAGTTATTATCGACGCTTTATTCCCAACTGTGCCTCTTTGATTCAGCCATTGACAGACCTCCTTCGAGGGAATAACAAGTCCATAGAACTTGACGCGTCTGCTCGAAATGCTTTTACCCAGATTAAAAAAGCTATTGCGAATGCCACACTTCTGATGTATCAGGATCCAACGGCACCGTTAAGTATCTCGGTTGATGCATCAAACACTGCAATCGGCGCAGTTCTACAACAGCTAGTTGACAATGAGTGGCAACCACTTGCCTTTTTCTCCAGGCGCCTTCAATTAGCTGAAACGAAGTACAGCACATTCGGTAGAGAACTTCTGGCTATGTACTGTGCTATACGACATTTTAGACATTCTGTAGAGGGTCGTGAATTCATATTTTTTACTGATCACAAACCTCTGACGTACTCTCTGAACTCACCTTCAGATAAGTATTCACCCAGGGAATCACGACAACTGGATTACGTTTCACAGTTTACATCAGATATTCGCCATGTATCCGGAATAAACAACACTGTGGCAGATGCCTTGTCGCGCGTTTGTTCCCTCACCCAAATCGACGGCATAGACCTTGTAAAACTGGCTCGTCTTCAAAAAGAAGATACCGAGCTTCAACATGAGTTGTCGAAGACAACCCTACAACTAGCTGAGAAACCGTTAGGTATGGGAAGAGATACTATTCTATGCGACATTTCCACGAGTACTCCTCGCCCCGTCGTGCCTAAAAGTTATCGCCGTAACGTCTTCAATACGTTGCATGGCTTATCTCACCCAGGTATTCGAACTACTGTCAAGCTCGTAACTAGTCGTTTTTGTTGGCCTGGCACTAATAAAGAAGTAAGGGAATGGGCACACACGTGCTTAGCTTGTCAAAAGTGCAAGGTGATAAGACACACCAAAAGCCCACTTGGCACCTTTCTTCTCCCTGACGCCCGTTTTGAACACATCCATATAGATTTGGTTGGACCCCTTCCTGAATCCCATGGATATACTTATATTTTAACTTGCATCGATCGATTCACGCGATGGCCGGAAGCAGTACCCCTCAAGGACGTATCTGCTGAAACAGTCGCATGCGTCTTCGTAGAAAGATGGATCGCTAACTTTGGATGCCCATCTTCCATAACAACTGATCGCGGGCGGCAATTCGAAAGTGGCTTATTCTTCGCCCTGTCTAAAATTATAGGTTGCATGCGTTTTCGAACAACAGCCTACCATCCTCAAGCTAATGGTATGGTAGAACGTCTACACAGACAGCTGAAAGCTTGTCTGTCAGCTGCAAACAACACCCATTGGACTGAATCCCTCCCGTTAGTTCTCCTAGGGATACGAAACGCCTTGAAAACCGATGCTGGTTGTACTAGCGCCGAGCTAGTATATGGCACGACACTGTGACTGCCTGGTGAATTTGTTTCTCCCTCGAGCTTCCCACCAGTGGTAGATCACGCTTCATACGTCAGCAGGCTTACAAACGCAATGCGTTCAGTTAAACCTGCTCCCCTTCGTCCACAGTCCATTGATGTTTTCGTTCATCCGTGTTTAAAAACTTCTTCACATGTATTTGTTCGTTGTGACTCTGTGCGCAGACCCTTGGAACCCCATATGACGGACCTTATAAAGTAATTAAACGTTCTGATAAATTCTTTGTCTTGGACAAAAAGGCCGCGAGGACACCGTCAGCATTGACCGTCTGAAACCGGCTTACTTGGAGGGTAATCCTATTAGCATAGAGCTCAACGTACCCCGAAATCCACAAGTAACAGAAGATCGTTTAGACATCGATGAAGTCACTAGCACAGCGACAGCTACCGAACCTTCTATCGAGCCTCCCAAGAAAACCCGTTCTGGACGCACCGTGAGGTTCCCAGAATATCTGCACACTTATATGACATAACGAAGTCGTGTGATTCACGCAACTCATTCGTTTGTGGTACTAACTATTTTTTTTGACGTGTCAATTTTTTTTTATACAGTACCACTGAACAGAAGTAAATTTTTTTTCAACAGTTCATGTAACATGCACAAAAAAAATTAATTAGATGTATTTTTTTTCGATGTTCTGAACTTAGCATTATTTTACTGTATAGTAAATGCACATCATTTTTTTAAAACAAAAAAGCTGATTTGGTACATTTTCCTCGACATGGTCCTCAGCGTTCTTGTTTTCTTTTCCAGGTGTGATGGGCACTGAACAGGAAACAAACGAAGCACGGGATCCAACGAACAACAACAAGGAAGCTATGTACAAACACCCTATTAGCATAGGCAGACAAACCAGTAGGCAATCCACCTAGCCGCTCGGAGGATTTTTTTCACCCGAAAGGGAACCATCCAGTTTTTTTACTTCCGGCTGGTTCTGTCTTAGGGTCCTCACCACCCCACTAGGGGGGAGTGAGCTGTAGCGGTAAATAATTCCCCAAAATTATTGACCACAGCAATCACTCACCATTGGATGCTGACCACCACTGTTTAAGTCGACTTGTTTAGCTGAAGGCTTCCGGTCAGGCATCCCCGCCATTTGCTACCCCGTCGTGTCACGTGCACGATCACTAGCTAGCTAAGCATTCGTCTAACGGCTTGTTTTGGTCCCGAAATATATCACTTAGTTTGGATGATCAAATATTGGCTTTTGCTTTGTTGTTGGTACGCGAGAATAAATTAATTAGAAGTTGTTGAACGAGATATCACGTCAAAACTTTAATATCCGTCAACCTTTAAAAAATAAAATCTTATCCATAATGGAGTTAACCTCTTACTTGAAGCTGAATGGCAAACTGGGTGGTGTGAACTGGCAGATCCCCGACCTGATTATGGACAGTGGTGGGTTTCTGATGGTGTTTGGGGCGGGCGTGTCCCATCCGGCACCTACACAAACTCATGGTAAATTTCGGAAGTCAGTGGCAGTGGCTTCTGTTATCAGTAGTGTATCACCGGATCTAATGAGATACGCGGTAGTGATCCGCCAACAGGCGACAAATGAAGAGGGGATTAGCGGAGAGAGAGAGAAATAATCGACGACATGCGTCTTATTGTCAAGGAGTTGCTTGAGGTTGGTTTCCATTGTGGGCCAACTGTGAAGTGATTGATGTTGTTGGAGCACGCTTCTGTTGTTGCTTGTTTTTGTTGTTGTTTTGCAGGTTTACTTTCGAAATACAAATGGGCGTTCCCCAACGCGTATACTGTTCTATCGTGATGGCGTTTGTCAAGAAGAACAAGTCGAGAATGTATTGGTAGAGGAGTTGGCGGCAATCCCAAGAGCATGTGCAGACATTCGTCCTGGCGAAGAACCCGCGATCACTTGTAATATTGTTACTATGAATTCCGATAAATTTTTCTGACATTATAAAGGATCGCTGGTTCTTCACCAGGACGAATATCTGCACAAGCCTGCTGTGCATGATTCAATTTCCTGTTCGGTGTAATGTGTGTTACGCTGTTTGTGATTTTGTTTCATGGGGTTCCTTGGTTTTCCCTAACTTGAAGCACACGAATAATCGCAGGCTGCTTTGATGTGAAGTAATCGTGCAACTTAGTGAGTCAGATTAGTGTGTATGTTCTAAGGTACTGTGGTTGTACACAGCTCAGAAGAGCTTTTAATGTGGCCTTTCTCGAGGAGGTGATTTTCGACAGTCTGAAGAAGCATTTCAGTATGATTTGGTCACCGTTTTCATTGTTTTGGAGGTTTAAATTGTTGTTTCGCTTGCAGATCTTCACAACCTACTGAGTATCCGACATTTCAACGTAGCCCGTCAACATGCCGGTGAGTGTATATTTGTCTTTGTCTAACTGTTGTTTGTTTCGAACCGTGTACATACGAGTGAGTGGAAATCATCATTGGATTGAGTTTTGACATTTGAATACGAGTTAGCACAGACGTGACTATGCGTTGATCTTGTGATGTGTGAAGGTTTCACCGCTGACCGAATCTGTTAAGTAAAAATACCTGAGAGTGTGATGTTAACGTTGACAGTGTTTCGATTGTGAAAGCTACTAGATGAATTTAGAAATAACACTGTACATGTGTATTGTGTTTCATCCTTCAGGTCACGTGTTGGTGATATTTCAGGGGTATCAAACAAGCCTGCATGGATCACGCATGTACCTCGTGAACGTAGTGACATTCCATCGTCATTACCACTGGAAAGCGAAGTTGAAAAAAAAAAAAAAAAAAAAAAAAAAAAAAGCCTATGAAGAAGGCTGTGTGAGTAGTATTCGTTTTGTCTTTCCAGATTACACAAGATGATTTGTGTTGCTGCTGCCTAACTGTCTAATTTTGTTTTGATTGTTTCAGGTGTGACATGTCTTGTGAGCTTTCAAGGTGAGTTGAAATGGAGTAAAGCGTAAGAGAGATTGGCCTCATTGCTTTCTTTGATTGGCGATTGAATTTCTTTACTTCAGACTTAACATTCAGAGGCCACTGAGAATCCCAAACAGACCAGATGAAGGTGGCAGAGTCTAGAAGACGGTGAGAGTTATTACAAACTGTTGGGACCTTGCTTTCCATCAGAAAATGGTATACATGTACTTCGTTGAAGCAATCTCAATGTATCGTCTGAACTCAAAGAAGGGCAGTAAAACGGAGATAGGAATGCCACCGAGAGAATTACGATCTCTGACTCAACAAGTAGCCAGCTCGTAAGTGCCATTACGTTTTCATCTTGAAATACGTTGTTTCCATATGTGATGAAACTTTGTGATGTGTATATATTGAGGTCAGTTGTTCGTCTGACTTGTAGTGTGTGATTACTACTGTTATAATGTGCTTGTCAAAGACAACTTGGTACAGGTTTGGGATGACTTGATTCATGTTCTACGTGATTGACTGGGTTACCTCGGCGAATATCAGACGCGTTCATTAAAACATCTTTGAATTAAATGTATCAATGTAGTTGAAGATTGAACGATCAATTCATGGTTGTTTGCTCAAAACCAACTTCCCCGATTTTCGTGGAGGCATCAACACAACAGTCATCGTCTCATCGGTCGCTGTTCAGAAAGATGTCAGGACAAAACCGTCAGAAGTAATATTGTGATTTATTATTGTAATATTTGTTCATAGACCTTAGTTTTAAAGCTTAATTTTAAAGTTGGCTGTATGTTGGTGTTACAGTAAAGAATTCACAAAGGGCCAATCGGTGTTTTGGTTTTTGCGTCCGTTATTACTAAGCGTTTCTGAGAAACTTCAAGGAACAGCGTGAGCCCGAGTGACGCAAGAGCTGTGCAGTAACCGTTTATGAGACGCGCCTGACACATTCTGACGGTACGACGTCAGTTTCTCACGGTTTGGAGTGTTCGTGAAATGTTGGATAGTCACCGTTCATCTTCCCTGGTGCCGGTCAAGTCCTCTTTGAACAAGCAAAATCTGGAACTTTTTTGGAATTGGGTCAAGTTCAAATTGGCCACTGAGGATACCAGATGCGAAATGAGCGCAGTTGACATTCGAATACAGTAGATGGTGCATGATCGATTTGTAGATTAGAACTAATCAAGTCTGCAAAGAATATATCCGTCAGTATATCGCTGACATTATCATTATGATTGTTTGAATAAGTCGTTGCTTGTGGTTCACTAGATAATAGGGGATAGATTTCCTCCAAGTTATCCCATATAGACAGGAATAATCGACGTTGTTGATTATCCCAATAGGAAAACCAATGAATAACCATCCGAACAGCTCGAAATGGTGGTATTCGTAGATCCATAGAACAAATGATATTCCAAGTAATTTTCAAACACTATAATATTTATTGGGTTCTTGGTAATTACTTAGCTAGTTAGTTAGATAGGTAGAAAAATCAGGGAAAATTGAAAACTAGTTAGTTATAGGCAATATAATAACACCAAATATTTTTTGTTGGTATCCATCTTAATAACAATAAAAAGATACTGCTCACTACCAGAGCGCTTAATGACCCAGACGGGGAGAATTAAAAGGACAATAAGGAAAAAGACAGCGGGAATAGCAGTGTAAGTTGTCGATACTTTAATTAAGTTTTAATTAATCTTCCTTTGCTCCACTAGTTCCCTATACTACTAGTAAATTACGCAGATAGTTATAATGCATAGTTATGCCCACCTGACTGAATTATCGTTCATTTAAAACAAGCTTGGTACTTTATGGGCACCAAGAGATGCACTGGGGGATACTGTCCGGAGGCCCAGACCGAAGCAGGCGGTTATCTTAAGAGGCCAGACGCCTACCGCCTTTTAACTTAAAGTTTGGTCTACAAGGCAGTGAGTGGGGCAGCTACCTACCTTCCCACGATTACCAGTAACCAAAACAAGCTGATACGCCATCAGACACACTCGGATTGTGGAGATCATGTGCACCATAGGTTTGCAATCACGGTATTTCAGCTCCCCTGAAAATGTCCATCAATTCAGTTATAAGCACCAGACGTTTACATTCACTTTTGCGAAGAATACCCGTGCCGCATGAAGGCAGTGGTAGTATGGCTGAGACAGTGAACGAATAGCTACATAAAGGCATTTCGTGAGGAAGACCGACCCACCCTCTGTCGTATCGTACCAGGTTGTTCATGAGAGGTTGAACGGCTGCTGAATGAATCGAAACAGGTAGTTGAAGTCTTGGTCGACTGGTCGGCTCCATGCAGCATCGTCACAAAAAAGTGATGAAGTTTGAAAATGTACCGAAAGATAAGAGTCTGCTCAGCTTAATTCAATACATACATTCAATACACTAGAGAGAAAAAATGTAAGAATAAATGCGTTTACATCTGTCTGTCTGTCTGTATCTAACAAAGTCTCCCAACTGCTTGCTGATTTTTCTTACTTTCAAGAGACAAACGTGCACACAATTCTGACTACTACTTAAGTCCCATTGATTAATTATTTAGGCTCAGGAGCCAGAGTGATTTTGATCTTATAGTCTGTGTGTAAAAGCCAACGTTTTCGTCTAATGTTATCACTACTACTAATACTATACTACTAGTAGTAGTAAGTACTACGACAACTACTAATTATGATAATAACAAAAACGAGATACACAAAAACAAGAGGATTTCGTAGTCACCTACCGTTGTAGACTCTTCTCCTTGCAGAGGACAAATATGAAATTGTTAAACACTAGCAAAATTAGTCCAGTGTACAAACAACAGTTGTGTGTCAAAGACAGTCAGTCCCCTTCACTATAACGATACAAAACAAAAAGAGGAAAACACAACACAATGAATAACAACCATTAAGAGATAGATGCAAAAGAAACATCAGGTATGGACAACAAACAGCATCATGAGCTAGCAGCTTAGCAAGGATAAGTTGGCACTAGTATCTATCTCTTGCCACCTTCAACAACACGATGCTATGTGGCAGGTAGGTACTCTGTGAGAGTTGAAAAAAAACAAATGTTTCTGTTAAATAATATCACGTTTATTTAGATTGGTTTTTAACAATACCTGCTTGTATGGTATGGTACTGATTCTCATTGTGACGAACAGCTAGCTAGATGATAGATAGTTAAATAATATAAACTATATATAAACAAAAATGATATTAAGAAGCAGCAATCACAGCCAATCACTAGCTTTAATATACAAAACAATTCAATACTCTTAAGTACATTACAATTGGAATTTTAACAAAGTATCCAATATGGTGGAAAACAGTCACAAATGAATATTACAGAATGTCGTGTTAATACAAACAGTAGAAATAGACAGTATTTGAAAGAATCCCGGTGGTTATCGTTAAGGTGGTGGTGGTGGTGGGGGGGGTGGAGAAACAGAAATACGAGAATAAAAATACAACAAAAATGTATGAAAAGAAATTACAGGTGTTGGAACTGCTGCATGTATGCGTGAGTGGGTGCGTGCGTGCGTGCGTGCGTATCTATGCATGTATGTACTAGTATGTTTGCAAAATAATGATCACTACTCAAAAATAAGTCAGTGTAAATAGGAGGGAAAAAAGGCATAGGATTGCTTCTCTGTTTCAAAAACAAACAATATTAGCAGAAATCATCTACAATGAAATAATCGTGAAAAAATCTAAGTTAGTCACCTACCTACCTACCTCCTCAATGAATTCACACACACACACAACTAAAAACTAAAATATAAAAATATAAGATATCGCTAACAAAATTGAATTGTGAATTGTAAACCTTCTCGAAGAATTTGATCATAACACGCTTGCAGTGTAGTCATTAGATAGGGTAAGAGACCACCACCAATAAGCGATAAGTGTTCCGGTGACAGTTGTTCAATATACGCTAGTTCAGCGCCCAGGTACATAACACCAACCCAGATGACAACAAATTGAATAATCAGCAATAATTGATCAAGTCCAGGCAGCAAGTGAGACAAAGTATCCACTGAGCATATTGATGGATTTCTACAATTCCCCACCTCATCCAGCAATGTTGGAACACGATTCCGGCAAGGCTTACTTTTACTGATAATCTGTTGTTATTGTTGTTGTTGTTAGCCAACACATGCACACAGATTTAATTGGGTAGGTAGAATAAAAAAGAAAGAGGAATAAAGCAAAATAAGAATAATCGTGTAAACAACACGCGTCAAGTACATACTGTTTGTTAAAAAAGTACATGAAAAGTACATACGAACAGAAAATCTCCTGTTCATCAGAACAGTGTGTCTGTCGTTTGTACGAAAGCACTATCTAATCAAAATCAACCGTAGAAAAACAACACTGATTCAATTGACACGAAAGCAATAACAATAATAATAACTAAATTCAATGAAATACAACATTCTGCTATGAAATCCACATGTGAAGAGGAATCCCAAAACACAATTAACTACCTTTCTAGATGTCCCCTCCTGACAAGAAAACCAGATAGTAGGGCAGTATAAAGAGGAATTTGCACAGCACAGCACAGCACAGGAAAAGCACATCGACCGGACAATATACACATTTTCATAACTTTGCACCTTCCCAGTACAAAAGAAATTCAGTAAAGTTCCTCAGCCACAGGGTCAGAGCTATATGCATGCTCAGTAGAGGCAACTGAAGATCAACTAAGGATTCTACACGAAACCTTAATTGAAAATAGCTATCCAGACAAATTTATCAAGAAACACATGACTAAGATAGCGGAAAAAGACTACTCACTATCCGTAAACAAGAAGCTTTTATGCACACGACTGCAATTCAAGGGCCCTATACCTAGCGAAATTATTATGAAGAACTTAAGGAAATCAGTTCAAAGAACTTTTAATGCTGACAGACTACAAGTCTCATTTTCTACACAACCAGTAGTTATTCCCTAAATGAAAGATGAAGTACCCGGACCAGCTAGCAACTTCCAAATTGTATCTACCAATTCAACTGCACTTGTGATGGAGTGAGTTATACTGGCCGTTGCTCTAGGCACTTGATTTTTTGTGCTCACTCGAGAACATCTCCCCAGTATGGCTAAATAAAGGTGTAGTGGAAACCATCGACAGTCCGATATTAGACCACCGCCTGGTCCAAACCGGCTGGCCGCAAAGTCAGCCAGCATTGAAGAATCTTTCTCCATCATCATCATCATCTATCGGGTACCAAACAAATTACCAAAAACATCCACGTACCGCATACTCCACACGCACACCAGAGGCTATAGCTATCGATTCTCCTACAACAACTGGTGCTCTGTTTGCAGAAGAAGCAAGTCCAGCCACTACTAATGAATGCCCTAGCCGACCTTCAATTGAGACTATAAACTCACGAATCTGTATCATTATTTCTCCTAATTTACCTCTCTGACATTAAGCTTATTTTTATGTTGATGCCATTGAACTGTAATTCACTGATATTATTATGATTATTACGTACTGCTGAAGAGTCCCAAACTAGGACGAAACAGCTGTCCAGTACTCCCAGGTTTTCCAATGGTTCTCTAACTAATGTCAGCTCATGACGAAATCCTGAAACCAATCGAATCCCTACAAACCAACACTTGAATTATTATTATTATTGTTGTCGATTCGACGTTATTTAAACAGCAACACTAATTCATTCACTATTAAGTATATAGAACCTGATGAAGAGCAAGTTATCGCAATGAATATTCTCTATTCAGTAACACCACCGTTTTGAAAAAATTATAATGGGAATTTTTAATCATTTCTACTAACCAATAGTTATTATTCCACTAAAATCTCACTTCAGAAAGCCATTCACTATAATTTACCGTCTAGTGAAAGAATCTATGCGTCAACGAGATACAATCAATGATAAAAATAATTAATATTGTTACAATCTTAACTATCCAATTACTAAACACTCTATAAGACAGACATTCTTGACTTCTCCTTCATCATGCCTACTGACATGATTCATATTTTTATTCGAGTTCTAAGTGAAGTATAAGGCTTTAAGCTTTTGAAGTTTCAGGGATGTTGTTACTTTACGGAGTAGGTTTATCAGCACCTCTGATATAAGAATAGAACTTGTGCACTGTGGTAGAGTAGCAAGCAATACCACCATCTCGCCTAGCTTCCCCTCTGTGCCGGGCTTACTACTCCTGTAGGTAGTAAACCGGATGACGTTTAGTAGCGTGTCGGTTGAGCGTCGAACCCGGAGTATATGCGTAGTTATCAATCATCAGCCTACCATTGAAACAACGAAGACGTATGATATGGTCCATAAACACAGGAAAATAATCACAATGTGAGATGATCCTCTCCATTAATGTTTCCTTACAGTCTCGTCAACTCTAAAGTACTGGTATCAAAGATTCAAGGTACACTGTAAAAAACAGCATCCAACCAATCTTTCCAAGATCGCTGCTAACGAAACTAACTACTTACTAGCTAATAATTATTAAGAAACAATCTAGCCTTCAAAATAATAATAATAATGATAATGGATGTAAGATATATTGGTTATATGTTGCAATTTCATTCGGACAACAACTGGTTCACTCACACTTTGGATTAACTTAAAAGACGAAGAAAGAGAGAGATATTAGAGTTAATGTAAGTACAGCCACACCTAATTCTACGATTAAAAACCTGGATGATTCTAATGAGTAACCACCACTTATTGAGGATGTTTTCCCCTCCATTTGAATCAACATGTGTACCGCTTCCGATTACAAATTAGGCTGTACTGACTTAAAATAATAAACGATTAGCATGTTTGCTGCTTTTCATTGGAGGAGATCAAGTATTTACTAAGAGAGTTGAAAAACAAACACACACTTTGAAACAGACAACACATTCACATTTAACCTGAATGAACTTGGAGCTAAATCAAGGAGATCCTATAAAAAAAAAAAAAAAAAAAAAAAAAAAAAAAAAAAAAAAAATATATATATATAGTTTTATTCAAACTGGGCTATATGAAGAAAGACATCGCTTTGGCAGGCAGACAACTCGAAGAGGAGCGAATGATTGCCAAAAAAGGCAAATCGATTGTACGTCTTGCTAACAGCCTTGAGAAAGAGTGGATGATGAAAACGAAAGAAATCGAAAAGACATCAAATCAACACTAGATAATATCCACCAATTATTAAGGCTTATAAGCAAGATGCGCCTCACCAAAAACCAGTGATAATCACAACAACACCTTTGAAGCTTATATTTCCACAGCTTTTAAGAAGAATCCGTTCGAACACTCAATTTTGTACGACTGAACCCACCCAACATTTAATGGATTTTGACAAACGCTGTAAAGGCAGTCTTTAATCTGAAACCAGCTAATGCAGAAGGCACTGATAATTTAGCCTCGAAAGCTGATACAGAGTTATTCATTAGACAATAGACATAAGTATTAACCAAAAGTAGATAGTTAGTTACTCAATACCGTGATAAAAACAGATGATCCATCACCTTGATATTAATACTGGCATGAAAAATAAAGAGCTCATCAAGGAAAACAAGACTGAGAGAACTTCCCTACAGAAGATTGTTGATCAAATCTTCGCTATCCGACAGGTCCTACCTCATACATAAAACTACCCACCAACAGGCGATATTTGTCATATCTCCCAAGTTCTAAGCGAAGATTGAATCTCATTAGTCTGAAGTGGTTAGAAGATGTGCAAAGAACGACGAATCAAAGCCTTTCTCAAAGAGCAAAGCAACCAAGACCAGAGGGGAGCGGAGAAGACAGGAATAGTACAAATTGAAGATATCACCCACCCCCACCCTCGAACACTTAGAATCGGCTATGTAGGCACGTTTCAGTTGCGTGTCTAGGTGATTATCAGAATAATTAACTACAGAAATTAGGATTATTTATTTATAACAGCACAAATATATTCACTTCTTATTATTATTATTTTCTAACTTCAATAAACAAATAGCTAAAGTTGATTAAAATTAATTTCTTTTCCTACTTCATATCCATGTTTGTTCATTACATACAGTAAGACCTCATTTTTGTGTGCTTTCGATAAATTCAGCCAACTTGAACCAATGGAAAATTCTGTGCAAGGTGCTTCATTGATTCATTTTCTATCATTATAAGAGTAGTGTATCTTAGTGTGTGTGTGAATGCCAGTCTCAACGACAAAACCTTCAAATCTCTACCCCCTTAAGAACGAATATTCCAACTAAGTGAATTCATCGATCCTAGACCGGTTTCTATACTAGCTGACTTGTACACTCATAGCCAACGAGTAATACGTTAGACTGGATACAAGATAGGAAGACAGTGTTAGTACAAATTGTAAAACAGGTTGACAACGAATCCATTCAACTCAAATGACAACAATCAAAACAGACAAAAACTTGAACTACCTGATTCTCAAAGTTCTTTTGTAGTCCATATTTTTTAATAACTTTTCGTTAAAAACAAAGGATAACTATAGGAAGACTGTTTCAAACAAAGATTTCAAGAGTAATAGGACGAAAATAAACTAGGGAAAAAGTTAACAATAAACACAGGACCGCATCAATTATTTATGTAAGTGCAACAAGTGGTTAGTGGATCTCATGGAATCAAGCTAATTTAGGTTCAGGTGGCTGGCTGGCTAGTCGCTACTTTTACGAACGGCATATGTGCGTGCTTCAACTGAAAATACGTCATCCTGCTCTAAACAAGAAAGGAATTGACATGAATGTTATCGGAAAAAGAAAACATCCAAAAACGAGACTTAACGTTCAGATTTTAAGGAGTATGACACTATGCGCAGTCTGTCTTTTGACCTATTTCTGAAACTAGAGAAGAAGACAGACGTTTAGCGCAATTTTCTAGTTGCAAGTAAAAAAAAATTTAATAGGCATGCACAGCGATAGAACATTGATAGAATGCTTGTCAACAACACACACACACACAAGTGGTCCGGACTCAACCCTCGACCGACGGACGCATTCTTAAGCATCGCTTGACCACCGGTAAACAGTAAAGGCTAGTGGTTAGGCGTGAGACTAGCGATCCCATCCTGTTGTAAAACGACAACAACATCACCGCTACTGAATCTTCAAAACCCGAAGCGCAAATATTCCACTCGGAATGCATTACATTATTGTTATTATTATTATTACTCCTTTGGGTTCCAAGTGGAACATACGGCCTCAACAAAACATCTTCACTGTGTTCTATTTTCTGCTGTCTTTTCCAACTGGCTGACCCCCCCCCTTAATTGCCCCTAATCTCTCATCTACTCCTACAACTCAAACGATCTTCTACACGTCACCCTCGCAGCGACGACCAACTCGTCGTTCCCTATTGGCATTCCACTCAAGCAATGGCCTCGGGCTCCATGTCATTCAACGGTCCTATCAACGCATGCCCCATCCATCTCCTCCTACATATTTCTTCGGCGATTGGCTCTTGGTTGGTTTGTTCCATTGCAGAGTTTTTGTTGCTAATTCTTTCTGGTCGGCTGGCTGACCATTTGTTCATCAGTATGAAGCGAAGGAATGCATAAAGAATGGACAAGAAAGGCAAACGGTTAATACGCAATAACTTACCTGATCCACAGTAGCAAATGTCTGATAAATAATTAGAAGCTTTTCAGTTGCAGTAGTTTTATCACTATGAGAAGGAAAACACATAACAGTTTAAGTTGAACTTCAATTCTTTAGAACAAAACAAACAAGGTTTATGATATTCTTTTTTAAACGAGCGGCGTTAAAACAAGTGATTGATGAAGAAAGCAAATTTGGAAAACTTTTCTATTCTCACAGACATTTGATTCGAGTCTTGTCTGAACAGAATATGTAAGTACTTTTCATATTAGTGTAAGCATGTCTCAAATTTGAGTAATAGGACAGTCTCGTTTAAAAAAAAATTCAAACAGAACATGTCACGGTTTACTGGAAATATGCCAAACTAGCTTCGTCGGATTCTACTAATGGTGGAAACAGACGAAACATCGAGAGACGCATCATTTAGAAATGCCTTAAAATACATGTGTATGCCTCTCTCTCTCTCTCACTCTTTCTTTAACCCATCATTTATGAAACCTGTTTAGAGGGAGACGGGTTATATACTTAAAGTCTGTGGAAGCCTGAGTAATTTAGGAAGCTTCAGCCACCGTATTACGTGTCCACAAACAATTTGTCATCATGCTAAACCTTCTTTGATAAATCCAATCCAGTTTACAACCAAAATCGATGCATTATCATCCTCAAATATCTTTTAACTTTGGTAATCTTCACTGTTATTTTCACCTTCAATATAACCTTTTATTTGAATTATGTTCAGTGTCTTGTCTGTTAACGTTTCATCATATTATGCATATATGGGTGGATGCCTGTGTGTGTGTGTGTGCGATCCAATTATTTGAAATGTGTTGCGCAAATATATTACACAACTCAGACAATTGTATGTCGCCAAAGGAAACTAAATTATCCCCAAAAACCGAAGTGATTGTAGTGAAATCATGAACTAGACAAGCAGACGGGGTATCAATGCTCATTTGGTAGATAGTTAGACTACTAGTCTGATTACCAATCCAGGTTTTCACATCACCTTCAATAACTACCCAGTACATGCTTTACGAGCTCTCGTTGTAACCGGAAGGTCCTGGGTTTGAACCCCAGTGGTTGCGCACTACTGAGATGAATAGTAGTAGTCTTAAGGTGGGACGAAACAGTTGTCCCGTAGTCCCAGGTTTTCCAATCATTGTCTAACTGATGTTAACTCGTAATCAAACCTTAAGAAAAAAAACACTAAGCATACACACACTACAAAGAAGGGGCCTAACGTTACAACAATAAAACAAAAAAGTAACTTGCATTTTTGTTGACAACAGCCACAATTACAAACAAATGGGCTATTAGCAATTTCAAGAACGTAATCTGACACTTTCACACCACCTCGTAGATTCTGTTATGCAATAACAATTTCATTCATATTTTATTTGTACGAAAATAAAGGTGTGAGCCAGGCGGTACACAACCTTAGGGTCACATGACCAGTAGCAATCAATAAAGAGCACCACTACTTAAAGTCAACTGGATCCGATAGTTAAAAAAACAGTGTGATTTACATTTCATATGATCGATTCATTTTGGTTTCATAGTCAGACTATCATTGTAACCAACTCGTAGTGTCCTCTTGCAGCATACTTTATCTAGGAACGTTAGAATGTATGTAGTCGCTAGAAAGAGTTTGAAAAAAGCGTTTGAAAAACCAATCTCTCTCTCTCCATGTAATAAGCCAATAACAGTTACAGTACTCGGTTTACGCCTGTTGTGTCACACACAAACAGACACATACAAACACTACAATACGATTATGAATATTCACACTTAACATAGAGTAGGACAATATAATAAAAGCAGTTTTTTTCAGTGCAGTTGCCGCTGACCTGATGCTTTTTATGCAAGTCAGAAGATGTCCAGGACGGCTACTGTACTGTACTGGTAATGTCATTGACTTCAGCATGGAATGAATGAAGCAGGGTGGAACCTCCCTCAAAAGCGGTATGAAAATCCTTCAGACTTAAAATATTTGTTGCTGATGTGTTCCAGTAAGGTGAGGTAAGGAAAACCAAGTAACGCAGACAGACAGAGACAGAAAGCTTGCTGGTCAACAGAAGGTTAGTTCTAAATGCATTACGACGACAGACATAAAATGGAAAATTTCGACAACAACATGAAAAACTGAATTTACTAAAAAAAAACAACAACAACTGTACAACAATTGTCTGTCTGTCTGGCAAGTACATAACACAGTGTTACTTGACTGCAATGTGACAGACGAAAAATAAAGTAAAGTGGAAATATCAGAGACACGTGCTGAAAGAAAAAAAAGGAACCGGAATGTCTTCTCCTACCAATTGAGGTGAACTAGAAACAAATTCATACTATCTGCATACAACAAGTATTCTTTTCTTGGACAAAGCGGTCGAAGTTTTTTACAACGACGCTTACAAGAAACATCGAGTATGTTATTTGCCAGGAATGTATGGTAGGAAAAATCCAGTTGTTGTTAATCACCAATAGTGCCAGTTGTTGTTGTTCTCATCTTCTGGATATTAATTACACACTTCAAATGAATTAAACGCTCTAAAAACACAATAGAATAATAACAACAACAATTACTCGGCACTGAGTGCAGAAGTATACGGTTCAGAGATTCGGCGCATGCGTCATCAAAACCATTTCCAACAGGTTACCACCACCACCGCCACCAACACATACTTTCATCAGCAACTGCCCCCTTCTCTCGACACTGTTCATGAGACAGTCACCCGGAGACGATAAGTTTGCCCTAAAGGACACTAACAGAACTTACCAAATCCTACGAAGAATATCTACAGCTGGATGAAAGGCGGAAAATTCTTCGGATAATGGTGTCTAAACAAAAAAAGAAATAATCACATGACAGCGAATTGTATATTAGTGAGTGAATATATATATATATATATATATATATATGTACAACGCTGATGACAAAATGGAAGCCTTAGTGTCACGATAACATCTTCTCCTCTCCCTCACTACGTCATTTTTACCTTGTTATAGTTTATAATGGAAGGCAATGCTGTTTACTTGTGTATATACAAAACATCTGACTAAGATTTCTATGTAGTGCAGCTTAGCAAGATATGCAACTGCTGGTATTAAGACTAAATGTAACACTGATTGCACAAAAACTCATGGTACCGGAGAGATAGATGCTGACAGTCTAAAGAATGTTACTAGGCTATAGATTCAAATACACTGCAAAATGACCAAATTCAAATTCCAGTTCACTTATCAACCTACCTATGCAGTTGTTGAATAGCAAGCAGCTTAGCAATCCCTGTCGTCTTTTTGTTGTCAGTGTGTAGCTGTATGAAAACGTTGTAGACTGACTACTAATAGTCCGCTTAAACTATCACCGAAGTGATTACAGATACAAACAAGATTAAGAGGATCATAGGCAAGTATGATATGAAGATAAAGTTCCGTCCACCAGGGACAAGAAAAGATGCATGCATACATGCATGCAACGACAGATTTACAGTTCAACCATAGAAGCACCAGTATCCATCTATTCTACAACGAATATTCTCTTTAACAGGCAACAGACATTGTTTACTTACCCAAATCACTATGGAAAATAATGAAGTCCACAGACATCACACACACACAAATCAGAATTTCCAATCTGTTTTTAAAAAATATCTACATGAAAAATAATATGACGCCGACAAACATAACTGCACTATGGACAACAAGGTACATGCAAATTGATTCACTCACACACGCTACAACCAACTGCAATCTGAACTCAGTAAAGGACGAGTTCTACCATACACTGTCTAGTTGGCTGGTGAAGGCCAAACACTCAGATACAGTTATTTTAGCATGTGATTTCAATACTCACGTTGGGAAGCTATGTAGGTGAGAAAAGTATATTGGCTGTACCTTTGGAGTCCCATACCGACGAGAATTGATAATGGCGGTTGTCCACTCTATAGGCTTCGATTATCACCTGTTACTCGTACGCCCTAACTTCACATACAATGTAACAAGACCTTGTCTAATATAGTGACTTCCATCATCAAATCAACGATGAACTGAAATAGGTCCTGTGGCTATTTATAAGATGTCGGTAGAAGACCACCGCTCTTTCTACAACACCTGCGTAAAGACTCCGATCCCGCTCTGGCTCCTACACGTATATGCCTGCGACTGAACAAACATAAAACACAAGGAACTATGATGCTCACACGCCTCAAAACGTGATTAAAACACGAAGTCTATAATCAGGGAAGAAATATCCAAATGCATACGTGAGATTGACAGCTACACTCATCCTACACCCATGAAATCTTCATATTTCTCCTGTATATTTCCCTATACTAAGGTTCTTTTGATTACTTTTTTATTTCCTCTACTTTTATGTGCTACACGCAATGTAGCAGCCTCAAGTGGAAGACTTCTGTGCAAAGTTCTACGTTCAAACTCAGCCAATCAGTTTGATTCAATCAGGATTCGGGTGGCTACTGTTAAATTACTGTAGGTGAACAACACTGGTCTGTCTAGTTAGCAAACAGTCATTTAGGAGTAATTTTGTGGATGCTGACTAGCAGTTGAATCCAGGATGGGTACTTCATCCTCTACTTCAGTACTCGCTACCTGGATTAACCTGCAATCCCAGTAAGTGATGATGTTCCCACTCAGGCTCAAACCCAGTGAACCCATCCTTTCAAACTCAAAATCGTTATCCACTAAAACACTTGCACGACGAAGCCTCCATACTAGAAGCCAAACACTTCGGTTCAAAAAATCATTATCAACGAGAAAACAAAAACTGAATTTAAAACAAGTAATATTTCAAAAAACTGTGATCATTTTTCTTCGCACTTACTTGTCTAATTCAAGGTAGGAATAAAGCACAAAGTCAGATTTACAATGTAAAGCTTGACGGTAAACCCAATAGGATTTATCCAGCATAGCGTATTGTGCTTTAAATAATCCAAATAAAGTTGGATAGATATTCGGTAAGAGACAATCACAAGCCAATTCAAATAAACTGATTGATCTGAAGATGAAACGAAGGCGGAATTAACTGTACACAATCGATCTTAGGTGTCTGCGTTCTATCTCCCGTGTAAAATAGTATAATAAGGTGTGCAACATTCAGGTGAGTGAGGGGGGGCTGTGAAGTTACATTGACTGAGATGGTTAGGACATGTGTTACGCATGCATTTCTAGCCATCGCCTTACTCGACGGGCAATGTTAGCTGGCTGACATAGAGGGTCAGGTTGGAAAAGAGCCAGCCAGTGGTGGTCAAACCAAAACGTGGCTTCATCAGTCAATAAAATCCATAACAGTTGGCTTAAGCCAGTTACACAGGGAAGTGTAGACTTCCTTGTTTGGGTTCTCGGGACGGTAAACACCAATGAAGGCTGGAGACGATTGGTGATATGGCTGTTGAGTACGTAACAATGTGATTGTACACTTTTTGGTTACTTGTATAAATTCGAGATATTGTACATAATTTTTGTTTAAAACGCTTCTTGTTGAAATATACATAACTTCCGTGTACAATTGAAAAATACACTCTGCTGTTGGAGACTTCGTCTTCTCCCTGGTTATTTCTGCTTACTTGCTCAACTCACACCGTGTTGTATACTTCGGATTTATTGTAGGAGCCTACTACTCTCAACCGAAGACATTTCTACAACCGGAACACAGCAGCTACAGCAGACGCAGTCCAAACAATTAACGTGCCCGTGGATTATATAATTAATTTGTAGCCGAGGACTTAGACGTTATCTTCAAGTAATCCTTTTTGTTGCTATAACTCGTCACTGTATTTTTGGTAATATATCGTGATTTAACACTCCACTGACTTGGATTATTACTTTTATACTTGGAATGTTAGTGAACTCTAATATTAGTCCCCTACAAATTAATTGGTGAGCCCGATAAGAACACGGATTATTTTGGCATATTCATATTCTTATTTTTGCTATTTTGTATATTCATTGTGATTTTGTGTGTGGTTTATATTTGTATCCTAATTTGTACCAATAACCCCATATTCATAATGTCATCACCTCAGTCCGGTACATCAAATGAGCAGACAACTAATAGCGAGACAAACGCCACAATAAATGCCATCACTGATTTTCGTTTACCCCAATACGGTTTCGCAGAACCAAGGATTTGGTTTGCGGTAATTGAACCGTTGCTAGAAGCACGGGGCATTAAGTCCCAAATAGCCAAATATGGTATGGTGCTGGCAGAACTCCCTCCGTCAGTATTGACAGAAATCAGCGATTTCATCGAAGATCCTCCGACGGAACATCAATTTGATAAACTTAAAGCCCTCCTCATACAACGTACCAGTTTGTCGGATGAGAAAAGAATCCAACAATTGCTCACAGGCTGTGAACTAGGCCCACGTAAACCATCCCAGCTGCTCAGGCACATGCGCCAGTTAATCGGACATCATAAAGTAGACGAGGTAGTGCTGAAACAGATGTGGTTGCAACGTTTACCTAGAAATGTCCAGCAAATTTTAATCATCTCAGGAAAGTCGTATGACTTAGACCAACTAAGTGACATGGCAGATAGTATTATGGATGTTTTATCTGATAACACCATAAGTCACGTAGCATCTGATAGTGCCACACCGTGTCATTCCACACCCACGGCAGACACACCGATACTCGCCGCCATTGCAGACTTAGCGGCAAGGATTGACAAGTTGGAAACTAATAGGTCGGATCGACAAGTCCGGAGGCGGAGCTCACAGAGAAGGTCACCATCACGACGACGATCCTTCTCACGACAGCGTTCTTACACGTCTTCTCGGGATAGCAATATATGCTGGTATCACTGGAAGTTTGGACGTCATGCCCTGAAATGTGTAAAACCGTGCAGCTTTAGCGAAGCCAACCAGGCTCAGGGAAACGCCTCAGCCAGACAGTGATGGCGACAGCTGTTACTGGCAATCACCACAGTCGCCTTTTTCATGTGAGGGATTTGACTACCGGCACATTATTCCTGGTAGATACAGGCGCCGAGGTCAGTGTTATCCCCCCCTCACTATCCAGGCGATCAGCCAAAATACCTGGAAAACTTTCACTCCGTGCTGCCAACCAAACCAACATACAGACGTATGGCGAACAGTCAATGATTTTAAATTTGGGACTACGCCGACGTTTCACATGGATCTTCATAGTAGCTGACGTACGTCACGCTATACTAGGTGCAGACTTTCTAAGTCACTTCAATCTGTTGGTTGATATCAGCAAGAAAAAACTGGTTGACAATTGCACCCAACTCAAGATCCATGGTATTACATGCGACTACTCTGTTCATAGCATCTGCATAGAAAAGCCGGAGAGTGAAATGTTCTCTGCTTTATTGCAACGATTTCCTAAAATCCTTAAACCATCATACAATGTCGAAGATATATCTCATACAGTTACGCATAAGATCATCACAACAGGACAACCTGTGAAGGCACGTCCACGACGGTTACCACCCGATAAACTAGCAGCAGCTAAGTCGGAATTTGAACATATGATGCAGTTAGGTATCATACGACCATCTAACAGCCCATGGTCTTCACCTCTGCACATGGTACCTAAAACTAATCATGACTGGCGACCATGTGGAGATTATCGCGCTTTGAATAACGCTACGGTACCAGATCGTTATCCTATACCTCATCTCCACGACTTCTCCTTGACCTTACATGGAAAGACCATTTTTACTAAAGTTGACTTGGTGAGGGCATATCATCAAATACCAGTCGCTCCAGAAGACATCGCAAAAACAGCAATTATTACGCCTTTTGGATTATTCGAATTCTTGAGAATGCCTTTCGGACTAAAGAATGCTGCTCAAACATTTCAGCGTTTTATGGACCAAGTTACCCAAGGTCTTGATTTCGTCTTTGTATATATCGACGATGTCTTAATTGCCAGCTCATCGACGGAAGAACATATGCAACACTTAAGCTTGTTATTTCAAAGGTTTGAACAATTTGGAGTTGTTATCAATCCAAAGAAATGTATTTTTGGTTCCCCTTCCATTGAATTCTTAGGACATCGAATAACTGCCGAAGGCATCAGACCTACCGAAGATAAGATAGAAACTATTAAGAACTTTCCCGAACCTGATTCCTTAAAGAAACTTAGACGTTTTCTCGGGATGTTCAACTTCTACCGACGTTTTATTCCATCATGTGCCTCCATAGTTCAGCCACTGACCGACCTACTTAGATGCAATTCGAAGAAATTTCAGTGGTCTGAAGAAGCAAAAGCAGCATTTAATAATGCAAAAGATGCCTTATCCAACGTCGTAATGTTATCTCACATCAACCCAGAAGCTTCACTCATTTTATGTACAGATGCATCACAGGTAGCAGTGGGAGCAGTTTTACAACAAAAGTTCAATAATGACATCACTCCACTTGCTTTCTTCTCCAAGAAATTGGAACCTGCGCAAACTCGTTACAGTACCTTTGGCAGAGAACTGTTAGCCATCTACCTAGCAGTGAAACATTTCAGCTTCTTACTACAAGGTCGACATTTTACTATCTTAACCGACCATAAGCCTCTTTGTTATGCTTTCACCACTTCGTTGGACAGACACTCTCCGAGAGAAGCCAGACAACTGGATTACATCTCACAATTCTCAACAGACATCCAGTTCATCAAAGGAGATTCCAATATCGTAGCCGATTCCTTGTCTCGATGTGACGTTAATCATCTATCTTCGATAGATATTAGCCTAGACAATATTGCCAAGCTGCAGAAAAATGACGCCGAACTCCATACTTGTAGACGAAACTCCTCCCTACAGTTGCAGGATGTACCTATTCCCCTGTCTGATACAACTATCGTCTGCGACGTTTCAACGGGCGTTCATAGACCTTTTGTTCCACTAAGTTGTCGAAAAGCATTGTTCGAACATTTACATTCGCTTTCTCACCCTGGAGTACGCGCCACGGTCAGACTGATCAGCGAACGCTTCGTGTGGCCTAAAATGAACTCTGACATTCGGAGATGGGCACGAGAATGTATCCAATGCCAATGCTCCAAAGTACACCGCCACACTATTACAACCCCGAAGACGTTTAAATTACCGGAAAGGAGATTTCAGCATATCCATATAGATATCGTGGGACCATTGCCAACATCAAGGGGATATACACATATCCTGACAGCGATTGATAGATTTACTCGTTGGGCTATTGCATGCCCCCTAAACGACATATCTGCTGAAAACGTTGCTTTAGTTTTTCTCGACCGTTGGGTGTCAAACTACGGTGTACCAACTACTATTACATCCGACCGCGGTCCTCAATTCCAATCGACACTCTTTCGCGAACTGACGAGACTTCTGGGAGTGAAACATATCTCCACAACAGCCTATCATCCGGCAGCGAATGGTCTAGTGGAAAGATTCCACAGACAACTGAAAAGCTCCCTGATGGCGCAGAATGATACATCTAAGTGGAGTGAATACTTACCTTTGATTTTACTTGGTATCCGTTCTACTATCAAAGAAGATTTAGGATGTACACCGGCTCAACTTGTCTATGGCACCAACCTAACCTTGCCTGGACAGTTAGTCCCCTCAGCCGATTCCACAGACGTGAACATTGCCGACTTCACTAACCGATTAACTAGACAAATGCTTCAACTTCAACCAACAGCACCTCGACAATCTCCCCGAAGAGATCAGATCAACAAACATCTACAAACTTGCAAATTCGTCTTCATTCGAGTCGACGCCATCAGAAAAGGATTGCAACCTCCATACGAAGGACCCTTTCAAGTTATTAAACGTTCAGACAAACACTTCACAGTGAACAAGAATGGAAGACGAGAGACTGTTTCAATTGATCGAATCAAACCCGCATACACCGACAACGACTTCGAATCTACATCGGCAGCTGCGCAATCAAATAATCAAACATCCGAATCCCCTCCACCGGCACCAAGTCTTATCCTCCCTCCATATCACACACGTAGTGGTCGGCAAATCAGTAAACCGGCTCGCTACGTTCATTTTGAGGACTAACAAAAGAAAAATAATTAAAAATTATTATTATCTTTTTCGTTTAGACATTATCATCATGACGGTTAGTATTTCGTCGTAAACTTTGATGTTACTATCACTATTATTTATTTATATGTACCTCACCGAAAAAACAGGTAGTGTCCTTTCCAAAAACTATTGATCTTTAATCCATATTTTTTTAAATGTTTCTTTCCCCTCCTTAGTTACTGTGTATTTACATATTTTTCTTTATACATTAAAAATCTATGTTCATGGTTAGTGCAAATTTAAGTGACATGACTTTCTCTTTCAATTTTTATTGCTGAACCAATTGTATATGCTTTCAGACTTTACATGACTCACATACCTTCTCGCGTTTATGCATGTTGTAATATATCCCTACTTTTATCCAAAAGTTGCTATTACTATTATTATTTACTTCATAGTTTTACTTATCATTTCCCGGTTGTCTCTCCGGACCTCTAGGGGGGGAGCCGTGTTGAGTACGTAACAATGTGATTGTACACTTTTTGGTTACTTGTATAAATTCGAGATATTGTACATAATTTTTGTTTAAAACGCTTCTTGTTGAAATATACATAACTTCCGTGTACAATTGAAAAATACACTCTGCTGTTGGAGACTTCGTCTTCTCCCTGGTTATTTCTGCTTACTTGCTCAACTCACACCGTGTTGTATACTTCGGATTTATTGTAGGAGCCTACTACTCTCAACCGAAGACATTTCTACAACCGGAACACAGCAGCTACAGCAGACGCAGTCCAAACAATTAACGTGCCCGTGGATTATATAATTAATTTGTAGCCGAGGACTTAGACGTTATATTCAAGTAATCCTTTTTGTTGCTATAACTCGTCACTGTATTTTTGGTAATATATCGTGATTTAACACTCCACTGACTTGGATTATTACTTTTATACTTGGAATGTTAGTGAACTCTAATATTAGTCCCCTACATGGCTCAAAATCGTTGTCAATGGCTGGCCCACATGCATCCACTCCCCGTGACTCATGATTCCCAAAGAAACTATATTGTTCTTCGTTATTACTATTCTTTTTACCTCATATCTCTGTTTACTGTCACTATTTTGCATTTGCTGTTACTTTCTTCTTCTTTTCTTGCTTCGTGTGCTACATGGAGTGTGGCGACTCGAACTTCTGCACATCGGTGCAAAGTTATATGCTGAAACCAGTCAGTCAGTGAACAATCGGAAATATATAAGGATAAGCAGAAGATAACGAGTGTGTCGGTGGTACAGCAGTAGAATGTTTACCAACTATGCCAGTGGTGTGGGGATCAGTCCCCGGCCGACGAAATCCCAAACCTCACTCAGTTGGTGATAAGCCAGGCGAAAAGGGAAGGTTGCACGTGAGACTAGCAACCCCATACCGTAAAAATGAAACCACTGCTACCGAAACTTCAAAGCTGTAGATTGAAGCCCTATGTTCCACTGGGAACGTAAGGGAATAGCATTTTTTAAAATAGAAGCTTATGGAACAACCATGAACATAAAAATCAAAGAATTGACTACATGAAACGCCTAATACTTTCACTGATGCGTTCGCAATCTAACATAAGGTCTCAGCAGCACGTCTCCATTCCACTCGATTCTCTGCCATCCCTCCCTTTCAGCTGGCTGAATAACTTTTCACAAGCTTTCATTTTCCCCAATACGCAATAAGGCATAGCAGCATCACCAACAGTACAGTATAAAAAAGAGTCAATCATAAAAGTGAGGCATAAACAGAATATTAAGGCTGTAAAGTTCGAGCAGAGAGAAAGAAAGAAATGCATAACGTTTGAATTCAGGCCACGTTGACAAATACCCCTTCAGAAGTGGCGAAGACCACACACCGCTTGTCACCAGGAGACGTTATCCTGTTTATACCATCATATGAGGAGACAGACGGAAGAGCGTTAACACTCGAGAACTTCAAAGATGTACACATTGGGATAAAGATTTCAGCGCCAAGACACAACAAGACAACGACTGAGAGAGACAGAGTGACACCAAAATGGTCTGAGCTACTCCACCCAAGAGTTTTTGACAGGGGAACAAGTGTGCCGCGTGTGCTACTGGAAACATTCTAAGCAATATATTGTGTGTCATCTGCAAGATGTTTAAATAGAGAAGCGACAGATCGAATAGCGAGGATGGGGAATGAAAACCCTTGTGAAGCAGTAAACAAAGAAAGCATGATAAGAAAATAAAAGAAATCAACAACTATGAACAACTGTGAATGAGAATTTCAATCTAAGGCTTTTGTGTTTTGCAAGACTTTGAATATCATCTCATGATATAAACAGTTCTGTGTTAACCAAGTACCCCTGTGTTCTGCCGTTACAATACAATACAATACAATCTAATCCAAACAACACAGTCTTATCATCTATGAAAATATAACTTCTGTTTAAGAAAAGCAAAGAAAGAAATAAACGACCAGAGAAGGTAAACAACTTAATAACGAAAAAAAATAATAATATTCTAAACTAACTTGAAATAAATGATTGACATTATCAATTTGAAGCACCGGTATAAATGCCAAGTGCCGAATTGAGTTTCTGCTGTATAGCTTGAGCAAAAGTATGCGCTAATCTAGCGACAAGATGAGCATATTCACTAAGAGCTAATACAAGTTGTGTATGTATTATTGAATAGTTTGGATAGGGAGAATTGAATTGAATTGATCCACCTCAGTTGATTGATGATGATGATGACACGATAACTGTTTTATACTGTTTATTGTACAAGTTATATGAAAACAATCAGCCAATAGTGAACTGATTAATCGTAAGTATTTAAGCCATAAAGGTGAAGATGTAGGGATTTTCAATATAGGCTGCTGTAGTGTATGCAGCATTTCATCTGAGTGTAGTTCATTCAGCATATTACACAATAATTCATCAACTGAGTTTACTGCTAATCCTCCAAGACTAGTAGGCAAGCACCAGTTGGCTAACTTATTGATTAGTTCAATATGCTGATGATATTTATTGCTTTGTGGACTAATTACGTCATTCGATGATGCATTAGATGCATTGTCCAGGGATACACATTATAAATACAATGTACATAAATACGCATATGTGAGTATAATTAATCTCCTTTTGGAAAGAACAATCGATAAATAAGCTGGTGTTACAAGAGTAATTATTACTTGCAAACCATTGCGTATTGGGTAGTGAATTAGTCAAATTGGAAAACTGAATGACAACAAATGACACAGACAGATCAACTGAGGTTTATCGAAGTCACTCGACCCCCCTGCCTGCCTGCCTACCTACATTATTATCTATATGTTTAAAAATAAGGCTAGCAATCAATCCTGTGAATAATTCAATTATCAAAATACTATAATCTTTTCATATCTTATTCTAACAGCTGTAGAGCGGTCCAATAACCTTTGTAACGTAGTCAGATATCTTCTAGCCGCTATAGAAAATGCATACTGAAAAAAAAACGTGTACATGATACTACGACAGAAAACAAACTGTTTCGTCCTAGTTCGGGACTCATCGTTAGTACACACCCACTGCCAGGGTTCGAGCCCAATGGGTGTTGCTCGATTACAAGGCAAGCTCGTATACTGTTCAGCCACTGGGACCCAATTCGATGGCCCATGTATTCTAACTCCCACCAATTCGTGATATTTAGCGCGAACACCAACCAATGTCATCGGCGGGTCCCAGTGGCTGATTGGTAAACGAGATCGCCTTGTAACCAAAAAGTCCTGAGTTCAAACCTCAGTGGGTGCGTACTCCCGATGAGTCAAAAACTAGGGTGAAATAGCTGTCCAGTACTCCATACTGGTTTTCAAAAGTTTTCTAACTGATATCAAACCTTGGTCTAACCTGAAACAAATACAATCCCTACAGACTAATTAGTGAAAAGAAACCAAACTGATGTTCACATGACAATCTAATGAACACTTGATATAATCTAGATTTGTCATAATTTAATGCACACTTTATACACACAAGTGGAGTGATACGTAAACAAGTGTAAACCAAGATGAGATGCACATTCTCTAATTCATCATTAATATTACTTACAATAATAATAACAACAACAACAACACAAAAGTGTTTAGTATAGCTGAAAAGGGATGATTAGAAGAAGAAATGCAAAAGTAGTAACCTTTAATTATTTATACATTATTAATAATGAACTTACAGATGTCAAACTGTTCACATAGTCTGTCAAACATGACGATGAAGTAAAATTGAATAAGTGCATAGTGTTAATGACACAATTACGGAATAAACTATCCCAACGCAAATGAAATGGAACTGTATAGGAGGAGATTAATCTAACGAAAATGAAAAACAGAAAAAAATAGAATACTACTACTTCTACTATAGTTTCATTAGTTTTATTTCCCCTGCCTCTTTTATATGTGTTTTTAGAAAACGTACATGACAACCAGAATAGGTTTGATTTTGTACAGAGTTCTAAGTTAATAATTTAACAAATTTGAGATACTATGGTGTTCTGCAATGTGACTACGAAATATGAAGACCTGATTCATAGAATAACAGCGTTTACTCCTCAAAAATCAATCAATCAACATATTCAATGGAATCTTACAGGAGGTAAACTGTGTGCGTCGGTGGAGCAGAGGTACAGTGCTCACCAGTCATTCAGGTAGTCTGGGTTTCGATTCCCGACCGACGCAATCTCTAATCTCACTCAGCTGGAAATAAGCCTGAAAAGAAGGAAAGCTTGGGCGCGAGACTACGTATCCCACCCCGTAAAAATAAAACCACTCCTACCGAAACTTCAAAGCTCTAGCTTGAAGCTCTATGTTCCACTGGGAACGCAAAGGAATAGAAAAAGGTCAACTACCGACTGAATAACTCCACAGTAACATCTCTGACTCGAGTACTGGGTGATAAGGATTCGAATCTCCAAGGTGGACATTAATTCCTTCTGGCTTGTGGATATTTCTTAATTAAAATTGTCATTGTACACGAAAACCTCAGCGTCCTAAACCTCTCCTTCTGACTGCTTCCAAAATCGAACATCACTTCAAAGTGACAGTATAAGTCTATCTTGGTCTACTTACCTTTACAAGGTGTTATGTACTGCTGAGTAGTTAATTGTCCTAACGCGAAAACGGAAAAAGACTGCCACGTCCACGATGATGCGTGTATTTTCCAACCAAGGAAATTATCTGTCACATAAGTGTGTGGGTGAAAACGTACGTACCTGTACGAAAGATATGAAAGAGTGGGTAAAAGTGTACAGTGCAAGGGTATATAAGAAAATGACAAATACACATGAACCAATAAGTAGTTTTTTCTTCCCATCATTGGATTCTGATTGGTTGTAATGTCATATGACAAAAAGGTCATACATACATTAGTAAAATATTTTAGAACTAATCCATCAAATCTTGACAGTTCATTTGAAGGTCATACATTGTTTATCTAGTTAATGGACAGACAAGCATATTGTGAGTTATCATGGCATATCGATCAATATGCATACACACAGCAAATATAGGAAGCATCAGACTGTCAAGACAAAGTAGACATCATGTGACAAGGTCCTCCCTCAGGTAGTCGTTAAATGAATCAATGTTTATGTGTGAAAAATTATGCTTAGGGAAGGAATAGTGAATTGTAACTCAAATTAACCTGAGTACATTACATCTTAAACTGTGCGCATACACCACTCTCTCACTACTCAAGATGTCAGCTGAAATGTATGACAGTTTATAAATGATCAGCATATCCGAACTAAAAACACTCCTAATGCATCGTTCATGAGCCTTATCACAGACAAGCGGAATGGTCTTTTAGCGTTTTTTATCGCCTTTATCTTGTGTGCGTGCGATTTTCAACGCCACGCAATAGTACAAGGTGTACACATAGTGCATGAATCTCAGTATTATGGTGCATAATACACCCCCAAATACATTCAAATTTGAGAAAAAAAATTTTTAATTTGGATAATGTTTATTCACCTTGTCCCTACCCTATAAAAACAAAATACATATACTGTTTTAATTCCGGTCTTTACTATTATTGTTATTATTATTACTGCCCCCTTGCGTTCCAAGTAAAACGTCGGGCTTCAACAACACATCTCCACTTTGTCCTATTTCCTGCTGTCCTCTTCATCTATGCCCACGATTACCCATAATCTCTCATTTCCTCCATGTGTCACCCACTCGTTCGGATTCCTCTAGAGCGATCGATGGTCAGGTGTGCGATCTCATTCCAGTCTTTATTTATGGTGTCATGCTTTTGTTTACAGTTTAAAAAAAATCAGCATTTTCAGATTTTAAAAATAAAAAATAAAACACAAAACTTTCGCATATCTAAATTTCATGTGATTTTATCAGCCCAAATGGGTGTTTGGTAAATGTAGTTATCCGGTTTCTATCTACATTGACCATATGATCCAGCCATGTTGAAACTCCCAGTTAGAAATGAGAAACTAGACGAAAAAATAATAAAGTGATATTGAGTTTACTGAAATAAATTGTAGAGGAATAACTGAATTGAGGCTAGTGAGACAATTGAAAACTTCGACGGCTAGGTGTCAATAGGTGAGGATATAGGCTATTTCGAGGTGTTTTCACACTTAGCATACCAAACGGTACAAAATGATATTCCAGCTGTGAAAAAAAATCGGTAAAGCACCTTTGAAACAGCTAAATGTAACATCTGATACGATTACAGAATCCCTCTGAGAACATGAAATCAATGAATGAAGAAAGTTGAATCGCAATTGGCTGACTACCTGTTCTATCTGTTCGAGTATACTGATGTGAAAGCGTGATAGGTTTACAACTGGCGGATGGTGGCTAGCAGTGGAATCCAGGATAACGTACATTTCATCCTATTTGGGACTCGTCGTCTGGATGTACCTGCATCTCTCATTTGACGAGTCCCAAATAGGACGAAATGCGCGTTATCCTGGATTCCACTGCTAGCCACCATCCACCAGTTGTATACTAATTAAATGCCCAGACATTGTCGAAGCATCTGCACAAGAAGCCGACATGACAACCTGAGACCGAGGACTTCGGTCCAATCAGTCGACGGGAAAATCAAAAATTCAATTAAATAACAATAAGTGAAACAATCTCTGAGAAATTTCTGAGCCACCAATTTAAACTACTTCTCGGAACCCATCCAGAGAGTTGTAATGGTACCAACTGGCGCTAAACTAACACAAATATCTTTCATCACATGACGTCACATCATAGGCTGACCAACTCAAAGCTATTCCCATCTAGTCACGGGAGTAGCGAACAAAGACTGGGGTAAGGATGACCCTGGGATGACATTCGTAGCACATTCGTAACACAAACTACTGAAAACGATATTTCCAGGTGACGAAACTCAATATATGGTGACCGCGTCTATGCCCAAACACATGCAGCCAAACCTCAGAATAACTCACACGATGATACTATCGAACTCAACCAATTCTATGGAAACAGTAATGATTGAATACGCAGAGTAACCGCACATCTTCAGCCAGCTTTCACAAGTGTACAGCGCGATTAAGCACCGAAGCATTGCAAACCCGACCTACGAGAAACAGGCCCACTTGGTGTATGTCACCCTAGCTTTCACTAAACGTTTAGAGATCTCGTCCGACATACATGCCTCCTCAGCCAGCAATTAACACAAAACTTATGCTAGCCTGGAGGGATCGCTTTAACAATATCAACTGATGCATGAAAGCAGATAACACAACTTTAAAACACTACAATTTTAATCGCCTTTTTTATTTTTGAAAAATCTTGGTTTTGAAAAACATTTTTACTGGGGGATAAAATAATTGAGAATCATAATTATAAAACTGTGAGGCAGTACAGTAACTCCTCATTAAAAAAGACACTGCGAAGTGGTCGCGCTATCTCATGAATTCACATAAGTTAGAATTCATAGGCTGGCCATTGGATCGGGTCCCAGTGGCTGAATGGTCTACAACCTCGCTAGCCTTGTAACCACAAGGTCCTCGGTTCGAACTACTGGCCTAGGCTGTGTACTGATGAAGAGTCCTAAACTAGGATGTAACAGCTGTCCAATACTCCCTACAGATTTTCCAATTGTTCTCTTATTATTGTCGGTTCATGATGAAATCCTCCAACCAATCAAACGAAATCCCTGAAAAAGCAATACTTGAACATCATCATCATCATCAGTGTAACTAAGGTATGATAGTCGACGTTTAGAATTTATTTGCACTGTATACTGTTGAATATAAAATAATAAATTATACTAAATAGCTAGTCGCTACTTCATCGAAACAGTAGGCGAATAAAATTGACCGGAACTAAGTTCCAAAGAACCTCTCGCGCAGAAGTGCATTAGCTTAGGTGGCCAAACAAAAGTAGGGAACATTGATGTGCAAAAATATAGCGGAGAGAACAGTAACACGGAAAGATAAAACAAACAGTGATTGCACCTGCTCCACTGACAATGATTTTGAACCATGCCACACCAATCGTCTCCAATGATTGGTTTGCAGCATCCCCATGACCCTAGTCAGGCAGTTTGGTTGGCTGAAAGCAACTGTCAAAGACTTCATGGTTTAATTCCAGGCTTTGGTTTGCCCAACCCTGACACACTTTTCCAACCTAATAAATCCTATGTCAGTTAACGTTGTTCATCGAGTAAGCCGGCGGCTCAACATGCGCAACACTTTCTCTAGTCACCTCAATCGATATAGCCAATAAAAAACCAAAGAGCATTCATTCAATAGCTGTTTCACTTTAATTTCAGACCTTCTCCCTCCCCCCACCCCCAGTTCGCATTCATGAATATCACCATGTATTGAATTCAGGACCTTTAGGCGACTACGTGAAAAGAAAGCTACCAAAATTCAGTCATTGGATAAAAATTATCAGTGTGTACAACGGATGGACAGTAGCAAATTGAAATGAAACAGCTGTTCAGTAACTATTGGTTATCTAGCTGTCTATCAGCAGATCTCTTGAAATAAATCGAATGCACTGCCAATCTGTCAAAAACCTCAGTTAGAAGAAAGAAAAACATATAGAAATTTCCCTTACCACAGGGATTCGACCCCCCGGCCATAGACTCACTCCTTTACCTCGCTAAGCCAGTAATAAGACTGGTAAGAAGTGAAGGTTAGGCATGAGGCTAGAGAACCAATCCTGTAAACATTATCACCACTGTTACAGAAACTTCAAGCCTTTAGCTTATTTAATTGGCTTACAACTGAATATTATGCAATTCTTTACGAAATAATGAAGAAAAAACTTATAAAATAGGTTCTTTCTTCAGATGCAAGAACGCTTCGTCGTCTGATGTACATTATTACTTTACATAAAAACCGCACATAAAGAGGAAATATTCTGAAAGCAAATACTCTGAAGGTTTCGGCAATATTCAATTAGATTTGGACTTTTCCGTTGATTGATTCTACAGAACTGTCTTTGATCATAGGTGTCTGCGCTCTATCTCCCATGTGAAGTGGTATAATAAGGTGAGCAATATTGAAGTTAGGCGTCGATCGAGTGCTGGGTAAGGAGGAGGGGAAATCAATCGACGAGGCTGTGCAATTACATCGACTGAGATGGTAAGGACATGTGTTACATGTGCCTTGTCATCGCCTTCCTCGACGAGCAGGGCAATGTTAGCTGATATAGGGTCAGGCTGGAAGAGAGCTAGCCAATGGTGGTCAAACCAAAACATGCAACCAGTCAATGAAATCTACAACTGTTAGTCTAAGCCACGTAGGAAGGTGTAGACTGGCTTCCTGACTGGTTGGGGTCCTCGGGACGGTAAAAACCAATGGTTGGAAACAATTGGTGACATGGCTCAAAATCGTTCTCATTGGCTGGTGCAGATGCATCCACTCCCTGTGACTCATGATTTCCAATGAAACTATACTGTTCTTCGTTATTACTATTCCTTTGTCTCACACCTCTGTTTACTGTCTCTCTCTATTATGCATTTCTTCTACTTTCTTGTCTTGCTTTGTGTGCTACATGGAGTGTGGCGACTGGAACTGCCGCACATATGTGCAAAGTTCTATGTCAAAAACAAACAGACAGACAGAACTGCTCGGCCTCAGGTTGACAAGTTGGTTCCGTGTGAGGATGCTTCGACGACTTCTTATCGTTAAACTTGAAGTAAATTTGTTGAACAGTGGTTGGGACTCTCGACGACCATGCACATGGTCCGGGGTTCGAGCCCACGCCGGCGCACACCAGATATCTATGGTCGGCCTGCGAAATTTGGGCTACCGATATCCATGCTGAAAATTCCATACTTGTACCAAAGTAACAGTGTGGAATCAAGCTGTAAATCAAAAAAAAGAAAGATGACTAGCAGCGGAATCCAGGATGCGCATTTCATCCAATTTGGGACCCATCACCTGGGTATACTTGCATTATCCAGTGAGTTAGTGATGGTATTCCCACTGGGCCTCGAACCCAGTACTAATAATTTCGAACGAGAAAGCTTTACCCACTAGATCACTCAGACCAGTAGACAAGTCCCAAATAGGACGAAACACACGTTATCCTGGATTCCACTGCTAGTCATCGCCCAACAAATTTACTTCAAGTTAATCCTCAAACGCCACTGAAGCATATGAACAAGCAGCTGATATTGTTAGCCTGAGGCCGAACACATCGGTCTAGTCAATCAACGGGAAAGTCCAAATTGAATTCAATAATTACTAACAACCATCGCAAAAGGAGGTGGCTCTCGTGGCCCATTTGGCTTAGTGGGTAACTATTTGGCTTTGGAAACTACGGTTACCGGTTTTGAACCTCAGTGGGAACACCATTACTCATTGGGGAATGCAGGTACGTCTAGAGACGAGTCTCAAATAGAACGAAATGCCCGTTGCCCTGGATTCTACTACTAGTCACCATCCACCAATTAATTTCTGCACTATTTTTTCGCATAATGTCTGAAATAAAGCTTTATTATTATTATTATTAATCTATTTTAAACAAAAGCATTTTTATAGAACTCAGTGAAACTGAAATAAATTATTTCAACGCTTCGCTCAGAAGAAGTTTGCACCAGTTTTGACGAACAAAACGTTGGAATGATCAACTTAAGTTTCCCTTAAACTTGTACAAATATAGCTTTTACCTATTTCCACTGAATAAATTTGTCTGAAAAGCTGACATTTTTGGCTAGAGATGAGTAGTTTCAATGTAGATTCAGTCATAAACCGACATCAGTTAGCGAACCATCGAAGACTATGAAGTACTGAAATTAGACAACCATTAGACAACATTTCTTTAACGTTAAGGTGTACCAGTGACTAGAGTAGGTTATTCGTGAATCGGCTACAAAGAACGTTTTTCTTAATCATCTCATTGTAAGATTTTTAAATATCTCACTCGCAGTGTCACCCTTAAAATCTAAGTTTAGGTGCAACACTTTTTCAGCTGTCTTGTGAATCACTGTATTTCTTCCACGTAATTTACTATTGGTCTCTACGAAGCGTAGTGGATCCCCATTCTCTGTAAAAGTTTCTTTCACTTGTTTGACCTCATCATCAACACCATCTTCACTACAAATTCTTTCTCTGTCTATGGGGATACTAACCACGCAGCATCTAACACATTATTTGATATAGTCTACAAAGTCCCATTACGTTTGCCGAAAGGGACATGAGTGCATTCGCTCTGTATAGCAGAGTTTTCACCAATACATAAAATAAAGCCAGAACTTTGTGTACAAAAACAATTTTAACGATCTCTATCGTTACCATGTTCTTGATTGTACTATGTAATTCACATAACAACTTTGTTATGCTTCTTCATTCCATGTTCCACTTTTGTTTTATTCCATTTCACTTCATGTTATCATATTCTAACATTTTATCTAGTCTAATATTTTGACAACATTTCAATCATCTTATGTCTCCATCATATTATTTTTATATATTCATATTTCCGAATGTGCTTTTCACACATCTAATCAATTTCTACTGATAATCCCATACACCAATATTATTGCTGCACTTTATTATTTCCACTCACTATCATACTTCAACACACACCCACTCATAATTCATATATATGTACGATTGTGCAGCAGGTCGGGTGTGAGGACAAATACTCTTCGAAGACATTGGCGAGCGGTCGCACTATGTCGTGAATCTTCAGGACTACTACTGTTTACGTCATTAAAATGTTTGTTAAATGTGATGAATAACCAAAATTGTTGTAAGTGAAGAACTTGGACACTGTGGTAGAATGTAATACTGCATCGTTTTAACACTGTTATTAATACTTTTATTGTTACTGTTACCAGCATTACTTTTTTCTATTCCTTTACGTTCCCAGTGGAACATAGGGCTTAATGCTACAGGCTTGAAGTTTCCATAGCAGTGGTGATTATTTTTACAGCATTAGGTTGATAGCTTCATGCCTAACCTTCACTCCTTATCAGTCTTATTACTGACTTAGCGAGGTAAAGGAGTGAGTCTGTGGCCGGGGGTCGAACGCAGGACCACGTACGTGGACGGCGAGCACTCTATTGTTGTACCACCGACGCACTGCATTACTATTACTATCAGTACTATCTAGTTCACAATTCTTGATATATACTGAGGTTTTTTCACTCACTGATAACTAATTTTTCAATTAAGTGGTGTAACTGCACCGTGATGCACTTTATCCTAATTTAATATCTCTCCTAGTATTTAGGGTGAGGAGGTCTTCTACCGATATTCGATGAATTCATTAAATCATGCTTTATTAACCCTTTTTGCTTGTTTTAAATCTGTACAGGGAAATAAATGTTTCCAATCTTCCATTGCTTTAAAGAAAATTTCATCTGTGAATATCGTCTGCCGTGGTAATTCTGATAACAATGAGTGGTCACTAGGAAGCAACCAATTGCATGTTTCTGGTTCTTTGTATCAGTTGTGATTCGATTCTATCAGTCAGAGATGCAAAGTTATCACCAAACTAGGCAACCTATAATCATGGCGTAATTTGAACAGGTGCTAGAAGGTTCAAATCTAACACTGGAGTATACACTGCATTTATTACAGTCCTAATAGTACTTCGGATCACCCTCTTTTGTCCTAGAGAATTACTACTCATCATACACCAATGACTGATCCTAATAAACTCTTAATATATTTTCAGTCAGTCAGAGTTATACTCGGACATATCTTGACTTCATTTCATGCAAAATCATATCAAAAACAAAGTGTGAATATTCATCACATAGTCTTTTTCTCCTTTTGAGCTGTAATCAGGGATGAGTCAGTCAGTATTACTACTACTTCTAAAATAAATGTATGCATTAAAGGACAGAGGTCAAGTCACGAATGAAACCACCGATGGTTAACATTTCGCTACATACTACAAAAAAATGCATTAATTTACGTTAACCTACCAGTTCAATAAATTCAGGTCACCTAGTCATTACGTAGTCATCCATACCAAAATAGAAGGGTTGAATATGACTAATGTCAATGAGACAGACTGATTCTATTTTCAGATCAGCCCGTTATATTATGTAATACGGAACTGTTTAACTCTTCATACTCTACCGACTAAAATTAAAAAACTACCAACATGTTATCGTCAAACAATTAATCGATAATGCACTCAAGCATAGCTTCACCTAATCCAAAAGACAAATGTAATTTCAGTCAAAATCATATTTATAAAAGAAAAAAACAAAAGCGAGAGCAAGGTGAATATTCATCACATATTTGCGTAAAAATTGTAACCAGGGTTTAGTCAGCCACCATTATTTTACTATTACATCTAAAATATATTTTCATTAATGGACAAATAATAAATAGTCAGATTTTGTAAAAATGAGTCATGCATAATTGAGGCCGTTGTAAGTGTAAGACACATAACTAATTAATGCGATTAATGCATTCCTAATGATGCTTTTTTCAGGATTTCATCATGAGCTGACATTAGTCAGAGAACCACTGGAAAACCTGCTGGGAGTACTGGACAGCTGTTTCGTTAGCCTAGTTTGGGACTCTTCATCAGTACGCACCCACCGGGATTCGAACCCAGGACCTTCTGGTTACAAGGCGAGCTAGCTCGTAGTCCATTGAGCCACTGGGACCCGATCAAATGACCAGTCCATGAATTCTAACTTCTTCTTTCAGTCACGACATAGCACTACCGCTAGCCAATGTCTTCGGTGGCGAGTATTTGTCCTCACACCCGACCCGCTGCACCCTACTGGTCACGACTTCCCACTGGAACCCTTTTTTATTGTAACCTAAAATCAGTGACTGACTGGCATAAAGGCTTTACAGTTTCTGTAGAGACTGGATCAATTTCCTGGGGTAGAGTTAGCATTCGAATACATACAGTATAGTCAAAAACACAAGTTACCACCCCACATGTGAGTAAGTCCAGTGTACATGACATCACTAGAAGAAATAATGCACAGAGACCGTGTGCATAAACCTTAATTGTACAAACCTCCGTGAATGCAAACAATTTCCTATTTGATTTGTTTGCCAACAACAGTGAATAATCTGACAGTGTCAATAACACCATATCCATACTCGGTTTGATGACGTGATTTGTTACGGAACCTTTTGATATGATAATTTCAGGCAAATGCTCCATCATGCGAGTGAAGAATCCTAACAACAAAACTAAGATGACTGTTACTTCTACATACACATACTAAAGATATCTAACTATAATTGGATGGCCGTTAATTTAAAATGATGGTGCAGTGGAAAACTCTTTACAAACACGTTCTTGTCACGCCTAGAAGCTGGCAATTATCTCACAACATATACACACAACACACGGAATTCCAATATCTAAGATATGTGGATAATTCAATTATCTATGACTGTAAAAATCAGAAAATCAAAATTTATTGGTGGATTCCACTTATGTTATCCTAGTCTTAACTTCACAATTAAACACGACGGAAATGATACTAGATGGTGAAAAGGATTGAGAGGACAAATAGAAAGTCTTTATAGAAGGGACAGTATATAGACACCCTAAGAGCTTTGTTCCCCTCCCCACCCCCAGTATAAAAAGAACTTAGTCGGAACACTGTTCAATCGAGTATGGAAAATTTGTTTTGACAATACAATTGAGTACAAAATAATGAGAGTAGTGATAATCTGCTTTATTCTAAAAACAGTACTTATAATACAGGATGGAGTTCTCAGCATTTGTCACAATATCACATATGATTTACTTAAAATATAAATAAAATTAAAAATTAAAACAAAAGTAACCAGAGGAATTTGTCCATGCTTACGATATGAAGTCAAAAATATTCGAAGCACGAAATGAGAATGTTAAATGTAACAATAATAATAACAGTGAGTTCGGTTCAAACAGTATTGTCGATTCAGTTTGGAAATTTTAGCATTTTGTAGATTATTGAGTCTGATGTTCTGTTGATATAGCAGTATGGTGAGGGGAAATACAAAATAAACAGTTATAACACAGTTTAAATGATGTTCACACTTATGAAAAAAATAAACAAAAACATTGAGAGGGTTATAAATATAAGAAATACAATAACAATAAAGTTTGCCTGCAATATGCATGCCTGAACACCACGTCAAAGTAGCAGCTATCGATCGGGTAATGGCTGGGTCACAGGATAGTTTCAAACATGAAACTATGTTCAAACACCAAAACTCGAGGGTATGCAATAATACCACTGAAATATTTGAAAGAGAATTTACTATGAAACCAGTAGATCATACAAGCAAAACTAATCAACATCTTCCAGCTTTTTTCACATACTCACTCCATCAAGTCTCAAAAACTTTGAATTAAAATACAAAAACAAATTGATGAGTTGTGCCTAGCAGTGGAATCCAAGATGTGCACTTCATCCTGTTTGGGACTCGTCAGCCAGTGAATGTACTACCATTCCCCAGTAAATCAGTGCTGGTGCTTACACCGAGGCTTGATCCCAATACTATCGCTTCACGACAAAGTAATCTACAATGAGTCTGCCACCATCTGTGAACTTTTCAGTGATTGGTTTGCAAACTTTAGTTTAGAAACACGTATGCCTGGTGAAACCACCCCGCTTACTAGCTCCTCCCTCGAACCATTGTGTTCACTAATCAATTAATAGAACGAGCAATTAAAAGCCTTAAACTTTCCAATAGTTCGGGACCGGATGGCCTCGCTTCGATAATTTTCAAAAACAGTGGGTATGATATATCCCTGTTACTTCTTAAATTCTTCTCAATATCTATGGACACCGGCACCTACTCTGGTGAGTGGAAAACTAGCTTCATAATCCCACACTACAAATCTGGTGATAAGGCAAACGTTCGCAATTACAGACCCATAAATATAACCCCAGTTATCTCGCGAATCATGGAGAAAGTTGTCAAAGATCAATTGTCAGACTACCTACTTAGGGAAGATCTTGTTACAAGGTCTCAACACGGATTACACAAAAATAGATCCTGCGTTACTTGCCACTTCGACTTTTCCGACTGCATCACTAGAGGTCGCGAAGCACCTAAGCTAATCGTTGTTCTCTACTTCGATATATCTAAGGCATTTGACGTAGTATCTCACAGCATTCACATTGAGAAGCTGTACTCTTGTGGAATTCGCAACCCATTACTCAACTGGTTAAATTTGTTTATAGCAACAGGGTAAAAAAACAAAGTTGAATATCTATTGTTTCAACCTAGGAAGATTGTCGATGTAGTTGAAGATTGAACGATCAATTCATGGTTGTTTGCCCAAACCCAACTTCCCCATAATTTTCGCGGAGGCATCAATACACCGGTCATCGTCTCATCGGTCGCTGTTCAGAAAGAACCTAGAAAAAACTGTCAGTAGTAATATCGTGATTTATTGTTGTAATATTTGTTCGTAGACCTTAGTCTGTAATGCTAACAAAGCTGGTTATATGTTGGTGTTAGAATAAAGAATTCTCGAGTCGCCAATCGGTGTTCTGGTTTCCGCGTCCGTTGGAACTAAGCGTTTCTGAAAGGCTTCGAGGGACAGCGAGAGGCCCGGAGTAGCAATAGCTGGGCATTAACGGTTTTTGAGACGTGATTGACACAGATGTCAAGTGGGGTTGTTCAAGGTACTATGCTAGGTCCACTTTTATTTACAGTCTACATGAACATGATTTCCAACTGCTTCACCTCAGGTTAAACATTGCTGTTTGCTGATAACCTCAAAGTCGTTTACACCTGCTACAGTTATGAATTAAGCGATATGGTTAATAAAATACATCTTAAACTAAGTAGTCCCGCAACATGGTGTGCTGAATCTTGTCTAAATTTTAACATTGACAAATGCGGCTGAATGTGTATCGAAAACAGTAACCTTATTCTAACTCTTGAAATAAATGGGCGAAAACTAGCCAAGCTCAACTAAGTCGTAGATCTCGGTATCAGATACTCTAGTAACTTAACGTTCTCTAAACAGACTGATCTTCTCTTGCACTCCTCCAAGCCAATAACTGAACCTACCGCTGTCATCAGTTACAATCTTAGAAATCATCACAACCTAGCTGCTATTGAGCATTGTCAGACTTACATGAGGTACAACTTCTTCTTAAATAAGCTTTCAGTCATTTGGAATAGACAACCAGCTAATGTACGTGATGCAAACACACTTCCAGTGTTCATCTCCTCAGTCACCAGACTGCTCAAAGATGACAATGCACTTCTACGTGTGAATCTTACACCCTCTTTTTCACCCTACATAGATATTTTATTTTTTTCATTAGACGTGTAGTTACAACAAACTACAATTATAAATGTTAATATTATTGGAACTAGATGATAAACATTTCTACACAGGACAGTAATATTGTAACAACAGAAGACAAGTGCCGGCAACAGATCGTTTTATTACAGATATCAGCACGTATTTATATATATTTCATGTATATTATTAAAGCTTATTCAAGCGGACAAACACAGTCTTCTGATTGGTTGTTTCTGGTTTCTCGGAAAGTTAAGCCATATATCTGCGAATCTTATTTGCCCAAGTTAAGTCTGCTCTGATTGGTTGTTGAATCAGCCTTGTTCATATTTTCTCACGGCGAATATTAGTGACCTAGACATTGACGTAAATTAATGTCTACCAACTGTCTAGCACCCTGCTCTCACCACAATATTAGTTCACACATAATATAAAAGTTAGCATTACGGGACTAGTTAGTTAGTGCACAAAAATAACCATAGTTACTAAACAGAATATATATGTATATATTTATTAATCACTCCTTTAGGACTCCTCTTGCTTTCTTTTGCGTTGCTCTCGTTTGTCTTCTTTTTTGTCTCACCACTTTAGCTTCCACTTGACTTTTTCAATGAGAATGAAGTGTGTGGATATTTGACCATTTACAATGACAAATGATCTGCAAACATTATTGGTCCCGTATCTAACAATTCCTTCGTGAATTACGCCTTACCTTCCCCCACGACGCAACCTGGATTACAGTTGTGGAATATACTCTTATACCAATGAAAAAGTATTTATTTATAATACAACTTCACAATTGTAACTTATAACATAACTGATCGTATCTGTAAAAATAGCTTGCATTTCTTGAAAACACCCGTTTATCATAAAATATATACTACCATTATTATTATTATTCTACATTGAGTATATTTCACTCGTGATGTTACGATGAAAATGCTGACGAAACTATGCAAGTGTATCACTTATTTTAATGACTACCGAATTCGGATATAAATCAAGAATAAGATTCGGTTTTGTACACACCTATGTTATATTGGGGAATTACTTCAAGCTTTATTTTTTCCCAATTATTTTTGTAATCCATCCAAAACACACTTGGGTTTTTTTGTTATTGCGAAGACAATACTTCTATATTTCTTGATGTGCTCCATTGAATGACTAGTTATCATATTGTTCTCACAAACCAAAGACAGAAACATCAGCAACCATGTCATTTAACCATAAACCAAATTTATGTAATTAAAATAATACTTATCCATGCCTGTACATTTGGTGTGTCCTAAACAGGTAGGAAAATATGTATTTTATTAAATTATTATTATTAAATTTGCTTACTAATCGTATATGTAATTTATCATATTGATGATGCCTGTAAACTGGCATCTCTAATGTACAAAATGAGAATATATTATTATTATCATTATTGTTGGTTATATTTTGGCGTAAGAACAAAGGAGTCTTGAGTCGCCAGTCAGTCTTCTGGTTTTCGCGTTGGTTATTAGACATTGTTTCTGAAAGTCTTCGAGGGATAGCATGAGGTCCAGCGTAGTAAGAGCAGGACATTGAAAGTTTAGGAGATTTGGCTGACAGTTTTTGATAGTGTTTGGATAGTATCCGTTCGTCTTTCCTGGTGCCCTCCAGTCTTCTTTGGACAAGTATTATCTAGAACTTTTCTGGAACTTTGGTCAAGTTCAATGATGCCTGAGTCAAAGAAGGGACGAAACGTCTTGGAAGCAAACAGGAAAGTAAGTCATGGTGACTTGTCTGTTACATGTAACGATGTGTTTGATGTTCAGCATGATAAGGTTGATGTTAATGTTTCGCCGTCTAGGGATAATAGTAATTAAGTTCCCTATATACGAGCCTCAGTGTTTCGACAGAAACCCAGCTGAATATGCACAGTTTGTAAAGGAGTTTGAATTCATGTTGGGTGGGATTGCATTAAATGATGAAATGAAGTTGATGTACTGCACTGGAATTGCTTCAAGAGCTATACAGTGCTGTAATTTCATGCCGTCAAATGAAGGATATACTGAGGCCATGAAGATATTACGTCAAAAGTTTGGAAAATATGTATTTTATTAAATTATTATTATGATTATTAAATTCCGGTTGTAGAAACGTCTTCGGTTGAGAGTAGTAGACTCCTACAATAAATCCGAAGTATACAACATGGTATGAGTGGAGAAAGTAAGCAGAAATAGCCAGAGAGAAGGCGAAGTTCCCAACAGTAAAGTGTATTTTCAATTCTACACGGAAGTTATATGTATTTTAACAAGAATCGTTTTAAACAGAAATCATGTACAATATCTCTAATTTCTACAAATAACCAAAAAGTGTACAATCACATTGTTACGTACTCCACAAGTATATCTCAATTTCCACTCTTCACTCCCTATTTAGGTACGTGAATTAGTGTATCTGACGTGAATTTTTTGCTCAACTCTTTGATCTCTAACTAACAAATGATGGAAGGCTAAGGATCAGATATCAATCTGACAGAAATATAATTGAGTATTTCGCACCACCTGAAAGGCGTATTTTGTAGACTTTGAAAGGATTACTAAAAAGACTCAGAGGGATGGTCAGATCAAATGTCAGACTCATTTGTCTCTACAGCTAAACAAACTTAGATCTGACAATATGAGTCTACAGGCATTTTTATCAAAAGATGTGTGTGTGTGTTTTCACCTAATTTCCATCGACCGCCCATAGTCAAGAAGCGAATAGCTATTTGGACATCAGAAAAAGGGCCGTAAACTTGGTCAGCAGGAGAAATTTTACATTGTTACAGAATATAATTCCATTATCGGATAAATTTGTTTCATAAAATATTGATAAGTATATGACGTCCAGATTAGTGTTTTATTAAACGTCATAATATATTGCTCTACGTTGTCCTAATCCTTGATGTTTCGGTTTTTCAATATTCCATCTATCCGTAATGGGCACATGATCAACTGTGAGTAATAAATTATGCTCGTGGGGGTAGAGGAGAAAATAACTATTATCACATAGCAATTAGACAATTTAATTTTATAACGATGATGAGTGGTTAAACAGAGAGTAAAATGTACAGATACATCACAGCATAATATTGATAATACAGTTAGCATTACAAATACAATAAAATATGATAAGGTAATATCAGCAGTTAACTGATATCACCGACGGAGACAACTATTCTACGTTGGGGTCGGTGGCCAATGGAGAGAGACAGACTGAACAAACTTTTCCTCAACACAGAGATTGAGTTGAAAAGTCTATATGGCAACTGCCTCAGCTACGCTTAGCAATTGGAGACGTACCAACCTAGGGAGTTGAGATGGCACCCTGTATACAATTGTAAAAGCTGAAATTTTGTCAATTTTGAACCCTGTATCCACTAGGTGTGCCCATAGGGAGTCGCTGATTGACTTTACGACTACTCTAATGAACCGCAGTGGACAGTGCTCCAGAAGTCAATATTTCAAATCAATTATGCTTAGAAAGGATGACCTATGATTATTTATTTACTATTTCATTCATTCACGTTAGGAGTGGAACGTAGGGCTGCAAAATACAGCTTTCATACTTTGGTGGCAGTAGTTTTATTTCTATGAGGTTGTGTAGCTCTCCTCATACCCAACATTCCCTCTTTACAGCCTTACTACCGGTCCTCCGAGGTCTATGAGAACGTCCGTGGTGCATCGAACCTGGAAACACATGAAGCGTGGTCGGCGAGCATTCTACCACTGAACCCGCACTGGTTACTAATTATCCACCAACACTGCCACCCGTCAACTTCAGTGATTTACAACAAACTGTTAAGAGGCTCACTAGATCTCTGATTGACTTGTATAGAACCTGATGAACATACAGTCATCCATGGATGATTGTTCAGCACAAAACGAAATCGGAGATCATCACACGGACTGATTCACGTTAGGGAATGTGGGATGACAGTGAGCTTTTAAACATGAAATATCGACACTTTGCATGACTCAGAAGTCGGTGGTACAGAGTTTAGGTCACTCGTCGACCATGCACATGGTCTGGGTTTCGACCTCCAGCCGACGCAAACCTGATATCAATGGTCGGTATGCTACACTTGGGCTACCGATATCATATGCTGAAAATTCCATACTTGTACCAAAATACAGTGTGGAATCAAGCTATGATAATATAAATAAAATAAATAAATAGAGACAGATTCAAAATAAATGACATCATCGCTCATAACACGGATTATTGTGATGTTATTGAATCTGTATAGCTACTAGCCCACCAAGGGGTAAAAATCATACTGATCGTTCTTTGAATATTTCCTGTGTGTGTGTGTATGTATGTTGACATGTTGAACAGATACTAGTTGATCACTCTCAATACATTCCAGCTCCCTTTCATTACGAATCCATTGTGGTCCTCTTGCATTTCAGCCTGTATTTCAAACAATAAAAGAAACACCAACAACAGTCAGAGGGGGAAATCGTCCCTAACACATAACTATGCAGTGCTATTCAGTTACAGTCAGCAAGGAACAACGCGTTGATACCTGGTGGCTACTTACTTTCTTTTTCAATCCTTTATCGTCATTTCATAAGTGTTTTACTGACTACTAACTAGTAAGTACTATGAGTTGATGTCTTGTTTATCTGCCCGTTAATATGTAGCTACAGTTATCGAGTTCCATTGGAATTTATCTCCCTTATTGTATAGATATTCCTTTTGGACGACTGGCGTAATTACCTTTTTATGATTGCCACTTTGTTTTCTATACATCTTTTCTTTATGTTCCACTCTGTGTGCTGATGATTATAGTTTATTTGAATCCCTATGATCTTGATCTGGCCATTCGCACATTCTTTATTCCACTATATGCAAATTAACTTTGACAGAGAGATCTTCTACGTTTTCTTTTCTTACTGACGCCTGTTTACAGTGTATTTGGCGGTTTACAGTCTAGACACTTCAAAATTTCAGGTTTTATTATTATATATCTATAAGTATTACAGAACTATATTTGAGGATTTCACGCTTAACTACTTTCCAGATTATAGTTCCGGGTTTCTTAGAAAAACAATTAACACCACGTTGGAAATGGGGAATTCAACATGAAAATCCTGAATGAGTCATATAAAAGAAAAGGCGTTCAGCGAAGAGTTACTCTGTTCGGCGATATCATCCTCAACCTGTACAATTGCTATATATATATATATATATATATATATATATAACAAGAGAGACGTTACCACTAAGCCTTTGGGGCTCGCGATTGATCTCCTGTAGGACTGTAGTGAGTATTTTGATTCGACACTAATAACTAGTGTGACTTGCCTAGTCCCTTCTTCGGTGCAGACCGAATTCTATCAGTCAGGTTTGCAGTGTGGCCACCATTCTAAGTATCTCGCCATCACGGTGCAATGCAGCACTGGGTGATGTGGGTTCGAATCTCAGAAGGGACATGAGTTCTTTCAAGTTTGCAGATACGTCTTGTTGACGAGTGCCAACCAGCACGAAACCTAGGTCCAAGGCTTCCCGTGGCCGATTGCCTTCAACTATCTAACATCATCAAATCAATGTGCACTTTGATGGCGAGCTACCTAGAATGGTGGCCACATTGCAAATGTGACTGATAGAATTCAGTCTGTACCAAAGAAAGGACTAGACACGTCACACTAGTTACTAGTGTCCAATCAAAATACCAATGTTGTCTAAATAGCATGGAATCAATAATAATAATAATATCAATGGAATACAGTTGGATAGCATCAACGTAACAGTACACTGAATATCAGATAGGCAAATTAGGAAAGATGATGATGCAAATTCATGAATTTATAGTCTCCACTAGTGGTCAGGGTAGTAGTAGTGTCTGGACTTGCTTCTTTTGCACACAGAGCACCGGTTGTGTAAAGCGAATCTCCATAGCCTCTGCTGTTTGGAGTATGTGTAACCTGGATGTTTTTGGCAATTTGTTTGGTACTCGGTAGATGATAGAGAAGGATTCTCCGATGCTGTCATTGAGGCCGGTTCAGATCAGGTGGTCTAATATCGAAGTGTAGATGGTTTTTACTGTGCCTTCATTTAGCCACACTGGTAGATGTTTCCGAGCACAAAAAATCAACTTCCTAGAGCAATGACCAACATAACTCGTTTCATAAGCGCATTTAAATTGGTAGATAGAATTGGAAGTGGTTAGTCTAAATACTTCATCTTTCAATCGAGGAATCACCACAGATCGTGTAGAAAACGTGACTTGTAGTTTACCAGCGTTAAAAGTTCTTTGAATGGATTTCATTAGCTTGTTAGTAATTATTTTACTAGATGTGTTACCCTTAAACTGCAGTCGTAAATATATACAAAGGCTTCTTATTTACAGATGGAAGGCAGTCCTTTTCCTCTTTCATGTTCATTTGTTTTTTTTTATGAACTTTTCTGCATAGGGTGTTATATACAATCCTTAGTTCATCTTTAGTTACCGCTTCTGAGTGTATAGCTCTAATCCTGTGGTTGAGGTTCCTTATCAAGTTTATTTTATACTGGAAAGGAGGATTCGATGTTATTTCAACAACAATAACGTTGCTAATATCACTAATTCTGTCTTTCATTCACCATAATGTATATCTAACTGTGGTACCTGATGAAGAGCAGGTTATTCTTTGTTGAGTAACCATTCTTTTGAAAAAAAATTTTTAATGGGCATTTTTATTATGTTTCCCAACTACTGGGAGTATTTACGATTGATGGACAGTCCATATCCCTATTCACATCTATATTTCGTACTAATCCATTTATCATAGTATGACTAGAAATGATTTTAAAACTTTTATTCACAATATAAGAGGTAAAATACTCCGCGTATCATTGGAACCTTCACAAAAATAAGGTTAAAAACAATGGGTATAAGTTGATTTGCCAATTGATTTTCCCTGATTCAAACTTGTGTAATTCTAAGAAGACTCACATGATAGAATTAGAACGTGTGTTTTTTCAAATGAGTGGATAAGAGATGCCTTTTAAGAAAGATGGTATTATCATAATACAAAACATATCCTGGGAACTAGTTACGCGACATTATGCGCGGAGTAGTGGATTTCAGTAGCACCGAGGTAGGAATGCCTGCCAACCACGTATGTAATCCGGGGTTCGACCCCCGGTCGACGAGGCAATCCTTTACCTCGCTAAGCCAGTAAGTAATACGGCTGGTAAAGAGGGAAGGCTGAGCGTGAGGCTAGCACCCCATCCATCCCGTAAAAATAAAAAACGCCACTCCTATCGAAACTTCAGGCGTGTAGATTGAAGCCCACTCTGTTCCCCTGGGAACATAGAGGAATAAGAAAAACGATAGGTGACATTACTGACCTTCAAGCTAGTCTGCAGTTACACAAAACACCCCCTTCAATAGCGAGAGAAAAAGAGAGACGGCCATTAAAGTGCTCACTTGGGATCCATTTATCACTGCTGACTTTCACATGAAGACAAGTAATTTGGCTTCGCGACATTGCCTAAATTCCATGCTCAGTAACCTGAACGGTAATCATGGGCATAGAGAGAGTGTCAACAATCTCAAACTTCCTCATACTTTCTGTCACTGAATCGAGATGCTTGAGTTCTTTTGGTAACATTGAGGAGGGTATGATGAATAGTCTTCAGTTTGCATCTATACTGTATATTTCCGCTGTCATTTATTTTCCACTGACACATTTGAAGTTGTGTGAAATAACATGTGTAAAATGTGTAAATGATGTCAAATGGTGTTGCCTCTTCTTGTGCTTTCAGTTGAACTCTGTCCAATCGTCAGTATAAAAAGAAAACGTAGAAGATCTCTCTGTCAAAGTTAATTTGCATATAGTGGAATAAAGAATGTGCGAATGGCCAGATCAAGATCATAGGGATTCAAATAAACTATAATCATCAGCACACAGAGTGGAACATAAAGAAAAGATGTATAGAAAACAAAGTGGCAATCATAAAAAGGTAATTACGCCAGTCGTCCAAAAGGAATATCTATACAATAAGGGAGATAAATTCCAATGGAACTCGATAACTGTAGCTACATATTAACGTGCAGATAAACAAGACATCAACTCATAGTACTTACTAGTTAGTAGTCAGTAAAACACTTATGAAATGACGATAAAGGATTGAAAAAGAAAGTAAGTAGCCACCAGGTATCAACGCGTTGTTCCTTGCTGACTGTAACTGAATAGCACTGCATAGTTATGTGTTAGGGACGATTTCCCCCTCTGACTGTTGTTGGTGTTTCTTTTATTGTTTGAAATACAGGCTGAAATGCAAGAGGACCACAATGGATTCGTAATGAAAGGGAGCTGGAATGTATTGAGAGTGATCAACTAGTATCTGTTCAACATGTCAACATACATACACACACACAGGAAATATTCAAAGAACGATCAGTATGATTTTTACCCCTTGGTGGGCTAGTAGCTATACAGATTCAATAACATCACAATAATCCGTGTTATGAGCGATGATGTCATTTATTTTGAATCTGTCTCTATTTATTTATTTTATTTATATTATCATAGCTTGATTCCACACTGTATTTTGGTACAAGTATGGAATTTTCAGCATATGATATCGGTAGCCCAAGTGTAGCATACCGACCATTGATATCAGGTTTGCGTCGGCTGGAGGTCGAAACCCAGACCATGTGCATGGTCGACGAGTGACCTAAACTCTGTACCACCGACTTCTGAGTCATGCAAAGTGTCGATATTTCATGTTTAAAAGCTCACTGTCATCCCACATTCCCTAACGTGAATCAGTCCGTGTGATGATCTCCGATTTCGTTTTGTGCTGAACAATCATCCATGGATGACTGTATGTTCATCAGGTTCTATACAAGTCAATCAGAGATCTAGTGAGCCTCTTAACAGTTTGTTGTAAATCACTGAAGTTGACGGGTGGCAGTGTTGGTGGATAATTAGTAACCAGTGCGGGTTCAGTGGTAGAATGCTCGCCGACCACGCTTCATGTGTTTCCAGGTTCGATGCACCACGGACGTTCTCATAGACCTCGGAGGACCGGTAGTAAGGCTGTAAAGAGGGAATGTTGGGTATGAGGAGAGCTACACAACCTCATAGAAATAAAACTACTGCCACCAAAGTATGAAAGCTGTATTTTGCAGCCCTACGTTCCACTCCTAACGTGAATGAATGAAATAGTAAATAAATAATCATAGGTCATCCTTCTAAGGAAGCTTATCAATAAACTCACACAACTTTGTCAAACAGAAGCAACATTCACAAACCACCGGATTTTTAATAGTAGATGTTTAAAAAATCATATAATTCTAAAATATTTACGCATACGCACTCCAATTGCTTCAAGGAAAATATCATCAGCAGCTGAACATCTCAGTAGATTATGTATAAGAGAAGAACTACATCGAGTTACTGTGAAACTAAATAATATACGAAATGAAATCGAAAAACTCAAACAGAAACTCAAATGTATGGTCAATGACAAAGATTATGTAATTGTTGTTGAAACATCCGAAAAAGCTAGAGAATCAGCCTTAAGAAAATCAAAAACCACACAAATCAAAAAATTCAACAAACTAATAGAAGAAAAGAACACAACAAATGAAATTGATGTCAACACTTCATCCTCTATCGACAGAACAAAATGGGTGATCAACCTCTCATCAAGAGAACTAAGCTCTGGTGAGATAAAAGTACTTGAGAAAGGACTAAATTTTAACGTAACAGTTAATAAATTAAATCCAGAGGACGTTATTCCTAACATAGAAGCAGCACTAGGTTCAATAGACAAGACAACAGCAGAAGAGGTTAGAGCACAATGTGCGTTAACCCTGAAAAATCAAAAGAAGGCAAGATCAAACTTAACAAAATCAGAAAGGGAAGCTTTAATTAGTCTAAAACAGGATAAAAATATTGTCATCGCAAAAGCGGACAAGGGAAACGCCACCGTAGTTCTGAATAAATCTGACTATATCAAGAAAGTCAGTGAACATATTGAAACGGGTCCATATGAGGAAATTAGGAAGCCTGTAGATACAATAATGAATAAGGTAAAGAAATCTACAGCGGAATTATTACGGAGAATGAAGCCGTCACTGGGTGAGTCTAAATGGTTTACTTTAATGCCTAAAACTAATAATACTAGTAGAATATATGGTACTATTAAAATACATAAACCAGGTTACCCCATAAGACCAATAGTAGATTTTAGAAATACCCCCACTTATGAATTATCAAAACACTTAGCTCTAATACTTTGTCCCATTAGAAATCGCTCAAACTCTAGACTAACTAATTCATATGAGATGAAAAGTAAGCTAAATGACATTCAACTAGAAAATGATGAAAAAATGGTTAGTTTTGATATAACTAGTCTTTATACTAATATACCAGTTAATATGGCCTTAGAAGCAGTTAAAAAAGAATTAACTGCGGATCCGGAACTCAGTCATAGAACAAAGCTGTCCATTGAAGAAATTATTTTAGGGATTCAGTTATGCCTCACATCTACTATCTTTAAGTTCCAAGACAAAATATATAGACAAACAGAAGGTGTAGCAATGGGATCACCAATATCCCCTATCGTAGCAGACATATTTATGGACAGCTGGGAAAATAGTGCCCTCAATACATTTAACCCTACTCCGAAAATATGGTGGAGATATGTGGGTGACACTTTCACAGTGTTAAAAACAGAACACATCTCTAGCTTCTTGACACATATAAACTCACAAGTTGAGGGAATAAAATTCACATTTGAATCAGAAAATGAACAAGGAGAATTAGCTATGTTAGATTGTAAGATAAAAAGAATAAAAGAAGGCAAACTACACACTAGTGTTTATAGAAAACCAACGCATTCTAATAGATATTTAGACTTTAATTCGTCTCATCCTTTAACTGTTAAGGCAGGCTTAGTTAAATGTTTAACAAACCAAGCAGTGGCACTAAGTAGCACAAAAAAAGATCTAAATGATGAATTAAAACAGATAGAAGAAGCGTTGGTGTTGAATAACTATCCTATAAAATTCATTAGGAAGATCATTAAAGGCCAAAAACAAAATAAAAATAATTGTGAAACTGGTAATAATAACATAAATAAGAAAGAATATAAGTCATCCACAGTTATACCATATAAAGAGGGGACATCTGAGACACTACGTAGGATTTTGAATAAAATAGGAATTAGGGTGGCATTTAAACCTACAAACTCACTCAGGGACAAGCTCTGTAGGTTAAAGGACCCAGTTGACCCAATTAGACAAAATAATATTATTTACAAAATACCATGCAATGACTGTGAGGTCAACTACATAGGTCAAACTAGTAGGTCAGGGGTAGTCAGATTGTCAGAGCATAAAAATTTAGCTAAGGTAAGAATGGTTGACCCCGAGAAGATAAATAATTTAGAAAAAAGCTCAGCAATTGCAATGCATGCGCTAACACACAACCACACAATAGGGTGGGAGAGGGTTAAAATTCTAAAAAGTAATCTAGGTAGGTGGAGAGAGAGGTTGATTACTGAATCCTTGTTCATCGAGTCTACACCCAACACATGCAATAGGAATGACTCGTCACTCATACCTGAAATATGGAAAATACTATTACCAATCAAATCAAGTGAAAATCAAGAGAAAAACAATGGAACTATATAAATGAATTTAGGAAGCCGTGTGATTACCTTGATATGATTATGAGCAATAAATTGTGCTCGAAACGTCATCAGTTCACATAACTGTAAACACTGTGCGATTTATCAAAATAAAATCTTATCTATAATGGAATTATACTCTACCACAGTGCCCAAGTTTTATACTTATATTAAGCATAATTGATTTGAAATATTGACTTCTGGAGCACTGTCCACTGCGGTTCATTAGAGTAGTCGTAAAGTCAATCAGCGACTCCCTATGGGCACACCTAGTGGATACAGGGTTCAAAATTGACAAAATTTCAGCTTTTACAATTGTATACAGGGTGCCATCTCAACTCCCTAGGTTGGTACGTCTCCAATTGCTAAGCGTAGCTGAGGCAGTTGCCATATAGACTTTTCAACTCAATCTCTGTGTTGAGGAAAAGTTTGTTCAGTCTGTCTCTCTCCATTGGCCACCGACCCCAACGTAGAATAGTTGTCTCCGTCGGTGATATCAGTTAACTGCTGATATTACCTTATCATATTTTATTGTATTTGTAATGCTAACTGTATTATCAATATTATGCTGTGATGTATCTGTACATTTTACTCTCTGTTTAACCACTCATCATCGTTATAAAATTAAATTGTCTAATTGCTATGTGATAATAGTTATTTTCTCCTCTACCCCCACGAGCATAATTTATTACTCACAGTTGATCATGTGCCCATTACGGATAGACGGAATATTGAAAAACCGAAACATCAAGGATTAGGACAACGTAGAGCAATATATTATGACGTTTAATAACACACTAATCTGGACGTCATATACTTATCAATATTTTATGAAACAAATTTATCCGATAATGGAATTATATTCTGTAACAATGTAAAATTTCTCCTGCTGACCAAGTTTACGGCCCTTTTTCTGATGTCCAAATAGCTATTCGCTTCTTGACTATGGGCGGTCGATGGAAATTAGGTGAAAAACACACACACACATCTTTTGATAAAAATGCCTGTAGACTCATATTGTCAGATCTAAGTTTGTTTAGCTGTAGAGGCAAATGAGTCTGACATTTGATCTGACCATCCCTCTGAGTCTTTTTAGTAATCCTTTCAAAGTCTACAAAATACGCCTTTCAGGTGGTGCGAAATACTCAATTATATTTCTGTCAGCTGGGTTTCTGTCGAAACACTGAGGCTCGTATATAGGGAACTTAATTACTATTATCCCTAGACGGCGAAACATTAACATCAACCTTATCATGCTGAACATCAAACACATCGTTACATGTAACAGACAAGTCACCATGACTTACTTTCCTGTTTGCTTCCAAGACGTTTCGTCCCTTCTTTGACTCAGGCATCATTGAACTTGACCAAAGTTCCAGAAAAGTTCTAGATAATACTTGTCCAAAGAAGACTGGAGGGCACCAGGAAAGACGAACGGATACTATCCAAACACTATCAAAAACTGTCAGCCAAATCTCCTAAACTTTCAATGTCCTGCTCTTACTACGCTGGACCTCATGCTATCCCTCGAAGACTTTCAGAAACAATGTCTAATAACCAACGCGAAAACCAGAAGACTGACTGGCGACTCAAGACTCCTTTGTTCTTACGCCAAAATATAACCAACAATAATGATAATAATAATATATTCTCATTTTGTACATTAGAGATGCCAGTTTACAGGCATCATCAATATGATAAATTACATATACGATTAGTAAGCAAATTTAATAATAATAATTTAATAAAATACATATTTTCCTACCTGTTTAGGACACACCAAATGTACAGGCATGGATAAGTATTATTTTAATTACATAAATTTGGTTTATGGTTAAATGACATGGTTGCTGATGTTTCTGTCTTTGGTTTGTGAGAACAATATGATAACTAGTCATTCAATGGAGCACATCAAGAAATATAGAAGTATTGTCTTCGCAATAACAAAAAAACCCAAGTGTGTTTTGGATGGATTACAAAAATAATTGGGAAAAAAATAAAGCTTGAAGTAATTCCCCAATATAACATAGGTGTGTACAAAACCGAATCTTATTCTTGATTTATATCCGAATTCGGTAGTCATTAAAATAAGTGATACACTTGCATAGTTTCGTCAGCATTTTCATCGTAACATCACGAGTGAAATATACTCAATGTAGAATAATAATAATAATGGTAGTATATATTTTATGATAAACGGGTGTTTTCAAGAAATGCAAGCTATTTTTACAGATACGATCAGTTATGTTATAAGTTACAATTGTGAAGTTGTATTATAAATAAATACTTTTTCATTGGTATAAGAGTATATTCCACAACTGTAATCCAGGTTGCGTCGTGGGGGAAGGTAAGGCGTAATTCACGAAGGAATTGTTAGATACGGGACCAATAATGTTTGCAGATCATTTGTCATTGTAAATGGTCAAATATCCACACACTTCATTCTCATTGAAAAAGTCAAGTGGAAGCTAAAGTGGTGAGACAAAAAAGAAGACAAACGAGAGCAACGCAAAAGAAAGCAAGAGGAGTCCTAAAGGAGTGATTAATAAATATATACATATATATTCTGTTTAGTAACTATGGTTATTTTTGTGCACTAACTAACTAGTCCCGTAATGCTAACTTTTATATTATGTGTGAACTAATATTGTGGTGAGAGCAGGGTGCTAGACAGTTGGTAGACATTAATTTACGTCAATGTCTAGGTCACTAATATTCGCCGTGAGAAAATATGAACAAGGCTGATTCAACAACCAATCAGAGCAGACTTAACTTGGGCAAATAAGATTCGCAGATATATGGCTTAACTTTCCGAGAAACCAGAAACAACCAATCAGAAGACTGTGTTTGTCCGCTTGAATAAGCTTTAATAATATACATGAAATATATATAAATACGTGCTGATATCTGTAATAAAACGATCTGTTGCCGGCACTTGTCTTCTGTTGTTACAATATTACTGTCCTGTGTAGAAATGTTTATCATCTAGTTCCAATAATATTAACATTTATAATTGTAGTTTGTTGTAACTACACGTCTAATGAAAAAAATAAAATATCTATGTAGGGTGAAAAAGAGGGTGTAAGATTCACACGTAGAAGTGCATTGTCATCTTTGAGCAGTCTGGTGACTGAGGAGATGAACACTGGAAGTGTGTTTGCATCACGTACATTAGCTGGTTGTCTATTCCAAATGACTGAAAGCTTATTTAAGAAGAAGTTGTACCTCATGTAAGTCTGACAATGCTCAATAGCAGCTAGGTTGTGATGATTTCTAAGATTGTAACTGATGACAGCGGTAGGTTCAGTTATTGGCTTGGAGGAGTGCAAGAGAAGATCAGTCTGTTTAGAGAACGTTAAGTTACTAGAGTATCTGATACCGAGATCTACGACTTAGTTGAGCTTGGCTAGTTTTCGCCCATTTATTTCAAGAGTTAGAATAAGGTTACTGTTTTCGATACACATTCAGCCGCATTTGTCAATGTTAAAATTTAGACAAGATTCAGCACACCATGTTGCGGGACTACTTAGTTTAAGATGTATTTTATTAACCATATCGCTTAATTCATAACTGTAGCAGGTGTAAACGACTTTGAGGTTATCAGCAAACAGCAATGTTTAACCTGAGGTGAAGCAGTTGGAAATCATGTTCATGTAGACTGTAAATAAAAGTGGACCTAGCATAGTACCTTGAACAACCCCACTTGACATCTGTGTCAATCACGTCTCAAAAACCGTTAATGCCCAGCTATTGCTACTCCGGGCCTCTCGCTGTCCCTCGAAGCCTTTCAGAAACGCTTAGTTCCAACGGACGCGGAAACCAGAACACCGATTGGCGACTCGAGAATTCTTTATTCTAACACCAACATATAACCAGCTTTGTTAGCATTACAGACTAAGGTCTACGAACAAATATTACAACAATAAATCACGATATTACTACTGACAGTTTTTTCTAGGTTCTTTCTGAACAGCGACCGATGAGACGATGACCGGTGTATTGATGCCTCCGCGAAAATTATGGGGAAGTTGGGTTTGGGCAAACAACCATGAATTGATCGTTCAATCTTCAACTACATCGACAATCTTCCTAGGTTGAAACAATAGATATTCAACTTTGTTTTTTTACCCTGTTGCTATAAACAAATTTAACCAGTTGAGTAATGGGTTGCGAATTCCACAAGAGTACAGCTTCTCAATGTGAATGCTGTGAGATACTACGTCAAATGCCTTAGATATATCGAAGTAGAGAACAACGATTAGCTTAGGTGCTTCGCGACCTCTAGTGATGCAGTCGGAAAAGTCGAAGTGGCAAGTAACGCAGGATCTATTTTTGTGTAATCCGTGTTGAGACCTTGTAACAAGATCTTCCCTAAGTAGGTAGTCTGACAATTGATCTTTGACAACTTTCTCCATGATTCGCGAGATAACTGGGGTTATATTTATGGGTCTGTAATTGCGAACGTTTGCCTTATCACCAGATTTGTAGTGTGGGATTATGAAGCTAGTTTTCCACTCACCAGAGTAGGTGCCGGTGTCCATAGATATTGAGAAGAATTTAAGAAGTAACAGGGATATATCATACCCACTGTTTTTGAAAATTATCGAAGCGAGGCCATCCGGTCCCGAACTATTGGAAAGTTTAAGGCTTTTAATTGCTCGTTCTATTAATTGATTAGTGAACACAATGGTTCGAGGGAGGAGCTAGTAAGCGGGGTGGTTTCACCAGGCATACGTGTTTCTAAACTAAAGTTTGCAAACCAATCACTGAAAAGTTCACAGATGGTGGCAGACTCATTGTAGATTACTTTGTCGTGAAGCGATAGTATTGGGATCAAGCCTCGGTGTAAGCACCAGCACTGATTTACTGGGGAATGGTAGTACATTCACTGGCTGACGAGTCCCAAACAGGATGAAGTGCACATCTTGGATTCCACTGCTAGGCACAACTCATCAATTTGTTTTTGTATTTTAATTCAAAGTTTTTGAGACTTGATGGAGTGAGTATGTGAAAAAAGCTGGAAGATGTTGATTAGTTTTGCTTGTATGATCTACTGGTTTCATAGTAAATTCTCTTTCAAATATTTCAGTGGTATTATTGCATACCCTCGAGTTTTGGTGTTTGAACATAGTTTCATGTTTGAAACTATCCTGTGACCCAGCCATTACCCGATCGATAGCTGCTACTTTGACGTGGTGTTCAGGCATGCATATTGCAGGCAAACTTTATTGTTATTGTATTTCTTATATTTATAACCCTCTCAATGTTTTTGTTTATTTTTTTCATAAGTGTGAACATCATTTAAACTGTGTTATAACTGTTTATTTTGTATTTCCCCTCACCATACTGCTATATCAACAGAACATCAGACTCAATAATCTACAAAATGCTAAAATTTCCAAACTGAATCGACAATACTGTTTGAACCGAACTCACTGTTATTATTATTGTTACATTTAACATTCTCATTTCGTGCTTCGAATATTTTTGACTTCATATCGTAAGCATGGACAAATTCCTCTGGTTACTTTTGTTTTAATTTTTAATTTTATTTATATTTTAAGTAAATCATATGTGATATTGTGACAAATGCTGAGAACTCCATCCTGTATTATAAGTACTGTTTTTAGAATAAAGCAGATTATCACTACTCTCATTATTTTGTACTCAATTGTATTGTCAAAACAAATTTTCCATACTCGATTGAACAGTGTTCCGACTAAGTTCTTTTTATACTGGGGGTGGGGAGGGGAACAAAGCTCTTAGGGTGTCTATATACTGTCCCTTCTATAAAGACTTTCTATTTGTCCTCTCAATCCTTTTCACCATCTAGTATCATTTCCGTCGTGTTTAATTGTGAAGTTAAGACTAGGATAACATAAGTGGAATCCACCAATAAATTTTGATTTTCTGATTTTTACAGTCATAGATAATTGAATTATCCACATATCTTAGATATTGGAATTCCGTGTGTTGTGTGTATATGTTGTGAGATAATTGCCAGCTTCTAGGCGTGACAAGAACGTGTTTGTAAAGAGTTTTCCACTGCACCATCATTTTAAATTAACGGCCATCCAATTATAGTTAGATATCTTTAGTATGTGTATGTAGAAGTAACAGTCATCTTAGTTTTGTTGTTAGGATTCTTCACTCGCATGATGGAGCATTTGCCTGAAATTATCATATCAAAAGGTTCCGTAACAAATCACGTCATCAAACCGAGTATGGATATGGTGTTATTGACACTGTCAGATTATTCACTGTTGTTGGCAAACAAATCAAATAGGAAATTGTTTGCATTCACGGAGGTTTGTACAATTAAGGTTTATGCACACGGTCTCTGTGCATTATTTCTTCTAGTGATGTCATGTACACTGGACTTACTCACATGTGGGGTGGTAACTTGTGTTTTTGACTATACTGTATGTATTCGAATGCTAACTCTACCCCAGGAAATTGATCCAGTCTCTACAGAAACTGTAAAGCCTTTATGCCAGTCAGTCACTGATTTTAGGTTACAATAAAAAAGGGTTCCAGTGGGAAGTCGTGACCAGTAGGGTGCAGCGGGTCGGGTGTGAGGACAAATACTCGCCACCGAAGACATTGGCTAGCGGTAGTGCTATGTCGTGACTGAAAGAAGAAGTTAGAATTCATGGACTGGTCATTTGATCGGGTCCCAGTGGCTCAATGGACTACGAGCTAGCTCGCCTTGTAACCAGAAGGTCCTGGGTTCGAATCCCGGTGGGTGCGTACTGATGAAGAGTCCCAAACTAGGCTAACGAAACAGCTGTCCAGTACTCCCAGCAGGTTTTCCAGTGGTTCTCTGACTAATGTCAGCTCATGATGAAATCCTGAAAAAAGCATCATTAGGAATGCATTAATCGCATTAATTAGTTATGTGTCTTACACTTACAACGGCCTCAATTATGCATGACTCATTTTTACAAAATCTGACTATTTATTATTTGTCCATTAATGAAAATATATTTTAGATGTAATAGTAAAATAATGGTGGCTGACTAAACCCTGGTTACAATTTTTACGCAAATATGTGATGAATATTCACCTTGCTCTCGCTTTTGTTTTTTTCTTTTATAAATATGATTTTGACTGAAATTACATTTGTCTTTTGGATTAGGTGAAGCTATGCTTGAGTGCATTATCGATTAATTGTTTGACGATAACATGTTGGTAGTTTTTTAATTTTAGTCGGTAGAGTATGAAGAGTTAAACAGTTCCGTATTACATAATATAACGGGCTGATCTGAAAATAGAATCAGTCTGTCTCATTGACATTAGTCATATTCAACCCTTCTATTTTGGTATGGATGACTACGTAATGACTAGGTGACCTGAATTTATTGAACTGGTAGGTTAACGTAAATTAATGCATTTTTTTGTAGTATGTAGCGAAATGTTAACCATCGGTGGTTTCATTCGTGACTTGACCTCTGTCCTTTAATGCATACATTTATTTTAGAAGTAGTAGTAATACTGACTGACTCATCCCTGATTACAGCTCAAAAGGAGAAAAAGACTATGTGATGAATATTCACACTTTGTTTTTGATATGATTTTGCATGAAATGAAGTCAAGATATGTCCGAGTATAACTCTGACTGACTGAAAATATATTAAGAGTTTATTAGGATCAGTCATTGGTGTATGATGAGTAGTAATTCTCTAGGACAAAAGAGGGTGATCCGAAGTACTATTAGGACTGTAATAAATGCAGTGTATACTCCAGTGTTAGATTTGAACCTTCTAGCACCTGTTCAAATTACGCCATGATTATAGGTTGCCTAGTTTGGTGATAACTTTGCATCTCTGACTGATAGAATCGAATCACAACTGATACAAAGAACCAGAAACATGCAATTGGTTGCTTCCTAGTGACCACTCATTGTTATCAGAATTACCACGGCAGACGATATTCACAGATGAAATTTTCTTTAAAGCAATGGAAGATTGGAAACATTTATTTCCCTGTACAGATTTAAAACAAGCAAAAAGGGTTAATAAAGCATGATTTAATGAATTCATCGAATATCGGTAGAAGACCTCCTCACCCTAAATACTAGGAGAGATATTAAATTAGGATAAAGTGCATCACGGTGCAGTTACACCACTTAATTGAAAAATTAGTTATCAGTGAGTGAAAAAACCTCAGTATATATCAAGAATTGTGAACTAGATAGTACTGATAGTAATAGTAATGCAGTGCGTCGGTGGTACAACAATAGAGTGCTCGCCGTCCACGTACGTGGTCCTGCGTTCGACCCCCGGCCACAGACTCACTCCTTTACCTCGCTAAGTCAGTAATAAGACTGATAAGGAGTGAAGGTTAGGCATGAAGCTATCAACCTAATGCTGTAAAAATAATCACCACTGCTATGGAAACTTCAAGCCTGTAGCATTAAGCCCTATGTTCCACTGGGAACGTAAAGGAATAGAAAAAAGTAATGCTGGTAACAGTAACAATAAAAGTATTAATAACAGTGTTAAAACGATGCAGTATTACATTCTACCACAGTGTCCAAGTTCTTCACTTACAACAATTTTGGTTATTCATCACATTTAACAAACATTTTGATGACGTAAACAGTAGTAGTCCTGAAGATTCACGACATAGTGCGACCGCTCGCCAATGTCTTCGAAGAGTATTTGTCCTCACACCCGACCTGCTGCACAATCGTACATATATATGAATTATGAGTGGGTGTGTGTTGAAGTATGATAGTGAGTGGAAATAATAAAGTGCAGCAATAATATTGGTGTATGGGATTATCAGTAGAAATTGATTAGATGTGTGAAAAGCACATTCGGAAATATGAATATATAAAAATAATATGATGGAGACATAAGATGATTGAAATGTTGTCAAAATATTAGACTAGATAAAATGTTAGAATATGATAACATGAAGTGAAATGGAATAAAACAAAAGTGGAACATGGAATGAAGAAGCATAACAAAGTTGTTATGTGAATTACATAGTACAATCAAGAACATGGTAACGATAGAGATCGTTAAAATTGTTTTTGTACACAAAGTTCTGGCTTTATTTTATGTATTGGTGAAAACTCTGCTATACAGAGCGAATGCACTCATGTCCCTTTCGGCAAACGTAATGGGACTTTGTAGACTATATCAAATAATGTGTTAGATGCTGCGTGGTTAGTATCCCCATAGACAGAGAAAGAATTTGTAGTGAAGATGGTGTTGATGATGAGGTCAAACAAGTGAAAGAAACTTTTACAGAGAATGGGGATCCACTACGCTTCGTAGAGACCAATAGTAAATTACGTGGAAGAAATACAGTGATTCACAAGACAGCTGAAAAAGTGTTGCACCTAAACTTAGATTTTAAGGGTGACACTGCGAGTGAGATATTTAAAAATCTTACAATGAGATGATTAAGAAAAACGTTCTTTGTAGCCGATTCACGAATAACCTACTCTAGTCACTGGTACACCTTAACGTTAAAGAAATGTTGTCTAATGGTTGTCTAATTTCAGTACTTCATAGTCTTCGATGGTTCGCTAACTGATGTCGGTTTATGACTGAATCTACATTGAAACTACTCATCTCTAGCCAAAAATGTCAGCTTTTCAGACAAATTTATTCAGTGGAAATAGGTAAAAGCTATATTTGTACAAGTTTAAGGGAAACTTAAGTTGATCATTCCAACGTTTTGTTCGTCAAAACTGGTGCAAACTTCTTCTGAGCGAAGCGTTGAAATAATTTATTTCAGTTTCACTGAGTTCTATAAAAATGCTTTTGTTTAAAATAGATTAATAATAATAATAATAATAATAATAAAGCTTTATTTCAGACATTATGCGAAAAAATAGTGCAGAAATTAATTGGTGGATGGTGACTAGTAGTAGAATCCAGGGCAACGGGCATTTCGTTCTATTTGAGACTCGTCTCTAGACGTACCTGCATTCCCCAATGAGTAATGGTGTTCCCACTGAGGTTCAAAACCGGTAACCGTAGTTTCCAAAGCCAAATAGTTACCCACTAAGCCAAATGGGCCACGAGAGCCACCTCCTTTTGCGATGGTTGTTAGTAATTATTGAATTCAATTTGGACTTTCCCGTTGATTGACTAGACCGATGTGTTCGGCCTCAGGCTAACAATATCAGCTGCTTGTTCATATGCTTCAGTGGCGTTTGAGGATTAACTTGAAGTAAATTTGTTGGGCGATGACTAGCAGTGGAATCCAGGATAACGTGTGTTTCGTCCTATTTGGGACTTGTCTACTGGTCTGAGTGATCTAGTGGGTAAAGCTTTCTCGTTCGAAATTATTAGTACTGGGTTCGAGGCCCAGTGGGAATACCATCACTAACTCACTGGATAATGCAAGTATACCCAGGTGATGGGTCCCAAATTGGATGAAATGCGCATCCTGGATTCCGCTGCTAGTCATCTTTCTTTTTTTTGATTTACAGCTTGATTCCACACTGTTACTTTGGTACAAGTATGGAATTTTCAGCATGGATATCGGTAGCCCAAATTTCGCAGGCTGACCATAGATATCTGGTGTGCGCCGGCGTGGGCTCGAACCCCGGACCATGTGCATGGTCGTCGAGAGTCCCAACCACTGTTCAACAAATTTACTTCAAGTTTAACGATAAGAAGTCGTCGAAGCATCCTCACACGGAACCAACTTGTCAACCTGAGGCCGAGCAGTTCTGTCTGTCTGTTTGTTTTTGACATAGAACTTTGCACATATGTGCGGCAGTTCCAGTCGCCACACTCCATGTAGCACACAAAGCAAGACAAGAAAGTAGAAGAAATGCATAATAGAGAGAGACAGTAAACAGAGGTGTGAGACAAAGGAATAGTAATAACGAAGAACAGTATAGTTTCATTGGAAATCATGAGTCACAGGGAGTGGATGCATCTGCACCAGCCAATGAGAACGATTTTGAGCCATGTCACCAATTGTTTCCAACCATTGGTTTTTACCGTCCCGAGGACCCCAACCAGTCAGGAAGCCAGTCTACACCTTCCTACGTGGCTTAGACTAACAGTTGTAGATTTCATTGACTGGTTGCATGTTTTGGTTTGACCACCATTGGCTAGCTCTCTTCCAGCCTGACCATATATCAGCTAACATTGCCCTGCTCGTCGAGGAAGGCGATGACAAGGCACATGTAACACATGTCCTTACCATCTCAGTCGATGTAATTGCACAGCCTCGTCGATTGATTTCCCCTCCTCCTTACCCAGCACTCGATCGACGCCTAACTTCAATATTGCTCACCTTATTATACCACTTCACATGGGAGATAGAGCGCAGACACCTATGATCAAAGACAGTTCTGTAGAATCAATCAATGGAAAAGTCCAAATCTAATTGAATATTGCCGAAACCTTCAGAGTATTTGCTTTCAGAATATTTCCTCTTTATGTGCGGTTTTTATGTAAAGTAATAATGTACATCAGACGACGAAGCGTTCTTGCATCTGAAGAAAGAACCTATTTTATAAGTTTTTTCTTCATTATTTCGTAAAGAATTGCATAATATTCAGTTGTAAGCCAATTAAATAAGCTAAAGGCTTGAAGTTTCTGTAACAGTGGTGATAATGTTTACAGGATTGGTTCTCTAGCCTCATGCCTAACCTTCACTTCTTACCAGTCTTATTACTGGCTTAGCGAGGTAAAGGAGTGAGTCTATGGCCGGGGGGTCGAATCCCTGTGGTAAGTGAAATTTCTATATGTTTTTCTTTCTTCTAACTGAGGGTTTTTGACAGATTGGCAGTGCATTCGATTTATTTCAAGAGATCTGCTGATAGACAGCTAGATAACCAATAGTTACTGAACAGCTGTTTCATTTCAATTTGCTACTGTCCATCCGTTGTACACACTGATAATTTTTATCCAATGACTGAATTTTGGTAGCTTTCTTTTCACGTAGTCGCCTAAAGGTCCTGAATTCAATACATGGTGATATTCATGAATGCGAACTGGGGGTGGGTGGAGGAAGAAGGTCTGAAATTAAAGTGAAACAGCTATTGAATGAATGCTCTTTGGTTTTTTATTGGCTATATCGATTGAGGTGACTAGAGAAAGTGTTGCGCATGTTGAGCCGCCGGCTTACTCGATGAACAACGTTAACTGACATAGGATTTATTAGGTTGGAAAAGTGTGTCAGGGTTGGGCAAACCAAAGCCTGGAATTAAACCATGAAGTCTTTGACAGTTGCTTTCAGCCAACCAAACTGCCTGACTAGGGTCATGGGGATGCTGCAAACCAATCATTGGAGACGATTGGTGTGGCATGGTTCAAAATCATTGTCAGTGGAGCAGGTGCAATCACTGTTTGTTTTATCTTTCCGTGTTACTGTTCTCTCCGCTATATTTTTGCACATCAATGTTCCCTACTTTTGTTTGGCCACCTAAGCTAATGCACTTCTGCGCGAGAGGTTCTTTGGAACTTAGTTCCGGTCAATTTTATTCGCCTACTGTTTCGATGAAGTAGCGACTAGCTATTTAGTATAATTTATTATTTTATATTCAACAGTATACAGTGCAAATAAATTCTAAACGTCGACTATCATACCTTAGTTACACTGATGATGATGATGATGTTCAAGTATTGCTTTTTCAGGGATTTCGTTTGATTGGTTGGAGGATTTCATCATGAACCGACAATAATAAGAGAACAATTGGAAAATCTGTAGGGAGTATTGGACAGCTGTTACATCCTAGTTTAGGACTCTTCATCAGTACACAGCCTAGGCCAGTAGTTCGAACCGAGGACCTTGTGGTTACAAGGCTAGCGAGGTTGTAGACCATTCAGCCACTGGGACCCGATCCAATGGCCAGCCTATGAATTCTAACTTATGTGAATTCATGAGATAGCGCGACCACTTCGCAGTGTCTTTTTTAATGAGGAGTTACTGTACTGCCTCACAGTTTTATAATTATGATTCTCAATTATTTTATCCCCCAGTAAAAATGTTTTTCAAAACCAAGATTTTTCAAAAATAAAAAAGGCGATTAAAATTGTAGTGTTTTAAAGTTGTGTTATCTGCTTTCATGCATCAGTTGATATTGTTAAAGCGATCCCTCCAGGCTAGCATAAGTTTTGTGTTAATTGCTGGCTGAGGAGGCATGTATGTCGGACGAGATCTCTAAACGTTTAGTGAAAGCTAGGGTGACATACACCAAGTGGGCCTGTTTCTCGTAGGTCGGGTTTGCAATGCTTCGGTGCTTAATCGCGCTGTACACTTGTGAAAGCTGGCTGAAGATGTGCGGTTACTCTGCGTATTCAATCATTACTGTTTCCATAGAATTGGTTGAGTTCGATAGTATCATCGTGTGAGTTATTCTGAGGTTTGGCTGCATGTGTTTGGGCATAGACGCGGTCACCATATATTGAGTTTCGTCACCTGGAAATATCGTTTTCAGTAGTTTGTGTTACGAATGTGCTACGAATGTCATCCCAGGGTCATCCTTACCCCAGTCTTTGTTCGCTACTCCCGTGACTAGATGGGAATAGCTTTGAGTTGGTCAGCCTATGATGTGACGTCATGTGATGAAAGATATTTGTGTTAGTTTAGCGCCAGTTGGTACCATTACAACTCTCTGGATGGGTTCCGAGAAGTAGTTTAAATTGGTGGCTCAGAAATTTCTCAGAGATTGTTTCACTTATTGTTATTTAATTGAATTTTTGATTTTCCCGTCGACTGATTGGACCGAAGTCCTCGGTCTCAGGTTGTCATGTCGGCTTCTTGTGCAGATGCTTCGACAATGTCTGGGCATTTAATTAGTATACAACTGGTGGATGGTGGCTAGCAGTGGAATCCAGGATAACGCGCATTTCGTCCTATTTGGGACTCGTCAAATGAGAGATGCAGGTACATCCAGACGACGAGTCCCAAATAGGATGAAATGTACGTTATCCTGGATTCCACTGCTAGCCACCATCCGCCAGTTGTAAACCTATCACGCTTTCACATCAGTATACTCGAACAGATAGAACAGGTAGTCAGCCGATTGCGATTCAACTTTCTTCATTCATTGATTTCATGTTCTCAGAGGGATTCTGTAATCGTATTAGATGTTACATTTAGCTGTTTCAAAGGTGCTTTACCGATTTTTTTTCACAGCTGGAATATCATTTTGTACCGTTTGGTATGCTAAGTGTGAAAACACCTCGAAATAGCCTATATCCTCACCTATTGACACCTAGATGTCGAAGTTTTCAATTGTCTCACTAGCCTCAATTCAGTTATTCCTCTACAATTTATTTCAGTAAACTCAATATCACTTTATTATTTTTTCGTCTAGTTTCTCATTTCTAACTGGGAGTTTCAACATGGCTGGATCATATGGTCAATGTAGATAGAAACCGGATAACTACATTTACCAAACACCCATTTGGGCTGATAAAATCACATGAAATTTAGATATGAGAAAGTTTTGTGTTTTATTTTTTATTTTTAAAATCTGAAAATGCTGATTTTTTTTAAACTGTAAACAAAAGCATGACACCATAAATAAAGACTGGAATGAGATCGCACACCTGACCATCGATCGCTCTAGAGGAATCCGAACGAGTGGGTGACACATGGAGGAAATGAGAGATTATGGGTAATCGTGGGCATAGATGAAGAGGACAGCAGGAAATAGGACAAAGTGGAGATGTGTTGTTGAAGCCCTACGTTTTACTCGGAACGCAAGGGGGCAGTAATAATAATAACAATAATAGTAAAGACCGGAATTAAAACAGTATATGTATTTTGTTTTTATAGGGTAGGGACAAGGTGAATAAACATTATCCAAATTAAAAATTTTTTTTCTCAAATTTGAATGTATTTGGGGGTGTATTATGCACCATAATACTGAGATTCATGCACTATGTGTACACCTTGTACTATTGCGTGGCGTTGAAAATCGCACGCACACAAGATAAAGGCGATAAAAAACGCTAAAAGACCATTCCGCTTGTCTGTGATAAGGCTCATGAACGATGCATTAGGAGTGTTTTTAGTTCGGATATGCTGATCATTTATAAACTGTCATACATTTCAGCTGACATCTTGAGTAGTGAGAGAGTGGTGTATGCGCACAGTTTAAGATGTAATGTACTCAGGTTAATTTGAGTTACAATTCACTATTCCTTCCCTAAGCATAATTTTTCACACATAAACATTGATTCATTTAACGACTACCTGAGGGAGGACCTTGTCACATGATGTCTACTTTGTCTTGACAGTCTGATGCTTCCTATATTTGCTGTGTGTATGCATATTGATCGATATGCCATGATAACTCACAATATGCTTGTCTGTCCATTAACTAGATAAACAATGTATGACCTTCAAATGAACTGTCAAGATTTGATGGATTAGTTCTAAAATATTTTACTAATGTATGTATGACCTTTTTGTCATATGACATTACAACCAATCAGAATCCAATGATGGGAAGAAAAAACTACTTATTGGTTCATGTGTATTTGTCATTTTCTTATATACCCTTGCACTGTACACTTTTACCCACTCTTTCATATCTTTCGTACAGGTACGTACGTTTTCACCCACACACTTATGTGACAGATAATTTCCTTGGTTGGAAAATACACGCATCATCGTGGACGTGGCAGTCTTTTTCCGTTTTCGCGTTAGGACAATTAACTACTCAGCAGTACATAACACCTTGTAAAGGTAAGTAGACCAAGATAGACTTATACTGTCACTTTGAAGTGATGTTCGATTTTGGAAGCAGTCAGAAGGAGAGGTTTAGGACGCTGAGGTTTTCGTGTACAATGACAATTTTAATTAAGAAATATCCACAAGCCAGAAGGAATTAATGTCCACCTTGGAGATTCGAATCCTTATCACCCAGTACTCGAGTCAGAGATGTTACTGTGGAGTTATTCAGTCGGTAGTTGACCTTTTTCTATTCCTTTGCGTTCCCAGTGGAACATAGAGCTTCAAGCTAGAGCTTTGAAGTTTCGGTAGGAGTGGTTTTATTTTTACGGGGTGGGATACGTAGTCTCGCGCCCAAGCTTTCCTTCTTTTCAGGCTTATTTCCAGCTGAGTGAGATTAGAGATTGCGTCGGTCGGGAATCGAAACCCAGACTACCTGAATGACTGGTGAGCACTGTACCTCTGCTCCACCGACGCACACAGTTTACCTCCTGTAAGATTCCATTGAATATGTTGATTGATTGATTTTTGAGGAGTAAACGCTGTTATTCTATGAATCAGGTCTTCATATTTCGTAGTCACATTGCAGAACACCATAGTATCTCAAATTTGTTAAATTATTAACTTAGAACTCTGTACAAAATCAAACCTATTCTGGTTGTCATGTACGTTTTCTAAAAACACATATAAAAGAGGCAGGGGAAATAAAACTAATGAAACTATAGTAGAAGTAGTAGTATTCTATTTTTTTCTGTTTTTCATTTTCGTTAGATTAATCTCCTCCTATACAGTTCCATTTCATTTGCGTTGGGATAGTTTATTCCGTAATTGTGTCATTAACACTATGCACTTATTCAATTTTACTTCATCGTCATGTTTGACAGACTATGTGAACAGTTTGACATCTGTAAGTTCATTATTAATAATGTATAAATAATTAAAGGTTACTACTTTTGCATTTCTTCTTCTAATCATCCCTTTTCAGCTATACTAAACACTTTTGTGTTGTTGTTGTTATTATTGTAAGTAATATTAATGATGAATTAGAGAATGTGCATCTCATCTTGGTTTACACTTGTTTACGTATCACTCCACTTGTGTGTATAAAGTGTGCATTAAATTATGACAAATCTAGATTATATCAAGTGTTCATTAGATTGTCATGTGAACATCAGTTTGGTTTCTTTTCACGAATTAGTCTGTAGGGATTGTATTTGTTTCAGGTTAGACCAAGGTTTGATATCAGTTAGAAAACTTTTGAAAACCAGTATGGAGTACTGGACAGCTATTTCACCCTAGTTTTTGACTCATCGGGAGTACGCACCCACTGAGGTTTGAACTCAGGACTTTTTGGTTACAAGGCGATCTCGTTTACCAATCAGCCACTGGGACCCGCCGATGACATTGGTTGGTGTTCGCGCTAAATATCACGAATTGGTGGGAGTTAGAATACATGGGCCATCGAATTGGGTCCCAGTGGCTGAACAGTATACGAGCTTGCCTTGTAATCGAGCAACACCCATTGGGCTCGAACCCTGGCAGTGGGTGTGTACTAACGATGAGTCCCGAACTAGGACGAAACAGTTTGTTTTCTGTCGTAGTATCATGTACACGTTTTTTTTTCAGTATGCATTTTCTATAGCGGCTAGAAGATATCTGACTACGTTACAAAGGTTATTGGACCGCTCTACAGCTGTTAGAATAAGATATGAAAAGATTATAGTATTTTGATAATTGAATTATTCACAGGATTGATTGCTAGCCTTATTTTTAAACATATAGATAATAATGTAGGTAGGCAGGCAGGCAGGGGGGTCGAGTGACTTCGATAAACCTCAGTTGATCTGTCTGTGTCATTTGTTGTCATTCAGTTTTCCAATTTGACTAATTCACTATCCAATACGCAATGGTTTGCAAGTATGAATTACTCTTGTAACACCAGCTTATTTATCGATTGTTCTTTCCAAAAGGAGATTAATTATACTCACATATGCGTATTTATGTACATTGTATTTATAATGTGTATCCCTGGACAATGCATCTAATGCATCATCGAATGACGTAATTAGTCCACAAAGCAATAAATATCATCAGCATATTGAACTAATCAATAAGTTAGCCAACTGGTGCTTGCCTACTAGTCTTGGAGGATTAGCAGTAAACTCAGTTGATGAATTATTGTGTAATATGCTGAATGAACTACACTCAGATGAAATGCTGCATACACTACAGCAGCCTGTATTGAAAATCCCTACATCTTCACCTTTATGGCTTAAATACTTACGATTAATCAGTTCACTATTGGCTGATTGTTTTCATATAACTTGTACAATAAACAGTATAAAACAGTTATCGTGTCATCATCATCATCAATCAACTGAGGTGGATCAATTCAATTCAATTCTCCCTATCCAAACTATTCAATAATACATACACAACTTGTATTAGCTCTTAGTGAATATGCTCATCTTGTCGCTAGATTAGCGCATACTTTTGCTCAAGCTATACAGCAGAAACTCAATTCGGCACTTGGCATTTATACCGGTGCTTCAAATTGATAATGTCAATCATTTATTTCAAGTTAGTTTAGAATATTATTATTTTTTTTCGTTATTAAGTTGTTTACCTTCTCTGGTCGTTTATTTCTTTCTTTGCTTTTCTTAAACAGAAGTTATATTTTCATAGATGATAAGACTGTGTTGTTTGGATTAGATTGTATTGTATTGTATTGTAACGGCAGAACACAGGGGTACTTGGTTAACACAGAACTGTTTATATCATGAGATGATATTCAAAGTCTTGCAAAACACAAAAGCCTTAGATTGAAATTCTCATTCACAGTTGTTCATAGTTGTTGATTTCTTTTATTTTCTTATCATGCTTTCTTTGTTTACTGCTTCACAAGGGTTTTCATTCCCCATCCTCGCTATTCGATCTGTCGCTTCTCTATTTAAACATCTTGCAGATGACACACAATATATTGCTTAGAATGTTTCCAGTAGCACACGCGGCACACTTGTTCCCCTGTCAAAAACTCTTGGGTGGAGTAGCTCAGACCATTTTGGTGTCACTCTGTCTCTCTCAGTCGTTGTCTTGTTGTGTCTTGGCGCTGAAATCTTTATCCCAATGTGTACATCTTTGAAGTTCTCGAGTGTTAACGCTCTTCCGTCTGTCTCCTCATATGATGGTATAAACAGGATAACGTCTCCTGGTGACAAGCGGTGTGTGGTCTTCGCCACTTCTGAAGGGGTATTTGTCAACGTGGCCTGAATTCAAACGTTATGCATTTCTTTCTTTCTCTCTGCTCGAACTTTACAGCCTTAATATTCTGTTTATGCCTCACTTTTATGATTGACTCTTTTTTATACTGTACTGTTGGTGATGCTGCTATGCCTTATTGCGTATTGGGGAAAATGAAAGCTTGTGAAAAGTTATTCAGCCAGCTGAAAGGGAGGGATGGCAGAGAATCGAGTGGAATGGAGACGTGCTGCTGAGACCTTATGTTAGATTGCGAACGCATCAGTGAAAGTATTAGGCGTTTCATGTAGTCAATTCTTTGATTTTTATGTTCATGGTTGTTCCATAAGCTTCTATTTTAAAAAATGCTATTCCCTTACGTTCCCAGTGGAACATAGGGCTTCAATCTACAGCTTTGAAGTTTCGGTAGCAGTGGTTTCATTTTTACGGTATGGGGTTGCTAGTCTCACGTGCAACCTTCCCTTTTCGCCTGGCTTATCACCAACTGAGTGAGGTTTGGGATTTCGTTGGCCGGGGACTGATCCCCACACCACTGGCATAGTTGGTAAACATTCTACTGCTGTACCACCGACACACTCGTTATCTTCTGCTTATCCTTATATATTTCCGATTGTTCACTGACTGACTGGTTTCAGCATATAACTTTGCACCGATGTGCAGAAGTTCGAGTCGCCACACTCCATGTAGCACACGAAGCAAGAAAAGAAGAAGAAAGTAACAGCAAATGCAAAATAGTGACAGTAAACAGAGATATGAGGTAAAAAGAATAGTAATAACGAAGAACAATATAGTTTCTTTGGGAATCATGAGTCACGGGGAGTGGATGCATCTGGGCCAGCCATTGACAACGATTTTGAGCCATATCACCAATCGTCTCCAGCCTTCATTGGTGTTTACCGTCCCGAGAACCCAAACAAGGAAGTCTACACTTCCCTGTGTAACTGGCTTAAGCCAACTGTTATGGATTTTATTGACTGATGAAGCCACGTTTTGGTTTGACCACCACTGGCTGGCTCTTTTCCAACCTGACCCTCTATGTCAGCCAGCTAACATTGCCCGTCGAGTAAGGCGATGGCTAGAAATGCATGCGTAACACATGTCCTAACCATCTCAGTCAATGTAACTTCACAGCCCCCCCTCACTCACCTGAATGTTGCACACCTTATTATACTATTTTACACGGGAGATAGAACGCAGACACCTAAGATCGATTGTGTACAGTTAATTCCGCCTTCGTTTCATCTTCAGATCAATCAGTTTATTTGAATTGGCTTGTGATTGTCTCTTACCGAATATCTATCCAACTTTATTTGGATTATTTAAAGCACAATACGCTATGCTGGATAAATCCTATTGGGTTTACCGTCAAGCTTTACATTGTAAATCTGACTTTGTGCTTTATTCCTACCTTGAATTAGACAAGTAAGTGCGAAGAAAAATGATCACAGTTTTTTGAAATATTACTTGTTTTAAATTCAGTTTTGGTTTTCTCGTTGATAATGATTTTTTGAACCGAAGTGTTTGGCTTCTAGTATGGAGGCTTCGTCGTGCAAGTGTTTTAGTGGATAACGATTTTGAGTTTGAAAGGATGGGTTCACTGGGTTTGAGCCTGAGTGGGAACATCATCACTTACTGGGATTGCAGGTTAATCCAGGTAGCGAGTACTGAAGTAGAGGATGAAGTACCCATCCTGGATTCAACTGCTAGTCAGCATCCACAAAATTACTCCTAAATGACTGTTTGCTAACTAGACAGACCAGTGTTGTTCACCTACAGTAATTTAACAGTAGCCACCCGAATCCTGATTGAATCAAACTGATTGGCTGAGTTTGAACGTAGAACTTTGCACAGAAGTCTTCCACTTGAGGCTGCTACATTGCGTGTAGCACATAAAAGTAGAGGAAATAAAAAAGTAATCAAAAGAACCTTAGTATAGGGAAATATACAGGAGAAATATGAAGATTTCATGGGTGTAGGATGAGTGTAGCTGTCAATCTCACGTATGCATTTGGATATTTCTTCCCTGATTATAGACTTCGTGTTTTAATCACGTTTTGAGGCGTGTGAGCATCATAGTTCCTTGTGTTTTATGTTTGTTCAGTCGCAGGCATATACGTGTAGGAGCCAGAGCGGGATCGGAGTCTTTACGCAGGTGTTGTAGAAAGAGCGGTGGTCTTCTACCGACATCTTATAAATAGCCACAGGACCTATTTCAGTTCATCGTTGATTTGATGATGGAAGTCACTATATTAGACAAGGTCTTGTTACATTGTATGTGAAGTTAGGGCGTACGAGTAACAGGTGATAATCGAAGCCTGTAGAGTGGACAACCGCCATTATCAATTCTCGTCGGTATGGGACTCCAAAGGTACAGCCAATATACTTTTCTCACCTACATAGCTTACCAACGTGAGTATTGAAATCACATGCTAAAATAACTGTATCTGAGTGTTTGGCCTTCACCAGCCAACTAGACAGTGTATGGTAGAACTCGTCCTTTACTGAGTTCAGATTGCAGTTGGTTGTAGCGTGTGTGAGTGAATCAATTTGCATGTACCTTGTTGTCCATAGTGCAGTTATGTTTGTCGGCGTCATATTATTTTTCATGTAGATATTTTTTAAAAACAGATTGGAAATTCTGATTTGTGTGTGTGTATGTGTGTGGACTTCATTATTTTCCATAGTGATTTGGGTAAGTAAACAATGTCTGTTGCCTGTTAAAGAGAATATTCGTTGTAGAATAGATGGATACTGGTGCTTCTATGGTTGAACTGTAAATCTGTCGTTGCATGCATGTATGCATGCATTTTTTCTTGTCCCTGGTGGACGGAACTTTATCTTCATATCATACTTGCCTATGATCCTCTTAATCTTGTTTGTATCTGTAATCACTTCGGTGATAGTTTAAGCGGACTATTAGTAGTCAGTCTACAACGTTTTCATACAGCTACACACTGACAACAAAAAGACGACAGGGATTGCTAAGCTGCTTGCTATTCAACAACTGCATAGGTAGGTTGATAAGTGAACTGGAATTTGAATTTGGTCATTTTGCAGTGTATTTGAATCTATAGCCTAGTAACATTCTTTAGACTGTCAGCATCTATCTCTCCGGTACCATGAGTTTTTGTGCAATCAGTGTTACATTTAGTCTTAATACCAGCAGTTGCATATCTTGCTAAGCTGCACTACATAGAAATCTTAGTCAGATGTTTTGTATATACACAAGTAAACAGCATTGCCTTCCATTATAAACTATAACAAGGTAAAAATGACGTAGTGAGGGAGAGGAGAAGATGTTATCGTGACACTAAGGCTTCCATTTTGTCATCAGCGTTGTACATATATATATATATATATATATATATATATTCACTCACTAATATACAATTCGCTGTCATGTGATTATTTCTTTTTTTGTTTAGACACCATTATCCGAAGAATTTTCCGCCTTTCATCCAGCTGTAGATATTCTTCGTAGGATTTGGTAAGTTCTGTTAGTGTCCTTTAGGGCAAACTTATCGTCTCCGGGTGACTGTCTCATGAACAGTGTCGAGAGAAGGGGGCAGTTGCTGATGAAAGTATGTGTTGGTGGCGGTGGTGGTGGTAACCTGTTGGAAATGGTTTTGATGACGCATGCGCCAAATCTCTGAACCGTATACTTCTGCACTCAGTGCCGAGTAATTGTTGTTGTTATTATTACTATTGTGTTTTTAGAGCGTTTAATTCATGTGAAGTGTGTAATTAATATCCAGAAGATGAGAACAACAACAACTGGCACTATTGGTGATTAACAACAACTGGATTTTTCCTACCACACATTCCTGGCAAATAACATACTCGATGTTTCTTGTAAGCGTCGTTGTAAAAAACTTCGACCGCTTTGTCCAAGAAAAGAATACTTGTTGTATGCAGATAGTATGAATTTGTTTCTAGTTCACCTCAATTGGTAGGAGAAGACATTCCGGTTCCTTTTTTTTCTTTCAGCACGTGTCTCTGATATTTCCACTTTACTTTATTTTTCGTCTGTCACATTGCAGTCAAGTAACACTGTGTTATGTACTTGCCAGACAGACAGACAATTGTTGTACAGGTTGTTGTTGTTTTTTTTAGTAAATTCAGTTTTTCATGTTGTTGTCGAAATTTTCCATTTTATGTCTGTCGTCGTAATGCATTTAGAACTAACCTTCTGTTGACCAGCAAGCTTTCTGTCTCTCTCTGTCTGTCTGCGTTACTTGGTTTTCCTTACCTCACCTTACTGGAACACATCAGCAACAAATATTTTAAGTCTGAAGGATTTTCATACCGCTTTTGAGGGAGGTTCCACCCTGCTTCATTCATTCCATGCTGAAGTCAATGACATTACCAGTACAGTACAGTAGCCGTCCTGGACATCTTCTGACTTGCATAAAAAGCATCAGGTCAGCGGCAACTGCACTGAAAAAAACTGCTTTTATTATATTGTCCTACTCTATGTTAAGTGTGAATATTCATAATCGTATTGTAGTGTTTGTATGTGTCTGTTTGTGTGTGACACAACAGGCGTAAACCGAGTACTGTAACTGTTATTGGCTTATTACATGGAGAGAGAGAGATTGGTTTTTCAAACGCTTTTTTCAAACTCTTTCTAGCGACTACATACATTCTAACGTTCCTAGATAAAGTATGCTGCAAGAGGACACTACGAGTTGGTTACAATGATAGTCTGACTATGAAACCAAAATGAATCGATCATATGAAATGTAAATCACACTGTTTTTTTAACTATCGGATCCAGTTGACTTTAAGTAGTGGTGCTCTTTATTGATTGCTACTGGTCATGTGACCCTAAGGTTGTGTACCGCCTGGCTCACACCTTTATTTTCGTACAAATAAAATATGAATGAAATTGTTATTGCATAACAGAATCTACGAGGTGGTGTGAAAGTGTCAGATTACGTTCTTGAAATTGCTAATAGCCCATTTGTTTGTAATTGTGGCTGTTGTCAACAAAAATGCAAGTTACTTTTTTGTTTTATTGTTGTAACGTTAGGCCCCTTCTTTGTAGTGTGTGTATGCTTAGTGTTTTTTTTCTTAAGGTTTGATTACGAGTTAACATCAGTTAGACAATGATTGGAAAACCTGGGACTACGGGACAACTGTTTCGTCCCACCTTAAGACTACTACTATTCATCTCAGTAGTGCGCAACCACTTGGGTTCAAACCCAGGACCTTCCGGTTACAACGAGAGCTCGTAAAGCATGTACTGGGTAGTTATTGAAGGTGATGTGAAAACCTGGATTGGTAATCAGACTAGTAGTCTAACTATCTACCAAATGAGCATTGATACCCCGTCTGCTTGTCTAGTTCATGATTTCACTACAATCACTTCGGTTTTTGGGGATAATTTAGTTTCCTTTGGCGACATACAATTGTCTGAGTTGTGTAATATATTTGCGCAACACATTTCAAATAATTGGATCGCACACACACACACACAGGCATCCACCCATATATGCATAATATGATGAAACGTTAACAGACAAGACACTGAACATAATTCAAATAAAAGGTTATATTGAAGGTGAAAATAACAGTGAAGATTACCAAAGTTAAAAGATATTTGAGGATGATAATGCATCGATTTTGGTTGTAAACTGGATTGGATTTATCAAAGAAGGTTTAGCATGATGACAAATTGTTTGTGGACACGTAATACGGTGGCTGAAGCTTCCTAAATTACTCAGGCTTCCACAGACTTTAAGTATATAACCCGTCTCCCTCTAAACAGGTTTCATAAATGATGGGTTAAAGAAAGAGTGAGAGAGAGAGAGAGGCATACACATGTATTTTAAGGCATTTCTAAATGATGCGTCTCTCGATGTTTCGTCTGTTTCCACCATTAGTAGAATCCGACGAAGCTAGTTTGGCATATTTCCAGTAAACCGTGACATGTTCTGTTTGAATTTTTTTTTAAACGAGACTGTCCTATTACTCAAATTTGAGACATGCTTACACTAATATGAAAAGTACTTACATATTCTGTTCAGACAAGACTCGAATCAAATGTCTGTGAGAATAGAAAAGTTTTCCAAATTTGCTTTCTTCATCAATCACTTGTTTTAACGCCGCTCGTTTAAAAAAGAATATCATAAACCTTGTTTGTTTTGTTCTAAAGAATTGAAGTTCAACTTAAACTGTTATGTGTTTTCCTTCTCATAGTGATAAAACTACTGCAACTGAAAAGCTTCTAATTATTTATCAGACATTTGCTACTGTGGATCAGGTAAGTTATTGCGTATTAACCGTTTGCCTTTCTTGTCCATTCTTTATGCATTCCTTCGCTTCATACTGATGAACAAATGGTCAGCCAGCCGACCAGAAAGAATTAGCAACAAAAACTCTGCAATGGAACAAACCAACCAAGAGCCAATCGCCGAAGAAATATGTAGGAGGAGATGGATGGGGCATGCGTTGATAGGACCGTTGAATGACATGGAGCCCGAGGCCATTGCTTGAGTGGAATGCCAATAGGGAACGACGAGTTGGTCGTCGCTGCGAGGGTGACGTGTAGAAGATCGTTTGAGTTGTAGGAGTAGATGAGAGATTAGGGGCAATTAAGGGGGGGGGTCAGCCAGTTGGAAAAGACAGCAGAAAATAGAACACAGTGAAGATGTTTTGTTGAGGCCGTATGTTCCACTTGGAACCCAAAGGAGTAATAATAATAATAACAATAATGTAATGCATTCCGAGTGGAATATTTGCGCTTCGGGTTTTGAAGATTCAGTAGCGGTGATGTTGTTGTCGTTTTACAACAGGATGGGATCGCTAGTCTCACGCCTAACCACTAGCCTTTACTGTTTACCGGTGGTCAAGCGATGCTTAAGAATGCGTCCGTCGGTCGAGGGTTGAGTCCGGACCACTTGTGTGTGTGTGTGTTGTTGATAAGCATTCTATCAATGTTCTATCGCTGTGCATGCCTATTAAATTTTTTTTTTACTTGCAACTAGAAAATTGCGCTAAACGTCTGTCTTCTTCTCTAGTTTCAGAAATAGGTCAAAAGACAGACTGCGCATAGTGTCATACTCCTTAAAATCTGAACGTTAAGTCTCGTTTTTGGATGTTTTCTTTTTCCGATAACATTCATGTCAATTCCTTTCTTGTTTAGAGCAGGATGACGTATTTTCAGTTGAAGCACGCACATATGCCGTTCGTAAAAGTAGCGACTAGCCAGCCAGCCACCTGAACCTAAATTAGCTTGATTCCATGAGATCCACTAACCACTTGTTGCACTTACATAAATAATTGATGCGGTCCTGTGTTTATTGTTAACTTTTTCCCTAGTTTATTTTCGTCCTATTACTCTTGAAATCTTTGTTTGAAACAGTCTTCCTATAGTTATCCTTTGTTTTTAACGAAAAGTTATTAAAAAATATGGACTACAAAAGAACTTTGAGAATCAGGTAGTTCAAGTTTTTGTCTGTTTTGATTGTTGTCATTTGAGTTGAATGGATTCGTTGTCAACCTGTTTTACAATTTGTACTAACACTGTCTTCCTATCTTGTATCCAGTCTAACGTATTACTCGTTGGTTATGAGTGTACAAGTCAGCTAGTATAGAAACCGGTCTAGGATCGATGAATTCACTTAGTTGGAATATTCGTTCTTAAGGGGGTAGAGATTTGAAGGTTTTGTCGTTGAGACTGGCATTCACACACACACTAAGATACACTACTCTTATAATGATAGAAAATGAATCAATGAAGCACCTTGCACAGAATTTTCCATTGGTTCAAGTTGGCTGAATTTATCGAAAGCACAAAAAAATGCGGTCTTACTGTATGTAATGAACAAACATGGATATGAAGTAGGAAAAGAAATTAATTTTAATCAACTTTAGCTATTTGTTTATTGAAGTTAGAAAATAATAATAATAAGAAGTGAATATATTTGTGCTGTTATAAATAAATAATCCTAATTTCTGTAGTTAATTATTCTGATAATCACCTAGACACGCAACTGAAACGTGCCTACATAGCCGATTCTAAGTGTTCGAGGGTGGGGGTGGGTGATATCTTCAATTTGTACTATTCCTGTCTTCTCCGCTCCCCTCTGGTCTTGGTTGCTTTGCTCTTTGAGAAAGGCTTTGATTCGTCGTTCTTTGCACATCTTCTAACCACTTCAGACTAATGAGATTCAATCTTCGCTTAGAACTTGGGAGATATGACAAATATCGCCTGTCGGTGGGTAGTTTTATGTATGAGGTAGGACCTGTCGGATAGCGAAGATTTGATCAACAATCTTCTGTAGGGAAGTTCTCTCAGTCTTGTTTTCCTTGATGAGCTCTTTATTTTTCATGCCAGTATTAATATCAAGGTGATGGATCATCTGTTTTTATCACGGTATTGAGTAACTAACTATCTACTTTTGGTTAATACTTATGTCTATTGTCTAATGAATAACTCTGTATCAGCTTTCGAGGCTAAATTATCAGTGCCTTCTGCATTAGCTGGTTTCAGATTAAAGACTGCCTTTACAGCGTTTGTCAAAATCCATTAAATGTTGGGTGGGTTCAGTCGTACAAAATTGAATGTTCGAACGGATTCTTCTTAAAAGCTGTGGAAATATAAGCTTCAAAGGTGTTGTTGTGATTATCACTGGTTTTTGGTGAGGCGCATCTTGCTTATAAGCCTTAATAATTGGTGGATATTATCTAGTGTTGATTTGATGTCTTTTCGATTTCTTTCGTTTTCATCATCCACTCTTTCTCAAGGCTGTTAGCAAGACGTACAATCGATTTGCCTTTTTTGGCAATCATTCGCTCCTCTTCGAGTTGTCTGCCTGCCAAAGCGATGTCTTTCTTCATATAGCCCAGTTTGAATAAAACTATAAATATATATATATATATATATATATATATATATATATAGAGAGAGAGAGAGAGAGAGAGGATCTCCTTGATGTGGCTCCAAGTTCATTCAGGTTAAATGTGAATGTGTTGTCTGTTTCAAAGTGTGTGTTTGTTTTTCAACTCTCTTAGTAAATACTTGATCTCCTCCAATGAAAAGCAGCAAACATGCTAATCGTTTATTATTTTAAGTCAGTACAGCCTAATTTGTAATCGGAAGCGGTACACATGTTGATTCAAATGGAGGGGAAAACATCCTCAATAAGTGGTGGTTACTCATTAGAATCATCCAGGTTTTTAATCGTAGAATTAGGTGTGGCTGTACTTACATTAACTCTAATATCTCTCTCTTTCTTCGTCTTTTAAGTTAATCCAAAGTGTGAGTGAACCAGTTGTTGTCCGAATGAAATTGCAACATATAACCAATATATCTTACATCCATTATCATTATTATTATTATTTTGAAGGCTAGATTATTTCTTAATAATTATTAGCTAGTAAGTAGTTAGTTTCGTTAGCAGCGATCTTGGAAAGATTGGTTGGATGCTGTTTTTTACAGTGTACCTTGAATCTTTGATACCAGTACTTTAGAGTTGACGAGACTGTAAGGAAACATTAATGGAGAGGATCATCTCACATTGTGATTATTTTCCTGTGTTTATGGACCATATCATACGTCTTCGTTGTTTCAATGGTAGGCTGATGATTGATAACTACGCATATACTCCGGGTTCGACGCTCAACCGACACGCTACTAAACGTCATCCGGTTTACTACCTACAGGAGTAGTAAGCCCGGCACAGAGGGGAAGCTAGGTGAGATGGTGGTATTGCTTGCTACTCTACCACAGTGCACAAGTTCTATTCTTATATCAGAGGTGCTGATAAACCTACTCCGTAAAGTAACAACATCCCTGAAACTTCAAAAGCTTAAAGCCTTATACTTCACTTAGAACTCGAATAAAAATATGAATCATGTCAGTAGGCATGATGAAGGAGAAGTCAAGAATGTCTGTCTTATAGAGTGTTTAGTAATTGGATAGTTAAAATTGTAACAATATTAATTATTTTTATCATTGATTGTATCTCGTTGACGCATAGATTCTTTCACTAGACGGTAAATTATAGTGAATGGCTTTCTGAAGTGAGATTTTAGTGGAATAATAACTATTGGTTAGTAGAAATGATTAAAAATTCCCATTATAATTTTTTCAAAACGGTGGTGTTACTGAATAGAGAATATTCATTGCGATAACTTGCTCTTCATCAGGTTCTATATACTTAATAGTGAATGAATTAGTGTTGCTGTTTAAATAACGTCGAATCGACAACAATAATAATAATAATTCAAGTGTTGGTTTGTAGGGATTCGATTGGTTTCAGGATTTCGTCATGAGCTGACATTAGTTAGAGAACCATTGGAAAACCTGGGAGTACTGGACAGCTGTTTCGTCCTGGTTTGGGACTCTTCAGCAGTACGTAATAATCATAATAATATCAGTGAATTACAGTTCAATGGCATCAACATAAAAATAAGCTTAATGTCAGAGAGGTAAATTAGGAGAAATAATGATACAGATTCGTGAGTTTATAGTCTCAATTGAAGGTCGGCTAGGGCATTCATTAGTAGTGGCTGGACTTGCTTCTTCTGCAAACAGAGCACCAGTTGTTGTAGGAGAATCGATAGCTATAGCCTCTGGTGTGCGTGTGGAGTATGCGGTACGTGGATGTTTTTGGTAATTTGTTTGGTACCCGATAGATGATGATGATGATGGAGAAAGATTCTTCAATGCTGGCTGACTTTGCGGCCAGCCGGTTTGGACCAGGCGGTGGTCTAATATCGGACTGTCGATGGTTTCCACTACACCTTTATTTAGCCATACTGGGGAGATGTTCTCGAGTGAGCACAAAAAATCAAGTGCCTAGAGCAACGGCCAGTATAACTCACTCCATCACAAGTGCAGTTGAATTGGTAGATACAATTTGGAAGTTGCTAGCTGGTCCGGGTACTTCATCTTTCATTTAGGGAATAACTACTAGTTGTGTAGAAAATGAGACTTGTAGTCTGTCAGCATTAAAAGTTCTTTGAACTGATTTCCTTAAGTTCTTCATAATAATTTCGCTAGGTATAGGGCCCTTGAATTGCAGTCGTGTGCATAAAGGCTTCTTGTTTACGGATAGTGAGTAGTCTTTTTCCGCTATCTTAGTCATGTGTTTCTTGATAAATTTGTCTGGATAGCTATTTTCAATTAAGGTTTCGTGTAGAATCCTTAGTTGATCTTCAGTTGCCTCTACTGAGCATGCATATAGCTCTGACCCTGTGGCTGAGGAACTTTACTGAATTTCTTTTGTACTGGGAAGGTGCAAAGTTATGAAAATGTGTATATTGTCCGGTCGATGTGCTTTTCCTGTGCTGTGCTGTGCTGTGCAAATTCCTCTTTATACTGCCCTACTATCTGGTTTTCTTGTCAGGAGGGGACATCTAGAAAGGTAGTTAATTGTGTTTTGGGATTCCTCTTCACATGTGGATTTCATAGCAGAATGTTGTATTTCATTGAATTTAGTTATTATTATTGTTATTGCTTTCGTGTCAATTGAATCAGTGTTGTTTTTCTACGGTTGATTTTGATTAGATAGTGCTTTCGTACAAACGACAGACACACTGTTCTGATGAACAGGAGATTTTCTGTTCGTATGTACTTTTCATGTACTTTTTTAACAAACAGTATGTACTTGACGCGTGTTGTTTACACGATTATTCTTATTTTGCTTTATTCCTCTTTCTTTTTTATTCTACCTACCCAATTAAATCTGTGTGCATGTGTTGGCTAACAACAACAACAATAACAACAGATTATCAGTAAAAGTAAGCCTTGCCGGAATCGTGTTCCAACATCGCTGGATGAGGTGGGGAATTGTAGAAATCCATCAATATGCTCAGTGGATACTTTGTCTCACTTGCTGCCTGGACTTGATCAATTATTGCTGATTATTCAATTTGTTGTCATCTGGGTTGGTGTTATGTACCTGGGCGCTGAACTAGCGTATATTGAACAACTGTCACCGGAACACTTATCGCTTATTGGTGGTGGTCTCCTACCCTATCTAATGACTACACTGCAAGCGTGTTATGATCAAATTCTTCGAGAAGGTTTACAATTCACAATTCAATTTTGATGGCGATATCTTATATTTTTATATTTTAGTTTTTAGTTGTGTGTGTGTGTGAATTAATTGAGGAGGTAGGTAGGTAGGTGACTAACTTAGATTTTTTCACGATTATTTCATTGTAGATGATTTCTGCTAATATTGTTTGTTTTTGAAACAGAGAAGCAATCCTATGCCTTTTTTCCCTCCTATTTACACTGACTTATTTTTGAGTAGTGATCATTATTTTGCAAACATACTAGTACATGCATGCATAGACACGCACGCACGCACGCACTCACTCACTCACGCACCCACTCACGCATACATGCAGCAGTTCCAACACCTGTAATTTCTTTTCATACATTTTTGTTGTATTTTTATTCTCGTATTTCTGTTTCTCCACCCCCCTCCACCACCACCACCACCAACTTAACGATAACCACCGGGATTCTTTCAAATACTGTCTATTTCTACTGTTTGTATTAACACGACATTCTGTAATATTCATTTGTGACTGTTTTCCACCATATTGGATACTTTGTTAAAATTCCAATTGTAATGTACTTAAGAGTATTGAATTGTTTTGTATATTAAAGCTAGTGATTGGCTGTGATTGCTGCTTCTTAATATCATTTTTGTTTATATATAGTTTATATTATTTAACTATCTATCATCTAGCTAGCTGTTCGTCACAATGAGAATCAGTACCATACCATACAAGCAGGTATTGTTAAAAACCAATCTAAATAAACGTGATATTATTTAACAGAAACATTTGTTTTTTTTCAACTCTCACAGAGTACCTACCTGCCACATAGCATCGTGTTGTTGAAGGTGGCAAGAGATAGATACTAGTGCCAACTTATCCTTGCTAAGCTGCTAGCTCATGATGCTGTTTGTTGTCCATACCTGATGTTTCTTTTGTATCTATCTCTTAATGGTTGTTATTCATTGTGTTGTGTTTTCCTCTTTTTGTTTTGTATCGTTATAGTGAAGGGGACTGACTGTCTTTGACACACAACTGTTGTCTGTACACTGGATTAATTTTGCTAGTGTTTAACAATTTCATATTTGTCCTCTGCAAGGAGAAGAGTCTACAACGGTAGGTGACTACGAAATCCTCTTGTTTTTGTGTATCTCGTTTTTGTTATTATCATAATTAGTAGTTGTCGTAGTACTTACTACTACTAGTAGTATAGTATTAGTAGTAGTGATAACATTAGACGAAAACGTTGGCTTTTACACACAGACTATAAGATCAAAATCACTCTGGCTCCTGAGCCTAAATAATTAATCAATGGGACTTAAGTAGTAGTCAGAATTGTGTGCACGTTTGTCTCTTGAAAGTAAGAAAAATCAGCAAGCAGTTGGGAGACTTTGTTAGATACAGACAGACAGACAGATGTAAACGCATTTATTCTTACATTTTTTCTCTCTAGTGTATTGAATGTATGTATTGAATTAAGCTGAGCAGACTCTTATCTTTCGGTACATTTTCAAACTTCATCACTTTTTTGTGACGATGCTGCATGGAGCCGACCAGTCGACCAAGACTTCAACTACCTGTTTCGATTCATTCAGCAGCCGTTCAACCTCTCATGAACAACCTGGTACGATACGACAGAGGGTGGGTCGGTCTTCCTCACGAAATGCCTTTATGTAGCTATTCGTTCACTGTCTCAGCCATACTACCACTGCCTTCATGCGGCACGGGTATTCTTCGCAAAAGTGAATGTAAACGTCTGGTGCTTATAACTGAATTGATGGACATTTTCAGGGGAGCTGAAATACCGTGATTGCAAACCTATGGTGCACATGATCTCCACAATCCGAGTGTGTCTGATGGCGTATCAGCTTGTTTTGGTTACTGGTAATCGTGGGAAGGTAGGTAGCTGCCCCACTCACTGCCTTGTAGACCAAACTTTAAGTTAAAAGGCGGTAGGCGTCTGGCCTCTTAAGATAACCGCCTGCTTCGGTCTGGGCCTCCGGACAGTATCCCCCAGTGCATCTCTTGGTGCCCATAAAGTACCAAGCTTGTTTTAAATGAACGATAATTCAGTCAGGTGGGCATAACTATGCATTATAACTATCTGCGTAATTTACTAGTAGTATAGGGAACTAGTGGAGCAAAGGAAGATTAATTAAAACTTAATTAAAGTATCGACAACTTACACTGCTATTCCCGCTGTCTTTTTCCTTATTGTCCTTTTAATTCTCCCCGTCTGGGTCATTAAGCGCTCTGGTAGTGAGCAGTATCTTTTTATTGTTATTAAGATGGATACCAACAAAAAATATTTGGTGTTATTATATTGCCTATAACTAACTAGTTTTCAATTTTCCCTGATTTTTCTACCTATCTAACTAACTAGCTAAGTAATTACCAAGAACCCAATAAATATTATAGTGTTTGAAAATTACTTGGAATATCATTTGTTCTATGGATATAAGAATACCTGCATTTCGAGCTGTTCGGATGGTTATTCATTGGTTTTCCCATTGGAATAATCGACAACGTCAATTATTCCTGTTTATATGGGATAACTTGGAGGAAATCTATCCCCTATTATCTAGTGAACCACAAGCAACGACTTATTCAAACAATCATTATGATAATGTCAGCGATATACTGACGGATATATTCTTTGCAGACTTGATTAGTTCTAATCTACAAATCGATCATGCACCATCTACTGTATTCGAATTTCAATTGTTCTTATTTCGCATCTGGTATCCTCAGTGGCCAATGGAACAACGTCTTCAGCTTATAAATAGTTTAGAAGTGTATTATATGTTGTTGGATTGATGACGATTACCAATTATCGAATTGAATAGTGTTTGACATTATTGTTCTTCTTTAACGATCTCTGTGTCCACCTTGTTTTTTTATAAGTAAACCTTAGAAAAGACACATATGTCTATCTGGTTTCAATTGTAAATTTCAGCATTAAACTGAGTGAGTGAGTGTGCATATATCTGTGTGAGTTTGGTGTGTGTGTGTGAAGTGGACTCTATCTAACTCAGGTAAAAAAAAATAACAAAAACAAAAAACAAGACTCACTGGTATCATTCAATACGAAGTGTGGTAATCCGTTCCAGTTCAAAGATTAGTCGTCTACCGCGTGTTTTGTGAATATGTGTGTATGTGTATGTGTGTGTGTGTGGGGGGGCAGGTGAGGAGCATATAACAGACAAGACACCATAGTTGAAAACTCAGATTTTTATATATATTTATATTTATTATTATTATCATCATCATTGCTTGTTTGTTTTGTTGTTTTTGTTACATATACTTATTTATTTATTAATTAATTAATGGTATTGTATTTATTCGTGTACTTCGTGTATTATTACATACAAATTGTGCTTGAAATTGACTCTTCTTCAAATTATTATTATTATTATTGTCATTATGTTTATTTATTTAGTGTTTGTTTTGTTCCGGGATGATTGAGCCATTCTCTTTTTTGCATTATATCAACACACTGTGATGTACAATATTTGGTGTACAATAATACATTTAATAGGCGTTATTTTGTGTAAAATAGGCAATTAACTAATTAATTAATTAAATGTATCTGATTATTATTATTATTAATGCGTTGAGTTGATGGTAAAATAGGCTTTTGTGCCTTTATGTGTTTGTGTTTGTGTGTGAGGTAGGTATGTGTCTTGGTGCAACCGATTGCACAAACATAGATATTTATGTGTATTCTACATAGAGGTCTACATAGGTCTGTAATTGGTGTATACCAAAATAAAACAATCACAGTTTCATCTCTATCTCTCTCCCTCTCTCTGTCCTTCTTTCGTTACATATGTGATGTGTTGGTGGTGGGATGATGAATTTTTATAGGGAAGGGTATTTTACTGGTAATTTTATGTGTGGGTATAAATATATATACTATGAAGAGATACGACTGACTATCAGGAAAACTTCTTTTGTTTTCTGATTAATTCGTAGCCTGGGGTTTTTAATAATTCAACGCGCATAACAAGGCTACCCCACGTTGAATCCAGTGTTTTTGCTGTTGATCAGTTGGAACTTCAATGGAGAATACAAAGTTAGTTGAATGACCAGTAGTAGAAAGAGTACCTTTGGTGGAAGAAAAAGAGATATTCACACACACACAATAGGTAACCAATTAACACAAAGTTAACAGACAGAACAATTTCATCTGTCTATTGCATCTAATTTGGTGCGTTACACCAACCTACCTACCTACCTAAGTAAGTTTATAAATAGTTCATAATTCCATGATGGAAACACGCTATCATCCGATTAGTTTCATAAAAAAACATATGAAAAGGTCGCAGAGAAAACGTGGTGACTGTGACTATGACTGCAGGCGAAAAACCCTCTGTATTTATTAAGTTACAATTTAATGTTGACGTGTATCTGTCAACTGAGAGTTTATTCCAGAGACTTTCCAAGAGTATGTATGAAGCAACAAACCTAAGTTTGTCATTCTCTAGCCGACGAAAGATTGACAATCACAAAGCATGGAATAGTGCCACATCTGTGTGAATTTATTGTCTCAGCTGCACCCAGCCTATGGTGACAGTTATGTTGAGCGTACTACCAGACGGCTTAGTGTGCTACTACTGAACATCTTTCATTGTGGTCTGGCAAAGAACAGACGAAAGCAATCAGAAGCTCCATTGTATCACATTTAGTTGATACTGGTTATGTAGTGGAGAAAACGAGAGCTTTCAAGATAATTCGTCGTATCCCACTGAATCATCTTTCCGACAGACTCTGGGTTCGTCTATTGCACACAGCTGAGGCAGGCGATAGGCATTCGAACTGTTAGGTCTCTAAACTAAACTCATCATTCAAAAGAAGTTCATACAACGATTATCCTTCCCTTGTTGGCCTGTTAAGACCTAACCAACAGACGACGTCTCCAGATATAGCCTCACTTTCTCATCCTTGTTATTGATAGAGTCATTATTATTATTATTGTTATTATTAAATGCACAATCTTACGCACAATGCGTCGGTGGCACAGTGGTTAGGACTCTCGACGACCATGCACATGTCCGGGGTTCGAGCCCACACCGGTGCACACCAGATATCTATGGTCGGCCTGCGAAATTTGGGCTACCGATATCCACGCTGAAAATTCCATACTTGTACCAAAAATACAGTGTGGAATCAAGCTGTTACCAAAAATAAAAAATGAAAAAATAAAATTATCCAATTGACAAAACACCGTGATCGGTTTATATTTGATTATTTCTTTGTAAAGTTAGGCATGTATATTAGAGTTAAGCCTGATGAGATGTAATTGAAAACAATATTGTTCACTTGGAATGTGTTTCGCTAAATAGTGTACATTGCGATATTCTCTCGGGAAGGAGTCATCATATGAAAGGATTAGTTGATTACGCTTAATACTAACAAAGTACTCGTTTTCTTCTTCTACTTCCACTTTATTCGACTTCTCTTTCTTCTTCCTCTTTATTTTATTGCTTTCCACTTTCATGACTGAAGTTCTCTATTTCTCGTCTCTGAACTATCACCACTTGCTCGTCTCTTCATGCAACTCGTGTTGAAAACATTGCACTGCTGTATACCGCTTAGAAATAAATTCTTATCAGTAGTGTAGTGTATCCTACCAGCTACCAGTGTGCCGCATTTTCTCTACAAACATCTCTGAATTTATTTTTCAATAGATAGACCGGGTGAGAAACACAACGGTGTTATTGACGTTCAACTGGTTGTCAGTGGAATATTATACTTTTCGAGCAGAAGGCAAGACACAGAAACCAGGGTATATTTTTTTCACTAATCAAACCACTGTTTATATATCTATCTACAGTTTATATTCGTTAACCAATCACTGAGCCAGCATGTGATTTTGGTTTACATTAAGCAACATGTAATCGAATTTTCAAATAGACAGAGTATTCTGTTGCTAACGCCATATTGAACTGTGGGAATATTTAGTTTTTTTTCCGTTTTTCATTACTGCTTGATTCCACCCTGTATTCTTGGTACAAGTATAGAATTTTCAGCATGTGAGAGTCCACTCTTTCTCAAGGCTGTTAGCAAGACGTACAATCGATTTGCCTTTTTTGGCAATCATTCGCTCCTCTTCGAGTTGTCTGCCTGCCAAAGCGATGTCTTTCTTCATATAGCCCAGTTTGAATTAAACTATATATATATATATAGAGAGAGAGAGAGAGAGAGAGGAAACTCCTTGATTTAGCTCCAAGTTCATTCAGGTTAAATGTGAATGTGTTGTCTGTTTCAAAGTGTGTGTTTGTTTTTCAACTCTCTTAGTAAATACTTGATCTCCTCCAATGAAAAGCAGCAAACATGCTAATCGTTTATTATTTTAAGTCAGTACAGCCTAATTTGTAATCGGAAGCGGTACACATGTTGATTCAAATGGAGGGGAAAACATCCTCAATAAGTGGTGGTTACTCATTAGAATCATCCAGGTTTTTAATCGTAGAATTAGGTGTGGCTGTACTTACATTAACTCTAATATCTCTCTCTCTTTCTTCGTCTTTTAAGTTAATCCAAAGTGTGAGTGAACCAGTTGTTGTCCGAATGAAATTGCAACATATAACCAATATATCTTACATCCATTATCATTATTATTATTATTTTGAAGGCTAGATTGTTTCTTAATAATTATTAGCTAGTAAGTAGTTAGTTTCGTTAGCAGCGATCTTGGAAAGATTGGTTGGATGCTGTTTTTTACAGTGTACCTTGAATCTTTGATACCAGTACTTTAGAGTTGACGAGACTGTAAGGAAACATTAATGGAGAGGATCATCTCACATTGTGATTATTTTCCTGTGTTTATGGACCATATCATACGTCTTCGTTGTTTCAATGGTAGGCTGATGATTGATAACTACGCATATACTCCGGGTTCGACGCTCAACCGACACGCTACTAAACGTCATCCGGTTTACTACCTACAGGAGTAGTAAGCCCGGCACAGAGGGGAAGCTAGGTGAGATGGTGGTATTGCTTGCTACTCTACCACAGTGCACAAGTTCTATTCTTATATCAGAGGTGCTGATAAACCTACTCCGTAAAGTAACGACATCCCTGAAACTTCAAAAGCTTAAAGCCTTATACTTCACTTAGAACTCGAATAAAAATATGAATCATGTCAGTAGGCATGATGAAGGAGAAGTCAAGAATGTCTGTCTTATAGAGTGTTTAGTAATTGGATAGTTAAGATTGTAACAATATTAATTATTTTTATCATTGATTGTATCTCGTTGACGCATAGATTCTTTCACTAGACGGTAAATTATAGTGAATGGCTTTCTGAAGTGAGATTTTAGTGGAATAATAACTATTGGTTAGTAGAAATGATTAAAAATTCCCATTATAATTTTTTCAAAACGGTGGTGTTACTGAATAGAGAATATTCATTGCGATAACTTGCTCTTCATCAGGTTCTATATACTTAATAGTGAATGAATTAGTGTTGCTGTTTAAATAACGTCGAATCGACAACAATAATAATAATAATAATTCAAGTGTTGGTTTGTAGGGATTCGATTGGTTTCAGGATTTCGTCATGAGCTGACATTAGTTAGAGAACCATTGGAAAACCTGGGAGTACTGGACAGCTGTTTCGTCCTGGTTTGGGACTCTTCAGCAGTACGTAATAATCATAATAATATCAGTGAATTACAGTTCAATGGCATCAACATAAAAATAAGCTTAATGTCAGAGAGGTAAATTAGGAGAAATAATGATACAGATTCGTGAGTTTATAGTCTCAATTGAAGGTCGGCTAGGGCATTCATTAGTAGTGGCTGGACTTGCTTCTTCTGCAAACAGAGCACCAGTTGTTGTAGGAGAATCGATAGCTATAGCCTCTGGTGTGCGTGTGGAGTATGCGGTACGTGGATGTTTTTGGTAATTTGTTTGGTACCCGATAGATGATGATGATGATGGAGAAAGATTCTTCAATGCTGGCTGACTTTGCGGCCAGCCGGTTTGGACCAGGCGGTGGTCTAATATCGGACTGTCGATGGTTTCCACTACACCTTTATTTAGCCATACTGGGGAGATGTTCTCGAGTGAGCACAAAAAATCAAGTGCCTAGAGCAACGGCCAGTATAACTCACTCCATCACAAGTGCAGTTGAATTGGTAGATACAATTTGGAAGTTGCTAGCTGGTCCGGGTACTTCATCTTTCATTTAGGGAATAACTACTAGTTGTGTAGAAAATGAGACTTGTAGTCTGTCAGCATTAAAAGTTCTTTGAACTGATTTCCTTAAGTTCTTCATAATAATTTCGCTAGGTATAGGGCCCTTGAATTGCAGTCGTGTGCATAAAAGCTTCTTGTTTACGGATAGTGAGTAGTCTTTTTCCGCTATCTTAGTCATGTGTTTCTTGATAAATTTGTCTGGATAGCTATTTTCAATTAAGGTTTCGTGTAGAATCCTTAGTTGATCTTCAGTTGCCTCTACTGAGCATGCATATAGCTCTGACCCTGTGGCTGAGGAACTTTACTGAATTTCTTTTGTACTGGGAAGGTGCAAAGTTATGAAAATGTGTATATTGTCCGGTCGATGTGCTTTTCCTGTGCTGTGCTGTGCTGTGCAAATTCCTCTTTATACTGCCCTACTATCTGGTTTTCTTGTCAGGAGGGGACATCTAGAAAGGTAGTTAATTGTGTTTTGGGATTCCTCTTCACATGTGGATTTCATAGCAGAATGTTGTATTTCATTGAATTTAGTTATTATTATTGTTATTGCTTTCGTGTCAATTGAATCAGTGTTGTTTTTCTACGGTTGATTTTGATTAGATAGTGCTTTCGTACAAACGACAGACACACTGTTCTGATGAACAGGAGATTTTCTGTTCGTATGTACTTTTCATGTACTTTTTTAACAAACAGTATGTACTTGACGCGTGTTGTTTACACGATTATTCTTATTTTGCTTTATTCCTCTTTCTTTTTTATTCTACCTACCCAATTAAATCTGTGTGCATGTGTTGGCTAACAACAACAACAATAACAACAGATTATCAGTAAAAGTAAGCCTTGCCGGAATCGTGTTCCAACATTGCTGGATGAGGTGGGGAATTGTAGAAATCCATCAATATGCTCAGTGGATACTTTGTCTCACTTGCTGCCTGGACTTGATCAATTATTGCTGATTATTCAATTTGTTGTCATCTGGGTTGGTGTTATGTACCTGGGCGCTGAACTAGCGTATATTGAACAACTGTCACCGGAACACTTATCGCTTATTGGTGGTGGTCTCCTACCCTATCTAATGACTACACTGCAAGCGTGTTATGATCAAATTCTTCGAGAAGGTTTACAATTCACAATTCAATTTTGTTAGCGATATCTTATATTTTTATATTTTAGTTTTTAGTTGTGTGTGTGTGTGAATTAATTGAGGAGGTAGGTAGGTAGGTGACTAACTTAGATTTTTTCACGATTATTTCATTGTAGATGATTTCTGCTAATATTGTTTGTTTTTGAAACAGAGAAGCAATCCTATGCCTTTTTTCCCTCCTATTTACACTGACTTATTTTTGAGTAGTGATCATTATTTTGCAAACATACTAGTACATACATGCATAGACACGCACGCACGCACTCACTCACGCACCCACTCACGCATACATGCAGCAGTTCCAACACCTGTAATTTCTTTTCATACATTTTTGTTGTATTTTTATTCTCGTATTTCTGTTTCTCCACCACCACCACCACCAACTTAACGATAACCACCGGGATTCTTTCAAATACTGTCTATTTCTACTGTTTGTATTAACACGACATTCTGTAATATTCATTTGTGACTGTTTTCCACCATATTGGATACTTTGTTAAAATTCCAATTGTAATGTACTTAAGAGTATTGAATTGTTTTGTATATTAAAGCTAGTGATTGGCTGTGATTGCTGCTTCTTAATATCATTTTTGTTTATATATAGTTTATATTATTTAACTATCTATCATCTAGCTAGCTGTTCGTCACAATGAGAATCAGTACCATACCATACAAGCAGGTATTGTTAAAAACCAATCTAAATCAACGTGATATTATTTAACAGAAACATTTGTTTTTTTTCAACTCTCACAGAGTACCTACCTGCCACATAGCATCGTGTTGTTGAAGGTGGCAAGAGATAGATACTAGTGCCAACTTATCCTTGCTAAGCTGCTAGCTCATGATGCTGTTTGTTGTCCATACCTGATGTTTCTTTTGCATCTATCTCTTAATGGTTGTTATTCATTGTGTTGTGTTTTCCTCTTTTTGTTTTGTATCGTTATAGTGAAGGGGACTGACTGTCTTTGACACACAACTGTTGTCTGTACACTGGATTAATTTTGCTAGTGTTTAACAATTTCATATTTGTCCTCTGCAAGGAGAAGAGTCTACAACGGTAGGTGACTACGAAATCCTCTTGTTTTTGTGTATCTCGTTTTTGTTATTATCATAATTAGTAGTTGTCGTAGTACTTACTACTACTAGTAGTATGGCGGCCTGCTTGAACATAGGGCTACCAAAAATTCCTCCTTACAACATTTTGCAAAATTGCTTTGGTTTGCTCTTTTAATTTTGTTTTAATTTATCAATAATGTGTCCTAATCGTATTATATATAATCGCGCATTTTTAAGATCATTACAACCTACCGCGTTGCGTCATCCACAAAAATTGAGAAAAAAGCATCACTGTGGCTGGCAGCGTGCACTGAAACGTACACAAATTAATCAAATGACTGTTCCTGAACTCGTTAGCACTAATTGTAGATCCCTGTCCAACAAAATGGATTACCTTCAATCCCTAATGTATTCCAATGTTTATCGAAATGCTGGCGTTTTAGCAATACAAGAGACTTGGCTGCACCAGCATTATGATGATAATCTAATTTCAATAAATGGATATAAAGTTTTTCGCCAAGATAGAAATAGTTCCAAGAAAAAATATGGAGGAGGGGTAGCCACATATATAAACACAAATTGGTCTACATCAAATCACGTTTGCTTCAATTATTCTAATGACAGTATAGATTGCATAACCGTCAGGTGTCGCCCAAAACACTTAAGTAAATATTCTTATATATACATAACAAATATTTACATAACACCCAATTGTAGCCTTTCTAATATAGTTATGTTTGCAGATGAGTTTACTGAATTCGCTGCTCCTGCATTCGGAAACTCGTTGTCTATAGTCTGTGGTGATTTTAATTCATGTGATCACAGCTTTCTTACTTCGCTTGGTCATGAGAATCTAGTCAAGTTTAATACACATCTGGACAAATCGCTAGACCTGGTTTTCATAAATGACCGTGATGTATATGAAACCCGAAGGAGAGCTCCTTTGTTAAATTCTGACCACTGCATTATTCGTATTTTACCGAAAGTGTACGGCAAGTTACAACGAAAATTGTTTAGTCATTTAACAAAGAAAATACATGAACGTTCATATTCCCATGACAACATTCTAGCATTAAGAAGCATGTTGCATGATACCAACTGGGAACTGTTTACTGACGATAAGTTGGATGCTACTGTCTCTAATATAACCGATTATCTAAAGTTTTGTTTGGATATTTGCTGTCCTTATGAAACACTGTTTTCGAGATTTGACAGAATCTCTTCTTTGCAACTCAAAAAACTTAGAAGACAAAAAGAGAAGTTGTATAAGAATTGTGATAATACTGGTGTCCGTAAAATAAACACCCTTATAAAAATTGAAATAGAAAGGTTGAACAGACTATATAATGAAAAATTTTTATCATGTAAAAATCCTTCAAACATTTGGAAACTTTTCAATAAACTAACAAGTAAAAAACAAATGTCCGTTGATGTTTATTCTGATGTAATGCTTTAAACAAATCATTTATCAAGAAACAAATTAATATGGTTGTACCTGATGTACCTAGTCAAGAAAATGGTCATTTTCAGGGTTTTGAAGAAAAGGATGTACTATTATGTTTGAAGTCATTAAATCCAACACACAGCCTTGGTCCAGATGGTGTACCAAGCATTCTTCTCCAAAAGTGTGCAGACATCTTGTGTCATCCTCTTACTCAAATCTTTAACGCATCATTTAAGAGGGAAACGGTACCTGCTGACTGGAAAGAAATCAAGGTTGTACCTGTACAGAAATCATCTTCTGGAGCAGGTATAAAGTTTAGACCAGTCGCTATAACATCTCCTTTTTTGAAAACTATGGAGAAACTTCTTTTGTATATTCTTAAACCTTCTTTAAAAGCTTTTAGTGACCCTAAGCAGTTTGCTTATAAGTGTGGAAGAAGTACATTAGATGCAGCCATTGTACTACACCACAATATTGTTTCCTGCCTTGATAAGGGTACTAAGTTCGTTCGAACAGCTTTTTTAGACTATACTGCAGCTTTCGACTCTGTTCCTAGGACACTTTTATTAGGAAAGATGATTTCAGCTTAAACAGAGTCCTGGGCAACTAGATGGCTGTCTTCTTATTTTAAGGATAGGAAACAGCATACTGTTTTGGCTGGAAAGCGCTCCACTTCCCAGCTAACTGAAAGTGGTGTGCCTCAAGGTGCAGTACTTTCTCCATTTCTTTTCTCTTTCTTTCTGCATGACCTTCCGAACTCACCCAAAGTTAACTTCATTAAGTATGCTGATGACCTGACTGTTTCTGTCCCTGTAGTTGCCACATCGGATTGATCCTATATGAATGGCTTCCTAGCTGAAGTTAAGGATTGGTCTCGCTCAAATGGTCTTAAACTAAATAAAACTAAATGTAACACTGTTGATTTCAGCTTGAGAAGTGAAAAAGATATGCATGGATTGATTCAATCTCATGATTGTTGTAACATTGATGGTACCATGATTGAGAGTAAGTCAAGTGTTTCTTATCTTGGCATTAGTTTCTCGTCAAATCTTTGCTGGTCGTCTCATATTCTTATAGTTTCTAAGAAAGTTTTCCGTCTGACTTATTACATAAAGAAGTTGAGACACTCAGGTATAACTCAATCTCTTATCATACAATTTATTAATTCATGTGTTTTGCCCATCATTCTTTATTGTTCTCCATTATTCTTCCCTGGGCTACTCAAGAAAGATCATATAATACTACGAAGAACATTGAGGGCTGTAAGTAGGGTCAGTGCTATCCCTTTGACTGAACTAAATGACACTGTTGTCAATAGGCATATGAATTCTTGTAAACACTTAGCTAAAGTTATCTTATCTGATAGTGAACATCCACTTTATTCACAATTGTTTCCTTGTATCTCTTCGGGTAAGACCAGAAGAAATTTTATAAACATTTATGCTCGTACTACAAAATATAAAAATTCGACCGTTCCATATTTGGCACGAGTATTGTGTGAAGAGACAAATATCAGAAAAGAACTTTTACAACTTTTGAATCAATAACTAAACTATAAAATGAAATGATGCATATTAATGCATGTGTTATTTGTTATATTATTTATTTATTATTCACTATGACCTAGAAATGGTATGATTTTGTTGGGTTTTTTTATTTTTATTTTTTTTTTTTATTATTTTTTCCTATTAACTATCAATATTTTAACATTTTATATATTTATATAATTATAAACAGAGCTAAACCATTGCAATATGTAAAAGAAACGCTGAAAATTCCATGCTGTAAATTGTTATTGTTGTGGAATAAAGTGATTATTATTATTATTATAGTATTAGTAGTAGTGATAACATTAGACGAAAACGTTGGCTTTTACACACAGACTATAAGATCAAAATCACTCTGGCTCCTGAGCCTAAATAATTAATCAATGGGACTTAAGTAGTAGTCAGAATTGTGTGCACGTTTGTTTCTTGAAAGTAAGAAAAATCAGCAAGCAGTTGGGAGACTTTGTTAGATACAGACAGACAGACAGATGTAAACGCATTTATTCTTACATTTTTTCTCTCTAGTGTATTGAATGTATGTATTGAATTAAGCTGAGCAGACTCTTATCTTTCGGTACATTTTCAAACTTCATCACTTTTTTGTGACGATGCTGCATGGAGCCGACCAGTCGACCAAGACTTCAACTACCTGTTTCGATTCATTCAGCAGCCGTTCAACCTCTCATGAACAACCTGGTACGATACGACAGAGGGTGGGTCGGTCTTCCTCACGAAATGCCTTTATGTAGCTATTCGTTCACTGTCTCAGCCATACTACCACTGCCTTCATGCGGCACGGGTATTCTTCGCAAAAGTGAATGTAAACGTCTGGTGCTTATAACTGAATTGATGGACATTTTCAGGGGAGCTGAAATACCGTGATTGCAAACCTATGGTGCACATGATCTCCACAATCCGAGTGTGTCTGATGGCGTATCAGCTTGTTTTGGTTACTGGTAATCGTGGGAAGGTAGGTAGCTGCCCCACTCACTGCCTTGTAGACCAAACTTTAAGTTAAAAGGCGGTAGGCGTCTGGCCTCTTAAGATAACCGCCTGCTTCGGTCTGGGCCTCCGGACAGTATCCCCCAGTGCATCTCTTGGTGCCCATAAAGTACCAAGCTTGTTTTAAATGAACGATAATTCAGTCAGGTGGGCATAACTATGCATTATAACTATCTGCGTAATTTACTAGTAGTATAGGGAACTAGTGGAGCAAAGGAAGATTAATTAAAACTTAATTAAAGTATCGACAACTTACACTGCTATTCCCGCTGTCTTTTTCCTTATTGTCCTTTTAATTCTCCCCGTCTGGGTCATTAAGCGCTCTGGTAGTGAGCAGTATCTTTTTATTGTTATTAAGATGGATACCAACAAAAAATATTTGGTGTTATTATATTGCCTATAACTAACTAGTTTTCAATTTTCCCTGATTTTTCTACCTATCTAACTAACTAGCTAAGTAATTACCAAGAACCCAATAAATATTATAGTGTTTGAAAATTACTTGGAATATCATTTGTTCTATGGATCTACGAATACCACATTTCGAGCTGTTCGGATGGTTATTCATTGGTTTTCCTATTGGGATAATCAACAACGTCGATTATTCCTGTCTATATGGGATAACTTGGAGGAAATCTATCCCCTATTATCTAGTGAACCACAAGCAACGACTTATTCAAACAATCATAATGATAATGTCAGCGATATACTGACGGATATATTCTTTGCAGACTTGATTAGTTCTAATCTACAAATCGATCATGCACCATCTACTGTATTCGAATTTCAATTGTTCTTATTTCGCATCTGGTATCCTCAGTGGCCAATGGAACAACGTCTTCAGCTTATAAATAGTTTAGAAGTGTATTATATGTTGTTGGATTGATGACGATTACCAATTATCGAATTGAATAGTGTTTGACATTATTGTTCTTCTTTAACGATCTCTGTGTCCACCTTGTTTTTTTATAAGTAAACCTTAGAAAAGACACATATGTCTATCTGGTTTCAATTGTAAATTTCAGCATTAAACTGAGTGAGTGAGTGTGCATATATCTGTGTGAGTTTGGTGTGTGTGTGTGAAGTGGACTCTATCTAACTCAGGTAAAAAAAAATAACAAAAACAAAAAACAAGACTCACTGGTATCATTCAATACGAAGTGTGGTAATCCGTTCCAGTTCAAAGATTAGTCGTCTACCGCGTGTTTTGTGAATATGTGTGTATGTGTATGTGTGTGTGTGTGGGTGGGGGCAGGTGAGGAGCATATAACAGACAAGACACCATAGTTGAAAACTCAGATTTTTATATATATTTATATTTATTATTATTATCATCATCATTGCTTGTTTGTTTTGTTGTTTTTGTTACATATACTTATTTATTTATTAATTAATTAATGGTATTGTATTTATTCGTGTACTTCGTGTATTATTACATACAAATTGTGCTTGAAATTGACTCTTCTTCAAATTATTATTATTATTATTGTCATTATGTTTATTTATTTAGTGTTTGTTTTGTTCCGGGATGATTGAGCCATTCTCTTTTTTGCATTATATCAACACACTGTGATGTACAATATTTGGTGTACAATAATACATTTAATAGGCGTTATTTTGTGTAAAATAGGCAATTAACTAATTAATTAATTAAATGTATCTGATTATTATTATTATTATTAATGCGTTGAGTTGATGGTAAAATAGGCTTTTGTGCCTTTATGTGTTTGTGTTTGTGTGTGAGGTAGGTATGTGTCTTGGTGCAACCGATTGCACAAACATAGATATTTATGTGTATTCTACATAGAGGTCTTCATAGGTCTGTAATTGGTGTATACCAAAATAAAACAATCACAGTTTCATCTCTATCTCTCTCTCTCTGTTCTTCTTTCGTTACATATGTGATGTGTTGGTGGTGGGATGATGAATTTTTATAGGGAAGGGTATTTTACTGGTAATTTTATGTGTGGGTATAAATATATATACTATGAAGAGATACGACTGACTATCAGGAAAACTTCTTTTGTTTTCTGATTAATTCGTAGCCTGGGGTTTTTAATAATTCAACGCGCATAACAAGGCTACCCCACGTTGAATCCAGTGTTTTTGCTGTTGATCAGTTGGAACTTCAATGGAGAATACAAAGTTAGTTGAATGACCAGTAGTAGAAAGAGTACCTTTGGTGGAAGAAAAAGAGATATTCACACACACACAATAGGTAACCAATTAACACAAAGTTAACAGACAGAACAATTTCATCTGTCTATTGCATCTAATTTGGTGCGTTACACCAACCTACCTACCTACCTAAGTAAGTTTATAAATAGTTCATAATTCCATGATGGAAACACGCTATCATCCGATTAGTTTCATAAAAAAACATATGAAAAGGTCGCAGAGAAAACGTGGTGACTGTGATTATGACTGCAGGCGAAAAACCTCTCTGTATTTATTAAGTTACAATTTAATGTTGACGTGTATCTGTCAACTGAGAGTTTATTCCAGAGACTTTCCAAGAGTATGTATGAAGCAACAAACCTAAGTTTGTCATTCTCTAGCCGACGAAAGATTGACAATCACAAAGCATGGAATAGTGCCACATCTGTGTGAATTTATTGTCTCAGCTGCACCCAGCCTATGGTGACAGTTATGTTGAGCGTACTACCAGACGGCTTAGTGTGCTACTACTGAACATCTTTCATCGTGGTCTGGCAAAGAACAGACGAAAGCAATCAGAAGCTCCATTGTATCACATTTAGTTGATACTGGTTATGTAGTGGAGAAAACGAGAGCTTTCAAGATAATTCGTCGTATCCCACTGAATCATCTTTCCGACAGACTCTGGGTTCGTCTATTGCACACAGCTGAGGCAGGCGATAGGCATTCGAACTGTTAGGTCTCTAAACTAAACTCATCATTCAAAAGAAGTTCATACAACGATTATCCTTCCCTTGTTGGCCTGTTAAGACCTAACCAACAGACGACGTCTCCAGATATAGCCTCACTTTCTCATCCTTGTTATTGATAGAGTCATTATTATTATTGTTGTTATTATTAAATGCACAATCTTACGCACAATGCGTCGGTGGCACAGTGGTTAGGACTCTCGACGACCATGCACATGTCCGGGGTTCGAGCCCACACCGGTGCACACCAGATATCTATGGTCGGCCTGCGAAATTTGGGCTACCGATATCCACGCTGAAAATTCCATACTTGTACCAAAAATACAGTGTGGAATCAAGCTGTTACCAAAAATAAAAAATGAAAAAATAAAATTATCCAATTGACAAAACACCGTGATCGGTTTATATTTGATTATTTCTTTGTAAAGTTAGGCATGTATATTAGAGTTAAGCCTGATGAGATGTAATTGAAAACAATATTGTTCACTTGGAATGTGTTTCGCTAAATAGTGTACATTGCGATATTCTCTCGGGAAGGAGTCATCATATGAAAGGATTAGTTGATTACGCTTAATACTAACAAAGTACTCGTTTTCTTCTTCTACTTCCACTTTATTCGACTTCTCTTTCTTCTTCCTCTTTATTTTATTGCTTTCCACTTTCATGACTGAAGTTCTCTATTTCTCGTCTCTGAACTATCACCACTTGCTCGTCTCTTCATGCAACTCGTGTTGAAAACATTGCACTGCTGTATACCGCTTAGAAATAAATTCTTATCAGTAGTGTAGTGTATCCTACCAGCTACCAGTGTGCCGCATTTTCTCTACAAACATCTCTGAATTTATTTTTCAATAGATAGACCGGGTGAGAAACACAACGGTGTTATTGACGTTCAACTGGTTGTCAGTGGAATATTATACTTTTCGAGCAGAAGGCAAGACACAGAAACCAGGGTATATTTTTTTCACTAATCAAACCACTGTTTATATATCTATCTACAGTTTATATTCGTTAACCAATCACTGAGCCAGCATGTGATTTTGGTTTACATTAAGCAACATGTAATCGAATTTTCAAATAGACAGAGTATTCTGTTGCTAACGCCATATTGAACTGTGGGAATATTTAGTTTTTTTTCCGTTTTTCATTACTGCTTGATTCCACCCTGTATTCTTGGTACAAGTATAGAATTTTCAGCATGTGAGAGTCCTGACCACTGTGCCACCGACGACGCATCATATTCCGTTAGAACACATATTGTTGTCTGTATCGCACTACCACAAGGTTACCAGAAATAGACAAAAGTAAACTGCGTTGAAGATGTCGTCCGGAAAGACGACGAAAGCTCCGCAACTAAACCAACCAGGTCAGAGAACACTATTAATTGCAAAAGTAAACTGCATCAAGTAATGTGACAAGTGCTTTGTGTCGGTGGTTTGTCCATACTATAATATCATCTTTCTTTACATCACTAACTAACAACTACACACACTTTACTAATCTGATGATGCAGTGATATTATTAAAAGACCTTCCAATAATGATAAAAGAAGTTTTTTAGGTTTCTTGCTACCCTTCTTGTGATGTTACTCCAGAATGGAATTTTACACATTCCGACAGTAATGTTTGCTTAAATTCTTATTCTTTGTGACTTGATCTCTTACACTGATCTGATGTTGTAATTCAGCTGATTTGTAAATGCCATTAATTTGTATTAAAAACAAAGTAATCGGTTAAAAATAAGACACCATGATTACCAGCACGAGTAAGCGTTTTGTACACTGGACAATCGTAGACACCATGAGTTGGTGGTTTACGATTAGCTGTTGGTATAAGCCAAACAACTGGCATGTTGACAAATAATTCTTTCGGTCTAGATTCACACAGCATATTACGTGTAGAGTCCCAGCCAGCTCCTTCTAAGAATAAACCACGAATATAACTCCCGTCGACCGGTGATTCAGTTAATTCTTGATAGCCTTCTCTCATGACCTAGAGAAGAGAGTGTTTTAGAAAGAAGTGTAGGTTTTGAAGAATGAATATTTTCTGAAAACAAAAACGAAAAAAACATAGAACCTTAAAACTGTGATAGTCTGAAGTCGAAGTTGCTTGATTATTGAACAAAACTACCTCTGGAATTCGTCACTTGAGAATTCAATGCAGTTTGAGGTGAGAAACCAGCATATATTTTTTGGAGGGGGTGGGGAATCAAGGGAGGAAGTGGAACAGGGGGATGGTATAGACTTGCCGCTCTCTGGTGTTTAGATCGCTTCAGTCTATTTACCAATACATTATTGTGTTTGATATGAGTGATTTCTGACTGCTCAGTTTATGTAACAAATAACCTTCCTTAAACTACTCTTGAACTATAAGCTGAGATACTCTTTAATAATCATTAGCATTCTTGAGCCATTGGTTATTGGAGGCTGACTATATCGAGGAAAGCCCACCTGGATGTGGCGCGACATTCACAAGATATACTTTGGACAAGTGAATCCGTACAATGCCATTTAAACAACGCCACTGATAAGCTTGTAACGACAGATGACAAGAGGCAGGGAACAGATCGTTTATTGAGAAAATCAACAGGTATTTATAGATTTTTATGTACATTATTATTAGCGTTATTGTTAGCAGACAGGCGACGTCTTCTTATTGGTTGTCTGCTAATCGTATCCACCCAGGCTAAGTCTGCTGTGATTGATTGGTTGTTGTGTTGAGTTAGCCTTTGTTCTCATGATCAAGATATGGGAGGTAAACATTGACGTAAATTGTTGTCTAGCAATTTCGGCTAGCAAACAGCTCTCACTAAAATATTACTTTATAATGAAATGATATGCTGTGAAGCACATTAACAAATATATCAGTGGTAAGTAAGTTCACCTTTTCGTATCACGTACACTAGAAGAAACAGTTATGTGATTTTGGTCATTCGGAATCGAAATATATTTTGGCAAATGTGCTCAAAAGAAGAATGATAAGAGTATAAACGAGATAATCTGTCTGATATGCATATTCACGAATTAATGACTTCAACACCTCAACCTAACGAGGTTGAGTTTTTTATTCTGTTTTTGGTAAACGAATAATCTCAAACCAAGCAAAGCGTTAAATGAAAAGCCGAAACAAGTTCAGTACAGTAAAGAAACACCTTTTCTATGACTGTCTCCTTTAACTTTTAAAAGAAAGACGAAGGATTCTGATGAACAAGCAATCTTCAACCCTCAAATGTGTACTTTTTCTGTGCAACCAGGGAACGTTCGAAAGTCCAAAAGGAATATATTTTTGGATCAGAAAATTTTGTCCGGTTGGTGTGATGTCTGCTTAACTGACTGCTGGAGCGCTTGTGAATAATGAATGATGCAAAGTAATGCGATAGCCTCTAGAAATGGTGTGGATGTTCAACCGCATAATACCTTCAGCTTAATCATCAGTTGACTTAAACAATGAGTTTCAGCCCAAATGTTGTTGAATAATGAAAGTTGTAGGCTGATAACACTTGCAAACGAACTTTTCCATTTTTTATATGCACATCCTGAATACAACTCATTCGAATTTGAATTATTTATCTGATTAAACAACTCTCCATATCATCCTTATTTTACTTCTCTCCCTCTCTCTCTCTCTCTCTTATGTATTGATTAATAATATTAGCAAGTATGCTTATGACAGTTCATCTCTTTCGTTGCTTCCGTCTTTTGTGAAAAAAGTAGTAGTTGTAAGCATATACCAGCTATATGTACGTGCAGGTAACGAGGAGAATTCGAGATCGGTGAAAATGCCTCTTCACTGAACTCTACTCGCGGTGTGTTTCTTATCTCTCTCTCTTTCTCATAGTTTTATTATTTTTTTCTTTTAAAGTGAAAAAGATTAACACAGACAAACACAATTGTGACTTACTTTAAAATCGAATGAAATAGTATCAACAGAGATGATCTTTTTTCTTGCATAATTTTGTAATGTACCAGTTAGAAAAGCTTGTGGAAAGAAGAAACCACTTATCCAAAATACACTTGGCACACCATGATCAATCCACTCTTGGATAAATCTGACACGCATCACTAAATCTTCAGTCCAACTGGCTAATGGCTTTAGGCTTGGATAGGCTTTATTCGCCCAGGCAACGGGTACACGATTATCGAATAATGATCTAGCCATATCTTCTAAATTAGCTGACATTACTACAAAACCTTTGAGTGCTTTCAGTAGGTCATTCAATGTTCTCTGTATAGTTACTAGTAGATTATTATATCTGATTGGCGGTTAAGGTAGGGATGGGGGTGGAAAAAGTAGGGAGACGAAAGAAAAGAGGATAAGTCGTTGATTTAAAAAAAAAAACTTTTAGTATTACACTTCACAGCAATCTAAGCTGATTGGTTGCGCGATTCTCCTTCTCTCTCTCTCTCTTTCTCCATCTCCTTCTGTGACTAAGTTTTAGAGATAATTGATTTCGACTCTCCACTATTTAAATGACAGTTTAACATCCAAAAGCTGACTTCAAGTTGTTGAAGGTAAGACTGGAAATGCCCTCCAGTAGGACAATGAATGCTACTTCCCAGTTAAACCATCCAGTTGAGAGAACGCACAACCCTAAAATGCAACATTCAAATTATAAATTTTCGATTGTCCATCATTTCAAACCGCCAGCCTGCCACCCAGAAAGCGAGGAAATTGATGAATGAATTGATCATATAACGGATAAATATCAGTGTAAGAGGAAAGACAATAACTAAAAGAAGAGACATTATTTCAGTGATAAGGAGTAAATACTCCCCTGTGTTCCTGTGATTGATTTCACCTTTAGGCTACAGAAAAAAAGATGCATATAAATCGTAGTGACTGAAAATATTTCCACTGAGAGTCACACCTATAAACTGAAATACCAAATACTGGAATACCATTTACTACAGGTAAAAATGATTCTCTTTTTTTCACATCAAGAATCATTACAGGTGTAATAGGAGGTCATAAAATTAGTGTTTAGTCTGACTGAACTTTTCATAAACATACTGCGTGAATAACTAACTGGCCTGTGTGATGTTGACATTGTCAACTAGAAATGTGTTATCACAGTAGGGAAAAAGAAGATTGATTAATTGTTCGAAGTACTCTCTGAGAGTGTCTAGGCCTAACTAACTTCATCATTTAATTGAATTTCGATTTTTTCCGTCGATTGATTGAACTGAAGAGGTCGGTCTCAAGTTGACACTTCGGCTCCTTGTGCAGATGCTTCGACGATGTCTGGTCATGTAACTTGAAGTCAATTGGTTGATGGTGTGACTGGCGGTGGAATCCAGGGTAACTCGCATTTTTTCCTATTTAGGGCTTGTCATTTTGGTGTGCCTTCACTCCCCAGTGAGTGATGGCGTTCCCCCTGAGGCTGAAACCCAATGGCCATAGTTTCAAACGCCAAACGTTATCCACTAGACCACTTGGGCCATGACAGCCAGCCACCTCTTGTGCAACAGGTCTTATTAATTATATAATTCAATTCCAGATTTTCCCGTCGATTGATTGAACAGAGATACTCGGTCATCATTCAGTCTCTCATAAACTGTTTCTTATAGGATGAAAAATATGAGTCTGTTGTTTATACTTTTTCCTGCGCTTTCAAGTTCCTATTACGATTGGATTGATTTCCTGAAGTAGTTGGTTGCTAGCCTTACATCCAAATTTCCCTTTTTCTCCTCGCTTATCAACAACCAATAAGCTAGTCAATCAACTAGGTGAGGGAATTCTAGTAACGAGAAGAAAAGAAGGAAAACGAAGACCTCCATTATGGGTAAAATTTCTTTTGATAAAGTCTCGCAGTGATTATGAGGAATAAAATGTGGCTCGAAACGTCATCAGTAAACATTACTGTATAACACTGTGAGACTTTATCAAAACAAAATTTACCCATAATGGAATTACACTCTACCACGAGAGTGCACAAGTTTTATTCTTATATCAATGAAAACGAAGACCTATTGTCCAACAAGTATGCAGAAGCCCATGGATTGGACATACACAGGGTAGACAGAACGTTGACCGACATCATCCGCTAGACTATCATTGAGTGAAAATTGACTGAGGAACAATGAGGGTAACATGGATGAGATTGTCTGAAGAAGTGGAGGACTGGTGAGCTAGCTAAAACAGACTACAGAGAATCGAGTGAAATGTCGTTGAAGCCCTCCCTTTGTTCCACCTGAAATAATATAATGTAATATATACACATATATTTATGTTGTGTTATTCACCTAGTATAACATTAATAATTGATTTACTGATAAATACTCAGAATAATAATAATAATATGTCACTACTGACAAAAGTGTCTTGTGTAGCCTTGGTTTACCAGCCTTGTCTAAATATAACGAATTTCTTCAAAGTTATAATGTAGAAAAAAACCCTCCACATATACAAATGTGTTACATTTGCATAATAGGGTCTTGTTTTTGTTCTTGTTGTTGATGACGATGATGCTGTCATGTCAAAATCTTATCCATTTAGTTAGTGTATTACAGTGTCATGTGTATTGGAATTGTCAGTCTAGAAGTGTTTGAATGCTGCTATATGTGATAGGATATATTACTAACTCTATAGACTAGACTAACTAGAGTATGTGCTCACACACTGATTTGTAGTAAGTAAGTGTGCTCTTCAGTTTGATTGATAGAATGATCAAGATCTAAACAAGATTGATTATCTTCTTATTTTCTTGTTTGTTTGTTTGTTTGTTTTTCAATCACTTGATACCAAAAAAGTGACGAAAGGTATTTAACCACATACCTGATAACCTCTTGAGTTAACACTGTATTCATGGACTGTTCATACATCACTGGATACTTAGTGATTACAGCCGGCAGATCAAATGATTGTGGACATTGTTTTTGAAGAGAATGACACAACTCTTCAACAATCTCTTCACGTTGTTTTCCACTGCCAGTTGTAGCTGAAGTTTTTGGTTGCAATAATAATAAATATCCTAAAAGTGCAAATGTTTCATTTTGAGCAAATGTGATGTTAGCATTCTCGTGTAATCCAAATATCTCGGGTGGATCATTGATGGGTAGTCCACGAATATAGTCCAAGTACATCTGGTATTCATTTTTTGTTTGTTTGTTTGTTTTTAATTGAAAGAAAAATTATCATAATTAAATAATTAGACATTAAATTGAAAAGAAGCAAATCAGTAGGCATAGTTAATGCATAGTTAAAAACATTCTTTCTAATTTTAACGTGCAAAGTAATAACATAGTAGGGAAACGAAAACACGCACTGATTACTCTGTGATATACCCAGTAGTAGAGAGATCTGTAAGAGTTCTACTACGGCTTAGAGTGGACCTATACTCTAAACACCCTTACAAACTTCTTCACCGTTTTGGCGACCTACTAAGCTTAGCAGTACACTACTGGACGCGCAAATACTGACGAACTGTATCGTTGTAAAAAGACTTGATGTGACAAGAGTACCTGGGAGAATTATATTTTATTCAACGAAATATAAAATTCAATAAATAAAGAAGTCGTACAACTTATCTGCAGACGTTGCTGGAGGTAGGCTCGGAGAGTGTGCAAAAAGAGAGCACAACAAGAGAGCGAACCTATGAACGTCAGGAAGACTCACAAGTCAAAAAGTAAAACGTGGATCACCGTGGGTGAGTCAGTTTAAACAAAAGTTCAAAGGTACAATGTGCACTACAGGTTATCCCCCCCTAGAAGGTTGGTGGGAAACCAGCAAGCTTCGATATACAACAGTAGGATGGCTTGGCACAATAGCAATGAGTGAATGAGAAGGTTTGAAAATAGCAATAGTAGAAAAAAGAAATTTTACCGAAAGGAAATAAAGCAAAAGAAAAGAAAAAAAAATTAAGGTAAGTTGGAAGTGGTATGTACATGATTAGTGAAGTAAGACGGAATATGATAAGAAATGACGCTGGTGCCTTGTGTGGTTGTAAGCTTCTGCGGTCTGATGTTGTTTTTTTTTGTCTTTCATATTTTTATTAATCTTTTTTTTTTTATTTTTTTTATTGTATCGATTCATTCTTTTTTTTTTATTCCGCACTATTACAAGCTTACTTATGTGGAGGTTTGATGGTAAACCTCTGGCGCCGAGGCTGTCGTAGCAAGAAGGTGACTCATTATGTCTAACTTTCATATTAGACCAATGCTCCCTTCCTCCGCTTCAACAGAGCCTAGCAGTCATGTTAAAGGCAATCATTATACCAGCGTATGATAAGGAGCAGGGTAAAAAAAAAACAACAGAAGAAAATGGGAAAGAAGGTTAAGATTTCAAAATCGGTGCAAAGGTACTACAAAAGCTTGTTCGAAATCAATGCGAGGAAAAGTGGTGCAACTTGGAAGTAGTACGTTAGAATGAGATAAAACAAAGGATGTTTCTACCCTGTGAGAACTTATAAAATTACAAAGAAGTTAGTACATAACCAATAGCTATGAGTAGTTATCATTACCAAAATTACTTTGTTCATATTGCTAAGTGCATAACTAAGATGATGCGTAATGTTTATAAGTACGGTTCACAAAATAAATGAATTGCAGGAGGGCATAAACCCGAAGGAATATAGTACAGGCTGTGAAAATAAATTGAGCGGATTACTATGTACAGCATAGAAGTGAAGCATTTATGCGCAAAAAAAATATGTATATCTGTACATTTAACTATACAGTGGAAGTTGTTTTTTTTGTTTATTTATTATTATTTTACATTTTTTTTTACTTTTTTTTATAAATTTTTTTTTACATAATAATTAAATTTTTTTTGGAAAGGTAATATACTATTCATAATTCCTCTTTTGGTGTGGGTTACAAGATGACATGAGACGCCAACTGATCTAGCGAGTAGATTGAGATGAAAAATTAGGGGTAAAAACAAACTGATGCTGGTCCTCTGTAACGAGAGATAAAGATTAAAAGGATTAGTGAGGGTTAAAACGACTACTCCCAGAAGCGGGACCAAATAGATTAAATATAGCAGAATTGAATAAGAAATTGTGACTAGGAATAAAAAATCACTAGTAGCCTTACCTATGGATTAGTTCAGTGAAAGAATTCTACGAACCTCTTGGGCCAGTGAACACGTCGACCAGCACGTGTGACCGGGGTCTTACTGGTGACGGTAGGAGAATCATCATTCACCACCGGAGGTGAGGTAGTTGAGTCTGGACAAGGACTAGGTTCAGTGGGGCTATTTGATTGAGCCGATGGGGAGGGTGAAGGTTCTTCAGTGTATGCCGCTTTAAGTCTGTCTATGCTAACAGTGTCTGGGCGGCCGCATCGGTCAATAACGAAAAATTTATCTTTACGACTAAGGACCTTAAAAGGCCCGTCATACGGTGGTTGTAATGGCTTTCGTATGGCGTCATGACGCACGAAAACGTGTGTACAGTCATCAAGTCGCCGATCAACCTGAACCTTTCGGTTCTGAGTGCGTGTGGAAACTGGTCGGAGTCGCTGCATAAAACTTTTAAGTTGCTGAGCGTAACGGGTGGTATCCGGGAAATTTGGCTCGAAAGTTTCGGGAGCGACTAGCTCGCCTGGTAAACGCATGGTGGTACCGTACACCAATTCAGCTGGCGAGCACTGCAGATCCCCCTTAAGCGTAGCCCGGATGCTAAGCAGGACCAGTGATAGCGAATCTGTCCACTTACTGTTGTCCACTGCCATCAACGCAGCTTTGAGTTGACGGTGGAAACGTTCTACTAGGCCATTTGCCGCGGGATGGTACGCGGTTGTGCGAATGCGTTTGCATCCCAGCATCTCTAACAATTCTTTGAAGCTTGTGGATTCGAATTGTTGTCCGCGGTCGGTAGTGACAGTTGCGGGACATCCAAAATGGGCAACCCAGCCTTCCATGAAGGCACGACAGACGGTTTGAGCCGTTACATCTGGTATCGGAATGGCTTCCGGCCAACGTGTGAAACGATCCACACATGTGAGTAAATACGAGCAGCCTTTAGACGGGGGCAGAGGCCCTACTATATCCAGGTGGATATGATGGAACCGAGCGTCTGGGGTCGCAAACGTCCCCAACGGCGTGATGTTATGCTTGGTGACTTTAGCACGTTGGCATTGCACACAAGCACGTATCCATTGACGCACATCACGGTTCATACCGGGCCACGCAAATCTCGCAGAAATCAACTTGTCCGTTGCTCGTATGCCAGGATGGGAGAGGTTGTGGAGTGACTCAAACACAGTTCGGCGTAAAGACGTGGGAACAATCGGTCGAGGAGTACCAGTTGACATATCGCAAAGTATAGTTGCCTCACTGTTTAGCAAGGGGACGCGTTCTATTTTCAGTGAGGTTTTATTTGACAGGTGTTCTAAGTTCAAATCGTTCAGTTGGAGTTCGGCCATTTTATGAAGATCGATGGTTGGTGGTACGGACGTAGCACATACGCGAGACAAAGCGTCTGCTACCGCGTTATCCGATCCAGAAACGTGCTGGATATCAGAAGTGAACTGGGAAATATAGTCTAAATGGCGTGATTCTCGCGGTGAATACCGGTCTGAAGTAGTGTGGAGGGCGTACGTCAATGGCTTATGGTCGGTAAATACCGTAAATTGCCGGCCTTCCACGAAGTGACGAAAATGCTTGACAGCAGCGTAGACAGCGAGAAGTTCCCTACCGAATGTGCTGTATCGAGATTCGCATGCGGTAAGTTTACGTGAAAAGAAAGCAATCGGTAGCCATACATTAGCCATACGCTGTTGAAGGACGGCTCCGATCGCAGTATTAGAGGCATCTACGGAGATGCTGATTGGAAGTTGAACATCTAGATGGACCAACATTGTGGCGTCAGCAATAGCTTTCTTGATAGCTGCAAAAGCTGTCGAGGCTTCCTTAGTGAACACCAAAGACTTGCATTTCCCCTTAAGCATGTCAGTCAAGGGGGTCACGATATGAGCACACTGTGGGATAAAACGACGGTAGTAACTAACCATCCCGAGAAAAGTGCGTAGTGCCTTGGGAGAAGTGGGTAGAGGGAAGTTTTGAATAGCTTCTACCCGGTCAGGTAACGGATAAATTCCATCTTTGTCTATCCTATGTCCCAAAAATTTCAGGGAAGTGACTCCAATCTGACACTTCGGCAAGTTGAGTGTGAGGGAGTGTGTCACAAGTCTTTGGAAAACTGTCTGCAAATGAAGTTGATGAGTGGCTTCATCTGGACTAGCTACCAAGATATCGTCCAGATAGGCGAAGGCGAAATCAAGCCCGCGCAAAACGTCATGTATAAAACGCTGGAAGGTTTGTGCAGCGTTCCGTAAGCCAAAAGGCATTCGAAGAAACTCGAACAGGCCAAACGGTGTAATCACAGCAGTCTTAGGTATATCTTCGGGGTCGACGGGAATCTGGTAGTAAGCCCGTGTAAGGTCCAGTTTGCTGAATACTCGAGCTCCCTTGAGTGAGGCGGTTAAATCGTGTATGTGCGGGACAGGGTAGCGATCGGGAACAGTTTGTGCGTTTAGTCTGCGGTAGTCGCCACAAGGACGCCAATCTAAACCGTTATTCTTAGGTACCAGGTGCAACGGTGAGGACCACGGGCTGCTGGATGGCCTAATAATCCCCATTTCCAGCATATGCTCAAACTCCGCTTTGACAACCTTTAGTTTTTCTGGGGATAGTCGCCTCGGCTTTGCGAAAACTGGCGGGCCAGTAGTGACAATATGGTGTTTGACGTTGGAAGTCGCACATGGCAGGCCGCTGCTAGGTTTGAACAAATCTGAAAAAGACTGCAGTATATGCGAATAAGGACCAGTGCTAGTGGGTGTGGCATATACCGGGCTGAGGGCTGGGCCTTGTGTGACGATACCGCTGACGGAGAGGTTTGTGACAGGATCTTTTAACTTATGATTACCTGTATCTACCAGTAATTGGTAGTGCTGCAATAGGTCCATGCCAATTATACCTGTGGTAACGTCTGCCACCAGGAAGACCCAACGAAGTGAACGACGCAAACCAATGTTAAGATCTATAAAGCGCCTGCCGAACGTAGCAATTGGCGAACCGTTTGCGGCTCGTAGTTGAAGAGACATTGGCCGCCTGCGCTCCTCTACTGTGGGTGGGATTACACTGACCTCTGCTCCGGTATCAATTAGGAAGCGTATCCCAGTGTTACGGTCGGTAACATAGAAGAGGCGACATGAGAGTGGTTCGCCAGCGACGTTAGTCGCCAGTACGTGCTGGCTTGCTAGTTTCCCGACTGTTGAACATCGAAGGTGCACGGGCGAGTGCACTTTTGGGCTTTTGCTCCGTAACGTCGATGATACCAGCACACTCCAGGCTGGTTACTTCGGGACTGTCGGCGCTTGCTGCTAGCACGTGGCAAGGGTCTACTACTACGCGAACTCGAGGGACTGCGTCCACGACTCCTGGAGTTCATCTCCTGTCGTATACTACAGATCTCCTCGTATAGCTTGGCTATATGGGCCACCGCGTCAAAGCTTGATGACCCCCCATCAGACGAATCTTTAGTCTGAGCGGGAGCAGCAGTTATTGTTGCGGAAATGCCAATTTTGGGATTGATGGCCTCTACGGCTCTATCAGCTGCCTCGGCTATCTCCTGTAAGGGGTACTTGTAGATCGGTGCTAAGATACCCTGGACTGCCTGAGGTAATCTTTGAAGCCAAAGTTGTTTGAGGAAAACCTCGTCAATTTTAAAGTCCGCCACTAGCTGCTTCATCTGCCTCAACATTTGTGAGGGCTTGCGGTCACCTAACTGAACATCGCGGAAAAGTTCCTGCACTTTCTGTTGGTCAGTAAGTGCGACTCGTTGAATTAACGCCTGTTTGAGCCGCTCGTACCGATCCGGAGACGGATCTGCGAGAACGTCAGCCACCTCGTCTATGACACTTTCGGGTAGGCTCACAATCACGTGGTTTACTTTGGTCTCTTGTGAGTGTATGTGTCTAATGGCAAACTGAGCCTCTATATGATTAAACCATGCAGCTGGACGATGTGTCCAGAAGGCGGGGAGTTGCAGCGTTATAGCCATCTCTGCCGAAGAACTGTTGTCAGCCATCTTGCACACAGGGCACAATATTAACAAGGTGATAAAAAAACCAATATAAGTACAAAGAAAACAAATCGAATCTTTATAACCGTGCGTGAAAGAAAAAAAAATAACAAAATAAACGGTACGAAAAAAGAATCGTTAACACGTTAAGCTACTATAGCGGAAAACGGTGAAAACGGGCTCACCACTTGTAAGAGTTCTACTACGGCTTAGAGTGGACCTATACTCTAAACACCCTTACAAACTTCTTCACCGTTTTGCGACCTACTAAGCTTAGCAGTACACTACTGGACGCGCAAATACTGACGAACTGTATCGTTGTAAAAAGACTTGATGTGACAAGAGTACCTGGGAGAATTATATTTTATTCAACGAAATATAAAATTCAATAAATAAAGAAGTCGTACAACTTATCTGCAGACGTTGCTGGAGGTAGGCTCGGAGAGTGTGCAAAAAGAGAGCACAACAAGAGAGCGAACCTATGAACGTCAGGAAGACTCACAAGTCAAAAAGTAAAACGTGGATCACCGTGGGTGAGTCAGTTTAAACAAAAGTTCAAAGGTACAATGTGCACTACAGATCTACTACACCCGCCAGAGGGAACATGAACCGAATTTTCAACATAAATATCAGGTTGGTTGGTTGCTTCTATATGGTTAATAGAATTGGTGTAGACGTCGTCGAAAGCATCCACAACACACTGCAGAACTTCATCAATAGCCTTCGTTCGATAGTGAAGGTGGTCAGATGGCCGGCCAGGCAGCATTATCAACAGGAAACTCTGGTGACAAACCAACCGAGAAGATATTGCCGAACTAATATGTTTAAGGAAATAGAGATGGATTAGATGTACGCTGAGGAGACGATTGAGTGAAATCATATGCCATGACTTCAAGTGGAACGTAAACGGGAAATAACGACTTGGGAATGAGTCCGAAGGTGAGATGGCAGCGATGCGAGGACGGAATGAAAGCGTATTGGCAATTGGGCACCTGGTTAATAAAAAGGACTGAAATTCTCTTCAGAGTGAAGTGGCAATGAAGTTCCAGCTTTCTAGTATGATTATCTGTGCAAGACATATCGTCGAACTTATTTGAAACTAGTTTACACTTGAAGGACGGTGTCAAACTATGATTTCATCATCTTCAGTCGTTTATAGGACTGGATGAACCTAAATGCTTCTACTTAGTAAACTATGCATTTCAAGTTTGAGTTGAAAAAAGCTGCTAGAATTCTCTTCTCCACCAACTAACTACCTTTCTGTAGAGATTGTTAGTGCAGAACATAAAAGCTGTCGAAGATGAAATGACAAGTAAAGTTGGATACACTGGTCTGTAAGTCATCAGCAATGCTAAGACCATCCTAATCAACTAAATTACTGAGCTGGAACACTTTCATTAAGAAGGCTATTCGCTTTATTATCAGTTTAGAAATAGCCAGAATTCGACGAACTTTGGACAAACAAAATAAGCGTAAAACTGAATCAGGTCCAATTATATCTATTATATATATATATATATATATATATATATATAATATTTTATATTAATTAGAAACTACCCATATGTTATGATTATGTAATGATTAATTTTCCTAGAACAGTGTTAAAAATCCCAACCACTTATCACTCAACTAACTGTCTGTACAACTTTTCATGTAACTAGTTAATGACTTCTTATGGTATGCGAATTTGTCCCACACCTCGAAAAACATTTAGTCTTCCTTGTATTGACGAGAATCTGCATCGTCTATTCTGTTTGGAGGACACACACATCCAGAGTATCACAGAATGTCCTTCGTCATGCTCACATCTATGCCTTAATGACTGAATTGTTTCAGTTGTATAGGGTTCACAACACCTCAGTGAAGTAATAATAATTCTTGTTAATCCCCCTTGAGTTTCGAGTGGAACATATAGCTTCAAAGCTTTTCTTTTTTTCTTGAAGTTTCATTATCGATGAGGTTGTTTTATTTTATTTACGTTGTGGGTTTGTTGGCCTCACGCCTGACCCTTCCTGTTTTACCTATTTGCTACCAGCTAGTAAAACTAAACGAGATTAAGGAGTAAGTAAGTAAGTCGGCCGTGAAATGAAGCTGCCTGCACCTTCCGCATAGTTGGCGAGCATTTTACTACTGAACCTTTCAGTGATGCACCCACCATAACTCCTCCAGGGATCGAACCCAGGTTGTCAGGCGAGCCTGTTGACTATTCAACCAATGGGATAAAGCTACAATGTTGTTCTTATTGCAGTGTTTCAATTCAAGTGCTGCTATGAAGTAAGTTTTTTAAGCGAACGGGGAAACTTACAGCATGATCTGTATTTCCGGGTAGCTGGTGGTATATACCAGATGGTGAATAACTATAATCGTCTTCTAAAACACGCGGAAAGTAATATTCATCTAATATACTCATCGCACATCGCCTGTCCCAATCATCCGTTATACGTCCACCGTAGTTAATATGTCCAGCTGTATAACAAAGAACCTACAAATGAAATGTGACACTGTATAAATTTTGTATTTATTCTACAAAATGTAGTAAACACTCATATTCTGTATCGCTGTAGCATTGTCTTCATAAAAGATTTCTAACTGTGAGTACTATTAATTAAGACCTGGGAAAAATCCAACGGTCATTTACTTAAAATTCCGTTCAATGGATATATCACATAGTGTGAAACAGTGTTATTTTTACTGGAGTTTCAAACACAATCTATCAATCAAGCAATCAATATCATATCTCAGTTACAACTTTACAACTTAGAAACTTCACTTCTGTCTGTGGTTGTTTCTCTTCTTTCTTCCTTCCTTCCCAATTATCTTAGGCCCCTGAGAGAATTTTGCAAATGTCTCAAATAGGTGGTAGTAAATCATTCCTGTTGTGTGTATCCTCAGTTGATTTGACAAATTAGGCTTCAGTTATCAGTCTCGCTTTCTCTCTGTGTGAGTGTGTGTGTGTGTCTGAAGTGTTACATTAGATTTCAAGACTGACACCTCATCTCATCCCATCTCATCCTGCTGTATGATTGATTGTTTGTAAATGAATTTAGTGCTATTGTGGTGAGAGCTGGCTGCTAGCCAAAGTTGGTAGACAGTAAGTAATTTACGTCAATGTCCTTTTTATATCCCAAATATTGGTCATGAGTAAAATAAGAAGAAAGACTGATTTTGCATAGGCGGATACATTTAGCATATAAAGATGATTTGACATTCAATAAACAGTCACAAAGAGATGAAAGATTAACTTTCAGTGAAAAACAAGCAATCAGAAAACTGTGTATGTTTGCTAACAATAATTTATAATAATGTACATGAAAATATATAAAAAATATGTGTTGATTTCGTAAATAAACGATCTGTTGCCTGGCCCTTGGTTTCTGTGGTTACACTAAGCTAAGCTGAGCTTTTTTCTATATTTCTCACCCATTTAGGGTCTACTGGCCTAGATTTCACTAGGATTTTTAAGCTCCATTAATGCAATCGGATCCCACCTACTACTCTGAGCTCATAATCACTGTAGAGGATTAAATAAACTACATTATTCTGTCTAATGGGCGCCACAAGACTTTTCAATTTGTTTTGATTGGGTTTGATTGACAATCTTATTCTTTTTCAAGTCTGACCTGGGCTGACTTCAGTTAGAGAACTGTTGAAAATAGAGAGTACTCACTTGACAAGTGTTTCATCCAAGTGCTTGGGACTCATCGACAGTACGCACCCATCGGGTTTTGAACCGAGGACCTTCCGGTTATAAAGCGAACTCGTAGGCAAATTTAAACTTTAGGCACCACTAACTACCAATCAGCAGCAAATGACCTCGAACGCACCAATCACGTGAAGGAGGGAGGCATTTTTGTGCATGGAATACATAGATTTATGAAAAAATGCATAAAAGCTGTAGAAAAGTGTTACGCAGACTGCCTTCCTCTCCCATGTGATAAAAGTAGCTCTCAGTTTTAGGCTGGAATATCAACAGAGTATAATTCCGTTGTGGGTAAAATTTATTTTGATAAAGTCACACTATGGCTCTGACAATAACCCTGATCATTCCTGAACCTAACCCTAACGTGAAAATAGCCCCTAACTAAGAATGGACTCAGCATAAAACAGTATATCATCTTTTATCTTGTGATGGAGTCACTTTGTTACTGTATCATTTCTCACGTATATTGAGATTTAGTGTGCCGGAGATCAATTCATCGTCTTTTGTCTCACCTTGGTCTTTGTCGTTGGATCACCAACCAATGAGAATAGACATTTCCAGCAAATAAGATCAATCAATTCTCACGGTTGTTAGCCAACTTTATATTATGGTATAGAAAATGTATAAATATCATGTGTTGTTACTTAAACTACAAAGTATAGTAAAGTAATACAATATCTTACAGTCACAGGCCACCCAGCCAGCCTTTGTCTTTTGATATTTCCGTGACTCAGTGTCGGTGAATCGGAAGGTACAACGGACAAATAGACGTATTAGCGTGCCAGTCAAGTTGATTACCATTATAGTAATTGACAGGCGCAGACATAACAAAGTAGCGACGGATTTAGTTCAGTTCACTTCAGCTATAACCAATTGGCAACGGAGTTATAACAACTGACTGTAATCTAACTGTAACCAACCCTAATGTCGCCGTTATTAGGTTAATCTAACTAACCCTAACTTGTCCATGGTTTAACCGTCAAACGTTAACTTAATCTTTCTCAAACCTATGCTGAAACTTGCCAGATATCCCATTTAATAATAGCATAACGCTTCGATAAGCATATTTTACTGATGATGAAAGCATTATTTCCCAGGTTTCACAAACTTCTTCAGTGAGCCTTTCAAGGTGATCGGTGTGGTCTCACTCCATTGGTAGTTAGTGGTGCTTAAAGTTTAGCTTGGCCGGCCAACTCGTATACCATTCAGTCAGTGGGACACAACTCAATCAATGGCTGATGAATTATGTGTTAGGTGCCAGCGTAATGGTAGAAGAAAAATGACTTGGTGAAGGAAGGTTTATTTGGAATTCGCTACAACTATATAGCCAAATTATGTACACCTTATTTCCAAATTATTATTTGCACAGATCTTTACTGTTGTGCTACTTCTGTGTATCGTGTTCCGTTGTCTTGTTTTCGTGTCTTCTATGTTTCTCTACAATGCTGAATCATTTACTTTCTTTGACATCAGTCCATCTCTGCATTATTTGATATTTTTGTGCTGATCAAGGTCTCTGTGTACTACTGGTAAATCTTGTCAGTAGCACACGCCACACCACAGGTTCTTCTATCTTCACATATGGCAGCACTACTGACGTTTTGAACTTCCTATTAATGAAGTTGTCATCGTTTTGTATACGTTTGCCATTCATGTTGTCCTTACTTATTGCTGTCATTAATTTTATTCCAACAATTTCCTAAATACTTGGTGATTAATCTATCGGAGTAATTATTAACTGGTAAAGCTCCTCATACATACTTCCTCCATTTTTATACAACATATACTGAGATCGGCTAATCTTTTCATACTTCCTGCTTTCACTTACTATGACTGTAGCCGTAAAGATGGAGAGACTGATGTCACACCTGCAAAGATGTCGCCACCTGACGATTGGCAAACGAGCATTTTGTATCCTTGCTGAGAGAGATATCGTTAATATTCAGATCATCAAATCAATGATGTGGTTAGCACACCTAGTCATATCCTATCACTATAGGTCGGTGTAAACCAGTCCACCAGCCTTATCTTACATCTCACATAGGCGAATCATACATGCTAAACATTGTCAGAATCTTGCTTATTAGTGTGTCAGAACATCATGTATTCTTACAGCGTTTGACCACTTAATAATAAATATTCTTGTATAAGTCTTTTCACCTTGAAGTTTTTCTTTCAGTGTAAACAGATGAAAAGTATTTTACGGGATACTTATTGAGACCAGTATTTCAGTAGGATTGTTCAGCAAGATTTCAGTAATCTCTCTCTCTCTCCAGAGATCATAATCTATTACTGAAGAATGTCAGTATTCCAAAGTATTCAGCCAATTACCTACTTCTGTTTGACATTCAAAAGATTTTATTGAGCATCGATTTCAGGATTTTTAAAATCTCATTCTCTAGTGAAGAGAGAGAGAGAGAAAATTGTTTGTTTTCTTGTATGGAGGATTTAATCAAGAGCTGAAATCAGTTAGAGAACCACTGGAAAACCTGCTGGGAGTACTGGACAGCTGTTTTCCAGTGGTTCTCTAACTGATGTCAGCTCATGATTAAATCCTCCATACAATCAAACCAAATCCCTACAAAACCAATGTTTGTTTCGTGTTCTTTTTCTCAACTTACACGATAGCAATATATAATACGATAGGCTTTTGTACTCTTGCTTACCTTGTAAGGCGTAGTAGTATATTCAGTTAAAAACATAATCAACTGATCCATACATATTCTCAAATCACCAGTTGTAAATTCATAAGGTATATTGAATCCTAGTGGGCCGAATTTTTTACGTTCAATCAAAACACCATGGAAAAATGCCAGGGATAGGAACAAATGCCTGAAGACATCATTCTAAAATCAAAAAAGATAAATAATAATAATAATTACAAACCATAGGAATGATTATTTTTTGTTGTCAGTCGGCCGGCTTCTTGTTAAGCATATCATACAATAATAGTCTTATCATTTTCTGGATATAACAGGATATCTGAATAAAACCTCCTGTCTATCTATAATAGCCATCTAGATAACTAAACAAATCTCCTCATATTGCCAAGAATCATTACACCTACATTTCTACGGGTCGTTAACTGGTGGTTTCACATAAACGGGGAGCTAGTTGAATCACTCATTATTCGTGCTGTTACCACCTGCAAAGCAAGCACTCTGAGAAGTACGAAAACTTAGATGTCTCTTTTTGTAAAACGGACTATCCATCACACCATTGATTTGTGCCACATTTAAGTCTGACTTTAGGCATTCTTGTACTGTCCAGAAACACGGGAATCTGAAAATTTCCTGCTTTCTTATTAATGTGTTGATGCATTTCAAAGTGAAGCGTGACCAGAGTGTGAAACACAATATATGATATGAAAAAGCAGTTGATGTGCTTCGGTCACTACTGATGTCTTCACGAATCCATAAGTTATTAGAATGCTAATCAGTAAGTAGCTTAGTCGTGAAATTTCTGACTTCAGAATTAAGGGATTCAGCTTCGAATATCCTCAGACATGTGGTCGTCTAAAAGACTGTAGGGAAGATACAGTCAGTGGAACATCCACATGCGAATCTGTAGACCAGTGATGAAGGAAGATTAGTGAGGCTGAAGGTTACTATGATCCCTCTCTGACTAATTTTTTGTGTCCAACAGCCTCCAAGACACAAGCGCATTACTCGCCAGTCTACTCTAGCCAGTCGGTTTCAAATTTTGTTTTCATTTTCAATTACCATGCCATGCATAAATGCGTAGACATAATTATGCAAATGTAACTATGGAATTTGAGGAGAAGTGATTGTTAAAATAAAAAGAATCCCAGCTCATCGAGTAAAAGAGCTGTTTTTCTTTCATCACCTAGCAGCATAATAAGACAGTGATATCACAGTTATGTGGACGAACACTTTACGTAGTATTTTTGATAGATTAAAAACTGTATGTCACAATATATACACAACAAATACGTAACAATCAATCTATTTCCTAACATTATTATTATTATTATTAGTTTAGACAACAAACCTTAGCCGGAACATTAGCCAAGTAAGCGTCATTAATTGCCTGGTACGTTCTTAACAGATTTGCCTTCAAGCCTTTCGGAGGTTCAACTGTCATTTTAGATCCATTTTGTAAAATGTAAACTGGGAAATCTGGACTGGGCATACTTGTCAACCATAGGCGGAAATCTCGGTGTACCTAGAACAAAGCAAAAAAGGTGGACGGTGACACTATCATAACATTCAATATTGAATTCTTCGTAATGATAGCATCAGGCTGTTTGAGTGCATACGATAAAAATTCCTTAGGTAGGCAGGTATTGAGCAATAATACTGATAATGGCGAATTTCAACGACCATTGCGGTGACATTGAGCTCAGGGCTTCTACATAGATTACACTATTTTACAAGTTGAATATCTGAGTGAAATTTATGTGGTCGGTAATAGCTAGGACGCGTGTTTCGTCTCATGTCGTACTTGTCGGCTTTATGTGTCTGCATCCCAGTAAGTCATGCTTTTGCCACTAAAACGAGTCTGAAATGAGGGAAACACACTGCATAGATTTCATCACAAGGTACTACCAACATCTGGTTGGCTTTCATCAAGGCAACCATTCTAGAAGCTGACATGCAAACACTGATCAGACACTTCAATCCAGTGAAATCTACCAAAAGGAGAAATTCGAAATAATTTTAACAGAAAGTCCAAATGGCATTTCCACCCATACAACCAATGTATGATAAGGTCTGAAATAATTCAACTGGCATTCTTTGCATCATTTTTCAATTTAATCTTAACAATGAGAGGGATCTTTCGTGGATTTACGTGAACTTATGTCTTGTGAACTGTCTTGTATCATCTTAGACACGCAGGACATAATTATATTGAGACTGGTCGCAAAATTCTACTCTCAAGTTAAATTATCCCTTTATCAATGGCAGATGGCAGACACTTAAAATCAGGCGAACATTTATCTGAGGCAATAAGGATAGATATGCCATCGAAATTCCAATTACAGCTAGAAAAGGAAATCCAACTTAAAAGCAGTAACCTATCCACTGTGTATCTTACTTGTCTATTCTTTAAATACCAATTGAATACCATTTTAGGAAATTAAAATAAATTTATCCCTTCGATCAAATTAGACAGTGTCATCAGAAAGAAGTCAGTGAGTAACTGATATGTATCCACATATATATATTTATGTGTGTGTGTGCATGTTGGTCTCTCTTTCTGTTTGCTCGGTTAGTGTGTGACCACTTCACTTGTATGGACTTGTCTCCTTTAATAATGTGTATTCTCCTTATATTATATTATATATAATATGAGTGTTTGTTGACAGTCCGTTGCTTGGTGACATATATCCATATATGTTTGTTGGCATGTCTGCTATATTCGCTATGTATAATTGGATCGACACTCCATTATAATTAGCCATTCATGTTAAGACTGTCTAATGATTTTCCCCACGCTTTGTCTGAATTATTATATATATTCGCATTCACAATTTGTGTGAACTACTTTACTTTACAACTACTTTACTTACTTACCACTTTGGTGTGAGACCATTTATTTTTCGTCTCCTTGTGTTTGGACAATAGAAGTATCATCGCAAACCTAGTGGTCTTCTGATTTCCGCCTTCTATCGTCAGGACTATTAGTTTCTCGACCAGTCCATAACAATAATTTAGCAACGAGTACATAACAATTTGTCGACGGGGAAACTAGTACATAACAGTAACTTACAAGTGTAATCATCACATATAAACCACTGAGGTCATTTATTCTGAAGACTTAAGAACAAGAATTAGTGGTCATTTGAATGTTAAATAAATAATTGATTGGGGTTAAAGTAGCTTCATCACAGTGTAAGTTACTAGTTACAAGTGAGCGAGAGAGAGAGAGTCACGCTACGATGCGAATTGGTATTTGCATTGCATTGCAATCAGAGTTTATAATGTTCATTTTCATTGCTATCATTCCAGCTTTCCAAGCTCTCCTTCTTATTAGTTTTGTTTTTTACACCTCGCTTATATCATTATTATTATTATTATTATTAAATGGGATTCACTTACCTATACACATATCACGGACCAAAATTCCTTTTCATCAGACGATTAAAACAAACCACCTGGAAATTGTACATTAGGCTATAAATTGTATTTATTTCATAACAATTAGTTAGACTATCTGGCTTTCGAAACAGTGCAGTACAATATACTCCCACATACACTGATGTCAGTCACATCCTGTTAAACACTCCTTTCAGACTGTAGTTCCGTCAAAGTGAGGAAGCTATAGGAGTTGTTATCAAACAACTTGAATAATACCCACACCGTTCTCATTACATTAGCCGTCTATAACAAACAATACAGAATTATTAAGCAATATCTGTTAACATCTGTTAACAGTTCTCTATCTACATCTGGAATTTCATCGAACTTCGCCCTAGAAAACCAAACCTATAACACCCATTCCATTATGCATTCATGCAAATGTGCGAGTTTCTGCACTCATCCTTCTCCTGGACAACCTACATAGAAGAAGAAAACCTTTTCAAAAGACAAAAAGGAAAATGAATATTAATTTCGATGTTAAACGCCAACACTGTCAGTCAGTCGGTCAGTCAGAAAATCAAAAAAGCAGATAAAATGTGACACATTTAGGAAACAAAACTCACTCTATCCTTGTCTATCTGTTCAACCAATCTTTCTAAAGTAGGCATCCAAGATGGAGCTAAATGACAATTTTGGAAAAATACCCAAACTCCACGATCCATTGCTGTTCGCATAAGTTCTTCAGCTCTAGGACCTTGTCCCTGACCAAGTGAGATAGCTGACAGCTTTTTACCACCGAAATTCATTTCATCGGCAAATTTGTACAAATCTGAAGCTGGATCTGTACCCTGGAAGTTTATTTTTCAAAAGAGATGAAATTTTGCACAGAGTCATCAATTTTAAAGATGACATTACACTACTAATTAGTACTAAAAGTTTTCATACTTATTACTATTATCATTATTGTTATCACCATATTAACATCCATAAAATTATATTCTATGAAGAAGAAAGAGCCATAGGAGACAATAATGACACGCATACGCATATATATATATATATATATATATATATATAATAAGCACCGATCCATCCGGATATTGGCTAGGAATTAATTAGATAGATATATCCGTCGCACACGAACGGGCATATCTATCCGTCGGTAATGTTGCAACGAACATCTCTTCACCTATAACGTTCAGATTTATTTTCCAGCTTTGTATAAATAAAAACACATATTTTACGAGTTTCATAATATATAGAGAGATGAAAGTGTTTCGTGGTTTCGTATGCATGGAGAATAATTCATCAAAAATTGTCGGGATTTAGTTTGATTGGATGGAGGATTTTATCATGAGCTGACTTAAGTTGGAGAAACACTGAAAAACCAACTGGGAGTACTGAAGAGCAGTTTCGTTAGCCTAGTTTGGGACTCTTCGGCAGTACGCACCCACCACAGGGGTTCGAAACCAGGACCCTCTGGTTGCAAGGTTACAAAACCAATACTTGAAAATTAATCTGGTGCTCACTAGCGACTGGCCCTATTCAGGTAGGCAGTGACCTGGGGTTTCTAGTGGGAATCCGTGACCAGTAGGGTACAGCAGGTTGAAGATGAGGCAGTAACTCATCGAAGAAAACACTGAGAAGTGGTCGCGCTATGTCGTGAATTGACAGAAGTTAGAATTCAAGAACCATTGGATCGGGTCCCAGTGGCTCAATGGACTACGAGCTAGCTCGCCTTGTAATCAGAAGGTCCTGTGTTCGAACCGCTGTGGTGGGTGCGTACTGATGAAGAATCCCAAACTAGGCTAACGAAACAGCTGTCCAGTACTCCCAGCAGGTTTTCCAGTGGTTCTCTAACTGATGTCAGCTCATGATTAAATCCTCCATCCAATAATAAGTCATCAAAGCAAACATTAAACCTGTTTGACAACAGAAATCAACTTATTTATTTAGCTATTCTTGTGAAAAGATTATTGTTATTATTATTATTACTATGCAGACATTTTGTAGAATTTGTATTCACCGCACTCGTGTGTTTTGTTTTCAAAGAAATAAAGCTAAAGCTCACCTACCTGAGACAATACGAAGATTAACGGAGCTGACGGTGAACTATCCTTGAATACTTGATGCAGACTAGCAGTTTGCGGTTCAACAAATCTTTGGCCTAAATGATGACTTACAAAGTCTTGCATTGCATTGGTCACTTTATCAGCTCTAAGGCAGCGTAGAACTAAAATCCGTTGGAAGCTGTCTAAATCTGTTTGCCATGGCTCGGGGAATTCACTTCTGTGTGGTTCACAAGAATCGAAAATCTTTTTGAATCCATCACGATTCTGTGTTATACTTTTTGGTAGATTAGCGAATTTAGGCAAAGAAGAAAGATTCAGTACATCCCCCCACATACGATCTGAAATCCATTCTGGTGCTGGATTAGCAAGTTCTTTACCTTTATGCGTACCACCAGCAAGTAAAAATCGATATTCATCCTAGTATAAAAGTATTAAAAAAAATAAAAATTTACCAATAGTCATCATCACTAACTAAGTTGGATAAGTAGGATAGAAAAAAAAGTTGATATCAGATCGGCTGATAACAAGAAGTTGGTGGAAACTACAGTGCCAGATACCTAACCTATTATAAGCATTTCAGATAATGACAGTCTTCTATATTTTACATTTTCCTTTGATTATTGCAAGACCTGCATCGTTGGCACACCCGTAGAATGCTCGTCAACCATGCAGGTAGGTAGTTCAAAGTTCGATCCCCGGCCGTATTGGACGCACTCCTTTACCTCACTAAGCCAGTAGTAAGACCGGTAAAGAGAGAGAAGGTTAGACATTAGGCTAGCAACCCTATCCCTCAAAAATAATTACCGCTGCTAACAGTACTTCAAACCTCTAGTTTTGAAGCCCTATGTTCCACTGGGGACGTAAAGGAATTAAATAAATAAATAAAGCCTAAGATCTTCTGAAACTCATTTTGGACTCACACTTAACTTATACCGAGAACAATAACATTCAGGAGCATAAAAAGTATATCCCTGAAATGCTTCATTTGATGACTAGCGCTCTTACTGCCTGGCTAATAATTCTGATAGCGTAATCCATGGTGATGGTAGCAAGAGCATAGCCCGCCCTTTTGGTGTCTGATCGGTGTTAAATAAACAGTCTAAAAAAAGTGATGAGATATTCAGAGAATTCATAGTGTCACTGTTTTATTCACCTTCGAAGAACACGATAGAAGACAGACAGCATGTGAGTAAAGTGTATACTCAACTTCTGATAGGCGTATATATGTATATATATGTCTAACTAAACAGGAGAAGAAACAGATAAATAAACCAAGGTGCAATAAACAGGACTCTACTTATTTTTATCAGATAACAACATGTAATATATATGCGCGGAAACATACGCGTACACATGTGCGCATTGGCAGCCACAGCTGTGATGTACAGTTAATTTTAAAACAGCTATTAGTATATTTTGTCACTATAGTGTTCGACTAATTAATTAATATTGACTTGAAGATCACAAAGAGTTATTATATATCTGCGCTACTGGAAACAATTTTAAGCCATCTTACCAACTATTGACTGTTGTTACGGTTTCAGGGACTCCAGCCAAGAAGTAGACATACACCAAACCAACAGGTGAAGACATCACGGAGACACAGTCTTGTTGACTGAACATTTTCCTGCTCACACAATACTCCACGCACAACCTAATTATTGCTGAGATTCAGACTTCTTGCACTCAACTAGCAAATACGACTGCACATATTTAAGCAACAAACTTACCAGTTAATATTGGTTTGAATTTCACACCAATGATTAGCGTGACTCTGATTTCACTTGTTTCTCTTCTTTTACTATACTTCTGTCTTGCATCTCGTGTAGCAAAATAGGACTTCAAGCCTAAACTGTGAAGTTTCAGTAACACAGTGGTGTTTTTTACAGGGTGAGGTTGCTGACCTCACGCTCAACCACCTTCCCCTTTTATCTGACTGGAAAACGACTAGCGGGGGGGGCAAAGATGTGCACCGGCCGGGAACTGAACACCGGACTACTTGTATGGTTGGCGAGCATTCAACCGCTGAACCACAACCGCACTCCATACTATACATGTATCCCAATCCAGTTTCTGATTTAATTTTCACATGTCTTTAATGACCATTTGTATTATAATATTCATGGATTTATAACTGTAGAGCCTGAGTAAGAATTCATCGAAAATAACTGTTCGCTCATAATCATCTTGTTCTGTGATTACACTATGAGGATTTTAATTTTAATAAGTGTTAATTTAGATAGTGTTATTAGAAGACGGAGATTGTCTAAAAAGTCTGATTTATTTGCGCTATACATTTCGAACAGTCTGATCACACATTTACTTGTCAAGTCGATATATATGGAAAAGTTAAATTAAACAAAGTGACAAAAATAGAATTAAGAATAATTAACACAACGTTTGGTAATCCCATCAAATAAGGATTACCAAGGTAGGTAAAGAGTAATAACAAACTGCTTTTGAACACACAAGGGGGGCTTCAGTTTAGCCTCAGCGTATTTCAGTAAACGCCCTTGACCGTTATTGTAGATGACCTTAAAGGCTGAGTCAACATCACTCTTATGGTTCATCTCGATTAGGCGTTTAGCTTTAGACGAAGTTGGTAGTCTGACACACCTGCATCTATTGGCTTGTCACAAATCATCTGTTTTTCTAACCAATCCTCTAAAATAGATACAAGTGTCTATTCGGCGTATGTGCACGGCTGATGTTAAAGACAAAGAAAACGAAATGTTGATGGATACTCTTGTTCAAAACGGATATCCTTTAAAATCCTTAAACATCTGCAGAAATCAACTAGCCTCTAAACCTACAATCCATACTGTCTCTTAGAAAGAGGTTTTCATCAAATTACCATATAACGAGGATTTTGAGACAAAGGTTGAATTCGATCATCTGCAGAACCTACTATGCAGCCCAGCTTGTAATTATGTAATCGACGAAATCATCTTCAGAGACTGTATGGTCTTATTTATATATACCAAAAATGTATAGTGGTCTATTATTGAGTAATAGGGGGTGACATAATTGGTATAATTAATCATAAGTAGCTTTAGAAGGGAATGATTATTGAAGAGGTTAAGAGCAAGGTAGAATAAGAGACTGGACAAACTTTTTCTGTATACAGAGTTCAAGGTTATATTGATGAATCGCCAGCGCCTCCGCCATACACAAAAGCCGAAACCTGACGCCCTTTGTACCATTTGGCTTCACTTTGTAGATGATCTTGAAAGACGACTGATATGTACCCACATGATGTGTGTTTTGTTTTTGACAGTCTCTATTATATTTTGCTATGTGTATATGGATCGATATTCCATTTTAACTGACATTATGCTTTTGTCTGTCCACTAACTAAATAAACATGTATGACCTTGTTGTCATATGACATTACAACCAATCACGTTAAGACTGGATATTTATTGGTTCATGTGTATTAGCCATTTTCGTATATACTCTTGCTTTATTATTCTTGTACACACATTTACGTTCATTCGTACCATTTCACTCACACTCTTGTGTGACATTGATTTTCCTTGTCTGGAAAATACACGTATCATCGTAAACTTGGTGGTCTTCTGATTTCCCTCTTTCCGCGTCAGGACTATTAACTACTCGACGAGTACATAACAACGACTCTGGTGGAGCTACGTGGTCTGAGTTCACCAAATGTTCGATAATTGAGCTAGTAATTGTCTTGCATTATGCCTTTGCTAACCATGCCGGATAATGTTCAGAGATGCGTTTGGAAAGCGTGCGCTTTGTGCGGGTGGCCAATATAACTAGCTCCACACGAGCAGGTGAATTTATAAACACACATTGAGGTGGCCTGTCCAAAGCGGCAGTTTATCCTTCATACATCCGTTGATCATTTGTCGGCTGTAGAAATTGATACGTAGCTCAACCATAAAGAAGGCTTTCCTCAGTGATCTGCAAAGGCGATTCTTCAGAATCTCAGCTGCGTTATCACCTTTAAATTCAACACTCATAAAGAGCAGTTTCTTCGGCACCGTCTGGATTCTTTCAGGCTTTTCTCTTAACTTCATGTTTTTCTCGATAAATCTTGGAGGGTATCCATTCTCTATGACAACTTGTCTGAGTCGCTCCAGTTCCCCATTGACTGTATCACTTGAACATATCCTCCTTATTCTTGAGGATAAGGAATGGATCAGATTTCTCTTTCTTCTCAAAGGGACCCAGCCATGGAAATTGGTGTACTGACCATTCCATGTTGGTTTCCTGTAGATTGATCTTTGAATATTCTTCGTTCAAATTGACTTTTAATTAGGGTAAACTCTTATTCGTTTGTGCAGAAAACTTCTCTAACTCCAATTATTTCTGAACTTTAGCCTGACAACCATCTCGACGTGGTTAAGCCCTCTGAGTTGTCGTCTTGAAATTTTTGTGATTAGAATAACTTATAACTAGACCAAGGCTCAACTGAAAAATCGAAAGAACTATACGTGTAAAAGCGTTTTATTGTAGAAGACAACAACAATATTCATTGTTCACTCACTAGGTAATCAGAGAGGGAATGAAGAATACTGAATAGTCTACAAGTAATTACTTCTTCAAACTTAATAAAATCTTACAGTAAGAAGCATCAAGAGATTTAAAGATAAGTTCATCTGACACAATCTATAATCGATCTTCTGTGAATATGAATAAAGAACATCTTCAACAACAGGATATTTACCCGTGTGTATTTAGCACTACTATCTTCGACTACGCCCTTCTAAACGTGCATATACGGCAAACGAAGTCTACCGTATGCAACGACACTATCGCATATGACATCCTTCAGGTTATTACTTTGTATGCACGAAGATGAAACAGTCTGGAACGCTAAAAGTTTCTGAACTATGTGTTTACATATTGTCTGGAATAAAGCCTCATTATTACTATTATTATATATTACAAGGTCGATGAATCTCAATCGACGGTTACTTTTATGTCATTTTATTTCACTTAGTCAGTTCTCTGCAGCTACAACCCCCCCTGCCCAATAATATTTATTTCATCCAATAACTAACTTACAGGTTGCAGACTTTCATCAACAGCTCCCTTCGCTCCACACTGAAGATCAAATAATCATAATAATAATATACTTATTCCAAAAACAGTACTTATAGTAGAGAATGGAATTAATTCTCAGCATTTGTCACAATATTCCATCTGATTTACTCAAAATATAAATAGAATTAACCACAGGAATTCGTCCACATTTTTGGTATAAAGTCAAAAATATTCCATGATCAAAATGAGAATAATAAATATAATAAAAATACTAATGAGTTTGTTTCAAATAGTATTGACGATTAAGTTTGAAAATTTTAGCATGTTACAGATTATTGAATCTAATGTTGTTTCGATATAGCAGCATGATGAGGGGAAAGATTTGTTTCTTCATAGGTAGTTTCTTTTCGTTTAAGTGCAACTTATAGTATGCTTTCATAATTTTCCTTGTCAATTGCTTCTTTCAATTTTTCTTTTGTTTCATTCATATCTTTCCTTATCGTAAATAACTAGCGTATAATACTATGTAGGTTTCCTTTGATGCATATTTTTGAAGCATGTGTGAACTCTGCATTTGCTTTATCAGTAGATATAAGTGATTTTAATCTCAAGTATACAGGAATAATTCCGTTTTTTAGGCATCAATCTCTCCCTCCACTCACCCTGTTACATTAGACTTAAAACTGTCATCTTCTCCCATCATCCTATTGTATGATTTTGTGTGATATTGCATGTAGTGAGTGTTATAGCTGAGCAATTCTCCAGATTTCTTATCTTATTCGGGTCGACTAATCTAGATTTTGCTGCTAGGTTTTTATGCCCAGCTAGTCTGACCGGCCCCTTTTCTACTTCTTTCACCTATGTACTACATGCAGTTACACACAACCATACAATAGGAGGGGTTAAGATGACAGTTTTAAAATCTAATACAACTAACAGGCTGGAGGAAGAGATGGATAATGGAAGCTTTATTTATCGAATCAACTGCAAACACGTGTAAATGGAAAGATTCAACACACGTCCACCCAGATATCTGGAAAATTCTACTACCCCTATGATGACGACAAATAGGAAAGAATGCAGAAAAGCATAAAACTCCCTTGGTTTGTTTTGGAAATTATGTACACTGAAATAAACAAATTCTTCTAATGTACACATTAATTCTCCCTTTCTTACTAGTCACTTTTACGAGAGACAGAGAAAAAATTGTATATAAATGCGATTGTGTAGATAAAGAAGAAATTGAATACACTGAAAACAGACACTTTACTGAACTACTTGTGGATGGGGATTATTCATGCCCTTAATTTTCCATCATTTCAGGTGGGGCTTCATTCACTATTGTCTTTTGTCTGCTGCATATTATTATATTTCAGTTATTGGAATATCATTAACACTACTGCTGTCTAACTATTTAATCGTCGTCAGTCGAAAGAAAAAGAAAATTAAGGGGATTGAAACGTGTAATTAACTGTTCGATGTCAGCTAATTATGTATATATATATATATATATATATATTAAAACAAATTTAAATGAGCTAAGTGCAATAAACTAATGGTGTTTTTGAGAATAACACAGGCGTCATGATGCCCTCCCTCCCTACATAGAAATTAGAAAAACAGCAGTGAACAAATGAACATACTAATGAATAACTTACAGGGTCAATTAAACCTTCATTCTGAAGAATTCGAATAGCTACTAGGAATGCAAACATTAATTTGTGCTTTTCAAATAAACTTCTACAGACATTATTATATAAGCTGAATGTGAAATAATCGTTAATATTTTTCACACGTTGTGGAACATGATCTGGTAGTAATAAGGGGAAAAAAGAAGAAGAGGGGAATTTATTGTATTTCAGATCAGATTAGAAAAGATCAGATCATATGATTTTATTATGAGTATAACACTATACTATACGCCTATGCTTACAAATGTACTAAACGTGGGAGTAATGAATGTAGCGAAGGTAAAAACATTTACCCAGATTGTGCATATTCATTTGGTTCCGCTTTCCGATGAGCTACCTAGTTACGTTTAGGCGTCATTTTCAGTGTCAATTCACAAAGATTAGAAATTCAGGAGTTTCAGCATTGTGTCACTTCGGTTACTGGGCTTTTTGCTTACCTAAGCTATATAAAAGCTTTACTGCCCACTCTTGAAAGAGAAAGTAGCTTACCAGTTATCAGGAGTTCAGTGTCTTTAATCCGGTAGGCATTCAAGTCCCCTGTTAACTGTAATTATTACCGATATTTTTCCATGTGAGGACAAGTTTGTCGGTCAGAGTGACTGACATCTGACATTCGAATAAGTAATGACCAAGTGTATTCTTAAACTATCATATCATCATCCCATATGCAAAAAGTCCTCAATAGCTTTATTGATTTCTATCGACACGGTGTATTCCAGTTGGAAATTAATTCTTTTTTCTAAAGAAATGGAAGTTTTAATTCCATCATACGATAGATAATCTTGTCTGGTCAAAACAACCACATAAGATAGAGAATTATTAGGGGAAAACTTTATTACTCATAATCAATATTAACTCTGTGCGTCTAATATTAGATCTCTTCAGAAGCAAAGTTGAATTAATCAGAGGTCAAAACATTCTACATGAGATCTGATAACAAGTGGATAATAACCCTTATTATCCGACCAGGTCAGTTGTGAGCTGCAGTACGTAAATAATAATTTTACCAGCTTGATAGTTATTTTACGATTTTATCAAGGGTACCTAAGTTTTGCTAACAGTAAATACATGTTCTACTGCTTTTCTTCAGTTTATAGGATTGGCATATTCAATCTAATTAGTCGTTGAGAAATGGTAGGAGAACTGATGACAACTGGTGCACAACTGCATTATAATGACGCAGATGCATACACTCCCCTTGTGACTTAAAATTTCCAATGAAACTATACTATTCTGCGTTATTACTGTTCCTATTGTCTCATATCCCTCCCTGTTTAATGTCTCTATTTTGCGTTTCTTCTTCTACTCTTGCTTTGTGTGCTACAAGAAGGGAGTGTGGCAACTTAAACTTCTGCATATCGGTGCAAAGTTTTTTGTCGAAACCACAGACAGACAGGCATTATAATGAATGTAAGCAGTTTTTGTGTTCATAATAAAAATTAGGTAGTAGTTGTAGCGCATTTACTGTCGATACGCTTATGAATTCATTATTCATTAGTGAAATACAAAGCTAAACATAAAGAGGTGAGAAATTAAAATAAACTGCGTATAGAGTAGTACAGCATAATGTACTGCAGGTACTCGTATTTATAATATGAAATTTAAATTTTTATATTTGAATAAGCCATTTAAAAGACAAATTTCGTGAGATGATATCTTCATTTCTTAATTTCGTTACAACCGCTTTACAACTAACATGGTTAACAATAACAAAATAAAGTTCGTGATAATTACTCAGTTAAATAAAAAAAACAAAAGTACATACTAATGACCAATCATATTTAAATAGATCAAGTAGTCAGGCCATGTTAGGCAAATTGGCCATTAGTATGTACTTTTTTTTTTTTTATATAACTGAGTAACTGTCATGAATTTGATTTTATTACTGTTAACCATGTTAGTTGTAAAGCGATTGTAATTGAAACTAAGAAATGATGATATCATCTCGCGAAATTCGTCTTCTAAATGCCCTCCTTATTCAAATGGAGTAATTGATTTAAATTGCCATAGTCAAAATAAGTTCTTATGTTAATCGACAAAGCTCGTGTCATCGTATTTGGGAGTCTTCCTACAATTACGTGAGACATTTTGTTCAGGAAACTAATAACTGATATCCGTTGCATGAAAGATGGCTGTCATGGTCCACTTGCCTAATAGCTAGTGCTCTTGTAACGACAGAAGACAAGGGCCAGGCAACTGATCGTTTATATTTATAGATTTTTAGGCACATTATTATTCGTTATTATTAGCAGAGAAACAGCGTCTTCTGACTGGTTGTTTTCTCGCTGAAAGTTATTCTGTCATCTCTTACTGGCCGCTTCTTTGAAGGTCATATCATATATCTGCTAATCGTATCCGCTCACACTAAGTCTGCTGTGACTGGTTGTTGAGTTCTGTAAGGTTAGATTTGGGACGTGAATTGCTGTCTACCAATTCTGGCTTGTAGACAGCTCTCACCACACTTTGTCTTTTGAAACGAGGAGTGCTGGGTTCCAGTCCCCTTGGGAACACCACCACCACTACCTACCTACATCCGGATAAAGAGTTGTAAACAGGACGAAACCTGCGTCTTGGATTCCAGCATTAGCTGCCATCAACAAAATGACATCAGATTAATTCTTCAACATCGTCGAAACGTTCGTCCTAGGAACCAGCGTGTCAAAAGAGATAGCAAATCTCAGCTTAACAAAGCCATACATTGCGGGAATTCAAAACAATAACTATAAAACAAAAATAAGGATAACTTGATGAAGCTAAAATGTTGTGAACTAACTCTAATAAAATAGTCTTACTCGTGAGTACGTACAAAAGTTTATACTTATCAAAAGTACTTTTCATTACAAAGAGACATAAAAGCTAAAAGCGACATTTCGTGTTTTTACCCACCAGCTCTTTCTGCATTGATTATTCCATTCAGGAAGATATTAACAAACCATTCAAGTGAATACTGATACATTGGATCGATGTTTGCAAGGTCAGAAACGCAGAAGAATAAAATTTGTGTTCTCACAGCCACAGGAATGTATTTGCTCCTAGTTTCATCGATATCGCGTTCCGTTTGTTCAGCGACAACAACTCTGGATTTAATTTCACTTGACTTTAGCTTGGATGCTTCGAGTGTTTGTATCAAATCGATATCATCAACAGGTGAGCCTTCAGTAGCGCTTAACCGTTCTAGTATTTTATCTTCAATTTCTTTCAATTCCTGTTTCATCTTTGCATTACTCACAATCAACTGGTTTTTAGCTTCTTCTAGATCGGGACGCTCTTCAGCCACTACAATACCCAACAGTTGGTCCTCTAAGCCACTTGGAGATAAGGTGAAGTTCACAAGCGTCACTTTAGTCGACAACTCAGGCTTGTAATGAGGATTTGGCAATTTGGTCGTGATATACAATTTAAAGTCATTATGATATGGAATAACAGCATCTCCTAGTTTGATAACTATAGCGCCTTGTTGTTTGTAAGTTTGTCTTAACAGAACAGGTTCTAAGACTGGATCTAGTTCTTCGCCAATATTTTCTATTAGGCATGGTTTACCAAAACGTAAGGCATTTTCTACATTACGTAGAAAATCTTTATCAGATAACTTGGTAACAATCATACCATCTTCTTGTCCAAGTGCTTTAATCCACTTATTGGCTTGTCCTTGTGGATCAATAAATAATGGCCATCTTCTTGAGAATTGGACAATCACAGAATTTTCAATAGATAAAACATCTTTAGGTAAGCCAAATATGTGCCAGTTACGCAATTTAACAGGATCACCGTATGTTTGGACTAAATTTGGCGCTGGATCTGTAGTATGCGGTACATGATGATGTTTCAACTTTCCCACCCATTCATTGATCATATCAGTACGATATTTACCAGAGAATGGTCCAAAGTAGGCTACAGACCCTGAGGAACAAAGTACATTTCCAACAAGATTGCTAAGTAGGTGATTAAGGTTAGCAACAGATTCATTCCATCGTATTTTCTCACTGCCTAATCCACCAATTAATTTATCAGCTCTGACTAATCTTGCCTCACAGAGTTGACTTTTCTCCTCCAGTTCATGTTGTTTACGTATACAGTCATCATATTTAGCTTGCAAGTTAGCAATGCGTTCTTCACAAGCTTTTAATCGCTCTCTTGCTTCAGTAAGAATCTTTTCAGTTTCAGCTAATTCTAATTCAGAGGACTGTAGAGCTTGACGCTTGGGTGCAACAGTTTTAGCCACATGATGATACTTGTACATAGCTCTAACCCACAAACAAATACTGGTGCATGCTTTGCTTACTTTAGCGATAGCCGCAGGCAGAAAACTTTCTGACTCAATGTATGGTTTGATTTTTGCAATGATGCTGTCTGGTATGTTATCCCTATCATAATTCATTAGACTATCTAAAAATTTCCCAGGATCTTGTAGCATAATTTTACCAGGTTCCCAGTAGTCATCAACTTTTACTCCAGGCTTATCGCCTGCCACTTTTTTCGGTTTCACATCCTTCATAATGCACACTGCTTCGATAACCAGACGTACACCCTCTGGAGGACGCATCATAGCTCTTACTTCAGTAATATCATTCTTATTCAGTGACTTCAGTGCTTCTAATGATTCGTAAAGAGCGGGTAGAGCCTCGTCTAGATCACGCTGAGCATCATCACGAATAGCTTCACATTCACGGGCTTTTTTCATTGCTTGTTGTTCTTCATGGGCAACAACCGACTGGGTTTCTTCAGCAATTTTCGAATCCCGTGTAATCTCTTCCATAGTTGCCTTCGATTCTTCAACAGCCTTTTCTAATTCCGGTTTCATAATTTCCAGTTCTTCTTGTAACTTGGAGACAACTTCTTCGGTGTGCAATAATTTATCCAAACCTGTCTGTGTACGATTTCGTGCTGCAATAATCTCTTGTTTTTTTATACCGTAAATTTTAGAGAAGACAGTCAATAATTCTAAAAAGCTTGTTGGCGTCACATAATTGTGACGATTTAATTCATGCTTGAATAATTCTGTATTTCTAACCACTGACTGATGCATATCAATACACATTTGAACTAATGCTTTGAGTGTCTCTTCGTCAACTTCTAAATCAGACATATTTTGTAGCATTCTCAATGCAACTGATTCAAGCGCTTCATTTGGCCATTCACTAAACCAATCAATAGTACAACAATTGACTAAGGCAGGGAATTGTCTTAAACGTGCACGAAATATTTCCCCGATAGGACTCATTGTAATTACTGTATGCAGGTTGGCTCGTACACGTTTAGTGTAACACGAAAATAAATTTGTTTTAGTCGGTTGTAGACCAGCTTCAGCGGCGACTAATTTCATGGAGTCATAGATTTTATCGAGTTCATCTAGTTGGTAGATATTCGGCACATCACCAGCATTTAGTATATTGTTAATATCTTCTAAAAATGATTCTGTTTTTATCTGTAATGAGAAATGAAAACCAACAAACAAACAAACAAGGAAATCAACAATCGTGTTACTTGTCTAGGCGGAAGTGAACTGCTTAAGAAAGAACAAGTTAACTCTATGCAATATATTTAAATACAAATTTCATCTTCCAAAAAAATCATTTTCAACTCCAATGTAAATTCAGTGCTACTTTCTATACGGATCAGAGACTTGGCCAGCGCGTCATCTCAAACAGCATCTCAAACAAACTTCATACCTTCATCAACAGCTAGTTGTCTTCGCTCAATACTCCGCTCAAGATCAGATGGCCGGCTGGCCAGAAAAGATCAGAAATAGGGAGGGATCTCTGGCAATGAGCGAACCAACCAACCAACCAACACAGCAGGAACCGATTGTGAAACAAATAGTCAGGAAGAAATGGAGATAGATTGGCTGGCCATACTCTGACGAAACCATCAAGTGAGTGACAACACTAGACAAGCCATTGGTTGAGTGGAACCAGGCCGAAAGGGAAGCGGGTGGCGAGTTGGTCGTCTGTGGAAGGGTGAGCGTGACTTGGAGGAGGTGATGTGAAGAGGAGATGAAAGTATGTGGGCAGACTTGGAGCGGGGTGAAAAAGTTGGCAGAAAACAGAAGGCAATGGAGGTGCGCAGCTGAAGCCCTATGTTCCTCTAGGAATTAAAGGATATAATAATAATAATAATTCTGCTTTGTAAGTTGCTGCGTGCATAAATTGTATTTTGGTCTTTTTTTTCAACGTGTTGTATGTAATCTGACTGACTTATTCATATTAACTATCCAAACGAAACTGGTGTCCAGATTGTCGCACAATATATTTATAACATATTGTCAGTAAGAACAGTTTACATGAGATTTTCAATGGTTGTTAATTGATGTTGTACAATGTTAGATATGACTTTTGTATAGGTTCTACCTTTGTATCAGATATGAATACATAGAAGTCTCTTGGATAATAAGTGAGGTCGGTTTATGCCATTGTTCATGGAAGGGATTGAACAGCTTAAAAATTTCAAATCCAAACACACACACTTCTCAATTGCCTTCTTCAATCAATGGTGATTGACTAGTAAGCAAAACGAACAGTTCCCGTTTTTCCGAATCCTTTGGGTGAATACGATATCAGACGCAGCAGTTACCTGTCTATTTCGTGCCCTGATAAGCTCTGAGATAAACATACAAAACATTTTTTTTAACTTGTAGTGTTACTTTAGTCTGGTTGGAAATCATAATCAGTTTTTCTCATTCGTTTGAGTTCCAAGTGAGGCATAGGGCTCCAGATTTGGAACCTTGAAGTTTCAGTAGCCGTGATATTATTTTTAAGGGATGGGATTGCTAGTCTGTCATCCAACTCTCTCAGACCTAATATCGGCTGGTAATCCAGGCGAAGTCCGGCAGTTCGTTGGCTCGGAATCAGCCCCAGAACAATGTGTGTTTGTGTGTTCTGAGAGCATTCAATCACTCAACGCTTGTTTTTGACTCATCATATCGTCAAGACAATGCAAGCATCCACAGGAAAGTGCCTGTAATTTATGACTCCTTGTAAGTGATCAAGATAGGCATTACTTTTGAAGACAGTCATACTGAAATATTAAGAAAGGCAGTATGAAAAGTACGTTTACTTATCAAAAATGGTATTCATACTTGTGTGTCAGAAAATAAGAATGTTACAGGCTTGTCTTCCATACCAGCTGTCATCATGATCTTTTTTAAATCTTCACGCCATTCATGCATACCATAATTTTTAGATAATTCAATTTGAAAACAATCGTATTCAGCCCTAAAAAGACAGGTAACATATAGGAGAGTTTTTAAAAGTAAGTAAGAATTTCAACAGGCGTTTTACACCTCAAAGTGACGCACATATTATCCACTATATATATATATATATATATTGCTATCCGTCCACCTTATGTTGCCTAGAGAGAAACACTCACACACATTCAAGCATTGGTCAGTTTCTGCTGGACAAATCTGACTAAAGAATAATACTTCACATGACATTGTCAGCTTATCAGCTGTATTAACATGCTATTGATTTTCAAAAATTTGAATTTTCGGTCATTTCATGATGAACAAACAATATGCATTCCTAGATGTTTCTCTGAATAGTTCATATTCTTCTTTTTGTAGCACATCAATTTTTTTCCAGGGACATTCGGAGACCATGTCTGTAAAAATCTAACTCCAGTATGGTATTATTATGACTCTAATTCCGATGTAGATGTTATCATGAACTAATGTCAGTTAGAGAGAGCCATTAAAAACAAAGGTGCACTTGACAGAAGTAAGAATTCACAGTCCACTGGATTCCAACTCAGTAGCTGACTGATCAACAGGTTTGTCATGCAACCTAAACTCTCTGGATTCGACTCCTGGTGAGATCTGTATTCCTTACCAGTGAAGAGTCTCAAATAAGGACACTAGTATCACTTAGTTCTCAATAATTTTCTAACTGTTATCACTGTATGACCAAAATCCACACTCAAAGTGGAAGCCAAAATCTAAACCATCATGATTAAATAGATCAATGGGGTGCTTTCTTTCTCCTTCTTAGCTTTTGTAAAGCAATGTTTAGATCAAAACTTATCTCTGTTATTCACTATTTGTTGTTTGCCGCGTTATATATGCAATAAACAGTTATTCATTGACAGGATTGACTAGACACTTTATTCATATTCACACACAAACTTATAAATCTTTGATGAAAAAGTACACGTACTTGAAAGAAACACGTTTTTCATTTATGGTATTAGAGATGATTGGAGGCAGTCGGCCAAAGGAAGAAGCCTTGGAGTTAAGGTTTCGTGCTAGTTGGTGGTCACATTACAACCTGACTGGTAGAATTCAGTCTACACCAATCAGACGACTAGACGCATCTCACACTAGTTACTAGTATCAAAGTAAAATAACGTTTCATTTATATCAGCAGTTTGAAGCAATGGAGACAGACATATAAGTCACACTAACAACCAGTTAAAACCAAAGTCATCAGAAAAGACAGTTATGTCATCCATGGAGAATTCAAAAACAAACGTTACAACACTGAAGGTGTCAAGCACCGCTACAACCAAATCGTATTAAGTCAGTCAGTCAGTCAATCACGTGATCACTCACATGTGTTGACAAGTAGATCAATAGACTGTTATTTCTTGTTAAAAGCAGACAATACAAAGTAATAGAAATACGTTAGGTGACTGTCTTCTTCCTTAACCCCTCCCCCCCCCCCGATATTAGTACCAAAATACATGCCAAAATAACTAACTATACAGAATCCAACATTATGAACTATTTTAACTTCAACAAATAAAACTAGGCTCGAGCCAGTATTATAGGATTAGTAGAAATGAAAGAGAGAATAAAGTAAACTTACATATGTGATGCAAGACGTGTTAAACACTGACGTCCACTACCACCCATACCAAGAAGTAGAGCATTACCCTGTGGCTGACGTATAATACGCGCTATTCGGCAGACATGTTGTATTGCGTACACGAATAAAATTAAATCCATTTTAGCTGTATTAATTTGATTATAGTCATCAAGATTTTCTTCGATTACCTGTAACACCTAAGACACACACACACACACGCAAATAGGTAAACAATTAAAAACAAAAAGAAACTATTGAAATGGTACACTCTGACTAGTGGATATAAGAAAAGAGACTTGATTAGGACTATGAGATTTGGATTCGGTTTGTTGACTGCATTCAGAATTCAGACAGAAAGTGACTCGAATTTTGTACACTTGCTGATAAAAAGACCCGTGTGACACAGAAGCCAGTAATATGTAATGCAGGATTCGTTGGTTTACACTGATAATCCAACAAGAGCCAACTAGTAATATTCTGCATGAATCTGTAGAGACACATTACCTTGATAATAGCGCTGAGCAGACAAGGAGACAAGATATACGTATTTAAGTCGACTGCTACAAACAAAGGTACACTGGGACACTGAGAAACCTCTCCTCTCCAAATTTTCATACGAGTAGACACTCATCTTCATTTCGGGCTAATGAGTTAAATGGGCTACGAGCCAGTTAATCAGTTATTTTTCAAATATTGACCAGGGTTAATCAGTCTGTCAAAGCTGCTAAACAAAGCAATTTAATATTTTTTTGGTAGGCGATATTGGATGCAGCTTTGATGACTAGTGAATAATGCGAATAAGAAACCGACTAAGTCCTGAGAAATGGCCAGTTCGGTGGAGCAGAAATGCTAACTCATTGAAATTGTCTATAGTGAGATGTCATGTAATAAGGCGTTTTGTAGCCGTACTTACAAGCGTTGTTTTCATTATTACATTGCTGTTATACGCCATATTTTCAGATATGACACTCACTATTTTAAATACAAAGCTTTGACTTAACCAGCATGACAATAGTGAGTTGTTGTCATGAGTTGTAAATCACTTGGTGTACAGATGAAGGGCTAATTGTTAGATAGTTGAGTAACTGGTTGGCCCATGCAAGGACTGACTCGAAATCAAGCTCATATTTGCTACCAACAAAATATTAGGCCCCGTCACCTTAGAAAAACCGAAAGATGCCTTGAATGCAGAGAAAAACAAGTCATACGTTGACTGGATTGCAACATTACGCACCATCGTCGAACAGAGCCTTTAACGACGGTCAACTCTTTGTCTCAACTTTAACCATCTCGAAAAGACTTTCAATAGCATCAACAGCAAGTAATTCGGCAACTGTTTCAGCACTAGTGAGTTCAGTGCTTAAAACGAATACGATAATAATGCTATACGCCGACTAATCCACAACGAAAATTTCACCTAAGCCTTTGAATTAAACGCAGGAGTAAGACATATCTGCCTACTATTACTAGTGATACCCTTGATTGTGTTGGACTGGATCATTCAGTAGACTTTAGCGAGTGGGAAACCTGACGAATCTTGTACGTACAAATACACTCTAGAATAGCTGGATTTCACAAATGATCTGTGCCTTGTGTCGCCAAAACTCAGAGATACTGAGGTGAAAACCGACATGTTGGTAGCAGAAGCAATGAAGACAGAACTTTAGGTGAACATACAGGAACGAGAGGTTGTAAACATACTTGATAAACAACAACATACACAAATTTTCATGAATGAGAGATATCGAATGGAACTCACTACTTTCATTACTTATCTGGAAGAGGCATAGTCAAGGATATCAGCGTCAACCGGTATCGGGTTGGGAAAGCAAGACAGGAGTACATTACTCTGAAGCCAGTATGAAAATCTATATTACTCAGCACAGAGAAAATAATTTGAGCTCTCAACATCAATGTCAAACCAGTGCTTCAGTATGCCTCAGAGACTTGGTGTATGCGTCATCAAAAGCATTTCTAACAGGCTGCAGATTTTTATCAATGGACTTTTCTCAATCCTGAAGACCAGATGCCTAGGCAGTCGGAAAGTATAAGCGAAAAAACTCCCGCAGATAGGGCACGAGCCTATAATTCATTACCCAACCAACGAATATGCAGAAGGAGGAGTAAATGAATTAGACATAATCTGAAGAGAACGGCGAGTAACATCATACGTCAGGCTTTCGAGTAGAAGGTGAATGGAAAGGGACTAGATGAATGTGGGTCAGAGGATGACATGAAGGAAATCATATTAGAAGCCAGTGAAAGATTGTGGTCAGTTTTGAAGGTAGTTAGAAAAAATGGCAGAGAACAGGATGCAATGGAGATGTGCTGTTTACGCCCTACATTCCACTCGGAACCAAGGGACGAATAACAATGATAAATTAATAATAAGTTGACCATCATTGCTCGTTTCGTTTTCTGTACATTGCTATAAAATACTCTAATTGTCTTCTAAAAGTGATGGTAAAATACTAGCTTAGATAAGGGGTGGAAAAACAACTTACTTTTGCATGGTCGGTCATTTCTGTGTACTTCCAGCCATCATTTGCAGCTGCAGACAAGAAGTCGCCATATAATAATGGAGTGGTCTTCACATAGTCGTTGACATTTAAGTTGAATGTTTCTTTCGATTTTTTGTCAATAAGATCATTGAACCAATCACGATCTTTGTCGTCAACCAATCTATCTTGAAACACACGACATGATTCGTGATACCATAAACGTAATAACTGTTCAAGACTTCCAGTTAAACTATCCGGTTCCAACATAAGCATACCTTGAAATACTTTAGATAAATCTCGTAGGTTAAAAGTATAATGACTTTTAGCTGGTGTAGGTAAAAGTTGAGTTTGAATTGTTTTATAGACTTGAATCGAAGCTTTGACTAAATCATCAGCGTAGGTCAAAAGTTTTGCTGCTGGCTTATCTGTACCTAAACGACTGAGCCAGGATTTCACTATTACACCAAATATCAGTTGCATGCTCAATTCATCTAGTTCATTATACGCCAAAAAGTTGAAGTGTCGCATCAGTCTAGGAGTGACTGGATTACGCCCTCCACCAGGTGGACCCATTGCACATATGAAGTTGACATCAACTAATTTACGGAATTCACCAATCAACTTGAGATCATACCAACCATCGAAATCCATCCATTGGCGTATTAATTCAATCGGTGGTTGTGCACCGAAGACTTCTAACGCTGGCATATTTAAATCGTCGATGAAAAAGACAATATAACGTCCCATAGGTGGACCGTATACATGCTTCCGGCGTTTATCTAATTTACTATCTATTAGGTCTTGTGTTTGCTTGGCTGTTGTCTTTGCACTGAATATTATAAATTCTGGTATGTATTCTTTAGGCATATAACGCGTTAATTTGTGTAATATTGTCATCGACTTGCCAGTCCCAGTCGGACCGACACACAGCACTGGCTTTTTAGCTAATAGAAGCATTTCAATAATATGACTTGATCTAACATTATCTATTGTTGGGACAATAATATCTGAATAACGGACTTCTGGTGCTATTTTAAATTCTGGCATATCCGCCATCCAATGAACCCAATGCATCTATAAATTATAAGCATATATACATAAAATGCAGAGTTAGTAATTTGTCATTCTATACAAAATTATAAACGTGAGTAGGTCTCATTATAGAAGATTTGATCTAATAAAATAGTCTGACAAAAACAGAGTAAGTAGATGACTAACGAGTCTGAGATGAGCAAAATGAACCTGACAGTTTCGTTACAGTATCTACAGGACCATGACTAACAAGCTTCATACATTTATCAACAACTGCCTTCGCTGGCTACATACCGAAGATCAAATGGCTAGACAGAAAGAATTAGCAACAAGAAATTCTTGTGATGGACAAACCAGCCAAGAGCTGATTGCTCAACAAATATGTAGTAGTAAATGGAGATGTATGGGGCATACTCTGAGGAGACCGTTGAATGACACTGAGCGTCAGGTCATAGCTCAAGTGGAATCTCAATGGGAAATGATGAGTGAGTCGTCCGAGAGTGTCGTGGAGGAGATGAGAGATTATGAACAACGCTTAATTTGTCACTAGTAATGCCTGTTGGAAAGAAGAGGGTCAAGTAGATATGACTGGACAGTCTGTTCAGCGTTTTACTGAAGTAATTAGGATAAACCAACAGAGATGAGCACATTAAAGAGACTGAGACTATCGGGAAGTTGAACTGTTAATTCAGTTTTTGATGAAAAGAATGAGCATTCTGTCTCTGGTCGTGTCTGTTACACATTTTCACTTTTGACTTTTTCCATTACAACCTATCAGATAGATGACTGTGGCTGCTGTTTAACATATTTCATTTTAGAACTTTAATTATTTTGCAAATTATTTTGAAACTTCAACAAGGATAATGAATGAGAATTCGTTGTATCCAAAAGTCTCTATAGCTTTTGCCGTTATCAGTTTTATCAAATACTTCTAATAGTTTTGATGAAATATATTATAGGCGAATAATTTATCTAATTTGATTTTTACTGAAAATCGGTCAAACAGGTTCACCTAAAAAATTCCCTAGAGGAGATCAAAAGATAAATAGGCTTAGGAGAGTTAAATTGACGAAATGAAACGAGTTGCCGGAATGCTTGACCTATCAACCTGCTTAACAGGTGATCATCAATCAACTTTTATCCATATGTGATATGCATAGATCACTTTCACTATTTCTCATTGAAAGTGAAAGGATATCATTTAAATGTCAGAGAAACGCAACTAAAAATGAGTATAATTATTATCCACACTGATTGGCATAACAACCGCTTCATCGACATTTAAGTTTACTCGGCTAACTGATAGATTACTCATACAGAAACATAAACGTCAGAGATGGAGTGATTAGTAGTAACATCCACAACATATCTATTATTGTCACAGTGACTATCAAGAATAGCGGATTGATTTCCAGTTAGCTGACTTATAACAGCAGTTAATCTGCAGAGACATTTATCTCATCTTCTTAGTAGGCAAGTTCAGTGCTGGTTATATTGAACGGTTTAGTTTAGACACTGTTAGACGCGTTGTTTAGCCCCAAAATGCTAAAAGTTTTGCATATTTCACACTGTAAATGTGTATTTTTTTATTATTGCTCCCTTGGGTTCCTAGTAGAACATAGGGCTTCAACTGCACGTCTCCATTTTCTTCTGTCTTCTGCTATACTTTTCGCCTGCATCCATGTTAGTCCATATTCTTTCAACTCCTCTTCACACGATCTCCTCCATGTCACCCTTAGACATCCCACACGCCACTTCCCTTTCGGGTTCCACTCGAGGGCTTGACGCGCGATGTCACCCAGCGGTCTCCTCAGCGAGTGTCCGATCCATCTCCACTTTCTCCTGCATATTTGTTGGTTGGCGATTGGTTCTTGCTTTGTTTGTTCCCATAATTCCTTGTTGGTGATTCTTTCCGGCCATCTGATCTTCAGTATTGAGCGAAGACAGTTGTTGATAAAGGTCTGCAGCCTTTTGGAAATATTCTTTGTGACCCGCCAAGTTTCTGATCCGTATAGAAGAACTGACTTTACGTTTGTATTGAAAATCCGACCGAATTTTGTTGGTGATGCTGAGTGACGAAGATTTCCAGATTGATTTCAGGCTGATGAATGTGTTTCTCGCCTTCCCACTTCTCGCTCGATTTGACATCCTCGTCCGTTCCGACTTCCTGTAGTTGAGACGATGCTCCCTAGATAAGTGAATGAAGTAACCTCTTTCAAATCCCTACCGTTGATGGTGACTGACGCTGGATGTTGCTGCTGCTGTTGTTGTTGGCTGGTTATTTTCATAACCTCCGTCTTGTCTATGTTCACTTGGAGTCCTGTCTTCGCCGGCTGCTTCTTCGACCAGTTTGTCGTCTTTCGCTTGTAAGTCTTCGATTGTGTGTGACATCAAACATAAATCATCCGCGAAATCCAGGTCTTCTAGGTTCTTCACGTCAGTCCAGGATATTCCTGTCTTCTCGTTTCCCACTGACTGTCTGACGAATAATCCAGTCAGTTCACCACAATTAGGAATATCATTGGTGATAGTAAGCACCCTTGTCTGACTCCTGTGTTTACTCCAAACGCCTCACTGAGTGAGTTTTCCGTTATGGATCACTTGACATGTTCCGTTGTCGTACAGCTGTTGAATAAGGTTGATGAATATTTGGGGTACGCCATAGTACTCGAGTAATTTCCAAATTACTTCACGGTCAATGCTGTCGAAGGCCTTCTCAAAGTCTATAAAGTTGAGGAAGAGGTTTGATTGCCATTCCATGCTTTTTTCGATGATGACGCCTAGAGTTGCAATTTGGTCAGAACGAATTTTCCTGACTTTCCCGAATGCAGCCAGCTTGTTCTGGTCGGAGTTCTGTCTCCAGTGCGTCCTTTAATCTCTCCAGGATGATGCGACTCAGGATTTTACTTAGCGTCGATAGAAGCATGATTCCTCGCCAGTTCTTGCAGAGTCCTAAGTCGTCCTTCTTTGGTAGTTTCACGAGGTAACCTTTCCTCCAGTCAGTAGGCACCTTTCCCTCCTTCCAGACCTTTTGCAATAATGGAGTCTGCATGTCTGCTGTAGTCTCTGGGTCCGCTTTCAGTGCTTCAGGGGGTATTCCATCTGGTCCGGCTGCTTTTCCAGCTTTCAGAAGCTTGATTGCGTCCAAGACTTCAGCTGTCGTTAAAGGATTGGTGTCAACTTGCAGTTTTGTGTGCGCTGTTGTTGGTATTTCTGGACGGTTCGCAGGTGATGGTCGGTTCGAGAGACCTTTGAAGTGATCCGCCCATTGTTTAATCTGTTTTTCTTCCTTGGCAATCGGGTTCCCTTGGCTGTCTTTTATAGGTTTCGCTTGTGTTGGTCTCTTCCCGGATAGAGATTTGGTTATCTGATATAGTGTCCTCAGGTCCCTTTTGCCTGCTACCTTCTCAGCTTCAGTGGCGAGGTTGTCGTAGAATCGTCTTTTGTCCTTCCTAGCAATCTTCTTCACTTCTTTGTCCAGTGCACAGCTGTGTAAGTTGAGCTCGTCGACTCCTTCTCCTGTCCGTCCTTGCATTGAATCATTTTCTCTTTCACCATTCTCCTCTCTTCTATTAGCTTCCAAGTGTCCGTTGAGAGCCATTCCTTGTCTTGCCTCTTCTTTCTTCCTTGAACCGTTGAACACGTTTCGTTGAGAATCGCCTTCAGAGACTTCCAATGTTCTTCCACGCGTGATTCTTCAGTGATGTCGCGTAGTGTTTCCTGCTTTGCTCTGACAGTTGCAGTGAAGGTGTCTTTTGTGGTTTTGTCCTTCAGTTTCTGAGTTTTGAACTTGCATTGTGGTCTATCTCCAGCTATCCTCGAGGCTTTTAGTTTCACCTTGAAAGTCCCTTGTACAAGATAGTGGTCTGAAACCACATCTGCTCCTCTCCTTGACCTTGTGTCTAGTAGGCTCCGTCTCCACTTTCTTGAAATTGAGATGAAGTCTATTTGGTTCTTGGTGTTTCCATCTGGTGAAATCCATGTCGTCTTGTGTATATCCTTGTGTTTGAACACACTACCACCAATCACCAAATCATTGAAGGCGCAGAATTCTGAGAAGAGTCCACCATTGTCGTTCATTTCGCCGAGGGCCTCACGACCCATGGTGAGTTCTCTTCCTGTGTTGTCTCCTCCCAGCTTCGCATTCATGTCGCCCATCAGGATTTTGATATCGCCATTTGGGACGTTGTCCATTATTGCTTGTAGTTGTCTGTAGAACGCCTCCTTCTTCTCTTGTTCTTAGACGTTTGTAGGCGCATAGCAATGACATTGAATGACTGTAATTTTCCTTCCTTTTGAGTTGAACCTGGCTGTCATTATCCTGGAGGAGATTGATTCCCACTGCATGAGAGCTTTGGTTGGTGTTGGTGACATGATGATGGCCACTCCCTCGGTGTGCTCGTGATTATCCTATGGGTGATCGGAATAGATTATTGTCTCTCTCCAGTTGATAGTTGGCACCTTCCACATCCGTTGCATCTGCTCTCGCAGATTCCCAACACTTCTATTCTGTACCTTCTCATTTCAGTGACTATCTGGGCAGCCTTTCCAGTTTCGTACATTGTGCAAACATTCCAGGTACCCATGCTTACTTTTGCTTTCATCGAAAGAAGGCACATCGGCTGACTGGCTTCCCGAAGGCTTTGACCGGCCTGCGTCATTTCACTTCCCCGATTCCGGCGAAAAGTAAGGCTATTGCTTATATTTTTAGAATTTTTAATATATTAATTCGTTGAAGTTTCTGTAGCGATTTGGTTGATTTACAGGGGTGAAGTTGCTAGCACCACGCCCCAACCCTCCCTCTTTACCCCGGCATGGGACTGGCGAGAAAACTAGTAAGCTAGTAGCCTAGCAAGCTAGTATCTGGCGAGGTTCTGTGAATGTATAGCAAGAGTATATAAATTACTGTTGTTGTTGTAAAGTTTGATTATCACCTTTCTGTTGGCAAAATTGTCTTCATCATCATCGTCTCTCGCCTTGAGTGACACAAGACCATCATCTTCAAAACGATAATCGTAGACTAATCCTTCTTCAGGGAATGGTAGATAACACTATACAAAGGAAAAATAGATGAGAAAATATTCTGAGAAAAAAAAGTTTATAGTTAAATACTTTGCAGCCAACATCAGATTAATCACAGAACAGTGTAGTGAACTTGGCTAGGCTTTGTAACTGAGCCAACTAGGTTAGAGAACACACTACTTCTAAACCGGAGTCAATTACAGTAGCTAGCTATAGCTCTTTTCCATCTCATTCCAAGAATGAAAATTATTCATTTAATTCATGGAGATCTTTTTAGACCTTTTGTCTTTCACATAGTTTTTCTTGAGATAGGCAACCTGAATTCACTAAGAATCAAATGCATTACTGAAAAGGAGTAAAAATTCTTCGTTCACTCCGTTGTCATTTAGGTGTAGAATAATAATAATAATGGTAGTATATATTTTATGATAAACGGGTGTTTTCAAGAAATGCAAGCTATTTTTACAGATACGATCAGTTATGTTATAAGTTACAATTGTGAAGTTGTATTATAAATAAATACTTTTTCATTGGTATAAGAGTATATTCCACAACTGTAATCCAGGTTGTGTCGTGGGGGAAGGTAAGGCGTAATTCACGAAGGAATTGTTAGATACGTGACCAATAATGTTTGCAGATCATTTGTCACTGTAAATAGTCAAATGTCCACACACTTCATTCTCATTGAAAAAGTCAAGTGGAAGCTAAAGTGGTGAGACAAAAAAGAAGACAAACGAGAGCAACGCAAAAGAAAGTTTAGAGGGTTGAGGGAATTATCTTACACCGCCTCTAATTTATTAGTTCTCGCGTACCAACAACAAAGCAAAAGCCAATATTTGATCATCCAAACTAAGTGATATATTTCGGGACCAAAACAAGCCGTTAGACGAATGCTTAGCTAGCTAGTGATCGTGCACGTGACACGACGGGGTAGCAAATGGCGGGGATGCCTGACCGGAAGCCTTCAGCTAAACAAGTCGACTTAAACAGTGGTGGTCAGCATCCAATGGTGAGTGATTGCTGTGGTCAATAATTTTGGGGAATTATTTACCGCTACAGCTCACTCCCCCCCTAGTGGGGTGGTGAGGACCCTAAGACAGAACCAGCCGGAAGTAAAAAATACTGGATGGTTCCCTTTCGGGTGAAAAAAATCCTCCGAGCGGCTAGGTGGATTGCCTACTGGTTTGTCTGCCTATGCTAATAGGGTGTTTGTACATAGCTTCCTTGTTGTTGTTCGTTGGATCCCGTGCTTCGTTTGTTTCCTGTTCAGTGCCCATCACACCTGGAAAAGAAAACAAGAACGCTGAGGACCATGTCGAGGAAAATGTACCAAATCAGCTTTTTTTGTTTTAAAAAAAATGATGTGCATTTACTATACAGTAAAATAATGCTAAGTTCAGAACATCGAAAAAAAATACATCTAATTAATTTTTTTTGTGCATGTTACATGAACTGTTGAAAAAAAATTTACTTCTGTTCAGTGGTACTGTATATATAAAAAAAATTGACACGTCAAAAAAAAATAGTTAGTACCACAAACGAATGAGTTGCGTGAATCACACGACTTCGTTATGTCATATAAGTGTGCAGATATTCTGGGAACCTCACGGTGCGTCCAGAACGGGTTTTCTTGGGAGGCTCGATAGAAGGTTCGGTAGCTGTCGCTGTGCTAGTGACTTCATCGATGTCTAAACGATCTTCTGTTACTTGTGGATTTCGGGGTACGTTGAGCTCTATGCTAATAGGATTACCCTCCAAGTAAGCCGGTGTCAGACGGTCAATGCTGACGGTGTCCTCGCGGCCTTTTTTGTCCAAGACAAAGAATTTATCAGAACGTTTAATTACTTTATAAGGTCCGTCATATGGAGGTTCCAAGGGTCTGCGCACAGAGTCACAACGAACAAATACATGTGAAGAAGTTTTTAAACACGGATGAACGAAAACATCAATGGACTGTGGACGAAGGGGAGCAGGTTTAACTGAACGCATTGCGTTTGTAAGCCTGCTGACGTATGAAGCGTGATCTACCACTGGTGGGAAGCTCGAGGGAGAAACAAATTCACCAGGCAGTCACAGTGTCGTGCCATATACTAGCTCGGCGCTAGTACAACCAGCATCGGTTTTCAGGGCGTTTCGTATCCCTAGGAGAACTAACGGGAGGGATTCAGTCCAATGGGTGTTGTTTGCAGCTGACAGACAAGCTTTCAGCTGTCTGTGTAGACGTTCTACCATACCATTAGCTTGAGGATGGTAGGCTGTTGTTCGAAAACGCATGCAACCTATAATTTTAGACAGGGCGAAGAATAAGCCACTTTCGAATTGCCGCCCGCGATCAGTTGTTATGGAAGATGGGCATCCAAAGTTAGCGATCCATCTTTCTACGAAGACGCATGCGACTGTTTCAGCAGATACGTCCTTGAGGGGTACTGCTTCCGGCCATCGCGTGAATCGATCGATGCAAGTTAAAATATAAGTATATCCATGGGATTCAGGAAGGGGTCCAACCAAATCTATATGGATGTGTTCAAAACGGGCGTCAGGGAGAAGAAAGGTGCCAAGTGGGCTTTTGGTGTGTCTTATCACCTTGCACTTTTGACAAGCTAAGCACGTGTGTGCCCATTCCCTTACTTCTTTATTAGTGCCAGGCCAACAAAAACGACTAGTTACGAGCTTGACAGTAGTTCGAATACCTGGGTGAGATAAGCCATGCAACGTATTGAAGACGTTACGGCGATAACTTTTAGGCACGACGGGGCGAGGAGTACTCGTGGAAATGTCGCATAGAATAGTATCTCTTCCCATACCTAACGGTTTCTCAGCTAGTTGTAGGGTTGTCTTCGACAACTCATGTTGAAGCTCGGTATCTTCTTTTTGAAGACGAGCCAGTTTTACAAGGTCTATGCCGTCGATTTGGGTGAGGGAACAAACGCGCGACAAGGCATCTGCCACAGTGTTGTTTATTCCGGATACATGGCGAATATCTGATGTAAACTGTGAAACGTAATCCAGTTGTCGTGATTCCCTGGGTGAATACTTATCTGAAGGTGAGTTCAGAGAGTACGTCAGAGGTTTGTGATCAGTAAAAAATATGAATTCACGACCCTCTACAGAATGTCTAAAATGTCGTATAGCACAGTACATAGCCAGAAGTTCTCTACCGAATGTGCTGTACTTCGTTTCAGCTAATTGAAGGCGCCTGGAGAAAAAGGCAGAGTGCCATTGGTAAGTCACTACTGGAAAATATGTCACCAACATATATGAAACGGGGATTATGTCATAGCGGAACACAGGGTTCAGGATATCGTCACGGACAGGTGCCTGGACGTATTGCTTCGAACCGCAGCAAGCAATGGTATAAGGTATTTAGCCGGATCATCGGGGGACAGAACCATTTAAGCAGTTAATTTCTTGAAGGCTTAAGTCCCCTACAATTATTTTACAAGTAGTACTAAACGGGGAGACGTTGTCAAACGGTTTAGTCATCAATGCATCAGTTTCGTAGGTTGAGCATGGTACCCGATAAACACGGTCGATGAGATTTTGGCATTTATCTGCATGTAAGATGACCCAGATGGAATGAGATACCAGTCTCAGTATTTCATTTTCGACCTTACTGACTACAAAGAAGTTACGAATGTAAATGAGGCATTCAACAATCCTCTTGAAGTCTCTATCTGCACAGTACAGAGTGTAATCACGTATGCCTGAATGCACGTCATGGAGAGGAAATGAGCACGATAATTCAATTATCAGTACTACAGTAAATGTGGAGACTGATATAAGTGTTCTTAGTTCAGATATTTTGTTCATTAAGGAGCGTGTATCAACTAATAAAAGCGTGAATAAGTCACGGTAAATTACATACTGACTGAAAATATTACCATTACATAATTCTGTGTGCGTGACTGCACTGACAGAGTTTATAGTTGAAAAGAGGCTTGAGTAGGATGTTCATACATGGTCGGGAAGTTGTATCGGTTATAAAAACCAAAATATCCAGAAGATGGAGCATGTTGAAATGCACTATTCATATGTGTGTTTGTCTTGGACGGGTTTCTTTGCACTTAGTGTAGGCTTGCTGATACGCTTATTCTCGGTGTTCTTGTGGGATGAAAACTGTTCTTCCTCGTTATAGATGCAATCCTGAGAAACTCGTTCATCGTAGTGTGACTACCACTTTTCGAGGAAGTTTTCTTAGGTCTACTACCTACAACGGTTCTGGCTATCTTAGTACTTTTCCGGACAGATTTGAATACAGCGATACTGATATACAAATCATCATCTAGTTACATTGACAAGCATGCAGCTTGTGCAGTTCGCCCGATGTTACTGTCAGTACTAGCTGACCGTCCCCATACACAACACTTTTGATGAGTTTAAGCCTGAGGAGGTGACAAGATTATCGCTACCCATTATTCCGCATTGACGCAGTGTTTTGTTCTGAGCTATAGTAATATAATTAGAACTCCTGTTTGATCTTTGATGATCTTGAAATTTAGTAGAATCACTGGGGTCGAGGAAGTTACCAAACCGAGAAACTAGTGGGCAGTTCGACTAGATCGACATCCGATCAAGCTGTTTCCATTCATATGGTAAGTAGACTGTGTCACAGCAATTCAAGATCTCACTTTTGACAGATTTAAGAGACACTGAGTCTGGAATATTGCACATTGTAACCTGTTGAGATGGAGCCAACGTTTCTTCACTTCCATGGTCAAGCAGTCAACCAGGTTATCCGCTTTAGTTAGGGAATTATTTACCGCTACAGCTCACTCCCCCCCTAGTGGGGTGGTGAGGACCCTAAGACAGAACCAGCCGGAAGTAAAAAATACTGGATGGTTCCCTTTCGGGTGAAAAAAGTCCTCCGAGCGGCTAGGTGGATTGCCTACTGGTTTGTCTGCCTATGCTAATAGGGTGTTTGTACATAGCTTCCTTGTTGTTGTTCGTTGGATCCCGTGCTTCGTTTGTTTCCTGTTCAGTGCCCATCACACCTGGAAAAGAAAACAAGAACGCTGAGGACCATGTCGAGGAAAATGTACCAAATCAGCTTTTTTTGTTTTAAAAAAATGATGTGCATTTACTATACAGTAAAATAATGCTAAGTTCAGAACATCGAAAAAAAATACATCTAATTAATTTTTTTTGTGCATGTTACATGAACTGTTGAAAAAAAATTTACTTCTGTTCAGTGGTACTGTATATATAAAAAAAATTGACACGTCAAAAAAAAATAGTTAGTACCACAAACGAATGAGTTGCGTGAATCACACGACTTCGTTATGTCATATAAGTGTGCAGATATTCTGGGAACCTCACGGTGCGTCCAGAACGGGTTTTCTTGGGAGGCTCGATAGAAGGTTCGGTAGCTGTCGCTGTGCTAGTGACTTCATCGATGTCTAAACGATCTTCTGTTACTTGTGGATTTCGGGGTACGTTGAGCTCTATGCTAATAGGATTACCCTCCAAGTAAGCCGGTGTCAGACGGTCAATGCTGACGGTGTCCTCGCGGCCTTTTTTGTCCAAGACAAAGAATTTATCAGAACGTTTAATTACTTTATAAGGTCCGTCATATGGAGGTTCCAAGGGTCTGCGCACAGAGTCACAACGAACAAATACATGTGAAGAAGTTTTTAAACACGGATGAACGAAAACATCAATGGACTGTGGACGAAGGGGAGCAGGTTTAACTGAACGCATTGCGTTTGTAAGCCTGCTGACGTATGAAGCGTGATCTACCACTGGTGGGAAGCTCGAGGGAGAAACAAATTCACCAGGCAGTCACAGTGTCGTGCCATATACTAGCTCGGAGCTAGTACAACCAGCATCGGTTTTCAGGGCGTTTCGTATCCCTAGGAGAACTAACGGGAGGGATTCAGTCCAATGGGTGTTGTTTGCAGCTGACAGACAAGCTTTCAGCTGTCTGTGTAGACGTTCTACCATACCATTAGCTTGAGGATGGTAGGCTGTTGTTCGAAAACGCATGCAACCTATAATTTTAGACAGGGCGAAGAATAAGCCACTTTCGAATTGCCGCCCGCGATCAGTTGTTATGGAAGATGGGCATCCAAAGTTAGCGATCCATCTTTCTACGAAGACGCGTGCGACTGTTTCAGCAGATACGTCCTTGAGGGGTACTGCTTCCGGCCATCGCGTGAATCGATCGATGCAAGTTAAAATATAAGTATATCCATGGGATTCAGGAAGGGGTCCAACCAAATCTATATGGATGTGTTCAAAACGGGCGTCAGGGAGAAGAAAGGTGCCAAGTGGGCTTTTGGTGTGTCTTATCACCTTGCACTTTTGACAAGCTAAGCACGTGTGTGCCCATTCCCTTACTTCTTTATTAGTGCCAGGCCAACAAAAACGACTAGTTACGAGCTTGACAGTAGTTCGAATACCTGGGTGAGATAAGCCATGCAACGTATTGAAGACGTTACGGCGATAACTTTTAGGCACGATGGGGCGAGGAGTACTCGTGGAAATGTCGCATAGAATAGTATCTCTTCCCATACCTAACGGTTTCTCAGCTAGTTGTAGGGTTGTCTTCGACAACTCATGTTGAAGCTCGGTATCTTCTTTTTGAAGACGAGCCAGTTTTACAAGGTCTATGCCGTCGATTTGGGTGAGGGAACAAACGCGCGACAAGGCATCTGCCACAGTGTTGTTTATTCCGGATACATGGCGAATATCTGATGTAAACTGTGAAACGTAATCCAGTTGTCGTGATTCCCTGGGTGAATACTTATCTGAAGGTGAGTTCAGAGAGTACGTCAGAGGTTTGTGATCCGTAAAAAATATGAATTCACGATCCTCTACAGAATGTCTAAAATGTCGTATAGCACAGTACATAGCCAGACGTTCTCTACCGAATGTGCTGTACTTCGTTTCAGCTAATTGAAGGCGCCTGGAGAAAAAGGAAGCGTGCCATTGGTAAGTCACTACTGGAAAATATGTCACCAACATATATGAAACGGGGATTATGTCATAGCGGAACACAGGGTTCAGGATATCGTCACGGACAGGTGCCTGGACGTATTGCTTCGAACCGCAGCAAGCAATGGTATAAGGTATTTAGCCGGATCATCGGGGGACAGAACCATTTAAGCAGTTAATTTCTTGAAGGCTTAAGTCCCCTACAATTATTTTACAAGTAGTACTAAACGGGGAGACGTTGTCAAACGGTTTAGTCATCAATGCATCAGTTTCGTAGGTTGAGCATGGTACCCGATAAACACAGTCGATGAGATTTTGGCATTTATCTACATGTAAGATGACCCAGATGGAATGAGATACCAATCTCAGTATTTCATTTTCGACCTTACTGACTACAAAGAAGTTACGAATGTAAATGAGGCATTCAACAATCCTCTTGAAGTCTCTATCTGCACAGTACAGAGTGTAATCACGTATGCCTGAATGCACGTCATGGAGAGGAAATGAGCACGATAATTCAATTATCAGTACTACAGTAAATGTGGAGACTGATATAAGTGTTCTTAGTTCAGATATTTTGTTCATTAAGGAGCGTGTATCAACTAATAAAAGCGTGAATAAGTCACGGTAAATTACATACTGACTGAAAATATTACCATCACATAATTCTGTGTGCGTGACTGCACTGACAGAGTTTATAGTTGAAAAGAGGCTTGAGTAGGATGTTCATACATGGTCGGGAAGTTGTATCGGTTATAAAAACCAAAATATCCAGAAGATGGAGCATGTTGAAATGCACTATTCATATGTGTGTTTGTCTTGGACGGGTTTCTTTGCACTTAGTGCAGGCTTGCTGATACGCTTATTCTCGGTGTTCTTGTGGGATGAAAACTGTTCTTCCTCGTTATAGATGCAATCCTGAGAAACTCGTTCATCGTAGTGTGACTACCACTTTTCGAGGAAGTTTTCTTAGGTCTACTACCTACAACGGTTCTGGCTATCTTAGTACTTTTCCGGACAGATTTGAATACAGCGATACTGATATATAAATCATCATCTAGTTACATTGACAAGCATGCAGCTTGTGCAGTTCGCCCGATGTTACTGTCAGTACTAGCTGACCGTCCCCATACACAACACTTTTGATGAGTTTAAGCCTGAGGAGGTGACAAGATTATCGCTACCCATTATTCCGCATTGACGCAGTGTTTTATTCTGAGCTATAGTAATATAATTAGAACTCCTGTTTGATCTTTGATGATCTTGAAATTTAGTAGAATCACTGGGGTCGAGGAAGTTACCAAACCGAGAAACTAGTGGGCAGTTCGACTAGATCGACATCCGATCAAGCTGTTTCCATTCATATGGTAAGTAGACTGTGTCACAGCAATTCAAGATCTCACTTTTGACAGATTTAAGAGACACTGAGTCTGGAATATTGCACATTGTAGCCTGTTGAGATGGAGCCAACGTTTCTTCACTTCCATGGTCAAGCAGTCAACCAGGTTATCCGCTTTAGTTAGGCTATCTAGAAAAACTTTGGAGTGTCCCTCCAAGAGACAGGCTTGCGCTTCCAAATGAGCAACCTTTTTCTCATTTACACCCAATGAAGTCTTCACATGATCATATCACAGTGGTTTTTCGTGATAATTGAGACTGGACGCAATGTGTAACCAAATATCTGGTTTGAGGATTTTATCATGTGCTGATGTATAAATCAGCATCTAGTTACATGGAAGTGAGGAAACCTTGTCTCCATCTCAACAGGCTACAATGTGAAATATTCCTGACTCAGTGTCTCTTAAATCTGTCAAAAGTGAGATCTTGAATTGCTGTGACACAGTCTACTTACCATATGAATGGAAACAGCTTGATCGGATGTCGATCTAGTCGAACTGCCCACTAGTTTCTCGGTTTGGTAATCTCCAGTGATTCTACTAAATTTCAAGATCATCAAAGATCAAACAGGAGTTCTAATTATATTACTATAGCTCAGAAAAAACACTGCGTCAATGCGGAATAATGGGTAGCGATAATCTTGTCACCTCCTCAGGCTTAAACTCATCAAAAGTGTTGTGTATGGGTGTGAAGTTGGACGAGTATCTGTAGATTTCCGCGGAACATTAGAAGAAGGTGGGTCAGGAGTGGATGTGAGATTTTTGCTCTTTCGTAATGCACGAATATCAGAGCTTCTGGAAGGTGTTGATTCGACCAGGTGTGTGTCTTTCTGCAGATTAATCAACCGTTGATATTCATCAGCTATGTCATGTAATGTTAACTTGGGATTTTGTTCTAGCTGATTGAGCAGTCGAGTTCGGATATCTGTGAAACGAGGAGATTGAAGACTGCATATGAAAACCAAGGCTTTGAATTGATCATCTGTTAAGGACCTGAGTCGAAATCTCTCACATTCTCGGTTGACTGTGCCAATGTGAGTAAGAAAATCATCATTTTCATTCATTGTCAGCTTGAGGCAACGATAACGTATGCTGAATAATGAGGAGTGGTCTCCGAAATGTTCACGCAGCAACTTTATTGTATCATCGAAACAATTGTCACGTGGTTTCTGTGGTAAAATTAGGTTGCAGTACCGTTCATATTCTGCCGGACCCAATTTACGTAGCAAAACTCGCACCTTCCAGGCATCGTCTTGTGAGGCGAGATCAACAGTGAATAAATCCTCATAACGTTGATACCATGTGTCAAAAGTGACATTAGCCTCTGGGTCATAATTGAACTGTGAAATGCTGTTCACAATGCCGTCGACAGAAGGTAGCATGGTATGATTGGGATTGCTTGAAGGTGAAGCTGGACCAGTCTGTTGGTTGACGAACATTTCCATTAATTTCAATTGTTGTTCAAATAATAATTCCAATTTAGAATAATCCATAGTAAATTGTTATGTTGCTGCTGCTGAGTAGTTAATAGTAGTTTTTCCCGTCGCCAAATTGTTATGTTCTAGTTTCCCCGTCGCCAAATTGTTATGTACTCGTCGCTAAATTATTGTTATGGACTGGTCGAGAAACTAATAGTCCTGACGCGAGAAGGCGGAAATCAGAAGACCACTAGGTTTGCGATGATACTTCTATTGTCCAAACACAAGGAGACGAAAATAATGGTCTCACACCAAAGTGGTAAGTAAGTAAGCAGTTGTAAAGTAAAGTAGTTCACACAAATTGTGAATGCGAATATATATAAATAATTCAGACAAGCGTGGGAAAAATCATTAGACAGTCTTAACATGAATGGCTAATTATAATGGAGTGTCGATCCAATTATACATAGCGAATATAGCAGACATGCCAACAGACATATATGGATATATGTCACCAAGCAACGGACTGTCAACAAACACTCATATTATATATAATATAATATAAGGAGAATACACATTATTAAAGGAGACAAGTCCATACAAGTGAAGTGGTCACAGACTAACCGAGCAAACAGAAAGATAGACCAACATGCACACACACATAAATATATATATGTGGATACATATCACCTCCCCTTTTGAGAAGATGAATGATTAGTAGGATGTTTACCTGGGGGTTTATCTGGGACCTTTGGGCTTGTTGTTGACGCCTGTCGTTTCGTCTGACTGTTGGGTTTGCGGCTTCGGCTTCGTCCGGGATTGTCTGGCATTTTATGCTTCTTGACTGCATTGAGTAGCGAATTTAGTGGGACATCAGCTAGATGCAAACGATCGAACCAATCAAGTCCCAAAAGATTTAAATCATTCTTGGTAACGTAACAAATTCCTGTGAATTTGGTATTGCGGAAGGAAACAAAACATTTGAGTTCACCAATAAGTTTGAGCCGCCCACCACAGGCGCTGACAAGAGACTGGGAAGTATTGGTGATAGGTGGTCTGCCAATATAATTCCAAAGTTTCTCTGATATAACAGTAATATCAGAGGCGGTATCTAGCTGCAGACGTGCATCATGACCATTCATCTGAAGGTCAATATATTTCCGCATAGCTGGTGTTGTGACTTGACAGGTTGCACGTAGACTCAGTGATCTTTTTGGAGATTTAGGACCGACATTTTGTTGAGCTTTTGCTGGATTATGACATCTGAGTTGGCGTGGCTGACAAAAACCATTTTTGTGACCAATGATCTTGCACTTGCTGCAACGATGATTTTTGTATGGACAAGACTTTACAAAGTGCCACGCGCCACAGTGCCAGCATGGTGATGGAGGGGTCTTCTTTATCGTATTTTGTGAAGTTGGACGAGTATCTGTAGATTTCCGCGGAACATTAGAAGAAGGTGGGTCAGGAGTGGATGTGAGATTTTTGCTCTTTCGTAATGCACGAATATCAGAGCTTCTGGAAGGTGTTGATTCGACCAGGTGTGTGTCTTTCTGCAGATTAATCAACCGTTGATATTCATCAGCTATGTCATGTAATGTTAACTTGGGATTTTGTTCTAGCTGATTGAGCAGTCGAGTTCGGATATCTGTGAAACGAGGAGATTGAAGACTGCATATGAAAACCAAGGCTTTGAATTGATCATCTGTTAAGGACCTGAGTCGAAATCTCTCACATTCTCGGTTGACTGTGCCAATGTGAGTAAGAAAATCATCATTTTCATTCATTGTCAGCTTGAGGCAACGATAACGTATGCTGAATAATGAGGAGTGGTCTCCGAAATGTTCACGCAGCAACTTTATTGTATCATCGAAACAATTGTCACGTGGTTTCTGTGGTAAAATTAGGTTGCAGTACCGTTCATATTCTGCCGGACCCAATTTACGTAGCAAAACTCGCACCTTCCAGGCATCGTCTTGTGAGGCGAGATCAACAGTGAATAAATCCTCATAACGTTGATACCATGTGTCAAAAGTGACATTAGCCTCTGGGTCATAATTGAACTGTGAAATGCTGTTCACAATGCCGTCGACAGAAGGTAGCATGGTATGATTGGGATTGCTTGAAGGTGAAGCTGGACCAGTCTGTTGGTTGACGAACATTTCCATTAATTTCAATTGTTGTTCAAATAATAATTCCAATTTAGAATAATCCATAGTAAATTGTTATGTTGCTGCTGCTGAGTAGTTAATAGTAGTTTTTCCCGTCGCCAAATTGTTATGTTCTAGTTTCCCCGTCGCCAAATTGTTATGTACTCGTCGCTAAATTATTGTTATGGACTGGTCGAGAAACTAATAGTCCTGACGCGAGAAGGCGGAAATCAGAAGACCACTAGGTTTGCGATGATACTTCTATTGTCCAAACACAAGGAGACGAAAATAATGGTCTCACACCAAAGTGGTAAGTAAGTAAGCAGTTGTAAAGTAAAGTAGTTCACACAAATTGTGAATGCGAATATATATAAATAATTCAGACAAGCGTGGGAAAAATCATTAGACAGTCTTAACATGAATGGCTAATTATAATGGAGTGTCGATCCAATTATACATAGCGAATATAGCAGACATGCCAACAGACATATATGGATATATGTCACCAAGCAACGGACTGTCAACAAACACTCATATTATATATAATATAATATAAGGAGAATACACATTATTAAAGGAGACAAGTCCATACAAATTCCATATAAATTCTTCTCAATATCTATGGACACCGGCACCTACTCTGGTGAGTGGAAAACTAGCTTCATAATCCCACACTACAAATCTGGTGATAAGGCAAACGTTCGCAATTACAGACCCATAAATATAACCCCAGTTATCTCGCGAATCATGGAGAAAGTTGTCAAAGATCAATTGTCAGACTACCTACTTAGGGAAGATCTTGTTACAAGGTCTCAACACGGATTACACAAAAATAGATCCTGCGTTACTTGCCACTTCGACTTTTCCGACTGCATCACTAGAGGTCGCGAAGCACCTAAGCTAATCGTTGTTCTCTACTTCGATATATCTAAGGCATTTGACGTAGTATCTCACAGCATTCACATTGAGAAGCTGTACTCTTGTGGAATTCGCAACCCATTACTCAACTGGTTAAATTTGTTTATAGCAACAGGGTAAAAAAACAAAGTTGAATATCTATTGTTTCAACCTAGGAAGATTGTCGATGTAGTTGAAGATTGAACGATCAATTCATGGTTGTTTGCCCAAACCCAACTTCCCCATAATTTTCGCGGAGGCATCAATACACCGGTCATCGTCTCATCGGTCGCTGTTCAGAAAGAACCTAGAAAAAACTGTCAGTAGTAATATCGTGATTTATTGTTGTAATATTTGTTCGTAGACCTTAGTCTGTAATGCTAACAAAGCTGGTTATATGTTGGTGTTAGAATAAAGAATTCTCGAGTCGCCAATCGGTGTTCTGGTTTCCGCGTCCGTTGGAACTAAGCGTTTCTGAAAGGCTTCGAGGGACAGCGAGAGGCCCGGAGTAGCAATAGCTGGGCATTAACGGTTTTTGAGACGTGATTGACACAGATGTCAAGTGGGGTTGTTCAAGGTACTATGCTAGGTCCACTTTTATTTACAGTCTACATGAACATGATTTCCAACTGCTTCACCTCAGGTTAAACATTGCTGTTTGCTGATAACCTCAAAGTCGTTTACACCTGCTACAGTTATGAATTAAGCGATATGGTTAATAAAATACATCTTAAACTAAGTAGTCCCGCAACATGGTGTGCTGAATCTTGTCTAAATTTTAACATTGACAAATGCGGCTGAATGTGTATCGAAAACAGTAACCTTATTCTAACTCTTGAAATAAATGGGCGAAAACTAGCCAAGCTCAACTAAGTCGTAGATCTCGGTATCAGATACTCTAGTAACTTAACGTTCTCTAAACAGACTGATCTTCTCTTGCACTCCTCCAAGCCAATAACTGAACCTACCGCTGTCATCAGTTACAATCTTAGAAATCATCACAACCTAGCTGCTATTGAGCATTGTCAGACTTACATGCGGTACAACTTCTTCTTAAATAAGCTTTCAGTCATTTGGAATAGACAACCAGCTAATGTACGTGATGCAAACACACTTCCAGTGTTCATCTCCTCAGTCACCAGACTGCTCAAAGATGACAATGCACTTCTACGTGTGAATCTTACACCCTCTTTTTCACCCTACATAGATATTTTATTTTTTTCATTAGACGTGTAGTTACAACAAACTACAATTATAAATGTTAATATTATTGGAACTAGATGATAAACATTTCTACACAGGACAGTAATATTGTAACAACAGAAGACAAGTGCCGGCAACAGATCGTTTTATTACAGATATCAGCACGTATTTATATATATTTCATGTATATTATTAAAGCTTATTCAAGCGGACAAACACAGTCTTCTGATTGGTTGTTTCTGGTTTCTCGGAAAGTTAAGCCATATATCTGCGAATCTTATTTGCCCAAGTTAAGTCTGCTCTGATTGGTTGTTGAATCAGCCTTGTTCATATTTTCTCACGGCGAATGTTAGTGACCTAGACATTGACGTAAATTAATGTCTACCAACTGTCTAGCACCCTGCTCTCACCACAATATTAGTTCACACATAATATAAAAGTTAGCATTACGGGACTAGTTAGTTAGTGCACAAAAATAACCATAGTTACTAAACAGAATATATATGTATATATTTATTAATCACTCCTTTAGGACTCCTCTTGCTTTCTTTTGCGTTGCTCTCGTTTGTCTTCTTTTTTGTCTCACCACTTTAGCTTCCACTTGACTTTTTCAATGAGAATGAAGTGTGTGGATATTTGACCATTTACAATGACAAATGATCTGCAAACATTATTGGTCCCGTATCTAACAATTCCTTCGTGAATTACGCCTTACCTTCCCCCACGACGCAACCTGGATTACAGTTGTGGAATATACTCTTATACCAATGAAAAAGTATTTATTTATAATACAACTTCACAATTGTAACTTATAACATAACTGATCGTATCTGTAAAAATAGCTTGCATTTCTTGAAAACACCCGTTTATCATAAAATATATACTACCATTATTATTATTATTCTACATTGAGTATATTTCACTCGTGATGTTACGATGAAAATGCTGACGAAACTATGCAAGTGTATCACTTATTTTAATGACTACCGAATTCGGATATAAATCAAGAATAAGATTCGGTTTTGTACACACCTATGTTATATTGGGGAATTACTTCAAGCTTTATTTTTTTCCCAATTATTTTTGTAATCCATCCAAAACACACTTGGGTTTTTTTGTTATTGCGAAGACAATACTTCTATATTTCTTGATGTGCTCCATTGAATGACTAGTTATCATATTGTTCTCACAAACCAAAGACAGAAACATCAGCAACCATGTCATTTAACCATAAACCAAATTTATGTAATTAAAATAATACTTATCCATGCCTGTACATTTGGTGTGTCCTAAACAGGTAGGAAAATATGTATTTTATTAAATTATTATTATTAAATTTGCTTACTAATCGTATATGTAATTTATCATATTGATGATGCCTGTAAACTGGCATCTCTAATGTACAAAATGAGAATATATTATTATTATCATTATTGTTGGTTATATTTTGGCGTAAGAACAAAGGAGTCTTGAGTCGCCAGTCAGTCTTCTGGTTTTCGCGTTGGTTATTAGACATTGTTTCTGAAAGTCTTCGAGGGATAGCATGAGGTCCAGCGTAGTAAGAGCAGGACATTGAAAGTTTAGGAGATTTGGCTGACAGTTTTTGATAGTGTTTGGATAGTATCCGTTCGTCTTTCCTGGTGCCCTCCAGTCTTCTTTGGACAAGTATTATCTAGAACTTTTCTGGAACTTTGGTCAAGTTCAATGATGCCTGAGTCAAAGAAGGGACGAAACGTCTTGGAAGCAAACAGGAAAGTAAGTCATGGTGACTTGTCTGTTACATGTAACGATGTGTTTGATGTTCAGCATGATAAGGTTGATGTTAATGTTTCGCCGTCTAGGGATAATAGTAATTAAGTTCCCTATATACGAGCCTCAGTGTTTCGACAGAAACCCAGCTGAATATGCACAGTTTGTAAAGGAGTTTGAATTCATGTTGGGTGGGATTGCATTAAATGATGAAATGAAGTTGATGTACTGCACTGGAATTGCTTCAAGAGCTATACAGTGCTGTAATTTCATGCCGTCAAATGAAGGATATACTGAGGCCATGAAGATATTACGTCAAAAGTTTGGAAAGCCATTTATGCTATTCCGTAGCATTTTTGAGACTGTCAAAGGTAATGAGGCACAGTTAAGGGATACCCTGAGGAACTCCCAGAGTTCTTGGATAATTTAATGGTATACAGAAATACCCTCGTTTATCTTAACAATATGGATGAGTTAAACTCAAGTTCAGGGCTTGAGACAGTTGTCAAGAGATTACCGGTTCGTCTACAAAGGAATTTCATACAGGTTAGTTCCCGGCTAGAGAAAGATGGTTTGCAGCCTGGATTCGATGGTATTGTGAGGCTGGTGAAAGACAGTGTCAACCAGGCGATGGGCGAATTCGCCAGCATTTTGCATTCAAATGTAGAACCTAAAGAACCGGTGAATATAAAGAAAGCATTTGCAGTGAAGGCACAACGAGAAAGGATGAGTGTATTGTTTGCCATAACACGCATCAATTGAGTGATTGCAATCGCTTCATTGCTATGACTCCCGTAGAGAGGTTAAAAGTGGCAAAACAGAAGCCGCTGTGTTTCAGTAGTTTAAAGACGGGTCATACAAAGTTGAATTTTAAGGCGGCAAACAAACGAAGTAGTGGTTTAACCGATATGCACCCACTTCGAAGGACAATGAACGAACCCGGGAATTCGATTAATTGTAACAGTAACTTTAGACACCTTGCCAACCCACACGTTAATTAAGGAGAGTCAATCACGTCTCAAAAACCGTTAATGCCCAGCTATTGCTACTCCGGGCCTCTCGCTGTCCCTCAAAGCCTTTCAGAAACGCTTAGTTCCAACGGACGCGGAAACCAGAACACCGATTGGCGACTCGAGAATTCTTTATTCTAACACCAACATATAACCAGCTTTGTTAGCATTACAGACTAAGGTCTACGAACAAATATTACAACAATAAATCACGATATTACTACTGACAGTTTTTTCTAGGTTCTTTCTGAACAGCGACCGATGAGACGATGACCGGTGTATTGATGCCTCCGCAGGGATGGACAGTGAGAGGACCTATACCCATAGTCCACATATCATCATTAGTTTTATAAACAATGGGGACAAACTACAGACTATGATTAGAAATATGTATGACAAGGAGTTTCGTGACTGTTGTGTCCCAGAGAAGGGTCGTTCTGTAGAAGACTTAAAGGCAGTTAAAATAGTTGAGGAGTTCTGTTAATACGAAAATGGGCATTTCAGCGTTAGCCTACCATGGAGATTTAAAGATAGACAGTTGGTTTGTAATAGAGAAGTTGCTCTTAAGACAGTAATGGGTTTAAAGAAGAAGTATCTGACGGATGCAGACCTCTGGACCGAATATAAGGATGTCGTCGACAAACATGTAATGAAGGATTACGTTGAAAAATCAGATGATCAGAACGAGCCAGGGAAGTGGTTTTTGCCCCATCGTCCCGTTTTTAACCCGAGGAAGCCAAGTGAACTCCGTGTGGTGTTCGGTTGTTATGCGAAACATGTAGGAGTCTCTCTGAATGATAATCTGTATTGCGGCCTTGATTCCGTGAGTTCATTAGTTGGACTGCAGTTAATATTCAGAAAGTTTACAGTTGTGGTGGCTGCGGATATAGAGGAAATGTTCCTAATAGTGAAGGTGTCAGAGAGCGACACAGATCATTTAAGGTTGTTGTGGTTTGATGATGGTTCTTGTGGTGAGGTAAGAGTCATAATATATTGCTCTACGTTGTCCTAATCCTTGATGTTTCGGTTTTTCAATATTCCATCTATCCGTAATGGGCACATGATCAACTGTGAGTAATAAATTATGCTCGTGGGGGTAGAGGAGAAAATAACTATTATCACATAGCAATTAGACAATTTAATTTTATAACGATGATGAGTGGTTAAACAGAGAGTAAAATGTACAGATACATCACAGCATAATATTGATAATACAGTTAGCATTACAAAACAATAAAATATGATAAGGTAATATCAGCAGTTAACTGATATCACCGACGGAGACAACTATTCTACGTTGGGGTCGGTGGCCAATGGAGAGAGACAGACTGAACAAACTTTTCCTCAACACAGAGATTGAGTTGAAAAGTCTATATGGCAACTGCCTCAGCTACGCTTAGCAATTGGAGACGTACCAACCTAGGGAGTTGAGATGGCACCCTGTATACAATTGTAAAAGCTGAAATTTTGTCAATTTTGAACCCTGTATCCACTAGGTGTGCCCATAGGGAGTCGCTGATTGACTTTACGACTACTCTAATGAACCGCAGTGGACAGTGCTCCAGAAGTCAATATTTCAAATCAATTATGCTTAGAAAGGATGACCTATGATTATTTATTTACTATTTCATTCATTCACGTTAGGAGTGGAACGTAGGGCTGCAAAATACAGCTTTCATACTTTGGTGGCAGTAGTTTTATTTCTATGAGGTTGTGTAGCTCTCCTCATACCCAACATTCCCTCTTTACAGCCTTACTACCGGTCCTCCGAGGTCTATGAGAACGTCCGTGGTGCATCGAACCTGGAAACACATGAAGCGTGGTCGGCGAGCATTCTACCACTGAACCCGCACTGGTTACTAATTATCCACCAACACTGCCACCCGTCAACTTCAGTGATTTACAACAAACTGTTAAGAGGCTCACTAGATCTCTGATTGACTTGTATAGAACCTGATGAACATACAGTCATCCATGGATGATTGTTCAGCACAAAACGAAATCGGAGATCATCACACGGACTGATTCACGTTAGGGAATGTGGGATGACAGTGAGCTTTTAAACATGAAATATCGACACTTTGCATGACTCAGAAGTCGGTGGTACAGAGTTTAGGTCACTCGTCGACCATGCACATGGTCTGGGTTTCGACCTCCAGCCGACGCAAACCTGATATCAATGGTCGGTATGCTACACTTGGGCTACCGATATCATATGCTGAAAATTCCATACTTGTACCAAAATACAGTGTGGAATCAAGCTATGATAATATAAATAAAATAAATAAATAGAGACAGATTCAAAATAAATGACATCATCGCTCATAACACGGATTATTGTGATGTTATTGAATCTGTATAGCTACTAGCCCACCAAGGGGTAAAAATCATACTGATCGTTCTTTGAATATTTCCTGTGTGTGTGTGTATGTATGTTGACATGTTGAACAGATACTAGTTGATCACTCTCAATACATTCCAGCTCCCTTTCATTACGAATCCATTGTGGTCCTCTTGCATTTCAGCCTGTATTTCAAACAATAAAAGAAACACCAACAACAGTCAGAGGGGGAAATCGTCCCTAACACATAACTATGCAGTGCTATTCAGTTACAGTCAGCAAGGAACAACGCGTTGATACCTGGTGGCTACTTACTTTCTTTTTCAATCCTTTATCGTCATTTCATAAGTGTTTTACTGACTACTAACTAGTAAGTACTATGAGTTGATGTCTTGTTTATCTGCACGTTAATATGTAGCTACAGTTATCGAGTTCCATTGGAATTTATCTCCCTTATTGTATAGATATTCCTTTTGGACGACTGGCGTAATTACCTTTTTATGATTGCCACTTTGTTTTCTATACATCTTTTCTTTATGTTCCACTCTGTGTGCTGATGATTATAGTTTATTTGAATCCCTATGATCTTGATCTGGCCATTCGCACATTCTTTATTCCACTATATGCAAATTAACTTTGACAGAGAGATCTTCTACGTTTTCTTTTTTTACTGACGATTGGACAGAGTTCAACTGAAAGCACAAGAAGAGGCAACACCATTTGACATCATTTACACATTTTACACATGTTATTTCACACAACTTCAAATGTGTCAGTGGAAAATAAATGACAGCGGAAATATACAGTATAGATGCAAACTGAAGACTATTCATCATACCCTCCTCAATGTTACCAAAAGAACTCAAGCATCTCGATTCAGTCACAGAAAGTATGAGGAAGTTTGAGATTGTTGACACTCTCTCTATGCCCATGATTACCGTTCAGGTTACTGAGCATGGAATTTAGGCAATGTCGCGAAGCCAAATTACTTGTCTTCATGTGAAAGTCAGCAGTGATAAATGGATCCCAAGTGAGCACTTTAATGGCCGTCTCTCTTTTTCTCTCGCTATTGAAGGGGGTGTTTTGTGTAACTGCAGACTAGCTTGAAGGTCAGTAATGTCACCTATCGTTTTTCTTATTCCTCTATGTTCCCAGGGGAACAGAGTGGGCTTCAATCTACACGCCTGAAGTTTCGATAGGAGTGGCGTTTTTTATTTTTACGGGATGGATGGGGTGCTAGCCTCACGCTCAGCCTTCCCTCTTTACCAGCCGTATTACTTACTGGCTTAGCGAGGTAAAGGATTGCCTCGTCGACCGGGGGTCGAACCCCGGATTACATACGTGGTTGGCAGGCATTCCTACCTCGGTGCTACTGAAATCCACTACTCCGCGCATAATGTCGCGTAACTAGTTCCCAGGATATGTTTTGTATTATGATAATACCATCTTTCTTAAAAGGCATCTCTTATCCACTCATTTGAAAAAACACACGTTCTAATTCTATCATGTGAGTCTTCTTAGAATTACACAAGTTTGAATCAGGGAAAATCAATTGGCAAATCAACTTATACCCATTGTTTTTAACCTTATTTTTGTGAAGGTTCCAATGATACGCGGAGTATTTTACCTCTTATATTGTGAATAAAAGTTTTAAAATCATTTCTAGTCATACTATGATAAATGGATTAGTACGAAATATAGATGTGAATAGGGATATGGACTGTCCATCAATCGTAAATACTCCCAGTAGTTGGGAAACATAATAAAAATGCCCATTAAAAATTTTTTTTCAAAAGAATGGTTACTCAACAAAGAATAACCTGCTCTTCATCAGGTACCACAGTTAGATATACATTATGGTGAATGAAAGACAGAATTAGTGATATTAGCAACGTTATTGTTGTTGAAATAACATCGAATCCTCCTTTCCAGTATAAAATAAACTTGATAAGGAACCTCAACCACAGGATTAGAGCTATACACTCAGAAGCGGTAACTAAAGATGAACTAAGGATTGTATATAACACCCTATGCAGAAAAGTTCATAAAAAAAAACAAATGAACATGAAAGAGGAAAAGGACTGCCTTCCATCTGTAAATAAGAAGCCTTTGTATATATTTACGACTGCAGTTTAAGGGTAACACATCTAGTAAAATAATTACTAACAAGCTAATGAAATCCATTCAAAGAACTTTTAACGCTGGTAAACTACAAGTCACGTTTTCTACACGATCTGTGGTGATTCCTCGATTGAAAGATGAAGTATTTAGACTAACCACTTCCAATTCTATCTACCAATTTAAATGCGCTTATGAAACGAGTTATGTTGGTCATTGCTCTAGGAAGTTGATTTTTTGTGCTCGGAACATCTACCAGTGTGGCTAAATGAAGGCACAGTAAAAACCATCTACACTTCGATATTAGACCACCTGATCTGAACCGGCCTCAATGACAGCATCGGAGAATCCTTCTCTATCATCTACCGAGTACCAAACAAATTGCCAAAAACATCCAGGTTACACATACTCCAAACAGCAGAGGCTATGGAGATTCGCTTTACACAACCGGTGCTCTGTGTGCAAAAGAAGCAAGTCCAGACACTACTACTACCCTGACCACTAGTGGAGACTATAAATTCATGAATTTGCATCATCATCTTTCCTAATTTGCCTATCTGATATTCAGTGTACTGTTACGTTGATGCTATCCAACTGTATTCCATTGATATTATTATTATTGATTCCATGCTATTTAGACAACATTGGTATTTTGATTGGACACTAGTAACTAGTGTGACGTGTCTAGTCCTTTCTTTGGTACAGACTGAATTCTATCAGTCACATTTGCAATGTGGCCACCATTCTAGGTAGCTCGCCATCAAAGTGCACATTGATTTGATGATGTTAGATAGTTGAAGGCAATCGGCCACGGGAAGCCTTGGACCTAGGTTTCGTGCTGGTTGGCACTCGTCAACAAGACGTATCTGCAAACTTGAAAGAACTCATGTCCCTTCTGAGAATCGAACCCACATCACCCAGTGCTGCATTGCACCGTGATGGCGAGATACTTAGAATGGTGGCCACATTGCAAACCTGACTGATAGAATTCGGTCTGCACCGAAGAAGGGACTAGGCACGTCACACTAGTTATTAGTGTCGAATCAAAATACTCACTACAGTCCTACAGGAGATCAATCGCGAGCCCCAAAGGCTTAGTGGTAACGTCTCTCTTGTTATATATATATATATATATATATATGCAATTGTACAGGTTGAGGATGATATCGCCGAACAGAGTAACTCTTCGCTGAACGCCTTTTCTTTTATATGACTCATTCAGGATTTTCATGTTGAATTCCCCATTTCCAACGTGGTGTTAATTGTTTTTCTAAGAAACCCGGAACTATAATCTGGAAAGTAGTTAAGCGTGAAATCCTCAAATATAGTTCTGTAATACTTATAGATATATAATAATAAAACCTGAAATTTTGAAGTGTCTAGACTGTTAACCGCCAAATACACTGTAAACAGGCGTCAGTAAGAAAAGAAAACGTAGAAGATCTCTCTGTCAAAGTTAATTTGCATATAGTGGAATAAAGAATGTGCGAATGGCCAGATCAAGATCATAGGGATTCAAATAAACTATAATCATCAGCACACAGAGTGGAACATAAAGAAAAGATGTATAGAAAACAAAGTGGCAATCATAAAAAGGTAATTACGCCAGTCGTCCAAAAGGAATATCTATACAATAAGGGAGATAAATTCCAATGGAACTCGATAACTGTAGCTACATATTAACGTGCAGATAAACAAGACATCAACTCATAGTACTTACTAGTTAGTAGTCAGTAAAACACTTATGAAATGACGATAAAGGATTGAAAAAGAAAGTAAGTAGCCACCAGGTATCAACGCGTTGTTCCTTGCTGACTGTAACTGAATAGCACTGCATAGTTATGTGTTAGGGACGATTTCCCCCTCTGACTGTTGTTGGTGTTTCTTTTATTGTTTGAAATACAGGCTGAAATGCAAGAGGACCACAATGGATTCGTAATGAAAGGGAGCTGGAATGTATTGAGAGTGATCAACTAGTATCTGTTCAACATGTCAACATACATACACACACACAGGAAATATTCAAAGAACGATCAGTATGATTTTTACCCCTTGGTGGGCTAGTAGCTATACAGATTCAATAACATCACAATAATCCGTGTTATGAGCGATGATGTCATTTATTTCGAATCTGTCTCTATTTATTTATTTTATTTATATTATCATAGCTTGATTCCACACTGTATTTTGGTACAAGTATGGAATTTTCAGCATATGATATCGGTAGCCCAAGTGTAGCATACCGACCATTGATATCAGGTTTGCGTCGGCTGGAGGTCGAAACCCAGACCATGTGCATGGTCGACGAGTGACCTAAACTCTGTACCACCGACTTCTGAGTCATGCAAAGTGTCGATATTTCATGTTTAAAAGCTCACTGTCATCCCACATTCCCTAACGTGAATCAGTCCGTGTGATGATCTCCGATTTCGTTTTGTGCTGAACAATCATCCATGGATGACTGTATGTTCATCAGGTTCTATACAAGTCAATCAGAGATCTAGTGAGCCTCTTAACAGTTTGTTGTAAATCACTGAAGTTGACGGGTGGCAGTGTTGGTGGATAATTAGTAACCAGTGCGGGTTCAGTGGTAGAATGCTCGCCGACCACGCTTCATGTGTTTCCAGGTTCGATGCACCACGGACGTTCTCATAGACCTCGGAGGACCGGTAGTAAGGCTGTAAAGAGGGAATGTTGGGTATGAGGAGAGCTACACAACCTCATAGAAATAAAACTACTGCCACCAAAGTATGAAAGCTGTATTTTGCAGCCCTACGTTCCACTCCTAACGTGAATGAATGAAATAGTAAATAAATAATCATAGGTCATCCTTCTAAGGAAGCTTATCAATAAACTCACACAACTTTGTCAAACAGAAGCAACATTCACAAACCACCGGATTTTTAATAGTAGATGTTTAAAAAATCATATAATTCTAAAATATTTACGCATACGCACTCCAATTGCTTCAAGGAAAATATCATCAGCAGCTGAACATCTCAGTAGATTATGTATAAGAGAAGAACTACATCGAGTTACTGTGAAACTAAATAATATACGAAATGAAATCGAAAAACTCAAACAGAAACTCAAATGTATGGTCAATGACAAAGATTATGTAATTGTTGTTGAAACATCCGAAAAAGCTAGAGAATCAGCCTTAAGAAAATCAAAAACCACACAAATCAAAAAATTCAACAAACTAATAGAAGAAAAGAACACAACAAATGAAATTGATGTCAACACTTCATCCTCTATCGACAGAACAAAATGGGTGATCAACCTCTCATCAAGAGAACTAAGCTCTGGTGAGATAAAAGTACTTGAGAAAGGACTAAATTTTAACGTAACAGTTAATAAATTAAATCCAGAGGACGTTATTCCTAACATAGAAGCAGCACTAGGTTCAATAGACAAGACAACAGCAGAAGAGGTTAGAGCACAATGTGCGTTAACCCTGAAAAATCAAAAGAAGGCAAGATCAAACTTAACAAAATCAGAAAGGGAAGCTTTAATTAGTCTAAAACAGGATAAAAATATTGTCATCGCAAAAGCGGACAAGGGAAACGCCACCGTAGTTCTGAATAAATCTGACTATATCAAGAAAGTCAGTGAACATATTGAAACGGGTCCATATGAGGAAATTAGGAAGCCTGTAGATACAATAATGAATAAGGTAAAGAAATCTACAGCGGAATTATTACGGAGAATGAAGCCGTCACTGGGTGAGTCTAAATGGTTTACTTTAATGCCTAAAACTAATAATACTAGTAGAATATATGGTACTATTAAAATACATAAACCAGGTTACCCCATAAGACCAATAGTAGATTTTAGAAATACCCCCACTTATGAATTATCAAAACACTTAGCTCTAATACTTTGTCCCATTAGAAATCGCTCAAACTCTAGACTAACTAATTCATATGAGATGAAAAGTAAGCTAAATGACATTCAACTAGAAAATGATGAAAAAATGGTTAGTTTTGATATAACTAGTCTTTATACTAATATACCAGTTAATATGACCTTAGAAGCAGTTAAAAAAGAATTAACTGCGGATCCGGAACTCAGTCATAGAACAAAGCTGTCCATTGAAGAAATTATTTTAGGGATTCAGTTATGCCTCACATCTACTATCTTTAAGTTCCAAGACAAAATATATAGACAAACAGAAGGTGTAGCAATGGGATCACCAATATCCCCTATCGTAGCAGACATATTTATGGACAGCTGGGAAAATAGTGCCCTCAATACATTTAACCCTACTCCGAAAATATGGTGGAGATATGTGGGTGACACTTTCACAGTGTTAAAAACAGAACACATCTCTAGCTTCTTGACACATATAAACTCACAAGTTGAGGGAATAAAATTCACATTTGAATCAGAAAATGAACAAGGAGAATTAGCTATGTTAGATTGTAAGATAAAAAGAATAAAAGAAGGCAAACTACACACTAGTGTTTATAGAAAACCAACGCATTCTAATAGATATTTAGACTTTAATTCGTCTCATCCTTTAACTGTTAAGGCAGGCTTAGTTAAATGTTTAACAAACCAAGCAGTGGCACTAAGTAGCACAAAAAAAGATCTAAATGATGAATTAAAACAGATAGAAGAAGCGTTGGTGTTGAATAACTATCCTATAAAATTCATTAGGAAGATCATTAAAGGCCAAAAACAAAATAAAAATAATTGTGAAACTGGTAATAATAACATAAATAAGAAAGAATATAAGTCATCCACAGTTATACCATATAAAGAGGGGACATCTGAGACACTACGTAGGATTTTGAATAAAATAGGAATTAGGGTGGCATTTAAACCTACAAACTCACTCAGGGACAAGCTCTGTAGGTTAAAGGACCCAGTTGACCCAATTAGACAAAATAATATTATTTACAAAATACCATGCAATGACTGTGAGGTCAACTACATAGGTCAAACTAGTAGGTCAGGGGTAGTCAGATTGTCAGAGCATAAAAATTTAGCTAAGGTAAGAATGGTTGACCCCGAGAAGATAAATAATTTAGAAAAAAGCTCAGCAATTGCAATGCATGCGCTAACACACAACCACACAATAGGGTGGGAGAGGGTTAAAATTCTAAAAAGTAATCTAGGTAGGTGGAGAGAGAGGTTGATTACTGAATCCTTGTTCATCGAGTCTACACCCAACACATGCAATAGGAATGACTCGTCACTCATACCTGAAATATGGAAAATACTATTACCAATCAAATCAAGTGAAAATCAAGAGAAAAACAATGGAACTATATAAATGAATTTAGGAAGCCGTGTGATTACCTTGATATGATTATGAGCAATAAATTGTGCTCGAAACGTCATCAGTTCACATAACTGTAAACACTGTGCGATTTATCAAAATAAAAATCTTATCTATAATGGAATTATACTCTACCACAGTGCCCAAGTTTTATACTTATATTAAGCATAATTGATTTGAAATATTGACTTCTGGAGCACTGTCCACTGCGGTTCATTAGAGTAGTCGTAAAGTCAATCAGCGACTCCCTATGGGCACACCTAGTGGATACAGGGTTCAAAATTGACAAAATTTCAGCTTTTACAATTGTATACAGGGTGCCATCTCAACTCCCTAGGTTGGTACGTCTCCAATTGCTAAGCGTAGCTGAGGCAGTTGCCATATAGACTTTTCAACTCAATCTCTGTGTTGAGGAAAAGTTTGTTCAGTCTGTCTCTCTCCATTGGCCACCGACCCCAACGTAGAATAGTTGTCTCCGTCGGTGATATCAGTTAACTGCTGATATTACCTTATCATATTTTATTGTATTTGTAATGCTAACTGTATTATCAATATTATGCTGTGATGTATCTGTACATTTTACTCTCTGTTTAACCACTCATCATCGTTATAAAATTAAATTGTCTAATTGCTATGTGATAATAGTTATTTTCTCCTCTACCCCCACGAGCATAATTTATTACTCACAGTTGATCATGTGCCCATTACGGATAGACGGAATATTGAAAAACCGAAACATCAAGGATTAGGACAACGTAGAGCAATATATTATGACGTTTAATAACACACTAATCTGGACGTCATATACTTATCAATATTTTATGAAACAAATTTATCCGATAATGGAATTATATTCTGTAACAATGTAAAATTTCTCCTGCTGACCAAGTTTACGGCCCTTTTTCTGATGTCCAAATAGCTATTCGCTTCTTGACTATGGGCGGTCGATGGAAATTAGGTGAAAACACACACACACACATCTTTTGATAAAAATGCCTGTAGACTCATATTGTCAGATCTAAGTTTGTTTAGCTGTAGAGACAAATGAGTCTGACATTTGATCTGACCATCCCTCTGAGTCTTTTTAGTAATCCTTTCAAAGTCTACAAAATACGCCTTTCAGGTGGTGCGAAATACTCAATTATATTTCTGTCAGATTGATATCTGATCCTTAGCCTTCCATCATTTGTTAGTTAGAGATCAAAGAGTTGAGCAAAAAATTCACGTCAGATACACTAATTCACGTACCTAAATAGGGAGTGAAGAGTGGAAATTGAGATATACTTGTGGAGTACGTAACAATGTGATTGTACACTTTTTGGTTATTTGTAGAAATTAGAGATATTGTACATGATTTCTGTTTAAAACGATTCTTGTTAAAATACATATAACTTCCGTGTAGAATTGAAAATACACTTTACTGTTGGGAACTTCGCCTTCTCTCTGGCTATTTCTGCTTACTTTCTCCACTCATACCATGTTGTATACTTCGGATTTATTGTAGGAGTCTACTACTCTCAACCGAAGACGTTTCTACAACCGGAATTTAATAATCATAATAATAATTTAATAAAATACATATTTTCCAAACTTTTGACGTAATATCTTCATGGCCTCAGTATATCCTTCATTTGACGGCATGAAATTACAGCACTGTATAGCTCTTGAAGCAATTCCAGTGCAGTACATCAACTTCATTTCATCATTTAATGCAATCCCACCCAACATGAATTCAAACTCCTTTACAAACTGTGCATATTCAGCTGGGTTTCTGTCGAAACACTGAGGCTCGTATATAGGGAACTTAATTACTATTATCCCTAGACGGCGAAACATTAACATCAACCTTATCATGCTGAACATCAAACACATCGTTACATGTAACAGACAAGTCACCATGACTTACTTTCCTGTTTGCTTCCAAGACGTTTCGTCCCTTCTTTGACTCAGGCATCATTGAACTTGACCAAAGTTCCAGAAAAGTTCTAGATAATACTTGTCCAAAGAAGACTGGAGGGCACCAGGAAAGACGAACGGATACTATCCAAACACTATCAAAAACTGTCAGCCAAATCTCCTAAACTTTCAATGTCCTGCTCTTACTACGCTGGACCTCATGCTATCCCTCGAAGACTTTCAGAAACAATGTCTAATAACCAACGCGAAAACCAGAAGACTGACTGGCGACTCAAGACTCCTTTGTTCTTACGCCAAAATATAACCAACAATAATGATAATAATAATATATTCTCATTTTGTACATTAGAGATGCCAGTTTACAGGCATCATCAATATGATAAATTACATATACGATTAGTAAGCAAATTTAATAATAATAATTTAATAAAATACATATTTTCCTACCTGTTTAGGACACACCAAATGTACAGGCATGGATAAGTATTATTTTAATTACATAAATTTGGTTTATGGTTAAATGACATGGTTGCTGATGTTTCTGTCTTTGGTTTGTGAGAACAATATGATAACTAGTCATTCAATGGAGCACATCAAGAAATATAGAAGTATTGTCTTCGCAATAACAAAAAAACCCAAGTGTGTTTTGGATGGATTACAAAAATAATTGGGAAAAAATAAAGCTTGAAGTAATTCCCCAATATAACATAGGTGTGTACAAAACCGAATCTTATTCTTGATTTATATCCGAATTCGGTAGTCATTAAAATAAGTGATACACTTGCATAGTTTCGTCAGCATTTTCATCGTAACATCACGAGTGAAATATACTCAATGTAGAATAATAATAATAATGGTAGTATATATTTTATGATAAACGGGTGTTTTCAAGAAATGCAAGCTATTTTTACAGATACGATCAGTTATGTTATAAGTTACAATTGTGAAGTTGTATTATAAATAAATACTTTTTCATTGGTATAAGAGTATATTCCACAACTGTAATCCAGGTTGCGTCGTGGGGGAAGGTAAGGCGTAATTCACGAAGGAATTGTTAGATACGGGACCAATAATGTTTGCAGATCATTTGTCATTGTAAATGGTCAAATATCCACACACTTCATTCTCATTGAAAAAGTCAAGTGGAAGCTAAAGTGGTGAGACAAAAAAGAAGACAAACGAGAGCAACGCAAAAGAAAGCAAGAGGAGTCCTAAAGGAGTGATTAATAAATATATACATATATATTCTGTTTAGTAACTATGGTTATTTTTGTGCACTAACTAACTAGTCCCGTAATGCTAACTTTTATATTATGTGTGAACTAATATTGTGGTGAGAGCAGGGTGCTAGACAGTTGGTAGACATTAATTTACGTCAATGTCTAGGTCACTAATATTCGCCGTGAGAAAATATGAACAAGGCTGATTCAACAACCAATCAGAGCAGACTTAACTTGGGCAAATAAGATTCGCAGATATATGGCTTAACTTTCCGAGAAACCAGAAACAACCAATCAGAAGACTGTGTTTGTCCGCTTGAATAAGCTTTAATAATATACATGAAATATATATAAATACGTGCTGATATCTGTAATAAAACGATCTGTTGCCGGCACTTGTCTTCTGTTGTTACAATATTACTGTCCTGTGTAGAAATGTTTATCATCTAGTTCCAATAATATTAACATTTATAATTGTAGTTTGTTGTAACTACACGTCTAATGAAAAAAATAAAATATCTATGTAGGGTGAAAAAGAGGGTGTAAGATTCACACGTAGAAGTGCATTGTCATCTTTGAGCAGTCTGGTGACTGAGGAGATGAACACTGGAAGTGTGTTTGCATCACGTACATTAGCTGGTAGTCTATTCCAAATGACTGAAAGCTTATTTAAGAAGAAGTTGTACCTCATGTAAGTCTGACAATGCTCAATAGCAGCTAGGTTGTGATGATTTCTAAGATTGTAACTGATGACAGCGGTAGGTTCAGTTATTGGCTTGGAGGAGTGCAAGAGAAGATCAGTCTGTTTAGAGAACGTTAAGTTACTAGAGTATCTGATACCGAGATCTACGACTTAGTTGAGCTTGGCTAGTTTTCGCCCATTTATTTCAAGAGTTAGAATAAGGTTACTGTTTTCGATACACATTCAGCCGCATTTGTCAATGTTAAAATTTAGACAAGATTCAGCACACCATGTTGCGGGACTACTTAGTTTAAGATGTATTTTATTAACCATATCGCTTAATTCATAACTGTAGCAGGTGTAAACGACTTTGAGGTTATCAGCAAACAGCAATGTTTAACCTGAGGTGAAGCAGTTGGAAATCATGTTCATGTAGACTGTAAATAAAAGTGGACCTAGCATAGTACCTTGAACAACCCCACTTGACATCTGTGTCAATCACGTCTCAAAAACCGTTAATGCCCAGCTATTGCTACTCCGGGCCTCTCGCTGTCCCTCGAAGCCTTTCAGAAACGCTTAGTTCCAACGGACGCGGAAACCAGAACACCGATTGGCGACTCGAGAATTCTTTATTCTAACACCAACATATAACCAGCTTTGTTAGCATTACAGACTAAGGTCTACGAACAAATATTACAACAATAAATCACGATATTACTACTGACAGTTTTTTCTAGGTTCTTTCTGAACAGCGACCGATGAGACGATGACCGGTGTATTGATGCCTCCGCGAAAATTATGGGGAAGTTGGGTTTGGGCAAACAACCATGAATTGATCGTTCAATCTTCAACTACATCGACAATCTTCCTAGGTTGAAACAATAGATATTCAACTTTGTTTTTTTACCCTGTTGCTATAAACAAATTTAACCAGTTGAGTAATGGGTTGCGAATTCCACAAGAGTACAGCTTCTCAATGTGAATGCTGTGAGATACTACGTCAAATGCCTTAGATATATCGAAGTAGAGAACAACGATTAGCTTAGGTGCTTCGCGACCTCTAGTGATGCAGTCGGAAAAGTCGAAGTGGCAAGTAACGCAGGATCTATTTTTGTGTAATCCGTGTTGAGACCTTGTAACAAGATCTTCCCTAAGTAGGTAGTCTGACAATTGATCTTTGACAACTTTCTCCATGATTCGCGAGATAACTGGGGTTATATTTATGGGTCTGTAATTGCGAACGTTTGCCTTATCACCAGATTTGTAGTGTGGGATTATGAAGCTAGTTTTCCACTCACCAGAGTAGGTGCCGGTGTCCATAGATATTGAGAAGAATTTAAGAAGTAACAGGGATATATCATACCCACTGTTTTTGAAAATTATCGAAGCGAGGCCATCCGGTCCCGAACTATTGGAAAGTTTAAGGCTTTTAATTGCTCGTTCTATTAATTGATTAGTGAACACAATGGTTCGAGGGAGGAGCTAGTAAGCGGGGTGGTTTCACCAGGCATACGTGTTTCTAAACTAAAGTTTGCAAACCAATCACTGAAAAGTTCACAGATGGTGGCAGACTCATTGTAGATTACTTTGTCGTGAAGCGATAGTATTGGGATCAAGCCTCGGTGTAAGCACCAGCACTGATTTACTGGGGAATGGTAGTACATTCACTGGCTGACGAGTCCCAAACAGGATGAAGTGCACATCTTGGATTCCACTGCTAGGCACAACTCATCAATTTGTTTTTGTATTTTAATTCAAAGTTTTTGAGACTTGATGGAGTGAGTATGTGAAAAAAGCTGGAAGATGTTGATTAGTTTTGCTTGTATGATCTACTGGTTTCATAGTAAATTCTCTTTCAAATATTTCAGTGGTATTATTGCATACCCTCGAGTTTTGGTGTTTGAACATAGTTTCATGTTTGAAACTATCCTGTGACCCAGCCATTACCCGATCGATAGCTGCTACTTTGACGTGGTGTTCAGGCATGCATATTGCAGGCAAACTTTATTGTTATTGTATTTCTTATATTTATAACCCTCTCAATGTTTTTGTTTATTTTTTTCATAAGTGTGAACATCATTTAAACTGTGTTATAACTGTTTATTTTGTATTTCCCCTCACCATACTGCTATATCAACAGAACATCAGACTCAATAATCTACAAAATGCTAAAATTTCCAAACTGAATCGACAATACTGTTTGAACCGAACTCACTGTTATTATTATTGTTACATTTAACATTCTCATTTCGTGCTTCGAATATTTTTGACTTCATATCGTAAGCATGGACAAATTCCTCTGGTTACTTTTGTTTTAATTTTTAATTTTATTTATATTTTAAGTAAATCATATGTGATATTGTGACAAATGCTGAGAACTCCATCCTGTATTATAAGTACTGTTTTTAGAATAAAGCAGATTATCACTACTCTCATTATTTTGTACTCAATTGTATTGTCAAAACAAATTTTCCATACTCGATTGAACAGTGTTCCGACTAAGTTCTTTTTATACTGGGGGTGGGGAGGGGAACAAAGCTCTTAGGGTGTCTATATACTGTCCCTTCTATAAAGACTTTCTATTTGTCCTCTCAATCCTTTTCACCATCTAGTATCATTTCCGTCGTGTTTAATTGTGAAGTTAAGACTAGGATAACATAAGTGGAATCCACCAATAAATTTTGATTTTCTGATTTTTACAGTCATAGATAATTGAATTATCCACATATCTTAGATATTGGAATTCCGTGTGTTGTGTGTATATGTTGTGAGATAATTGCCAGCTTCTAGGCGTGACAAGAACGTGTTTGTAAAGAGTTTTCCACTGCACCATCATTTTAAATTAACGGCCATCCAATTATAGTTAGATATCTTTAGTATGTGTATGTAGAAGTAACAGTCATCTTAGTTTTGTTGTTAGGATTCTTCACTCGCATGATGGAGCATTTGCCTGAAATTATCATATCAAAAGGTTCCGTAACAAATCACGTCATCAAACCGAGTATGGATATGGTGTTATTGACACTGTCAGATTATTCACTGTTGTTGGCAAACAAATCAAATAGGAAATTGTTTGCATTCACGGAGGTTTGTACAATTAAGGTTTATGCACACGGTCTCTGTGCATTATTTCTTCTAGTGATGTCATGTACACTGGACTTACTCACATGTGGGGTGGTAACTTGTGTTTTTGACTATACTGTATGTATTCGAATGCTAACTCTACCCCAGGAAATTGATCCAGTCTCTACAGAAACTGTAAAGCCTTTATGCCAGTCAGTCACTGATTTTAGGTTACAATAAAAAAGGGTTCCAGTGGGAAGTCGTGACCAGTAGGGTGCAGCGGGTCGGGTGTGAGGACAAATACTCGCCACCGAAGACATTGGCTAGCGGTAGTGCTATGTCGTGACTGAAAGAAGAAGTTAGAATTCATGGACTGGTCATTTGATCGGGTCCCAGTGGCTCAATGGACTACGAGCTAGCTCGCCTTGTAACCAGAAGGTCCTGGGTTCGAATCCCGGTGGGTGCGTACTGATGAAGAGTCCCAAACTAGGCTAACGAAACAGCTGTCCAGTACTCCCAGCAGGTTTTCCAGTGGTTCTCTGACTAATGTCAGCTCATGATGAAATCCTGAAAAAAGCATCATTAGGAATGCATTAATCGCATTAATTAGTTATGTGTCTTACACTTACAACGGCCTCAATTATGCATGACTCATTTTTACAAAATCTGACTATTTATTATTTGTCCATTAATGAAAATATATTTTAGATGTAATAGTAAAATAATGGTGGCTGACTAAACCCTGGTTACAATTTTTACGCAAATATGTGATGAATATTCACCTTGCTCTCGCTTTTGTTTTTTTCTTTTATAAATATGATTTTGACTGAAATTACATTTGTCTTTTGGATTAGGTGAAGCTATGCTTGAGTGCATTATCGATTAATTGTTTGACGATAACATGTTGGTAGTTTTTTAATTTTAGTCGGTAGAGTATGAAGAGTTAAACAGTTCCGTATTACATAATATAACGGGCTGATCTGAAAATAGAATCAGTCTGTCTCATTGACATTAGTCATATTCAACCCTTCTATTTTGGTATGGATGACTACGTAATGACTAGGTGACCTGAATTTATTGAACTGGTAGGTTAACGTAAATTAATGCATTTTTTTGTAGTATGTAGCGAAATGTTAACCATCGGTGGTTTCATTCGTGACTTGACCTCTGTCCTTTAATGCATACATTTATTTTAGAAGTAGTAGTAATACTGACTGACTCATCCCTGATTACAGCTCAAAAGGAGAAAAAGACTATGTGATGAATATTCACACTTTGTTTTTGATATGATTTTGCATGAAATGAAGTCAAGATATGTCCGAGTATAACTCTGACTGACTGAAAATATATTAAGAGTTTATTAGGATCAGTCATTGGTGTATGATGAGTAGTAATTCTCTAGGACAAAAGAGGGTGATCCGAAGTACTATTAGGACTGTAATAAATGCAGTGTATACTCCAGTGTTAGATTTGAACCTTCTAGCACCTGTTCAAATTACGCCATGATTATAGGTTGCCTAGTTTGGTGATAACTTTGCATCTCTGACTGATAGAATCGAATCACAACTGATACAAAGAACCAGAAACATGCAATTGGTTGCTTCCTAGTGACCACTCATTGTTATCAGAATTACCACGGCAGACGATATTCACAGATGAAATTTTCTTTAAAGCAATGGAAGATTGGAAACATTTATTTCCCTGTACAGATTTAAAACAAGCAAAAAGGGTTAATAAAGCATGATTTAATGAATTCATCGAATATCGGTAGAAGACCTCCTCACCCTAAATACTAGGAGAGATATTAAATTAGGATAAAGTGCATCACGGTGCAGTTACACCACTTAATTGAAAAATTAGTTATCAGTGAGTGAAAAAACCTCAGTATATATCAAGAATTGTGAACTAGATAGTACTGATAGTAATAGTAATGCAGTGCGTCGGTGGTACAACAATAGAGTGCTCGCCGTCCACGTACGTGGTCCTGCGTTCGACCCCCGGCCACAGACTCACTCCTTTACCTCGCTAAGTCAGTAATAAGACTGATAAGGAGTGAAGGTTAGGCATGAAGCTATCAACCTAATGCTGTAAAAATAATCACCACTGCTATGGAAACTTCAAGCCTGTAGCATTAAGCCCTATGTTCCACTGGGAACGTAAAGGAATAGAAAAAAGTAATGCTGGTAACAGTAACAATAAAAGTATTAATAACAGTGTTAAAACGATGCAGTATTACATTCTACCACAGTGTCCAAGTTCTTCACTTACAACAATTTTGGTTATTCATCACATTTAACAAACATTTTAATGACGTAAACAGTAGTAGTCCTGAAGATTCACGACATAGTGCGACCGCTCGCCAATGTCTTCGAAGAGTATTTGTCCTCACACCCGACCTGCTGCACAATCGTACATATATATGAATTATGAGTGGGTGTGTGTTGAAGTATGATAGTGAGTGGAAATAATAAAGTGCAGCAATAATATTGGTGTATGGGATTATCAGTAGAAATTGATTAGATGTGTGAAAAGCACATTCGGAAATATGAATATATAAAAATAATATGATGGAGACATAAGATGATTGAAATGTTGTCAAAATATTAGACTAGATAAAATGTTAGAATATGATAACATGAAGTGAAATGGAATAAAACAAAAGTGGAACATGGAATGAAGAAGCATAACAAAGTTGTTATGTGAATTACATAGTACAATCAAGAACATGGTAACGATAGAGATCGTTAAAATTGTTTTTGTACACAAAGTTCTGGCTTTATTTTATGTATTGGTGAAAACTCTGCTATACAGAGCGAATGCACTCATGTCCCTTTCGGCAAACGTAATGGGACTTTGTAGACTATATCAAATAATGTGTTAGATGCTACGTGGTTAGTATCCCCATAGACAGAGAAAGAATTTGTAGTGAAGATGGTGTTGATGATGAGGTCAAACAAGTGAAAGAAACTTTTACAGAGAATGGGGATCCACTACGCTTCGTAGAGACCAATAGTAAATTACGTGGAAGAAATACAGTGATTCACAAGACAGCTGAAAAAGTGTTGCACCTAAACTTAGATTTTAAGGGTGACACTGCGAGTGAGATATTTAAAAATCTTACAATGAGATGATTAAGAAAAACGTTCTTTGTAGCCGATTCACGAATAACCTACTCTAGTCACTGGTACACCTTAACGTTAAAGAAATGTTGTCTAATGGTTGTCTAATTTCAGTACTTCATAGTCTTCGATGGTTCGCTAACTGATGTCGGTTTATGACTGAATCTACATTGAAACTACTCATCTCTAGCCAAAAATGTCAGCTTTTCAGACAAATTTATTCAGTGGAAATAGGTAAAAGCTATATTTGTACAAGTTTAAGGGAAACTTAAGTTGATCATTCCAACGTTTTGTTCGTCAAAACTGGTGCAAACTTCTTCTGAGCGAAGCGTTGAAATAATTTATTTCAGTTTCACTGAGTTCTATAAAAATGCTTTTGTTTAAAATAGATTATAATAATAATAATAATAATAATAATAAAGCTTTATTTCAGACATTATGCGAAAAAATAGTGCAGAAATTAATTGGTGGATGGTGACTAGTAGTAGAATCCAGGGCAACGGGCATTGTCAATGGAGTTGAAGATTGAACGATCAATTCTTGGTTGTTTGCTCAAAATCAACTTCCTCGATTTTCGCGGAGGCATCAATACGACAGTCATCGTCTCATCGGTCGCTGTTCAGAAAGAAGAGTGAAACATCGTCAGAAGTAACATAACGATTTATTATTGTAATATTTGTTTACAGACCTTAGTTACTTAGTTCGTTTATTCCTTTTATATGTTGGTGTAACAATAAAGAAATAACAAGCAGCAGATCGGTGTTTTGGTTTTTGCGTCCGTTATTACTAAGCGTTTCTGAAACTCAAAGGAACAGCGTGGGCCCGAGCGTAGCGAGAGCTGGGCATTAACGGTTTATGAGACGAGACTGACAGTTTCTGACGATAGAAACGGATCTGGCGGATTGAAACAGTTGGTGAAAGTTTGGATAGTCGCCGTTCATTTTTCCTGGTGCCGGTCAAGTCCTCTTTGAACAAGCAATATCTGGAACGTTTTTGGAATTGGGTCAAGTTCAACAATGCCTGGGTCAAAGAAGGGACAGAGTGTCTTGGATACAAACAGGAAAGTAAGTCATGGTGACTTGTCTGTTAATTGTAACGATGTGTCTGATGTTAAGCATGACATGGTTGATGTTACTGTTTCGCCGTTCAGGGATAATAGGAACATCAAACTCCCTAAATTTGAACCACGGTGTTTTGATGGAAACCCGGCCGATTATTTACAATTTGTAAAGGAGTTTGAGATCATGTTGAGTGGTTTTTTATTGAATGATGAATTGAAGTTAATGTATTTGATGAGATATTGCACTGGAGATGCTTCAAGAGCTATACAGTGTTGTAAGTTTATGAAGCCAAAAGAGGGCTACTACGAGGCTATGAGCATATTACGTCAAAGGTTTGGAAGACCTTCGATGATTGTAGGGAAATTATTCGAGGCTGTTAAGGGTAATGGTGGTCAATTACAGGATGACTCCCAGGCACTTACTGAGTTTTTAGATAATTTGCTAATTTACAAGAATTCAGTGATTTCGATGAATCGCATGAGTGACCTCAACTCGAGTTTTATACTAGAAGTAATAGCAAGACGCCTACCTACTCGACTGCAAAGGAAGTGGGTGAAGATAAGCTCCCGTATGGAGGATGAGGGTATCGAGCCAAAGTTTGATGATATCCTGAAACTGGTAAATACTAGTGTCAATGAATCTATGAGCAAGTTCGCCAGTCTATTAGATCTCACCCCTAGAATAGAGCAGTCTGAGATCAAAATGCAATCATTGATGACGAGTAGGCCTCAGAGAGGTGGATATCGAGAAAGCTCCATGGTGTATAGTAATGCATATAGACCTAGTGAATGTAACAGGTTTCGTAGTACATCCTCAACAGATAAGTTACAAGATACAAGACAAACACGGTTGTGCTTGACACGTGTGCAAGAGGTGCATACAGAAGTGAACTGTGAACCGGTGAGCAAGTTCAGTGATAAGCTAAATGTAAACTCCAGGTCTGACTCCGAATTGTGTGACGATAACGGTGTTGTGAAGAAGTCTGTAGTTGCAACTGGTAAGCCGTTGTTGAATAGAGCGTCACAGAATAGAGTTACTGCTTCAGGGTGCAGTTCTGACTCCACAAGTTTACAAAGTATATCTAGTCAGAGTGAAGTTATAAAACCTTTAATGATTTTTGAGGAGGAACCAAAATTGTCTACTTCTGTTATTAAAGAGTTTGAAAATGATGAACTTGACGGTAAATTGAATATTTGTGGTAATGATCATGATAGTGCAGATTTGTCTTTGGTTGATCATTATGAGATGGAGGATATGCCTACTACTGCTAAGTTAAATAAAGGTTCTGTACAACTACAACGTGAAGTAGAATTGAACGCAGATGCAGTTCCAGAAGGTGTGCATACTTGTGAGACAGTCAGTGTAATTGATCAGCATGTAGCCCACCTATCATCAGATGATAGTGCTAAACCCGAACTAGTAGTGAAAGACAGCAGTGGTGGTAATCTTGCAGTTGGACAACTATCTGAAAGCCGAAAAATAACAGCTTCTGATCCACCGCTAAGTTCATCACATTGTGTCACTCAGTCATCGTTGGTGCTGTCATCCACAATGAAACAGACACCCATCAACTCAAGTATCTTGTGCAATGACTATGGTAGTATCAGTTCGTTTGAAAGGACGAATATCAATGGTCAGTTTAGTGTGGATAAGCCAAGTGTAAAGGAGAGAGTTATTGTTAAATTGACTTGCATGAATAAAGGCATTTCTAGTTTCAAGTTACTAATTGAATGTTATTATCTTTGGTGTAAATTACTCTGTTTCTACACTTGGTTGATGAGATATGCCGTGTGTTTGTTCGTCATCTATATTCTACGATACAATGACATGGGCGTATTACTGTTCAGATTTGAGGATTTAGCTCATAGAAGGAAGTCAGCAAATGAATTCTGCGACGATTTTCCAACCTAGGGCGTCAACCTGAGAAGGGTTGTAGGCGTACTGCTGTAAGTCCTACAATTCTTCAAAGGGTAGCGCATCAATGATCAGTCCAGTGTGCTTGGTGTGTGATTTTGTACATATGTTCATATTGTATATACTGAATTGATATCATCTGTCATCTAGCTGTTGGTAATTCTGTTTGTGTCCGGAAGACTTCCACTTGGATCATCAACCTGAGAAGGAATGTAGGCGTACTGCTGTAAGTCCTACGGTTCTTCAAGGGTAGTTTGTCGTGTCAGAATCCACAACATTTGATGTGTTGATTGTACATATGTTTGTGTTAAATAGTTGTGTGAGTTCCAATTGATGTAATTGTTGGTTAATCTTGTTTGTGTCTGGACATTCCACAACTTACAATCGTCAACCTGTGAAGGGTTGTAGGCGTACTGGTGTAAGTCCTGCAATTCTCCAAAGGAATTCCACCAAGACATGATCGGCGAGGTTGTTTGTACTATTTGTATATACGTGTGGTGTGTCATATCAATTGGTGTATTTTGGATTCATTGTGTTTACTTGTTGTTTTCGTGTCTTGTTGTTATTGCGTAATTTTGTTAAAATTTTCGTCGTGATTACTTCTGAAGTTGTTTCTAGTCTTCTACATCCATGAATGAATTGATTGATGTTAAGGACAGCAGATGGGTCGTATACGCCGGGGAGGCTAGGCTATTGCTGAGAATGAAATGCACACGGAGATAATTGTTAGCTGCGGTCCGACACGCCGGGGAGAAAGAGTGTAAACGACTGAGGCTCGCATGCGTCACCGCTACTAGAACTGAGGCAGAATGAGTGATAAGCGATTTCAGTGGTAATTGGTAATGAGTAGATAAGAGGATGTGCGTAGAGTATCGTGAGGTGCTGCCATGGTCACTTTGCATTCTGCAAGAGTCATTCTAGCAAGTGGAGACTGTGTTGCAAGATGTCAAGAGGAGGTCTCTGTCTGGAGGCGCAGGTCGTCATTGATGTGTGAGATTGTGCTGTGGGTATGCTTGTGGTGTGTTGGCTTTTCTGTTTGTTTTCCATTTCAGCTCTGTCCGTGTGACCCAGGTTCTCGCAATGGCATCCAAGTCAACGTGCATTGGTCGTGAAGGAAAAAAGGGTTGGATCCCTTTTTTGCCTGGGAGTGTCAATGGAGTTGAAGATTGAACGATCAATTCTTGGTTGTTTGCTCAAAATCAACTTCCTCGATTTTCGCGGAGGCATCAATACGACAGTCATCGTCTCATCGGTCGCTGTTCAGAAAGAAGAGTGAAACATCGTCAGAAGTAACATAACGATTTATTATTGTAATATTTGTTTACAGACCTTAGTTACTTAGTTCGTTTATTCCTTTTATATGTTGGTGTAACAATAAAGAAATAACAAGCAGCAGATCGGTGTTTTGGTTTTTGCGTCCGTTATTACTAAGCGTTTCTGAAACTCAAAGGAACAGCGTGGGCCCGAGCGTAGCGAGAGCTGGGCATTAACGGTTTATGAGACGAGACTGACAGGCATTTCGTTCTATTTGAGACTCGTCTCTAGACGTACCTGCATTCCCCAGTGAGTAATGGTGTTCCCACTGAGGTTCAAAACCGGTAACCGTAGTTTCCAAAGCCAAATAGTTACCCACTAAGCCAAATGGGCCACGAGAGCCACCTCCTTTTGCGATGGTTGTTAGTAATTATTGAATTCAATTTGGACTTTCCCGTTGATTGACTAGACCGATGTGTTCGGCCTCAGGCTAACAATATCAGCTGCTTGTTCATATGCTTCAGTGGCGTTTGAGGATTAACTTGAAGTAAATTTGTTGGGCGATGACTAGCAGTGGAATCCAGGATAACGTGTGTTTCGTCCTATTTGGGACTTGTCTACTGGTCTGAGTGATCTAGTGGGTAAAGCTTTCTCGTTCGAAATTATTAGTACTGGGTTCGAGGCCCAGTGGGAATACCATCACTAACTCACTGGATAATGCAAGTATACCCAGGTGATGGGTCCCAAATTGGATGAAATGCGCATCCTGGATTCCGCTGCTAGTCATCTTTCTTTTTTTTGATTTACAGCTTGATTCCAAACTGTTACTTTGGTACAAGTATGGAATTTTCAGCATGGATATCGGTAGCCCAAATTTCGCAGGCCGACCATAGATATCTGGTGTGCGCCGGCGTGGGCTCGAACCCCGGACCATGTGCATGGTCGTCGAGAGTCCCAACCACTGTTCAACAAATTTACTTCAAGTTTAACGATAAGAAGTCGTCGAAGCATCCTCACACGGAACCAACTTGTCAACCTGAGGCCGAGCAGTTCTGTCTGTCTGTTTGTTTTTGACATAGAACTTTGCACATATGTGCGGCAGTTCCAGTCGCCACACTCCATGTAGCACACAAAGCAAGACAAGAAAGTAGAAGAAATGCATAATAGAGAGAGACAGTAAACAGAGGTGTGAGACAAAGGAATAGTAATAACGAAGAACAGTATAGTTTCATTGGAAATCATGAGTCACAGGGAGTGGATGCATCTGCACCAGCCAATGAGAACGATTTTGAGCCATGTCACCAATTGTTTCCAACCATTGGTTTTTACCGTCCCGAGGACCCCAACCAGTCAGGAAGCCAGTCTACACCTTCCTACGTGGCTTAGACTAACAGTTGTAGATTTCATTGACTGGTTGCATGTTTTGGTTTGACCACCATTGGCTAGCTCTCTTCCAGCCTGACCCTATATCAGCTAACATTGCCCTGCTCGTCGAGGAAGGCGATGACAAGGCACATGTAACACATGTCCTTGATTAGATAGTGCTTTCGTACAAACGACAGACACACTGTTCTGATGAACAGGAGATTTTCTGTTCGTATGTACTTTTCATGTACTTTTTTAACAAACAGTATGTACTTGACGCGTGTTGTTTACACGATTATTCTTATTTTGCTTTATTCCTCTTTCTTTTTTATTCTACCTACCCAATTAAATCTGTGTGCATGTGTTGGCTAACAACAACAACAATAACAACAGATTATCAGTAAAAGTAAGCCTTGCCGGAATCGTGTTCCAACATCGCTGGATGAGGTGGGGAATTGTAGAAATCCATCAATATGCTCAGTGGATACTTTGTCTCACTTGCTGCCTGGACTTGATCAATTATTGCTGATTATTCAATTTGTTGTCATCTGGGTTGGTGTTATGTACCTGGGCGCTGAACTAGCGTATATTGAACAACTGTCACCGGAACACTTATCGCTTATTGGTGGTGGTCTCCTACCCTATCTAATGACTACACTGCAAGCGTGTTATGATCAAATTCTTCGAGAAGGTTTACAATTCACAATTCAATTTTGATGGCGATATCTTATATTTTTATATTTTAGTTTTTAGTTGTGTGTGTGTGTGAATTAATTGAGGAGGTAGGTAGGTAGGTGACTAACTTAGATTTTTTCACGATTATTTCATTGTAGATGATTTCTGCTAATATTGTTTGTTTTTGAAACAGAGAAGCAATCCTATGCCTTTTTTCCCTCCTATTTACACTGACTTATTTTTGAGTAGTGATCATTATTTTGCAAACATACTAGTACATGCATGCATAGACACGCACGCACGCACGCACTCACTCACTCACGCACCCACTCACGCATACATGCAGCAGTTCCAACACCTGTAATTTCTTTTCATACATTTTTGTTGTATTTTTATTCTCGTATTTCTGTTTCTCCACCCCCCTCCACCACCACCACCACCAACTTAACGATAACCACCGGGATTCTTTCAAATACTGTCTATTTCTACTGTTTGTATTAACACGACATTCTGTAATATTCATTTGTGACTGTTTTCCACCATATTGGATACTTTGTTAAAATTCCAATTGTAATGTACTTAAGAGTATTGAATTGTTTTGTATATTAAAGCTAGTGATTGGCTGTGATTGCTGCTTCTTAATATGATTTTTGTTTATATATAGTTTATATTATTTAACTATCTATCATCTAGCTAGCTGTTCGTCACAATGAGAATCAGTACCATACCATACAAGCAGGTATTGTTAAAAACCAATCTAAATAAACGTGATATTATTTAACAGAAACATTTGTTTTTTTTTCAACTCTCACAGAGTACCTACCTGCCACATAGCATCGTGTTGTTGAAGGTGGCAAGAGATAGATACTAGTGCCAACTTATCCTTGCTAAGCTGCTAGCTCATGATGCTGTTTGTTGTCCATACCTGATGTTTCTTTTGTATCTATCTCTTAATGGTTGTTATTCATTGTGTTGTGTTTTCCTCTTTTTGTTTTGTATCGTTATAGTGAAGGGGACTGACTGTCTTTGACACACAACTGTTGTCTGTACACTGGATTAATTTTGCTAGTGTTTAACAATTTCATATTTGTCCTCTGCAAGGAGAAGAGTCTACAACGGTAGGTGACTACGAAATCCTCTTGTTTTTGTGTATCTCGTTTTTGTTATTATCATAATTAGTAGTTGTCGTAGTACTTACTACTACTAGTAGTATAGTATTAGTAGTAGTGATAACATTAGACGAAAACGTTGGCTTTTACACACAGACTATAAGATCAAAATCACTCTGGCTCCTAAGCCTAAATAATTAATCAATGGGACTTAAGTAGTAGTCAGAATTGTGTGCACGTTTGTCTCTTGAAAGTAAGAAAAATCAGCAAGCAGTTGGGAGACTTTGTTAGATACAGACAGACAGACAGATGTAAACGCATTTATTCTTACATTTTTTCTCTCTAGTGTATTGAATGTATGTATTGAATTAAGCTGAGCAGACTCTTATCTTTCGGTACATTTTCAAACTTCATCACTTTTTTGTGACGATGCTGCATGGAGCCGACCAGTCGACCAAGACTTCAACTACCTGTTTCGATTCATTCAGCAGCCGTTCAACCTCTCATGAACAACCTGGTACGATACGACAGAGGGTGGGTCGGTCTTCCTCACGAAATGCCTTTATGTAGCTATTCGTTCACTGTCTCAGCCATACTACCACTGCCTTCATGCGGCACGGGTATTCTTCGCAAAAGTGAATGTAAACGTCTGGTGCTTATAACTGAATTGATGGACATTTTCAGGGGAGCTGAAATACCGTGATTGCAAACCTATGGTGCACATGATCTCCACAATCCGAGTGTGTCTGATGGCGTATCAGCTTGTTTTGGTTACTGGTAATCGTGGGAAGGTAGGTAGCTGCCCCACTCACTGCCTTGTAGACCAAACTTTAAGTTAAAAGGCGGTAGGCGTCTGGCCTCTTAAGATAACCGCCTGCTTCGGTCTGGGCCTCCGGACAGTATCCCCCAGTGCATCTCTTGGTGCCCATAAAGTACCAAGCTTGTTTTAAATGAACGATAATTCAGTCAGGTGGGCATAACTATGCATTATAACTATCTGCGTAATTTACTAGTAGTATAGGGAACTAGTGGAGCAAAGGAAGATTAATTAAAACTTAATTAAAGTATCGACAACTTACACTGCTATTCCCGCTGTCTTTTTCCTTATTGTCCTTTTAATTCTCCCCGTCTGGGTCATTAAGCGCTCTGGTAGTGAGCAGTATCTTTTTATTGTTATTAAGATGGATACCAACAAAAAATATTTGGTGTTATTATATTGCCTATAACTAACTAGTTTTCAATTTTCCCTGATTTTTCTACCTATCTAACTAACTAGCTAAGTAATTACCAAGAACCCAATAAATATTATAGTGTTTGAAAATTACTTGGAATATCATTTGTTCTATGGATATAAGAATACCTGCATTTCGAGCTGTTCGGATGGTTATTCATTGGTTTTCCCATTGGAATAATCGACAACGTCAATTATTCCTGTTTATATGGGATAACTTGGAGGAAATCTATCCCCTATTATCTAGTGAATCACAAGCAACGACTTATTCAAACAATCATTATGATAATGTCAGCGATATACTGACGGATATATTCTTTGCAGACTTGATTAGTTCTAATCTACAAATCGATCATGCACCATCTACTGTATTCGAATTTCAATTGTTCTTATTTCGCATCTGGTATCCTCAGTGGCCAATGGAACAACGTCTTCAGCTTATAAATAGTTTAGAAGTGTATTATATGTTGTTGGATTGATGACGATTACCAATTATCGAATTGAATAGTGTTTGACATTATTGTTCTTCTTTAACGATCTCTGTGTCCACCTTGTTTTTTTATAAGTAAACCTTAGAAAAGACACATATGTCTATCTGGTTTCAATTGTAAATTTCAGCATTAAACTGAGTGAGTGAGTGTGCATATATCTGTGTGAGTTTGGTGTGTGTGTGTGAAGTGGACTCTATCTAACTCAGGTAAAAAAAAATAACAAAAACAAAAAACAAGACTCACTGGTATCATTCAATACGAAGTGTGGTAATCCGTTCCAGTTCAAAGATTAGTCGTCTACCGCGTGTTTTGTGAATATGTGTGTATGTGTATGTGTGTGTGTGTGGGGGGGGCAGGTGAGGAGCATATAACAGACAAGACACCATAGTTGAAAACTCAGATTTTTATATATATTTATATTTATTATTATTATCATCATCATTGCTTGTTTGTTTTGTTGTTTTTGTTACATATACTTATTTATTTATTAATTAATTAATGGTATTGTATTTATTCGTGTACTTCGTGTATTATTACATACAAATTGTGCTTGAAATTGACTCTTCTTCAAATTATTATTATTATTATTGTCATTATGTTTATTTATTTAGTGTTTGTTTTGTTCCGGGATGATTGAGCCATTCTCTTTTTTGCATTATATCAACACACTGTGATGTACAATATTTGGTGTACAATAATACATTTAATAGGCGTTATTTTGTGTAAAATAGGCAATTAACTAATTAATTAATTAAATGTATCTGATTATTATTATTATTAATGCGTTGAGTTGATGGTAAAATAGGCTTTTGTGCCTTTATGTGTTTGTGTTTGTGTGTGAGGTAGGTATGTGTCTTGGTGCAACCGATTGCACAAACATAGATATTTATGTGTATTCTACATAGAGGTCTACATAGGTCTGTAATTGGTGTATACCAAAATAAAACAATCACAGTTTCATCTCTATCTCTCTCTCTCTCTCTGTTCTTCTTTCGTTACATATGTGATGTGTTGGTGGTGGGATGATGAATTTTTATAGGGAAGGGTATTTTACTGGTAATTTTATGTGTGGGTATAAATATATATACTATGAAGAGATACGACTGACTATCAGGAAAACTTCTTTTGTTTTCTGATTAATTCGTAGCCTGGGGTTTTTAATAATTCAACGCGCATAACAAGGCTACCCCACGTTGAATCCAGTGTTTTTGCTGTTGATCAGTTGGAACTTCAATGGAGAATACAAAGTTAGTTGAATGACCAGTAGTAGAAAGAGTACCTTTGGTGGAAGAAAAAGAGATATTCACACACACACAATAGGTAACCAATTAACACAAAGTTAACAGACAGAACAATTTCATCTGTCTATTGCATCTAATTTGGTGCGTTACACCAACCTACCTACCTACCTAAGTAAGTTTATAAATAGTTCATAATTCCATGATGGAAACACGCTATCATCCGATTAGTTTCATAAAAAAACATATGAAAAGGTCGCAGAGAAAACGTGGTGACTGTGACTATGACTGCAGGCGAAAAACCCCTCTGTATTTATTAAGTTACAATTTAATGTTGACGTGTATCTATCAACTGAGAGTTTATTCCAGAGACTTTCCAAGAGAATGTATGAAGCAACAAACCTAAGTTTGTCATTCTCTAGCCGACGAAAGATTGACAATCACAAAGCATGGAATAGTGCCACATCTGTGTGAATTTATTGTCTCAGCTGCACCCAGCCTATGGTGACAGTTATGTTGAGCGTACTACCAGACGGCTTAGTGTGCTACTACTGAACATCTTTCATTGTGGTCTGGCAAAGAACAGACAAAAGTAATCGGAGGCTCCATTGTATCACATTTAGTTGATACTGGTTATGTAGTGGAGAAAACGAGAGCTTTCAAGATAATTCGTCGTATCCCACTGAATCATCTTTCCGACAGACTCTGGGTTCGTCTATTGCACACAGCTGAGGCAGACGATAGGCATTCGAACTGTTAGGTCTCTAAACTATACTCATCATTCAAAAGAAGTTCATGCAACCAACATCCTTCCCTTGTTGGGCTGTTAAGACCTAACCAACAGACGATGTCTCCAGATATAGCCTCACTTTCTCATCCTTGTTATTGATAGAGTCATTATTATTATTATTGTTATTATTATTAAATGCACAATCTTAGCACAATGCGTCGGTGGCACAGTGGTTAGGACTCTCGACGACCATGCACATGCCGGGGTTCGAGCCCACACCGGTGCACACCAGATATCTATGGTCGGCCTGCGAAATTTGGGCTACCGATATCCACGCTGAAAATTCCATACTTGTACCAAAAATACAGTGTGGAATCAAGCTGTTACCAAAAATAAAAAATGAAAAAATAAAATTATCCAATTGACAAAACACCGTGATCGGTTTATATTTGATTATTTCTTTGTAAAGTTAGGTATGTATATTAGAGTTAAGCCTGATGAGATGTAATTGAAAACAATATTGTTCACTTGGAATGTGTTTCGCTAAATAGTGTACATTGCGATATTCTCTCGGGAAGGAGTCATCATATGAAAGGATTAGTTGATTACGCTTAATACTAACAAAGTACTCGTTTTCATCTTCTACTTCCACTTTATTCGACTTCTCTTTCTTCTTCCTCTTTATTTTATTGCTTTCCACTTTCATGACTGAAGTTCTCTATTTCTCGTCCCTGAACTATCACCACTTGCTCGTCTCTTCATGCAACTCGTGTTGAAAACATTGCACTGCTGTATACCGCTTAGAAATAAATTCTTATCAGTAGTGTAGTGTATCCTACCAGCTACCAGTGTGCCGCATTTTCTCTACAAACATCTCTGAATTTATTTTTCAATAGATAGACCGGGTGAGAAACACAACGGTGTTATTGACGTTCAACTGGTTGTCAGTGGAATATTATACTTTTCGAGCAGAAGGCAAGACACAGAAACCAGGGTATATTTTTTTCACTAATCAAACCACTGTTTATATATCTATCTACAGTTTATATTCGTTAACCAATCACTGAGCCAGCATGTGATTTTGGTTTACATTAAGCAACATGTAATCGAATTTTCAAATAGACAGAGTATTCTGTTGCTAACGCCATATTGAACTGTGGGAATATTTAGTTTTTTTTCCGTTTTTTATTACTGCTTGATTCCACCCTGTATTCTTGGTACAAGTATAGAATTTTCAGCATGTGAGAGTCCTGACCACTGTGCCACCGACGACGCATCATATTCCGTTAGAACACATATTGTTGTCTGTATCGCACTACCACAAGGTTACCAGAAATAGACAAAAGTAAACTGCGTTGAAGATGTCGTCCGGAAAGACGACGAAAGCTCCGCAACTAAACCAACCAGGTCAGAGAACACTATTAATTGCAAAAGTAAACTGCATCAAGTAATGTGACAAGTGCTTTGTGTCGGTGGTTTGTCCATACTATAATATCATCTTTCTTTACATCACTAACTAACAACTACACACACTTTACTAATCTGATGATGCAGTGATATTATTAAAAGACCTTCCAATAATGATAAAAGAAGTTTTTTAGGTTTCTTGCTACCCTTCTTGTGATGTTACTCCAGAATGGAATTTTACACATTCCGACAGTAATGTTTGCTTAAATTCTTATTCTTTGTGACTTGATCTCTTACACTGATCTGATGTTGTAATTCAGCTGATTTGTAAATGCCATTAATTTGTATTAAAAACAAAGTAATCGGTTAAAAATAAGACACCATGATTACCAGCACGAGTAAGCGTTTTGTACACTGGACAATCGTAGACACCATGAGTTGGTGGTTTACGATTAGCTGTTGGTATAAGCCAAACAACTGGCATGTTGACAAATAATTCTTTCGGTCTAGATTCACACAGCATATTACGTGTAGAGTCCCAGCCAGCTCCTTCTAAGAATAAACCACGAATATAACTCCCGTCGACCGGTGATTCAGTTAATTCTTGATAGCCTTCTCTCATGACCTAGAGAAGAGAGTGTTTTAGAAAGAAGTGTAGGTTTTGAAGAATGAATATTTTCTGAAAACAAAAACGAAAAAAACATAGAACCTTAAAACTGTGATAGTCTGAAGTCGAAGTTGCTTGATTATTGAACAAAACTACCTCTGGAATTCGTCACTTGGAATTCAATGCAGTTTGAGGTGAGAAACCAGCATATATTTTTTGGAGGGGGTGGGGAATCAAGGGAGGAAGTGGAACAGGGGGATGGTATAGACTTGCCGCTCTCTGGTGTTTAGATCGCTTCAGTCTATTTACCAATACATTATTGTGTTTGATATGAGTGATTTCTGACTGCTCAGTTTATGTAACAAATAACCTTCCTTAAACTACTCTTGAACTATAAGCTGAGATACTCTTTAATAATCATTAGCATTCTTGAGCCATTGGTTATTGGAGGCTGACTATATCGAGGAAAGCCCACCTGGATGTGGCACGACATTCACAAGATATACTTTGGACAAGTGAATCCGTACAATGCCATTTAAACAACTCCACTGATAAGCTTGTAACGACAGATGACAAGAGGCAGGGAACAGATCGTTTATTGAGAAAATCAACAGGTATTTATAGATTTTTATGTACATTATTATTAGCGTTATTGTTAGCAGACAGGCGACGTCTTCTTATTGGTTGTCTGCTAATCGTATCCACCCAGGCTAAGTCTGCTGTGATTGATTGGTTGTTGTGTTGAGTTAGCCTTTGTTCTCATGATCAAGATATGGGAGGTAAACATTGACGTAAATTGTTGTCTAGCAATTTCGGCTAGCAAACAGCTCTCACTAAAATATTACTTTATAATGAAATGATATGCTGTGAAGCACATTAACAAATATATCAGTGGTAAGTAAGTTCACCTTTTCGTATCACGTACACTAGAAGAAACAGTCATGTGATTTTGGTCATTCGGAATCGAAATATATTTTGGCAAATGTGCTCAAAAGAAGAATGATAAGAGTATAAACGAGATAATCTGTCTGATATGCATATTCACGAATTAATGACTTCAACACCTCAACCTAACGAGGTTGAGTTTTTTATTCTGTTTTTGGTAAACGAATAATCTCAAACCAAGCAAAGCGTTAAATGAAAAGCCGAAACAAGTTCAGTACAGTAAAGAAACACCTTTTCTATGACTGTCTCCTTTAACTTTTAAAAGAAAGACGAAGGATTCTGATGAACAAGCAATCTTCAACCCTCAAATGTGTACTTTTTCTGTGCAACCAGGGAACGTTCGAAAGTCCAAAAGGAATATATTTTTGGATCAGAAAATTTTGTCCGGTTGGTGTGATGTCTGCTTAACTGACTGCTGGAGCGCTTGTGAATAATGAATGATGCAAAGTAATGCGATAGCCTCTAGAAATGGTGTGGATGTTCAACCGCATAATACCTTCAGCTTAATCATCAGTTGACTTAAACAATGAGTTTCAGCCCAAATGTTGTTGAATAATGAAAGTTGTAGGCTGATAACACTTGCAAACGAACTTTTCCATTTTTTATATGCACATCCTGAATACAACTCATTCGAATTTGAATTATTTATCTGATTAAACAACTCTCCATATCATCCTTATTTTACTTCTCTCCCTCCTCTCTCTCTCTCTCTTATGTATTGATTAATAATATTAGCAAGTATGCTTATGACAGTTCATCTCTTTCGTTGCTTCCGTCTTTTGTGAAAAAAGTAGTAGTTGTAAGCATATACCAGCTATATGTACGTGCAGGTAACGAGGAGAATTCGAGATCGGTGAAAATGCCTCTTCACTGAACTCTACTCGCGGTGTGTTTCTTATCTCTCTCTCTTTCTCATAGTTTTATTATTTTTTTCTTTTAAAGTGAAAAAGATTAACACAGACAAACACAATTGTGACTTACTTTAAAATCGAATGAAATAGTATCAACAGAGATGATCTTTTTTCTTGCATAATTTTGTAATGTACCAGTTAGAAAAGCTTGTGGAAAGAAGAAACCACTTATCCAAAATACACTTGGCACACCATGATCAATCCACTCTTGGATAAATCTGACACGCATCACTAAATCTTCAGTCCAACTGGCTAATGGCTTTAGGCTTGGATAGGCTTTATTCGCCCAGGCAACGGGTACACGATTATCGAATAATGATCTAGCCATATCTTCTAAATTAGCTGACATTACTACAAAACCTTTGAGTGCTTTCAGTAGGTCATTCAATGTTCTCTGTATAGTTACTAGTAGATTATTATATCTGATTGGCGGTTAAGGTAGGGATGGGGGTGGAAAAAGTAGGGAGACGAAAGAAAAGAGGATAAGTCGTTGATTTAAAAAAAAAAACTTTTAGTATTACACTTCACAGCAATCTAAGCTGATTGGTTGCGCGATTCTCCTTCTCTCTCTCTCTCTCTTTCTCCATCTCCTTCTGTGACTAAGTTTTAGAGATAATTGATTTCGACTCTCCACTATTTAAATGACAGTTTAACATCCAAAAGCTGACTTCAAGTTGTTGAAGGTAAGACTGGAAATGCCCTCCAGTAGGACAATGAATGCTACTTCCCAGTTAAACCATCCAGTTGAGAGAACGCACAACCCTAAAATGCAACATTCAAATTATAAATTTTCGATTGTCCATCATTTCAAACCGCCAGCCTGCCACCCAGAAAGCGAGGAAATTGATGAATGAATTGATCATATAACGGATAAATATCAGTGTAAGAGGAAAGACAATAACTAAAAGAAGAGACATTATTTCAGTGATAAGGAGTAAATACTCCCCTGTGTTCCTGTGATTGATTTCACCTTTAGGCTACAGAAAAAAAGATGCATATAAATTGTAGTGACTGAAAATATTTCCACTGAGAGTCACACCTATAAACTGAAATACCAAATACTGGAATACCATTTACTACAGGTAAAAATGATTCTCTTTTTTTCACATCAAGAATCATTACAGGTGTAATAGGAGGTCATAAAATTAGTGTTTAGTCTGACTGAACTTTTCATAAACATACTGCGTGAATAACTAACTGGCCTGTGTGATGTTGACATTGTCAACTAGAAATGTGTTATCACAGCAGGGAAAAAGAAGATTGATTAATTGTTCGAAGTACTCTCTGAGAGTGTCTAGGCCTAACTAACTTCATCATTTAATTGAATTTCGATTTTTTCCGTCGATTGATTGAACTGAAGAGGTCGGTCTCAAGTTGACACTTCGGCTCCTTGTGCAGATGCTTCGACGATGTCTGGTCATGTAACTTGAAGTCAATTGGTTGATGGTGTGACTGGCGGTGGAATCCAGGGTAACTCGCATTTTTTCCTATTTAGGGCTTGTCATTTTGGTGTGCTTCACTCCCCAGTGAGTGATGGCGTTCCCCCTGAGGCTGAAACCCAATGGCCATAGTTTCAAACGCCAAACGTTATCCACTAGACCACTTGGGCCATGACAGCCAGCCACCTCTTGTGCAACAGGTCTTATTAATTATATAATTCAATTCCAGATTTTCCCGTCGATTGATTGAACAGAGATACTCGGTCATCATTCAGTCTCTCATAAACTGTTTCTTATAGGATGAAAAAATGAGTCTGTTGTTTATACTTTTTCCTGCGCTTTCAAGTTCCTATTACGATTGGATTGATTTCCTGAAGTAGTTGGTTGCTAGCCTTACATCCAAATTTCCCTTTTTCTCCTCGCTTATCAACAACCAATAAGCTAGTCAATCAACTAGGTGAGGGAATTCTAGTAACGAGAAGAAAAGAAGGAAAACGAAGACCTCCATTATGGGTAAAATTTCTTTTGATAAAGTCTCGCAGTGATTATGAGGAATAAAATGTGGCTCGAAACGTCATCAGTAAACATTACTGTATAACACTGTGAGACTTTATCAAAACAAAATTTACCCATAATGGAATTACACTCTACCACGAGAGTGCACAAGTTTTATTCTTATATCAATGAAAACGAAGACCTATTGTCCAACAAGTATGCAGAAGCCCATGGATTGGACATACACAGGGTAGACAGAACGTTGACCGACATCATCCGCTAGACTATCATTGAGTGAAAATTGACTGAGGAACAATGAGGGTAACATGGATGAGATTGTCTGAAGAAGTGGAGGACTGGTGAGCTAGCTAAAACAGACTACAGAGAATCGAGTGAAATGTCGTTGAAGCCCTCCCTTTGTTCCACCTGAAATAATATAATGTAATATATACACATATATTTATGTTGTGTTATTCACCTAGTATAACATTAATAATTGATTTACTGATAAATACTCAGAATAATAATAATAATATGTCACTACTGACAAAAGTGTCTTGTGTAGCCTTGGTTTACCAGCCTTGTCTAAATATAACGAATTTCTTCAAAGTTATAATGTAGAAAAAAACCCTCCACATATACAAATGTGTTACATTTGCATAATAGGGTCTTGTTTTTGTTCTTGTTGTTGATGACGATGATGCTGTCATGTCAAAATCTTATCCATTTAGTTAGTGTATTACAGTGTCATGTGTATTGGAATTGTCAGTCTAGAAGTGTTTGAATGCTGCTATATGTGATAGGATATATTACTAACTCTATAGACTAGACTAACTAGAGTATGTGCTCACACACTGATTTGTAGTAAGTAAGTGTGCTCTTCAGTTTGATTGATAGAATGATCAAGATCTAAACAAGATTGATTATCTTCTTATTTTCTTGTTTGTTTGTTTGTTTTTCAATCACTTGATACCAAAAAAGTGACGAAAGGTATTTAACCACATACCTGATAACCTCTTGAGTTAACACTGTATTCATGGACTGTTCATACATCACTGGATACTTAGTGATTACAGCCGGCAGATCAAATGATTGTGGACATTGTTTTTGAAGAGAATGACACAACTCTTCAACAATCTCTTCACGTTGTTTTCCACTGCCAGTTGTAGCTGAAGTTTTTGGTTGCAATAATAATAAATATCCTAAAAGTGCAAATGTTTCATTTTGAGCAAATGTGATGTTAGCATTCTCGTGTAATCCAAATATCTCGGGTGGATCATTGATGGGTAGTCCACGAATATAGTCCAAGTACATCTGGTATTCATTTTTTGTTTGTTTGTTTGTTTTTAATTGAAAGAAAAATTATCATAATTAAATAATTAGACATTAAATTGAAAAGAAGCAAATCAGTAGGCATAGTTAATGCATAGTTAAAAACATTCTTTCTAATTTTAACGTGCAAAGTAATACACATAGTAGGGAAACGAAAACACGCACTGATTACTCTGTGATATACCCAGTAGTAGAGAGATCTACTACACCCGCCAGAGGGAACATGAACCGAATTTTCAACATAAATATCAGGTTGGTTGGTTGCTTCTATATGGTTAATAGAATTGGTGTAGACGTCGTCGAAAGCATCCACAACACACTGCAGAACTTCATCAATAGCCTTCGTTCGATAGTGAAGGTGGTCAGATGGCCGGCCAGGCAGCATTATCAACAGGAAACTCTGGTGACAAACCAACCGAGAAGATATTGCCGAACTAATATGTTTAAGGAAATAGAGATGGATTAGATGTACGCTGAGGAGACGATTGAGTGAAATCATATGCCATGACTTCAAGTGGAACGTAAACGGGAAATAACGACTTGGGAATGAGTCCGAAGGTGAGATGGCAGCGATGCGAGGACGGAATGAAAGCGTATTGGCAATTGGGCACCTGGTTAATAAAAAGGACTGAAATTCTCTTCAGAGTGAAGTGGCAATGAAGTTCCAGCTTTCTAGTATGATTATCTGTGCAAGACATATCGTCGAACTTATTTGAAACTAGTTTACACTTGAAGGACGGTGTCAAACTATGATTTCATCATCTTCAGTCGTTTATAGGACTGGATGAACCTAAATGCTTCTTACTTAGTAAACTATGCATTTCAAGTTTGAGTTGAAAAAAGCTGCTAGAATTCTCTTCTCCACCAACTAACTACCTTTCTGTAGAGATTGTTAGTGCAGAACATAAAAGTTGTCGAAGATGAAATGACAAGTAAAGTTGGATACACTGGTCTGTAAGTCATCAGCAATGCTAAGACCATCCTAATCAACTAAATTACTGAGCTGGAACACTTTCATTAAGAAGGCTATTCGCTTTATTATCAGTTTAGAAATAGCCAGAATTCGACGAACTTTGGACAAACAAAATAAGCGTAAAACTGAATCAGGTCCAATTATATCTATTATATATATATATATATATATATATATAATATTTTATATTAATTAGAAACTACCCATATGTTATGATTATGTAATGATTAATTTTCCTAGAACAGTGTTAAAAATCCCAACCACTTATCACTCAACTAACTGTCTGTACAACTTTTCATGTAACTAGTTAATGACTTCTTATGGTATGCGAATTTGTCCCACACCTCGAAAAACATTTAGTCTTCCTTGTATTGACGAGAATCTGCATCGTCTATTCTGTTTGGAGGACACACACATCCAGAGTATCACAGAATGTCCTTCGTCATGCTCACATCTATGCCTTAATGACTGAATTGTTTCAGTTGTATAGGGTTCACAACACCTCAGTGAAGTAATAATAATTCTTGTTAATCCCCCTTGAGTTTCGAGTGGAACATATAGCTTCAAAGCTTTTCTTTTTTTCTTGAAGTTTCATTATCGATGAGGTTGTTTTATTTTATTTACGTTGTGGGTTTGTTGGCCTCACGCCTGACCCTTCCTGTTTTACCTATTTGCTACCAGCTAGTAAAACTAAACGAGATTAAGGAGTAAGTAAGTAAGTCGGCCGTGAAATGAAGCTGCCTGCACCTTCCGCATAGTTGGCGAGCATTTTACTACTGAACCTTTCAGTGATGCACCCACCATAACTCCTCCAGGGATCGAACCCAGGTTGTCAGGCGAGCCTGTTGACTATTCAACCAATGGGATAAAGCTACAATGTTGTTCTTATTGCAGTGTTTCAATTCAAGTGCTGCTATGAAGTAAGTTTTTTAAGCGAACGGGGAAACTTACAGCATGATCTGTATTTCCGGGTAGCTGGTGGTATATACCAGATGGTGAATAACTATAATCGTCTTCTAAAACACGCGGAAAGTAATATTCATCTAATATACTCATCGCACATCGCCTGTCCCAATCATCCGTTATACGTCCACCGTAGTTAATATGTCCAGCTGTATAACAAAGAACCTACAAATGAAATGTGACACTGTATAAATTTTGTATTTATTCTACAAAATGTAGTAAACACTCATATTCTGTATCGCTGTAGCATTGTCTTCATAAAAGATTTCTAACTGTGAGTACTATTAATTAAGACCTGGGAAAAATCCAACGGTCATTTACTTAAAATTCCGTTCAATGGATATATCACATAGTGTGAAACAGTGTTATTTTTACTGGAGTTTCAAACACAATCTATCAATCAAGCAATCAATATCATATCTCAGTTACAACTTTACAACTTAGAAACTTCACTTCTGTCTGTGGTTGTTCTCTCTTCTTCCTTCCTTCCCAATTATCTTAGGCCCCTGAGAGAATTTTGCAAATGTCTCAAATAGGTGGTAGTAAATCATTCCTGTTGTGTGTATCCTCAGTTGATTTGACAAATTAGGCTTCAGTTATCAGTCTCGCTTTCTCTCTGTGTGAGTGTGTGTGTGTGTCTGAAGTGTTACATTAGATTTCAAGACTGACACCTCATCTCATCCCATCTCATCCTGCTGTATGATTGATTGTTTGTAAATGAATTTAGTGCTATTGTGGTGAGAGCTGGCTGCTAGCCAAAGTTGGTAGACAGTAAGTAATTTACGTCAATGTCCTTTTTATATCCCAAATATTGGTCATGAGTAAAATAAGAAGAAAGACTGATTTTGCATAGGCGGATACATTTAGCATATAAAGATGATTTGACATTCAATAAACAGTCACAAAGAGATGAAAGATTAACTTTCAGTGAAAAACAAGCAATCAGAAAACTGTGTATGTTTGCTAACAATAATTTATAATAATGTACATGAAAATATATAAAAAATATGTGTTGATTTCGTAAATAAACGATCTGTTGCCTGGCCCTTGGTTTCTGTGGTTACACTAAGCTAAGCTGAGCTTTTTTCTATATTTCTCACCCATTTAGGGTCTACTGGCCTAGATTTCACTAGGATTTTTAAGCTCCATTAATGCAATCGGATCCCACCTACTACTCTGAGCTCATAATCACTGTAGAGGATTAAATAAACTACATTATTCTGTCTAATGGGCGCCACAAGACTTTTCAATTTGTTTTGATTGGGTTTGATTGACAATCTTATTCTTTTTCAAGTCTGACCTGGGACTGACTTCAGTTAGAGAACTGTTGAAAATAGAGAGTACTCACTTGACAAGTGTTTCATCCAAGTGCTTGGGACTCATCGACAGTACGCACCCATCGGGTTTTGAACCGAGGACCTTCCGGTTATAAAGCGAACTCGTAGGCAAATTTAAACTTTAGGCACCACTAACTACCAATCAGCAGCAAATGACCTCGAACGCACCAATCACGTGAAGGAGGGAGGCATTTTTGTGCATGGAATACATAGATTTATGAAAAAATGCATAAAAGCTGTAGAAAAGTGTTACGCAGACTGCCTTCCTCTCCCATGTGATAAAAGTAGCTCTCAGTTTTAGGCTGGAATATCAACAGAGTATAATTCCGTTGTGGGTAAAATTTATTTTGATAAAGTCACACTATGGCTCTGACAATAACCCTGATCATTCCTGAACCTAACCCTAACGTGAAAATAGCCCCTAACTAAGAATGGACTCAGCATAAAACAGTATATCATCTTTTATCTTGTGATGGAGTCACTTTGTTACTGTATCATTTCTCACGTATATTGAGATTTAGTGTGCCGGAGATCAATTCATCGTCTTTTGTCTCACCTTGGTCTTTGTCGTTGGATCACCAACCAATGAGAATAGACATTTCCAGCAAATAAGATCAATCAATTCTCACGGTTGTTAGCCAACTTTATATTATGGTATAGAAAATGTATAAATATCATGTGTTGTTACTTAAACTACAAAGTATAGTAAAGTAATACAATATCTTACAGTCACAGGCCACCAGCCAGCCTTTGTCTTTTGATATTTCCGTGACTCAGTGTCGGTGAATCGGAAGGTACAACGGACAAATAGACGTATTAGCGTGCCAGTCAAGTTGATTACCATTATAGTAATTGACAGGCGCAGACATAACAAAGTAGCGACGGATTTAGTTCAGTTCACTTCAGCTATAACCAATTGGCAACGGAGTTATAACAACTGACTGTAATCTAACTGTAACCAACCCTAATGTCGCCGTTATTAGGTTAATCTAACTAACCCTAACTTGTCCATGGTTTAACCGTCAAACGTTAACTTAATCTTTCTCAAACCTATGCTGAAACTTGCCAGATATCCCATTTAATAATAGCATAACGCTTCGATAAGCATATTTTACTGATGATGAAAGCATTATTTCCCAGGTTTCACAAACTTCTTCAGTGAGCCTTTCAAGGTGATCGGTGTGGTCTCACTCCATTGGTAGTTAGTGGTGCTTAAAGTTTAGCTTGGCCGGCCAACTCGTATACCATTCAGTCAGTGGGACACAACTCAATCAATGGCTGATGAATTATGTGTTAGGTGCCAGCGTAATGGTAGAAGAAAAATGACTTGGTGAAGGAAGGTTTATTTGGAATTCGCTACAACTATATAGCCAAATTATGTACACCTTATTTCCAAATTATTATTTGCACAGATCTTTACTGTTGTGCTACTTCTGTGTATCGTGTTCCGTTGTCTTGTTTTCGTGTCTTCTATGTTTCTCTACAATGCTGAATCATTTACTTTCTTTGACATCAGTCCATCTCTGCATTATTTGATATTTTTGTGCTGATCAAGGTCTCTGTGTACTACTGGTAAATCTTGTCAGTAGCACACGCCACACCACAGGTTCTTCTATCTTCACATATGGCAGCACTACTGACGTTTTGAACTTCCTATTAATGAAGTTGTCATCGTTTTGTATACGTTTGCCATTCATGTTGTCCTTACTTATTGCTGTCATTAATTTTATTCCAACAATTTCCTAAATACTTGGTGATTAATCTATCGGAGTAATTATTAACTGGTAAAGCTCCTCATACATACTTCCTCCATTTTTATACAACATATACTGAGATCGGCTAATCTTTTCATACTTCCTGCTTTCACTTACTATGACTGTAGCCGTAAAGATGGAGAGACTGATGTCACACCTGCAAAGATGTCGCCACCTGACGATTGGCAAACGAGCATTTTGTATCCTTGCTGAGAGAGATATCGTTAATATTCAGATCATCAAATCAATGATGTGGTTAGCACACCTAGTCATATCCTATCACTATAGGTCGGTGTAAACCAGTCCACCAGCCTTATCTTACATCTCACATAGGCGAATCATACATGCTAAACATTGTCAGAATCTTGCTTATTAGTGTGTCAGAACATCATGTATTCTTACAGCGTTTGACCACTTAATAATAAATATTCTTGTATAAGTCTTTTCACCTTGAAGTTTTTCTTTCAGTGTAAACAGATGAAAAGTATTTTACGGGATACTTATTGAGACCAGTATTTCAGTAGGATTGTTCAGCAAGATTTCAGTAATCTCTCTCTCTCTCCAGAGATCATAATCTATTACTGAAGAATGTCAGTATTCCAAAGTATTCAGCCAATTACCTACTTCTGTTTGACATTCAAAAGATTTTATTGAGCATCGATTTCAGGATTTTTAAAATCTCATTCTCTAGTGAAGAGAGAGAGAGAGAAAAATTGTTTGTTTTCTTGTATGGAGGATTTAATCAAGAGCTGAAATCAGTTAGAGAACCACTGGAAAACCTGCTGGGAGTACTGGACAGCTGTTTTCCAGTGGTTCTCTAACTGATGTCAGCTCATGATTAAATCCTCCATACAATCAAACCAAATCCCTACAAAACCAATGTTTGTTTCGTGTTCTTTTTCTCAACTTACACGATAGCAATATATAATACGATAGGCTTTTGTACTCTTGCTTACCTTGTAAGGCGTAGTAGTATATTCAGTTAAAAACATAATCAACTGATCCATACATATTCTCAAATCACCAGTTGTAAATTCATAAGGTATATTGAATCCTAGTGGGCCGAATTTTTTACGTTCAATCAAAACACCATGGAAAAATGCCAGGGATAGGAACAAATGCCTGAAGACATCATTCTAAAATCAAAAAAGATAAATAATAATAATAATTACAAACCATAGGAATGATTATTTTTTGTTGTCAGTCGGCCGGCTTCTTGTTAAGCATATCATACAATAATAGTCTTATCATTTTCTGGATATAACAGGATATCTGAATAAAACCTCCTGTCTATCTATAATAGCCATCTAGATAACTAAACAAATCTCCTCATATTGCCAAGAATCATTACACCTACATTTCTACGGGTCGTTAACTGGTGGTTTCACATAAACGGGGAGCTAGTTGAATCACTCATTATTCGTGCTGTTACCACCTGCAAAGCAAGCACTCTGAGAAGTACGAAAACTTAGATGTCTCTTTTTGTAAAACGGACTATCCATCACACCATTGATTTGTGCCACATTTAAGTCTGACTTTAGGCATTCTTGTACTGTCCAGAAACACGGGAATCTGAAAATTTCCTGCTTTCTTATTAATGTGTTGATGCATTTCAAAGTGAAGCGTGACCAGAGTGTGAAACACAATATATGATATGAAAAAGCAGTTGATGTGCTTCGGTCACTACTGATGTCTTCACGAATCCATAAGTTATTAGAATGCTAATCAGTAAGTAGCTTAGTCGTGAAATTTCTGACTTCAGAATTAAGGGATTCAGCTTCGAATATCCTCAGACATGTGGTCGTCTAAAAGACTGTAGGGAAGATACAGTCAGTGGAACATCCACATGCGAATCTGTAGACCAGTGATGAAGGAAGATTAGTGAGGCTGAAGGTTACTATGATCCCTCTCTGACTAATTTTTTGTGTCCAACAGCCTCCAAGACACAAGCGCATTACTCGCCAGTCTACTCTAGCCAGTCGGTTTCAAATTTTGTTTTCATTTTCAATTACCATGCCATGCATAAATGCGTAGACATAATTATGCAAATGTAACTATGGAATTTGAGGAGAAGTGATTGTTAAAATAAAAAGAATCCCTGTTCATCGAGTAAAAGAGCTGTTTTTCTTTCATCACCTAGCAGCATAATAAGACAGTGATATCACAGTTATGTGGACGAACACTTTACGTAGTATTTTTGATAGATTAAAAACTGTATGTCACAATATATACACAACAAATACGTAACAATCAATCTATTTCCTAATATTATTATTATTATTATTAGTTTAGACAACAAACCTTAGCCGGAACATTAGCCAAGTAAGCGTCATTAATTGCCTGGTACGTTCTTAACAGATTTGCCTTCAAGCCTTTCGGAGGTTCAACTGTCATTTTAGATCCATTTTGTAAAATGTAAACTGGGAAATCTGGACTGGGCATACTTGTCAACCATAGGCGGAAATCTCGGTGTACCTAGAACAAAGCAAAAAAGGTGGACGGTGACACTATCATAACATTCAATATTGAATTCTTCGTAATGATAGCATCAGGTTGTTTGAGTGCATACGATAAAAATTCCTTAGGTAGGCAGGTATTGAGCAATAATACTGATAATGGCGAATTTCAACGACCATTGCGGTGACATTGAGCTCAGGGCTTCTACATAGATTACACTATTTTACAAGTTGAATATCTGAGTGAAATTTATGTGGTCGGTAATAGCTAGGATGCGTGTTTCGTCTCATGTCGTACTTGTCGGCTTTATGTGTCTGCATCCCAGTAAGTCATGCTTTTGCCACAAAACGAGTCTGAAATGAGAGAAACACACTGCATAGATTTCATCACAAGGTACTACCAACATCTGGTTGGCTTTCATCAAGGCAACCATTCTAGAAGCTGACATGCAAACACTGATCAGACACTTCAATCCAGTGAAATCTACCAAAAGGAGAAATTCGAAATAATTTTAACAGAAAGTCCAAATGGCATTTCCACCCATACAACCAATGTATGATAAGGTCTGAAATAATTCAACTGGCATTCTTTGCATCATTTTTCAATTTAATCTTAACAATGAGAGGGATCTTTCGTGGATTTATGTGAACTTATGTCTTGTGAACTGTCTTGTATCATCTTAGACACGCAGGACATAATTATATTGAGACTGGTCGCAAAATTCTACTCTCAAGTTAAATTATCCCTTTATCAATGGCAGATGGCAGACACTTAAAATCAGGCGAACATTTATCTGAGGCAATAAGGATAGATATGCCATCGAAATTCCAATTACAGCTAGAAAAGGAAATCCAACTTAAAAGCAGTAACCTATCCACTGTGTATCTTACTTGTCTATTCTTTAAATACCAATTGAATACCATTTTAGGAAATTAAAATAAATTTATCCCTTCGATCAAATTAGACAGTGTCATCAGAAAGAAGTCAGTGAGTAACTTACAAGTGTAATCATCACATATAAACCATTGAGGTCATTTATTCTGAAGACTTAAGAACAAGAATTAGTGGTCATTTGAATGTTAAATAAATAATTGATTGGGGTTAAAGTAGCTTCATCACAGTGTAAGTTACTAGTTACAAGTGAGCGAGAGAGAGAGAGAGTCACGCTACGATGCGAATTGGTATTTGCATTGCATTGCAATCAGAGTTTATAATGTTCATTTTCATTGCTATCATTCCAGCTTTCCAAGCTCTCCTTCTTATTAGTTTTGTTTTTTACACCTCGCTTATATCATTATTATTATTATTATTATTAAATGGGATTCACTTACCTATACACATATCACGGACCAAAATTCCTTTTCATCAGACGATTAAAACAAACCACCTGGAAATTGTACATTAGGCTATAAATTGTATTTATTTCATAACAATTAGTTAGACTATCTGGCTTTCGAAACAGTGCAGTACAATATACTCCCACATACACTGATGTCAGTCACATCCTGTTAAACACTCCTTTCAGACTGTAGTTCCGTCAAAGTGAGGAAGCTATAGGAGTTGTTATCAAACAACTTGAATAATACCCACACCGTTCTCATTACATTAGCCGTCTATAACAAACAATACAGAATTATTAAGCAATATCTGTTAACATCTGTTAACAGTTCTCTATCTACATCTGGAATTTCATCGAACTTCGCCCTAGAAAACCAAACCTATAACACCCATTCCATTATGCATTCATGCAAATGTGCGAGTTTCTGCACTCATCCTTCTCCTGGACAACCTACATAGAAGAAGAAAACCTTTTCAAAAGACAAAAAGGAAAATGAATATTAATTTCGATGTTAAACGCCAACACTGTCAGTCAGTCGGTCAGTCAGAAAATCAAAAAAGCAGATAAAATGTGACACATTTAGGAAACAAAACTCACTCTATCCTTGTCTATCTGTTCAACCAATCTTTCTAAAGTAGGCATCCAAGATGGAGCTAAATGACAATTTTGGAAAAATACCCAAACTCCACGATCCATTGCTGTTCGCATAAGTTCTTCAGCTCTAGGACCTTGTCCCTGACCAAGTGAGATAGCTGACAGCTTTTTACCACCGAAATTCATTTCATCGGCAAATTTGTACAAATCTGAAGCTGGATCTGTACCCTGGAAGTTTATTTTTCAAAAGAGATGAAATTTTGCACAGAGTCATCAATTTTAAAGATGACATTACACTACTAATTAGTACTAAACGTTTTCATACTTATTACTATTATCATTATTGTTATCACCATATTAACATCCATAAAATTATATTCTATGAAGAAGAAAGAGCCATAGGAGACAATAATGACACGCATACGCATATATATATATATATATATATATATAATAAGCACCGATCCATCCGGATATTGGCTAGGAATTAATTAGATAGATATATCCGTCGCACACGAACGGGCATATCTATCCGTCGGTAATGTTGCAACGAACATCTCTTCACCTATAACGTTCAGATTTATTTTCCAGCTTTGTATAAATAAAAATACATATTTTACGAGTTTCATAATATATAGAGAGATGAAAGTGTTTCGTGGTTTCGTATGCATGGAGAATAATTCATCAAAAATTGTCGGGATTTAGTTTGATTGGATGGAGGATTTTATCATGAGCTGACTTAAGTTGGAGAAACACTGAAAAACCAACTGGGAGTACTGAAGAGCAGTTTCGTTAGCCTAGTTTGGGACTCTTCGGCAGTACGCACCCACCACAGGGGTTCGAAACCAGGACCCTCTGGTTGCAAGGTTACAAAACCAATACTTGAAAATTAATCTGGTGCTCACTAGCGACTGGCCCTATTCAGGTAGGCAGTGACCTGGGGTTTCTAGTGGGAATCCGTGACCAGTAGGGTACAGCAGGTTGAAGATGAGGCAGTAACTCATCAAAGAAAACACTGAGAAGTGGTCGCGCTATGTCGTGAATTGACAGAAGTTAGAATTCAAGAACCATTGGATCGGGTCCCAGTGGCTCAATGGACTACGAGCTAGCTCGCCTTGTAATCAGAAGGTCCTGTGTTGGAACCGCTGTGGTGGGTGCGTACTGATGAAGAATCCCAAACTAGGCTAACGAAACAGCTGTCCAGTACTCCCAGCAGGTTTTCCAGTGGTTCTCTAACTGATGTCAGCTCATGATTAAATCCTCCATCCAATAATAAGTCATCAAAGCAAACATTAAACCTGTTTGACAACAGAAATCAACTTATTTATTTAGCTATTCTTGTGAAAAGATTATTGTTATTATTATTATTACTATGCAGACATTTTGTAGAATTTGTATTCACCGCACTCGTGTGTTTTGTTTTCAAAGAAATAAAGCTAAAGCTCACCTACCTGAGACAATACGAAGATTAACGGAGCTGACGGTGAACTATCCTTGAATACTTGATGCAGACTAGCAGTTTGCGGTTCAACAAATCTTTGGCCTAAATGATGACTTACAAAGTCTTGCATTGCATTGGTCACTTTATCAGCTCTAAGGCAGCGTAGAACTAAAATCCGTTGGAAGCTGTCTAAATCTGTTTGCCATGGCTCGGGGAATTCACTTCTGTGTGGTTCACAAGAATCGAAAATCTTTTTGAATCCATCACGATTCTGTGTTATACTTTTTGGTAGATTAGCGAATTTAGGCAAAGAAGAAAGATTCAGTACATCCCCCCACATACGATCTGAAATCCATTCTGGTGCTGGATTAGCAAGTTCTTTACCTTTATGCGTACCACCAGCAAGTAAAAATCGATATTCATCCTAGTATAAAAGTATTAAAAAAAATAAAAATTTACCAATAGTCATCATCACTAACTAAGTTGGATAAGTAGGATAGAAAAAAAAGTTGATATCAGATCGGCTGATAACAAGAAGTTGGTGGAAACTACAGTGCCAGATACCTAACCTATTATAAGCATTTCAGATAATGACAGTCTTCTATATTTTACATTTTCCTTTGATTATTGCAAGACCTGCATCGTTGGCACACCCGTAGAATGCTCGTCAACCATGCAGGTAGGTAGTTCAAAGTTCGATCCCCGGCCGTATTGGACGCACTCCTTTACCTCACTAAGCCAGTAGTAAGACCGGTAAAGAGAGAGAAGGTTAGACATTAGGCTAGCAACCCTATCCCTCAAAAATAATTACCGCTGCTAACAGTACTTCAAACCTCTAGTTTTGAAGCCCTATGTTCCACTGGGGACGTAAAGGAATTAAATAAATAAATAAAGCCTAAGATCTTCTGAAACTCATTTTGGACTCACACTTAACTTATACCGAGAACAATAACATTCAGGAGCATAAAAAGTATATCCCTGAAATGCTTCATTTGATGACTAGCGCTCTTACTGCCTGGCTAATAATTCTGATAGCGTAATCCATGGTGATGGTAGCAAGAGCATAGCCCGCCCTTTTGGTGTCTGATCGGTGTTAAATAAACAGTCTAAAAAAAGTGATGAGATATTCAGAGAATTCATAGTGTCACTGTTTTATTCACCTTCGAAGAACACGATAGAAGACAGACAGCATGTGAGTAAAGTGTATACTCAACTTCTGATAGGCGTATATATGTATATATATGTCTAACTAAACAGGAGAAGAAACAGATAAATAAACCAAGGTGCAATAAACAGGACTCTACTTATTTTTATCAGATAACAACATGTAATATATATGCGCGGAAACATACGCGTACACATGTGCGCATTGGCAGCCACAGCTGTGATGTACAGTTAATTTTAAAACAGCTATTAGTATATTTTGTCACTATAGTGTTCGACTAATTAATTAATATTGACTTGAAGATCACAAAGAGTTATTATATATCTGCGCTACTGGAAACAATTTTAAGCCATCTTACCAACTATTGACTGTTGTTACGGTTTCAGGGACTCCAGCCAAGAAGTAGACATACACCAAACCAACAGGTGAAGACATCACGGAGACACAGTCTTGTTGACTGAACATTTTCCTGCTCACACAATACTCCACGCACAACCTAATTATTGCTGAGATTCAGACTTCTTGCACTCAACTAGCAAATACGACTGCACATATTTAAGCAACAAACTTACCAGTTAATATTGGTTTGAATTTCACACCAATGATTAGCGTGACTCTGATTTCACTTGTTTCTCTTCTTTTACTATACTTCTGTCTTGCATCTCGTGTAGCAAAATAGGACTTCAAGCCTAAACTGTGAAGTTTCAGTAACACAGTGGTGTTTTTTACAGGGTGAGGTTGCTGACCTCACGCTCAACCACCTTCCCCTTTTATCTGACTGGAAAACGACTAGCGGGGGGGGCAAAGATGTGCACCGGCCGGGAACTGAACACCGGACTACTTGTATGGTTGGCGAGCATTCAACCGCTGAACCACAACCGCACTCCATACTATACATGTATCCCAATCCAGTTTCTGATTTAATTTTCACATGTCTTTAATGACCATTTGTATTATAATATTCATGGATTTATAACTGTAGAGCCTGAGTAAGAATTCATCGAAAATAACTGTTCGCTCATAATCATCTTGTTCTGTGATTACACTATGAGGATTTTAATTTTAATAAGTGTTAATTTAGATAGTGTTATTAGAAGACGGAGATTGTCTAAAAAGTCTGATTTATTTGCGCTATACATTTCGAACAGTCTGATCACACATTTACTTGTCAAGTCGATATATATGGAAAAGTTAAATTAAACAAAGTGACAAAAATAGAATTAAGAATAATTAACACAACGTTTGGTAATCCCATCAAATAAGGATTACCAAGGTAGGTAAAGAGTAATAACAAACTGCTTTTGAACACACAAGGGGGGCTTCAGTTTAGCCTCAGCGTATTTCAGTAAACGCCCTTGACCGTTATTGTAGATGACCTTAAAGGCTGAGTCAACATCACTCTTATGGTTCATCTCGATTAGGCGTTTAGCTTTAGACGAAGTTGGTAGTCTGACACACCTGCATCTATTGGCTTGTCACAAATCATCTGTTTTTCTAACCAATCCTCTAAAATAGATACAAGTGTCTATTCGGCGTATGTGCACGGCTGATGTTAAAGACAAAGAAAACGAAATGTTGATGGATACTCTTGTTCAAAACGGATATCCTTTAAAATCCTTAAACATCTGCAGAAATCAACTAGCCTCTAAACCTACAATCCATACTGTCTCTTAGAAAGAGGTTTTCATCAAATTACCATATAACGAGGATTTTGAGACAAAGGTTGAATTCGATCATCTGCAGAACCTACTATGCAGCCCAGCTTGTAATTATGTAATCGACGAAATCATCTTCAGAGACTGTATGGTCTTATTTATATATACCAAAAATGTATAGTGGTCTATTATTGAGTAATAGGGGGTGACATAATTGGTATAATTAATCATAAGTAGCTTTAGAAGGGAATGATTATTGAAGAGGTTAAGAGCAAGGTAGAATAAGAGACTGGACAAACTTTTTCTGTATACAGAGTTCAAGGTTATATTGATGAATCGCCAGCGCCTCCGCCATACACAAAAGCCGAAACCTGACGCCCTTTGTACCATTTGGCTTCACTTTGTAGATGATCTTGAAAGACGACTGATATGTACCCACATGATGTGTGTTTTGTTTTTGACAGTCTCTATTATATTTTGCTATGTGTATATGGATCGATATTCCATTTTAACCGACATTATGCTTTTGTCTGTCCACTAACTAAATAAACATGTATGACCTTGTTGTCATATGACATTACAACCAATCACGTTAAGACTGGATATTTATTGGTTCATGTGTATTAGCCATTTTCGTATATACTCTTGCTTTATTATTCTTGTACACACATTTACGTTCATTCGTACCATTTCACTCACACTCTTGTGTGACATTGATTTTCCTTGTCTGGAAAATACACGTATCATCGTAAACTTGGTGGTCTTCTGATTTCCCTCTTTCCGCGTCAGGACTATTAACTACTCGACGAGTACATAACAACGACTCTGGTGGAGCTACGTGGTCTGAGTTCACCAAATGTTCGATAATTGAGCTAGTAATTGTCTTGCATTATGCCTTTGCTAACCATGCCGGATAATGTTCAGAGATGCGTTTGGAAAGCGTGCGCTTTGTGCGGGTGGCCAATATAACTAGCTCCACACGAGCAGGTGAATTTATAAACACACATTGAGGTGGCCTGTCCAAAGCGGCAGTTTATCCTTCATACATCCGTTGATCATTTGTCGGCTGTAGAAATTGATACGTAGCTCAACCATAAAGAAGGCTTTCCTCAGTGATCTGCAAAGGCGATTCTTCAGAATCTCAGCTGCGTTATCACCTTTAAATTCAACACTCATAAAGAGCAGTTTCTTCGGCACCGTCTGGATTCTTTCAGGCTTTTCTCTTAACTTCATGTTTTTCTCGATAAATCTTGGAGGGTATCCATTCTCTATGACAACTTGTCTGAGTCGCTCCAGTTCCCCATTGACTGTATCACTTGAACATATCCTCCTTATTCTTGAGGATAAGGAATGGATCAGATTTCTCTTTCTTCTCAAAGGGACCCAGCCATGGAAATTGGTGTACTGACCATTCCATGTTGGTTTCCTGTAGATTGATCTTTGAATATTCTTCGTTCAAATTGACTTTTAATTAGGGTAAACTCTTATTCGTTTGTGCAGAAAACTTCTCTAACTCCAATTATTTCTGAACTTTAGCCTGACAACCATCTCGACGTGGTTAAGCCCTCTGAGTTGTCGTCTTGAAATTTTTGTGATTAGAATAACTTATAACTAGACCAAGGCTCAACTGAAAAATCGAAAGAACTATACGTGTAAAAGCGTTTTATTGTAGAAGACAACAACAATATTCATTGTTCACTCACTAGGTAATCAGAGAGGGAATGAAGAATACTGAATAGTCTACAAGTAATTACTTCTTCAAACTTAATAAAATCTTAGAGTAAGAAGCATCAAGAGATTTAAAGATAAGTTCATCTGACACAATCTATAATCGATCTTCTGTGAATATGAATAAAGAACATCTTCAACAACAGGATATTTACCCGTGTGTATTTAGCACTACTATCTTCGACTACGCCCTTCTAAACGTGCATATACGGCAAACGAAGTCTACCGTATGCAACGACACTATCGCATATGACATCCTTCAGGTTATTACTTTGTATGCACGAAGATGAAACAGTCTGGAACGCTAAAAGTTTCTTAACTATGTGTTTACATATTGTCTGGAATAAAGCCTCATTATTACTATTATTATATATTACAAGGTCGATGAATCTCAATCGACGGTTACTTTTATGTCATTTTATTTCACTTAGTCAGTTCTCTGCAGCTACAACCCCCCCTGCCCAATAATATTTATTTCATCCAATAACTAACTTACAGGTTGCAGACTTTCATCAACAGCTCCCTTCGCTCCACACTGAAGATCAAATAATCATAATAATAATATACTTATTCCAAAAACAGTACTTATAGTAGAGAATGGAATTAATTCTCAGCATTTGTCACAATATTCCATCTGATTTACTCAAAATATAAATAGAATTAACCACAGGAATTCGTCCACATTTTTGGTATAAAGTCAAAAATATTCCATGATCAAAATGAGAATAATAAATATAATAAAAATACTAATGAGTTTGTTTCAAATAGTATTGACGATTAAGTTTGAAAATTTTAGCATGTTACAGATTATTGAATCTAATGTTGTTTCGATATAGCAGCATGATGAGGGGAAAGATTTGTTTCTTCATAGGTAGTTTCTTTTCGTTTAAGTGCAACTTATAGTATGCTTTCATAATTTTCCTTGTCAATTGCTTCTTTCAATTTTTCTTTTGTTTCATTCATATCTTTCCTTATCGTAAATAACTAGCGTATAATACTATGTAGGTTTCCTTTGATGCATATTTTTGAAGCATGTGTGAACTCTGCATTTGCTTTATCAGTAGATATAAGTGATTTTAATCTCAAGTATACAGGAATAATTCCGTTTTTTAGGCATCAATCTCTCCCTCCACTCACCCTGTTACATTAGACTTAAAACTGTCATCTTCTCCCATCATCCTATTGTATGATTTTGTGTGATATTGCATGTAGTGAGTGTTATAGCTGAGCAATTCTCCAGATTTCTTATCTTATTCGGGTCGACTAATCTAGATTTTGCTGCTAGGTTTTTATGCCCAGCTAGTCTGACCGGCCCCTTTTCTACTTCTTTCACCTATGTACTACATGCAGTTACACACAACCATACAATAGGAGGGGTTAAGATGACAGTTTTAAAATCTAATACAACTAACAGGCTGGAGGAAGAGATGGATAATGGAAGCTTTATTTATCGAATCAACTGCAAACACGTGTAAATGGAAAGATTCAACACACGTCCACCCAGATATCTGGAAAATTCTACTACCCCTATGATGACGACAAATAGGAAAGAATGCAGAAAAGCATAAAACTCCCTTGGTTTGTTTTGGAAATTATGTACACTGAAATAAACAAATTCTTCTAATGTACACATTAATTCTCCCTTTCTTACTAGTCACTTTTACGGGAGACAGAGAAAAAATTGTATATAAATGCGATTGTGTAGATAAAGAAGAAATTGAATACACTGAAAACAGACACTTTACTGAACTACTTGTGGATGGGGATTATTCATGCCCTTAATTTTCCATCATTTCAGGTGGGGCTTCATTCACTATTGTCTTTTGTCTGCTGCATATTATTATATTTCAGTTATTGGAATATCATTAACACTACTGCTGTCTAACTATTTAATCGTCGTCAGTCGAAAGAAAAAGAAAATTAAGGGGATTGAAACGTGTAATTAACTGTTCGATGTCAGCTAATTATGTATATATATATATATATATATATTAAAACAAATTTAAATGAGCTAAGTGCAATAAACTAATGGTGTTTTTGAGAATAACACAGGCGTCATGATGCCCTCCCTCCCTACATAGAAATTAGAAAAACAGCAGTGAACAAATGAACATACTAATGAATAACTTACAGGGTCAATTAAACCTTCATTCTGTAGAATTCGAATAGCTACTAGGAATGCAAACATTAATTTGTGCTTTTCAAATAAACTTCTACAGACATTATTATATAAGCTGAATGTGAAATAATCGTTAATATTTTTCACACGTTGTGGAACATGATCTGGTAGTAATAAGGGAAAAAAAGAAGAAGAGGGGAATTTATTGTATTTCAGATCAGATTAGAAAAGATCAGATCATATGATTTTATTATGAGTATAACACTATACTATACGCCTATGCTTACAAATGTACTAAACGTGGGAGTAATGAATGTAGCGAAGGTAAAAACATTTACCCAGATTGTGCATATTCATTTGGTTCCGCTTTCCGATGAGCTACCTAGTTACGTTTAGGCGTCATTTTCAGTGTCAATTCACAAAGATTAGAAATTCAGGAGTTTCAGCATTGTGTCACTTCGGTTACTGGGCTTTTTGCTTACCTAAGCTATATAAAAGCTTTACTGCCCACTCTTGAAAGAGAAAGTAGCTTACCAGTTATCAGGAGGTCAGTGTCTTTAATCCGGTAGGCATTCAAGTCCCCTGTTAACTGTAATTATTACCGATATTTTTCCATGTGAGGACAAGTTTGTCGGTCAGAGTGACTGACATCTGACATTCGAATAAGTAATGACCAAGTGTATTCTTAAACTATCATATCATCATCCCATATGCAAAAAGTCCTCAATAGCTTTATTGATTTCTATCGACACGGTGTATTCCAGTTGGAAATTAATTCTTTTTTCTAAAGAAATGGAAGTTTTAATTCCATCATACGATAGATAATCTTGTCTGGTCAAAACAACCACATAAGATAGAGAATTATTAGGGGAAAACTTTATTACTCATAATCAATATTAACTCTGTGCGTCTAATATTAGATCTCTTCAGAAGCAAAGTTGAATTAATCAGAGGTCAAAACATTCTACATGAGATCTGATAACAAGTGGATAATAACCCTTATTATCCGACCAGGTCAGTTGTGAGCTGCAGTACGTAAATAATAATTTTACCAGCTTGATAGTTATTTTACGATTTTATCAAGGGTACCTAAGTTTTGCTAACAGTAAATACATGTTCTACTGCTTTTCTTCAGTTTATAGGATTGGCATATTCAATCTAATTAGTCGTTGAGAAATGGTAGGAGAACTGATGACAACTGGTGCACAACTGCATTATAATGACGCAGATGCATACACTCCCCTTGTGACTTAAAATTTCCAATGAAACTATACTATTCTGCGTTATTACTGTTCCTATTGTCTCATATCCCTCCCTGTTTAATGTCTCTATTTTGCGTTTCTTCTTCTACTCTTGCTTTGTGTGCTACAAGAAGGGAGTGTGGCAACTTAAACTTCTGCATATCGGTGCAAAGTTTTTTGTCGAAACCACAGACAGACAGGCATTATAATGAATGTAAGCAGTTTTTGTGTTCATAATAAAAATTAGGTAGTAGTTGTAGCGCATTTACTGTCGATACGCTTATGAATTCATTATTCATTAGTGAAATACAAAGCTAAACATAAAGAGGTGAGAAATTAAAATAAACTGCGTATAGAGTAGTACAGCATAATGTACTGCAGGTACTCGTATTTATAATATGAAATTTAAATTTTTATATTTGAATAAGCCATTTAAAAGACAAATTTCGTGAGATGATATCTTCATTTCTTAATTTCGTTACAACCGCTTTACAACTAACATGGTTAACAATAACAAAATAAAGTTCGTGATAATTACTCAGTTAAATAAAAAAAACAAAAGTACATACTAATGACCAATCATATTTAAATAGATCAAGTAGTCAGGCCATGTTAGGCAAATTGGCCATTAGTATGTACTTTTTTTTTTTATATAACTGAGTAACTGTCATGAATTTGATTTTATTACTGTTAACCATGTTAGTTGTAAAGTGATTGTAATTGAAACTAAGAAATGATGATATCATCTCGCGAAATTCGTCTTCTAAATGCCCTCCTTATTCAAATGGAGTAATTGATTTAAATTGCCATAGTCAAAATAAGTTCTTATGTTAATCGACAAAGCTCGTGTCATCGTATTTGGGAGTCTTCCTACAATTACGTGAGACATTTTGTTCAGGAAACTAATAACTGATATCCGTTGCATGAAAGATGGCTGTCATGGTCCACTTGCCTAATAGCTAGTGCTCTTGTAACGACAGAAGACAAGGGCCAGGCAACTGATCGTTTATATTTATAGATTTTTAGGCACATTATTATTCGTTATTATTAGCAGAGAAACAGCGTCTTCTGACTGGTTGTTTTCTCGCTGAAAGTTATTCTGTCATCTCTTACTGGCCGCTTCTTTGAAGGTCATATCATATATCTGCTAATCGTATCCGCTCACACTAAGTCTGCTGTGACTGGTTGTTGAGTTCTGTAAGGTTAGATTTGGGACGTGAATTGCTGTCTACCAATTCTGGCTTGTAGACAGCTCTCACCACACTTTGTCTTTTGAAACGAGGAGTGCTGGGTTCCAGTCCCCTTGGGAACACCACCACCACTACCTACCTACATCCGGATAAAGAGTTGTAAACAGGACGAAACCTGCGTCTTGGATTCCAGCATTAGCTGCCATCAACAAAATGACATCAGATTAATTCTTCAACATCGTCGAAACGTTCGTCCTAGGAACCAGCGTGTCAAAAGAGATAGCAAATCTCAGCTTAACAAAGCCATACATTGCGGGAATTCAAAACAATAACTATAAAACAAAAATAAGCGATAACTTGATGAAGCTAAAATGTTGTGAACTAACTCTAATAAAATAGTCTTACTCGTGAGTACGTACAAAAGTTTATACTTATCAAAAGTACTTTTCATTACAAAGAGACATAAAAGCTAAAAGCGACATTTCGTGTTTTTACCCACCAGCTCTTTCTGCATTGATTATTCCATTCAGGAAGATATTAACAAACCATTCAAGTGAATACTGATACATTGGATCGATGTTTGCAAGGTCAGAAACGCAGAAGAATAAAATTTGTGTTCTCACAGCCACAGGAATGTATTTGCTCCTAGTTTCATCGATATCGCGTTCCGTTTGTTCAGCGACAACAACTCTGGATTTAATTTCACTTGACTTTAGCTTGGATGCTTCGAGTGTTTGTATCAAATCGATATCATCAACAGGTGAGCCTTCAGTAGCGCTTAACCGTTCTAGTATTTTATCTTCAATTTCTTTCAATTCCTGTTTCATCTTTGCATTACTCACAATCAACTGGTTTTTAGCTTCTTCTAGATCGGGACGCTCTTCAGCCACTACAATACCCAACAGTTGGTCCTCTAAGCCACTTGGAGATAAGGTGAAGTTCACAAGCGTCACTTTAGTCGACAACTCAGGCTTGTAATGAGGATTTGGCAATTTGGTCGTGATATACAATTTAAAGTCATTATGATATGGAATAACAGCATCTCCTAGTTTGATAACTATAGCGCCTTGTTGTTTGTAAGTTTGTCTTAACAGTGTGGTGAGAGCAGGCTGCTAGCCGATTGGTTGGCACTAATCTACGTTAATGTCTAGGTCACTAATATTGGCCGTGAGAAAATATGAACAAGGCTGTTTCAACAACCATTCACAGCAAACTTAAATGTGGACAAATATGATTCGCAGATAGATGGCTCTACTTTCCGAGAAATATCGAAAACAACCAATCATAAGACTGTGTTTGTCTGCTTAACTTCCGAGAAACAACCAATCAGAAGACTGCCTTTTTCTGCTTGCATAAGCCTTATTAATGCATATAAAATATATATAAATACGTGTTGATTTTCGTAATAAAACGATCTGTTGCCAGCCCTTGTCTTCTGTTGTTACATTTGGTGTCGCTGCCTCCAAAAAGATGAAGATCCCGTGGCCAGCTGCGTTTGAAGAAGGTGACATACGGAGCTTCTTACGTGACTTCGAAGCCGTTGCTGAGCTGGTGGGTGTCAAGGAGCAGGCGGCGAAGGCAGTTGTCCTGGGGACGCTGTTGAGAGGCCGAGCGAAGGCTGCATATGACAGCGTAGACAGGTCAAATGGCACAGCGTCTTGGAAGAAATTGGTTGAACGACTAGTGTCCGAGTTTGACAGCGAAACAGACAGACAGCTAGCAATGCAGCAGTTCCGGTCAATGAAGCTTGGACCTGATGGAGACCCGCTAGTGTTGGCGGTGAAACTGACTAATCTACTTCGACGCGTGCTTCCCACTTTAGATGAAGAATCAGAAGCGCAGTTACTGTCTTCCCAATTCATCGAGAGTGTCCCAAACCACATTTCTCAGCGATTAAAACTGGTTAACGCAACGCAGCCGATGGATATTAGTGAGCTGGCGAAGGTGACCAGACAGCTGCTGAGCACAACGGTAGCCGCTATAGACCAACCAAAACCAAACGAATATGAGCAAAAAATTGAAGCATTGCAGCGGGAAGTGGCGGCGTTAAAGTTGGCTGATAGAAAAGACCGGTGTTTTGAATGCGGTAAGCCGGGACACTAGAGAAGATACTGCCCAGAAAGGCGAAAAAGAAAAAATTTCAGACGGTATAATGCTTGTTCTTTCTTTCGTATGAACCTAGATTTAGTGGGGGCTATTGAGAAAGGCGCTCTGTATTCGAAGTTGCGAGTGAATGATCGAGAAGTAGTATGTTTGATAGATACAGGGGCGGCCGTGTCGTTAATAGATAAGAATTTATGTAAGAGTGTTAGTCCGTGTTCATTGACAGTACAAACAGTAGGCGGGTATGTGTTGCGTATCACGGGTAGATCGAACTGTACGGTCGTTGTTGGTGGCTGCGAGGTGACGTTTCCTTTCATTGTTGTACCCGAACTACAGCGAACGATATTAGGAGCGGATTTTCTGCGTGAGATTGGTGCCATAATCGACACGCAAGCGAACGTGGTGATCACGAAATACGGGCATATCAACATGTATGAGGCCAGCGAGATAGCAGCGATTAAGCTGTCGACGGTACACAATGTGACAGAGTTAATTAATAAATACGATCATCTGTTCACTGGAGATGGGGACCCATACGGTTATTGCGATAAGGTGAATCATGAAATTCCGTTAAGTGATCCGAAAGTAAGGTCATTTTTAACGCGAAGAGTTCCATGTCATCTGGAAGGCGAAGTGGAGCGACAAGTGCAAGAGATGTTAAAAGATGATATTATTGAGGAAGCTGATAGCCCATACAACTCTCCAGTGCTGTTAGTAAAAAAAGCGAATGGGAAGTATAGATTCTGTGTTGATTTCCGACAGTTAAACAGTATGACAGAGTTAAGACCGTGTGCCATGCCAACAGTGATAGAAACCTTAGATCGCCTACAAGGTGCGAATGTGTTTTCGGTTCTCGATCTTCGCTCAGGATACTGGCAGATACCGATAAAACAAAGTGACAGAGATAAGACGGCTTTCATCGTGGGTCAGACACAATATCGATTTAAACGCATGCCGTTTGGACTAGCAGGTGCACCATTTACGTTCAGGCGACTGATGAAGCTATTACTTAAGAACTTGAAAAACGTGGAGGTTTATGGTGATGATCTCGTCATATACAGTCAGAACGAAAACGATCACGTCAACCATGTAGAAGCCGTGCTGCGACGCATCGAAGAGTTTGGACTACGCGTCAACAAAACCAAGTCTCAGATAGCCAAAAAGAATGTTACTCTGTTGGGACATAAAGTGGGAAATGGTGAGATTAAACCACTGCCGGAGAAAATTTTGACGATTAAAACGATTCCAGCCCCGAATTCAAAGAGAAAACTGAGACAATTCTTGGGTAGAGCAGCGTTTTATAGTCGCTTCGTGAAGAACTTCAATGAGATAGCAGCCCCTCTATACAGACTACTAGGTGAGCCAAAGTTTGTTTGGTCGGAAGAATCGCAGAGGACATTCGACAGAATTAAACAGCTGCTCGACCACCAACAAATGACGCTAAAACTACCTGTACCTGGAAGACAGTTCACAGTGTGCACAGATGCCAGTGACTACGCTATAGGTGCGGTCCTAAGACAGGACGAGGGAATCGTTGAGTATGCCAGTAGGGTGTTGGCCCTCACAGAGAGAAAGTATTCAACGATAGAGAAAGAATGTTTAGCAATGGTATGGGCAGTCGACAAATGGAGACCTTATTTACTCGGCCGGCGGTTCCACATCGAAACTGATCATAAGCCGCTACAATTTTTGAAGACAGCGAGAGACCCACGGGGGAAGTTGTCACGGTGGATGTTGCGTCTTCAGGAATACGATTTTACGATCTCACACGTTCCTGGAAGTGAAAATGTCTTGGCAGATTTGTTATCGAGACCAGAAGATGAGTCTGAGTTGCCCGAGGTCGCGTACGGAGTGCATGCTGTAGAACAAGACCCACTAAAACTTGCACGCAGGCAAAGGTTGGACGATACGCTGAATACAGTAATACAGGTGATCACCAACGGGATAGAAGTAGATCAAGCTACGGCGAGTAAGGAGCTAACCACACTACTCAGACAGAGAGATCGACTCAGAGTGAATGCCTACGGGACTCTGACCTGGCGAGAGAACGACGGAAGCTGGCTGGCTGTCATACCTCAATCGTCGCGCCACGACATGATAGAAGAATGTCACCAGCTAGCGCATACAGGCGTGGCCAGAACGACCGACCTCCTAAGACAAAGTATGTACTGGCCAGGTATGAGAGAAGACGTAGCAAGATACGTACTTGGATGTCCACGGTGCCAGCTGATGAAAGGTGACCGGTATATACGACCACCACTTCAGTCGATTCCAGTTACCGCGATAGGTGACTTGTGGTCCGTAGATGTCATGGGTCCATTTCCTCAGACATCCAATGGTAATCAGTACCTCTTGGTGATGACGGAACACGCGACACGATGGGTAGACGCCGTAGCGATCCCAGACCAACGTGCAAGAACCGTGACAGATGCAGTAGTTAGACACATTGTTGCAGACCACGGCGTACCGAAGACAATACTGACAGACCAAGGTCCCTGTTTCGAGAGTGAAGAGTTTACTTCCCGTTTGCAACAGCTGGGCATCAAGAGGATCAGAACGACCCCATACCATCCACAAACGAATGGCCTAACGGAGAGAAACAACCGTACACTGAAGGAGTGGCTGGCTTCGAAGGGCGGGAACTGGGAAACGGAGCTTCCACTGATTTTACTAACACATCGGGCTACCACTCAGGAAACAACGAAGAAGTCACCCTTCCAACTGATGTATGGTAGAAAACCACGATTACCGGTACACAATGAGACCTGGCCCATGCACCAAAAGTGGAGTACGACGAAATTAAAAGCAGAGAGGAAAGAGGCAGTCAAGAATGTAATACGGAAGCAGCGCAGTGATGTCACGAAGTCTCAGATGAAAGAAAGGACGCAGTGCATTACCTTTGCAGTCGGGGACCAAGTGAAGTGTAGAGACAGGAGATATACAGTTGGAGGCGGGCTAGGTTCACGGAAACTCCTTCCAAAGTGGGAAGGACCATACACAATCACAAAAAGACGGGGTCAAGTATATACCATCCGAAGAGGTGATAAACAGAAACGAGTTAACGCCAGTCAGCTCCAAAGATGGGTACAGTGGGACAAGCCGGTCAGTAACAATCCTCAACTAGAGGATGTAGCACCCAGAAGGTCGGAACGTCTGCGCACAAAGCTATTTGACGGGGGACGAGTGTGGTGAGAGCAGGCTGCTAGCCGATTGGTTGGCACTAATCTACGTTAATGTCTAGGTCACTAATATTGGCCGTGAGAAAATATGAACAAGGCTGTTTCAACAACCATTCACAGCAAACTTAAATGTGGACAAATATGATTCGCAGATAGATGGCTCTACTTTCCGAGAAATATCGAAAACAACCAATCATAAGACTGTGTTTGTCTGCTTAACTTCCGAGAAACAACCAATCAGAAGACTGCCTTTTTCTGCTTGCATAAGCCTTATTAATGCATATAAAATATATATAAATACGTGTTGATTTTCGTAATAAAACGATCTGTTGCCAGCCCTTGTCTTCTGTTGTTACAACAGAACAGGTTCTAAGACTGGATCTAGTTCTTCGCCAATATTTTCTATTAGGCATGGTTTACCAAAACGTAAGGCATTTTCTACATTACGTAGAAAATCTTTATCAGATAACTTGGTAACAATCATACCATCTTCTTGTCCAAGTGCTTTAATCCACTTATTGGCTTGTCCTTGTGGATCAATAAATAATGGCCATCTTCTTGAGAATTGGACAATCACAGAATTTTCAATAGATAAAACATCTTTAGGTAAGCCAAATATGTGCCAGTTACGCAATTTAACAGGATCACCGTATGTTTGGACTAAATTTGGCGCTGGATCTGTAGTATGCGGTACATGATGATGTTTCAACTTTCCCACCCATTCATTGATCATATCAGTACGATATTTACCAGAGAATGGTCCAAAGTAGGCTACAGACCCTGAGGAACAAAGTACATTTCCAACAAGATTGCTAAGTAGGTGATTAAGGTTAGCAACAGATTCATTCCATCGTATTTTCTCACTGCCTAATCCACCAATTAATTTATCAGCTCTGACTAATCTTGCCTCACAGAGTTGACTTTTCTCCTCCAGTTCATGTTGTTTACGTATACAGTCATCATATTTAGCTTGCAAGTTAGCAATGCGTTCTTCACAAGCTTTTAATCGCTCTCTTGCTTCAGTAAGAATCTTTTCAGTTTCAGCTAATTCTAATTCAGAGGACTGTAGAGCTTGACGCTTGGGTGCAACAGTTTTAGCCACATGATGATACTTGTACATAGCTCTAACCCACAAACAAATACTGGTGCATGCTTTGCTTACTTTAGCGATAGCCGCAGGCAGAAAACTTTCTGACTCAATGTATGGTTTGATTTTTGCAATGATGCTGTCTGGTATGTTATCCCTATCATAATTCATTAGACTATCTAAAAATTTCCCAGGATCTTGTAGCATAATTTTACCAGGTTCCCAGTAGTCATCAACTTTTACTCCAGGCTTATCGCCTGCCACTTTTTTCGGTTTCACATCCTTCATAATGCACACTGCTTCGATAACCAGACGTACACCCTCTGGAGGACGCATCATAGCTCTTACTTCAGTAATATCATTCTTATTCAGTGACTTCAGTGCTTCTAATGATTCGTAAAGAGCGGGTAGAGCCTCGTCTAGATCACGCTGAGCATCATCACGAATAGCTTCACATTCACGGGCTTTTTTCATTGCTTGTTGTTCTTCATGGGCAACAACCGACTGGGTTTCTTCAGCAATTTTCGAATCCCGTGTAATCTCTTCCATAGTTGCCTTCGATTCTTCAACAGCCTTTTCTAATTCCGGTTTCATAATTTCCAGTTCTTCTTGTAACTTGGAGACAACTTCTTCGGTGTGCAATAATTTATCCAAACCTGTCTGTGTACGATTTCGTGCTGCAATAATCTCTTGTTTTTTTATACCGTAAATTTTAGAGAAGACAGTCAATAATTCTAAAAAGCTTGTTGGCGTCACATAATTGTGACGATTTAATTCATGCTTGAATAATTCTGTATTTCTAACCACTGACTGATGCATATCAATACACATTTGAACTAATGCTTTGAGTGTCTCTTCGTCAACTTCTAAATCAGACATATTTTGTAGCATTCTCAATGCAACTGATTCAAGCGCTTCATTTGGCCATTCACTAAACCAATCAATAGTACAACAATTGACTAAGGCAGGGAATTGTCTTAAACGTGCACGAAATATTTCCCCGATAGGACTCATTGTAATTACTGTATGCAGGTTGGCTCGTACACGTTTAGTGTAACACGAAAATAAATTTGTTTTAGTCGGTTGTAGACCAGCTTCAGCGGCGACTAATTTCATGGAGTCATAGATTTTATCGAGTTCATCTAGTTGGTAGATATTCGGCACATCACCAGCATTGAGTATATTGTTAATATCTTCTAAAAATGATTCTGTTTTTATCTGTAATGAGAAATGAAAACCAACAAACAAACAAACAAGGAAATCAACAATCGTGTTACTTGTCTAGGCGGAAGTGAACTGCTTAAGAAAGAACAAGTTAACTCTATGCAATATATTTAAATACAAATTTCATCTTCCAAAAAAATCATTTTCAACTCCAATGTAAATTCAGTGCTACTTTCTATACGGATCAGAGACTTGGCCAGCGCGTCATCTCAAACAGCATCTCAAACAAACTTCATACCTTCATCAACAGCTAGTTGTCTTCGCTCAATACTCCGCTCAAGATCAGATGGCCGGCTGGCCAGAAAAGATCAGAAATAGGGAGGGATCTCTGGCAATGAGCGAACCAACCAACCAACCAACACAGCAGGAACCGATTGTGAAACAAATAGTCAGGAAGAAATGGAGATAGATTGGCTGGCCATACTCTGACGAAACCATCAAGTGAGTGACAACACTAGACAAGCCATTGGTTGAGTGGAACCAGGCCGAAAGGGAAGCGGGTGGCGAGTTGGTCGTCTGTGGAAGGGTGAGCGTGACTTGGAGGAGGTGATGTGAAGAGGAGATGAAAGTATGTGGGCAGACTTGGAGCGGGGTGAAAAAGTTGGCAGAAAACAGAAGGCAATGGAGGTGCGCAGCTGAAGCCCTATGTTCCTCTAGGAATTAAAGGATATAATAATAATAATAATTCTGCTTTGTAAGTTGCTGCGTGCATAAATTGTATTTTGGTCTTTTTTTTCAACGTGTTGTATGTAATCTGACTGACTTATTCATATTAACTATCCAAACGAAACTGGTGTCCAGATTGTCGCACAATATATTTATAACATATTGTCAGTAAGAACAGTTTACATGAGATTTTCAATGGTTGTTAATTGATGTTGTACAATGTTAGATATGACTTTTGTATAGGTTCTACCTTTGTATCAGATATGAATACATAGAAGTCTCTTGGATAATAAGTGAGGTCGGTTTATGCCATTGTTCATGGAAGGGATTGAACAGCTTAAAAATTTCAAATCCAAACACACACACTTCTCAATTGCCTTCTTCAATCAATGGTGATTGACTAGTAAGCAAAACGAACAGTTCCCGTTTTTCCGAATCCTTTGGGTGAATACGATATCAGACGCAGCAGTTACCTGTCTATTTCGTGCCCTGATAAGCTCTGAGATAAACATACAAAACATTTTTTTTAACTTGTAGTGTTACTTTAGTCTGGTTGGAAATCATAATCAGTTTTTCTCATTCGTTTGAGTTCCAAGTGAGGCATAGGGCTCCAGATTTGGAACCTTGAAGTTTCAGTAGCCGTGATATTATTTTTAAGGGATGGGATTGCTAGTCTGTCATCCAACTCTCTCAGACCTAATATCGGCTGGTAATCCAGGCGAAGTCCGGCAGTTCGTTGGCTCGGAATCAGCCCCAGAACAATGTGTGTTTGTGTGTTCTGAGAGCATTCAATCACTCAACGCTTGTTTTTGACTCATCATATCGTCAAGACAATGCAAGCATCCACAGGAAAGTGCCTGTAATTTATGACTCCTTGTAAGTGATCAAGATAGGCATTACTTTTGAAGACAGTCATACTGAAATATTAAGAAAGGCAGTATGAAAAGTACGTTTACTTATCAAAAATGGTATTCATACTTGTGTGTCAGAAAATAAGAATGTTACAGGCTTGTCTTCCATACCAGCTGTCATCATGATCTTTTTTAAATCTTCACGCCATTCATGCATACCATAATTTTTAGATAATTCAATTTGAAAACAATCGTATTCAGCCCTAAAAAGACAGGTAACATATAGGAGAGTTTTTAAAAGTAAGTAAGAATTTCAACAGGCGTTTTACACCTCAAAGTGACGCACATATTATCCACTATATATATATATATATATATTGCTATCCGTCCACCTTATGTTGCCTAGAGAGAAACACTCACACACATTCAAGCATTGGTCAGTTTCTGCTGGACAAATCTGACTAAAGAATAATACTTCACATGACATTGTCAGCTTATCAGCTGTATTAACATGCTATTGATTTTCAAAAATTTGAATTTTCGGTCATTTCATGATGAACAAACAATATGCATTCCTAGATGTTTCTCTGAATAGTTCATATTCTTCTTTTTGTAGCACATCAATTTTTTTCCAGGGACATTCGGAGACCATGTCTGTAAAAATCTAACTCCAGTATGGTATTATTATGACTCTAATTCCGATGTAGATGTTATCATGAACTAATGTCAGTTAGAGAGAGCCATTAAAAACAAAGGTGCACTTGACAGAAGTAAGAATTCACAGTCCACTGGATTCCAACTCAGTAGCTGACTGATCAACAGGTTTGTCATGCAACCTAAACTCTCTGGATTCGACTCCTGGTGAGATCTGTATTCCTTACCAGTGAAGAGTCTCAAATAAGGACACTAGTATCACTTAGTTCTCAATAATTTTCTAACTGTTATCACTGTATGACCAAAATCCACACTCAAAGTGGAAGCCAAAATCTAAACCATCATGATTAAATAGATCAATGGGGTGCTTTCTTTCTCCTTCTTAGCTTTTGTAAAGCAATGTTTAGATCAAAACTTATCTCTGTTATTCACTATTTGTTGTTTGCCGCGTTATATATGCAATAAACAGTTATTCATTGACAGGATTGACTAGACACTTTATTCATATTCACACACAAACTTATAAATCTTTGATGAAAAAGTACACGTACTTGAAAGAAACACGTTTTTCATTTATGGTATTAGAGATGATTGGAGGCAGTCGGCCAAAGGAAGAAGCCTTGGAGTTAAGGTTTCGTGCTAGTTGGTGGTCACATTACAACCTGACTGGTAGAATTCAGTCTACACCAATCAGACGACTAGACGCATCTCACACTAGTTACTAGTATCAAAGTAAAATAACGTTTCATTTATATCAGCAGTTTGAAGCAATGGAGACAGACATATAAGTCACACTAACAACCAGTTAAAACCAAAGTCATCAGAAAAGACAGTTATGTCATCCATGGAGAATTCAAAAACAAACGTTACAACACTGAAGGTGTCAAGCACCGCTACAACCAAATCGTATTAAGTCAGTCAGTCAGTCAGTCAATCACGTGATCACTCACATGTGTTGACAAGTAGATCAATAGACTGTTATTTCTTGTTAAAAGCAGACAATACAAAGTAATAGAAATACGTTAGGTGACTGTCTTCTTCCTTAACCCCTCCCCCCCCCCCGATATTAGTACCAAAATACATGCCAAAATAACTAACTATACAGAATCCAACATTATGAACTATTTTAACTTCAACAAATAAAACTAGGCTCGAGCCAGTATTATAGGATTAGTAGAAATGAAAGAGAGAATAAAGTAAACTTACATATGTGATGCAAGACGTGTTAAACACTGACGTCCACTACCACCCATACCAAGAAGTAGAGCATTACCCTGTGGCTGACGTATAATACGCGCTATTCGGCAGACATGTTGTATTGCGTACACGAATAAAATTAAATCCATTTTAGCTGTATTAATTTGATTATAGTCATCAAGATTTTCTTCGATTACCTGTAACACCTAAGACACACACACACACACGCAAATAGGTAAACAATTAAAAACAAAAAGAAACTATTGAAATGGTACACTCTGACTAGTGGATATAAGAAAAGAGACTTGATTAGGACTATGAGATTTGGATTCGGTTTGTTGACTGCATTCAGAATTCAGACAGAAAGTGACTCGAATTTTGTACACTTGCTGATAAAAAGACCCGTGTGACACAGAAGCCAGTAATATGTAATGCAGGATTCGTTGGTTTACACTGATAATCCAACAAGAGCCAACTAGTAATATTCTGCATGAATCTGTAGAGACACATTACCTTGATAATAGCGCTGAGCAGACAAGGAGACAAGATATACGTATTTAAGTCGACTGCTACAAACAAAGGTACACTGGGACACTGAGAAACCTCTCCTCTCCAAATTTTCATACGAGTAGACACTCATCTTCATTTCGGGCTAATGAGTTAAATGGGCTACGAGCCAGTTAATCAGTTATTTTTCAAATATTGACCAGGGTTAATCAGTCTGTCAAAGCTGCTAAACAAAGCAATTTAATATTTTTTTGGTAGGCGATATTGGATGCAGCTTTGATGACTAGTGAATAATGCGAATAAGAAACCGACTAAGTCCTGAGAAATGGCCAGTTCGGTGGAGCAGAAATGCTAACTCATTGAAATTGTCTATAGTGAGATGTCATGTAATAAGGCGTTTTGTAGCCGTACTTACAAGCGTTGTTTTCATTATTACATTGCTGTTATACGCCATATTTTCAGATATGACACTCACTATTTTAAATACAAAGCTTTGACTTAACCAGCATGACAATAGTGAGTTGTTGTCATGAGTTGTAAATCACTTGGTGTACAGATGAAGGGCTAATTGTTAGATAGTTGAGTAACTGGTTGGCCCATGCAAGGACTGACTCGAAATCAAGCTCATATTTGCTACCAACAAAATATTAGGCCCCGTCACCTTAGAAAAACCGAAAGATGCCTTGAATGCAGAGAAAAACAAGTCATACGTTGACTGGATTGCAACATTACGCACCATCGTCGAACAGAGCCTTTAACGACGGTCAACTCTTTGTCTCAACTTTAACCATCTCGAAAAGACTTTCAATAGCATCAACAGCAAGGTAATTCGGCAACTGTTTCAGCACTAGTGAGTTCAGTGCTTAAAACGAATACGATAATAATGCTATACGCCGACTAATCCACAACGAAAATTTCACCTAAGCCTTTGAATTAAACGCAGGAGTAAGACATATCTGCCTACTATTACTAGTGATACCCTTGATTGTGTTGGACTGGATCATTCAGTAGACTTTAGCGAGTGGGAAACCTGACGAATCTTGTACGTACAAATACACTCTAGAATAGCTGGATTTCACAAATGATCTGTGCCTTGTGTCGCCAAAACTCAGAGATACTGAGGTGAAAACCGACATGTTGGTAGCAGAAGCAATGAAGACAGAACTTTAGGTGAACATACAGGAACGAGAGGTTGTAAACATACTTGATAAACAACAACATACACAAATTTTCATGAATGAGAGATATCGAATGGAACTCACTACTTTCATTACTTATCTGGAAGAGGCATAGTCAAGGATATCAGCGTCAACCGGTATCGGGTTGGGAAAGCAAGACAGGAGTACATTACTCTGAAGCCAGTATGAAAATCTATATTACTCAGCACAGAGAAAATAATTTGAGCTCTCAACATCAATGTCAAACCAGTGCTTCAGTATGCCTCAGAGACTTGGTGTATGCGTCATCAAAAGCATTTCTAACAGGCTGCAGATTTTTATCAATGGACTTTTCTCAATCCTGAAGACCAGATGCCTAGGCAGTCGGAAAGTATAAGCGAAAAAACTCCCGCAGATAGGGCACGAGCCTATAATTCATTACCCAACCAACGAATATGCAGAAGGAGGAGTAAATGAATTAGACATAATCTGAAGAGAACGGCGAGTAACATCATACGTCAGGCTTTCGAGTAGAAGGTGAATGGAAAGGGACTAGATGAATGTGGGTCAGAGGATGACATGAAGGAAATCATATTAGAAGCCAGTGAAAGATTGTGGTCAGTTTTGAAGGTAGTTAGAAAAAATGGCAGAGAACAGGATGCAATGGAGATGTGCTGTTTACGCCCTACATTCCACTCGGAACCAAGGGACGAATAACAATGATAAATTAATAATAAGTTGACCATCATTGCTCGTTTCGTTTTCTGTACATTGCTATAAAATACTCTAATTGTCTTCTAAAAGTGATGGTAAAATACTAGCTTAGATAAGGGGTGGAAAAACAACTTACTTTTGCATGGTCGGTCATTTCTGTGTACTTCCAGCCATCATTTGCAGCTGCAGACAAGAAGTCGCCATATAATAATGGAGTGGTCTTCACATAGTCGTTGACATTTAAGTTGAATGTTTCTTTCGATTTTTTGTCAATAAGATCATTGAACCAATCACGATCTTTGTCGTCAACCAATCTATCTTGAAACACACGACATGATTCGTGATACCATAAACGTAATAACTGTTCAAGACTTCCAGTTAAACTATCCGGTTCCAACATAAGCATACCTTGAAATACTTTAGATAAATCTCGTAGGTTAAAAGTATAATGACTTTTAGCTGGTGTAGGTAAAAGTTGAGTTTGAATTGTTTTATAGACTTGAATCGAAGCTTTGACTAAATCATCAGCGTAGGTCAAAAGTTTTGCTGCTGGCTTATCTGTACCTAAACGACTGAGCCAGGATTTCACTATTACACCAAATATCAGTTGCATGCTCAATTCATCTAGTTCATTATACGCCAAAAAGTTGAAGTGTCGCATCAGTCTAGGAGTGACTGGATTACGCCCTCCACCAGGTGGACCCATTGCACATATGAAGTTGACATCAACTAATTTACGGAATTCACCAATCAACTTGAGATCATACCAACCATCGAAATCCATCCATTGGCGTATTAATTCAATCGGTGGTTGTGCACCGAAGACTTCTAACGCTGGCATATTTAAATCGTCGATGAAAAAGACAATATAACGTCCCATAGGTGGACCGTATACATGCTTCCGGCGTTTATCTAATTTACTATCTATTAGGTCTTGTGTTTGCTTGGCTGTTGTCTTTGCACTGAATATTATAAATTCTGGTATGTATTCTTTAGGCATATAACGCGTTAATTTGTGTAATATTGTCATCGACTTGCCAGTCCCAGTCGGACCGACACACAGCACTGGCTTTTTAGCTAATAGAAGCATTTCAATAATATGACTTGATCTAACATTATCTATTGTTGGGACAATAATATCTGAATAACGGACTTCTGGTGCTATTTTAAATTCTGGCATATCCGCCATCCAATGAACCCAATGCATCTATAAATTATAAGCATATATACATAAAATGCAGAGTTAGTAATTTGTCATTCTATACAAAATTATAAACGTGAGTAGGTCTCATTATAGAAGATTTGATCTAATAAAATAGTCTGACAAAAACAGAGTAAGTAGATGACTAACGAGTCTGAGATGAGCAAAATGAACCTGACAGTTTCGTTACAGTATCTACAGGACCATGACTAACAAGCTTCATACATTTATCAACAACTGCCTTCGCTGGCTACATACCGAAGATCAAATGGCTAGACAGAAAGAATTAGCAACAAGAAATTCTTGTGATGGACAAACCAGCCAAGAGCTGATTGCTCAACAAATATGTAGTAGTAAATGGAGATGTATGGGGCATACTCTGAGGAGACCGTTGAATGACACTGAGCGTCAGGTCATAGCTCAAGTGGAATCTCAATGGGAAATGATGAGTGAGTCGTCCGAGAGTGTCGTGGAGGAGATGAGAGATTATGAACAACGCTTAATTTGTCACTAGTAATGCCTGTTGGAAAGAAGAGGGTCAAGTAGATATGACTGGACAGTCTGTTCAGCGTTTTACTGAAGTAATTAGGATAAACCAACAGAGATGAGCACATTAAAGAGACTGAGACTATCGGGAAGTTGAACTGTTAATTCAGTTTTTGATGAAAAGAATGAGCATTCTGTCTCTGGTCGTGTCTGTTACACATTTTCACTTTTGACTTTTTCCATTACAACCTATCAGATAGATGACTGTGGCTGCTGTTTAACATATTTCATTTTAGAACTTTAATTATTTTGCAAATTATTTTGAAACTTCAACAAGGATAATGAATGAGAATTCGTTGTATCCAAAAGTCTCTATAGCTTTTGCCGTTATCAGTTTTATCAAATACTTCTAATAGTTTTGATGAAATATATTATAGGCGAATAATTTATCTAATTTGATTTTTACTGAAAATCGGTCAAACAGGTTCACCTAAAAAATTCCCTAGAGGAGATCAAAAGATAAATAGGCTTAGGAGAGTTAAATTGACGAAATGAAACGAGTTGCCGGAATGCTTGACCTATCAACCTGCTTAACAGGTGATCATCAATCAACTTTTATCCATATGTGATATGCATAGATCACTTTCACTATTTCTCATTGAAAGTGAAAGGATATCATTTAAATGTCAGAGAAACGCAACTAAAAATGAGTATAATTATTATCCACACTGATTGGCATAACAACCGCTTCATCGACATTTAAGTTTACTCGGCTAACTGATAGATTACTCATACAGAAACATAAACGTCAGAGATGGAGTGATTAGTAGTAACATCCACAACATATCTATTATTGTCACAGTGACTATCAAGAATAGCGGATTGATTTCCAGTTAGCTGACTTATAACAGCAGTTAATCTGCAGAGACATTTATCTCATCTTCTTAGTAGGCAAGTTCAGTGCTGGTTATATTGAACGGTTTAGTTTAGACACTGTTAGACGCGTTGTTTAGCCCCAAAATGCTAAAAGTTTTGCATATTTCACACTGTAAATGTGTATTTTTTTATTATTGCTCCCTTGGGTTCCTAGTAGAACATAGGGCTTCAACTGCACGTCTCCATTTTCTTCTGTCTTCTGCTATACTTTTCGCCTGCATCCATGTTAGTCCATATTCTTTCAACTCCTCTTCACACGATCTCCTCCATGTCACCCTTAGACATCCCACACGCCACTTCCCTTTCGGGTTCCACTCGAGGGCTTGACGCGCGATGTCACCCAGCGGTCTCCTCAGCGAGTGTCCGATCCATCTCCACTTTCTCCTGCATATTTGTTGGTTGGCGATTGGTTCTTGCTTTGTTTGTTCCCATAATTCCTTGTTGGTGATTCTTTCCGGCCATCTGATCTTCAGTATTGAGCGAAGACAGTTGTTGATAAAGGTCTGCAGCCTTTTGGAAATATTCTTTGTGACCCGCCAAGTTTCTGATCCGTATAGAAGAACTGACTTTACGTTTGTATTGAAAATCCGACCGAATTTTGTTGGTGATGCTGAGTGACGAAGATTTCCAGATTGATTTCAGGCTGATGAATGTGTTTCTCGCCTTCCCACTTCTCGCTCGATTTGACATCCTCGTCCGTTCCGACTTCCTGTAGTTGAGACGATGCTCCCTAGATAAGTGAATGAAGTAACCTCTTTCAAATCCCTACCGTTGATGGTGACTGACGCTGGATGTTGCTGCTGCTGTTGTTGTTGGCTGGTTATTTTCATAACCTCCGTCTTGTCTATGTTCACTTGGAGTCCTGTCTTCGCCGGCTGCTTCTTCGACCAGTTTGTCGTCTTTCGCTTGTAAGTCTTCGATTGTGTGTGACATCAAACATAAATCATCCGCGAAATCCAGGTCTTCTAGGTTCTTCACGTCAGTCCAGGATATTCCTGTCTTCTCGTTTCCCACTGACTGTCTGACGAATAATCCAGTCAGTTCACCACAATTAGGAATATCATTGGTGATAGTAAGCACCCTTGTCTGACTCCTGTGTTTACTCCAAACGCCTCACTGAGTGAGTTTTCCGTTATGGATCACTTGACATGTTCCGTTGTCGTACAGCTGTTGAATAAGGTTGATGAATATTTGGGGTACGCCATAGTACTCGAGTAATTTCCAAATTACTTCACGGTCAATGCTGTCGAAGGCCTTCTCAAAGTCTATAAAGTTGAGGAAGAGGTTTGATTGCCATTCCATGCTTTTTTCGATGATGACGCCTAGAGTTGCAATTTGGTCAGAACGAATTTTCCTGACTTTCCCGAATGCAGCCAGCTTGTTCTGGTCGGAGTTCTGTCTCCAGTGCGTCCTTTAATCTCTCCAGGATGATGCGACTCAGGATTTTACTTAGCGTCGATAGAAGCATGATTCCTCGCCAGTTCTTGCAGAGTCCTAAGTCGTCCTTCTTTGGTAGTTTCACGAGGTAACCTTTCCTCCAGTCAGTAGGCACCTTTCCCTCCTTCCAGACCTTTTGCAATAATGGAGTCTGCATGTCTGCTGTAGTCTCTGGGTCCGCTTTCAGTGCTTCAGGGGGTATTCCATCTGGTCCGGCTGCTTTTCCAGCTTTCAGAAGCTTGATTGCGTCCAAGACTTCAGCTGTCGTTAAAGGATTGGTGTCAACTTGCAGTTTTGTGTGCGCTGTTGTTGGTATTTCTGGACGGTTCGCAGGTGATGGTCGGTTCGAGAGACCTTTGAAGTGATCCGCCCATTGTTTAATCTGTTTTTCTTCCTTGGCAATCGGGTTCCCTTGGCTGTCTTTTATAGGTTTCGCTTGTGTTGGTCTCTTCCCGGATAGAGATTTGGTTATCTGATATAGTGTCCTCAGGTCCCTTTTGCCTGCTACCTTCTCAGCTTCAGTGGCGAGGTTGTCGTAGAATCGTCTTTTGTCCTTCCTAGCAATCTTCTTCACTTCTTTGTCCAGTGCACAGCTGTGTAAGTTGAGCTCGTCGACTCCTTCTCCTGTCCGTCCTTGCATTGAATCATTTTCTCTTTCACCATTCTCCTCTCTTCTATTAGCTTCCAAGTGTCCGTTGAGAGCCATTCCTTGTCTTGCCTCTTCTTTCTTCCTTGAACCGTTGAACACGTTTCGTTGAGAATCGCCTTCAGAGACTTCCAATGTTCTTCCACGCGTGATTCTTCAGTGATGTCGCGTAGTGTTTCCTGCTTTGCTCTGACAGTTGCAGTGAAGGTGTCTTTTGTGGTTTTGTCCTTCAGTTTCTGAGTTTTGAACTTGCATTGTGGTCTATCCCCAGCTATCCTCGAGGCTTTTAGTTTCACCTTGAAAGTCCCTTGTACAAGATAGTGGTCTGAAACCACATCTGCTCCTCTCCTTGACCTTGTGTCTAGTAGGCTCCGTCTCCACTTTCTTGAAATTGAGATGAAGTCTATTTGGTTCTTGGTGTTTCCATCTGGTGAAATCCATGTCGTCTTGTGTATATCCTTGTGTTTGAACACACTACCACCAATCACCAAATCATTGAAGGCGCAGAATTCTGAGAAGAGTCCACCATTGTCGTTCATTTCGCCGAGGGCCTCACGACCCATGGTGAGTTCTCTTCCTGTGTTGTCTCCTCCCAGCTTCGCATTCATGTCGCCCATCAGGATTTTGATATCGCCATTTGGGACGTTGTCCATTATTGCTTGTAGTTGTCTGTAGAACGCCTCCTTCTTCTCTTGTTCTTAGACGTTTGTAGGCGCATAGCAATGACATTGAATGACTGTAATTTTCCTTCCTTTTGAGTTGAACCTGGCTGTCATTATCCTGGAGGAGATTGATTCCCACTGCATGAGAGCTTTGGTTGGTGTTGGTGACATGATGATGGCCACTCCCTCGGTGTGCTCGTGATTATCCTATGGGTGATCGGAATAGATTATTGTCTCTCTCCAGTTGATAGTTGGCACCTTCCACATCCGTTGCATCTGCTCTCGCAGATTCCCAACACTTCTATTCTGTACCTTCTCATTTCAGTGACTATCTGGGCAGCCTTTCCAGTTTCGTACATTGTGCAAACATTCCAGGTACCCATGCTTACTTTTGCTTTCATCGAAAGAAGGCACATCGGCTGACTGGCTTCCCGAAGGCTTTGACCGGCCTGCGTCATTTCACTTCCCCGATTCCGGCGAAAAGTAAGGCTATTGCTTATATTTTTAGAATTTTTAATATATTAATTCGTTGAAGTTTCTGTAGCGATTTGGTTGATTTACAGGGGTGAAGTTGCTAGCACCACGCCCCAACCCTCCCTCTTTACCCGGCATGGGACTGGCGAGAAAACTAGTAAGCTAGTAGCCTAGCAAGCTAGTATCTGGCGAGGTTCTGTGAATGTATAGCAAGAGTATATAAATTACTGTTGTTGTTGTTTAAAGTTTGATTATCACCTTTCTGTTGGCAAAATTGTCTTCATCATCATCGTCTCTCGCCTTGAGTGACACAAGACCATCATCTTCAAAACGATAATCGTAGACTAATCCTTCTTCAGGGAATGGTAGATAACACTATACAAAGGAAAAATAGATGAGAAAATATTCTGAGAAAAAAAAGTTTATAGTTAAATACTTTGCAGCCAACATCAGATTAATCACAGAACAGTGTAGTGAACTTGGCTAGGCTTTGTAACTGAGCCAACTAGGTTAGAGAACACACTACTTCTAAACCGGAGTCAATTACAGTAGCTAGCTATAGCTCTTTTCCATCTCATTCCAAGAATGAAAATTATTCATTTAATTCATGGAGATCTTTTTAGACCTTTTGTCTTTCACATAGTTTTTCTTGAGATAGGCAACCTGAATTCACTAAGAATCAAATGCATTACTGAAAAGGAGTAAAAATTCTTCGTTCACTCCGTTGTCATTTAGGTGTACATTATCCTTTTATGCGGATCTCTGTGATCACTCCTGTAGAGATCCAACAACTTGTGTCTAGTGATACAACCAAATGGTGAACTCCCCCAAAGTAAAAATAGCCACAGAATGACTAGCTTAATAGTTCTAAATGAAAGAAAGTTAAAATATTCCATGAACCAATAAAATCTATTTTGTTAGGCTAATCTATCTGATCTGTTATTAAATACAAGTTACCATTATATCCAACATAAGTCATATGTTAGTTCCACTATGCTTTCATTTTGTTTTGATTTACACTACTTATTACTAGTAAGTAATGTGCTTTTATATTTTGTTTACCATTTCGTTATTGTGTAACCACAGTTACTGATTTCAATTCGAACTGATCTTATTCACTATATCAAGACTCCGTTTGTTCTGACAGAATTATCATCTTATGGTCAAACAGTATTTGTTGTACATTTATTTTTGTCTTCATGTTCCATTCTCTGTGCTGCACATCATTCGAATATTTTTATCCTTGATATAAAAATCGAATTTGTGCACTGTGGTAGAGTATGATTTCATTATGGGTAAAATTTATTTTGCTAGCTTCACGGTAATATTTACTGATGATATTTCTAGCACAATTTTCATTACTGCTCATAATCATATCAAGGCACTACTCACACAACTTTCTGACTTCGTTTGTATAAATCCATTATTTTTCATCTCTTGATCTGATTGGTCGGGTGTAGATTCTGTGAATAAAGCATTCAGTCAATAATCAACCTGTCTTCCCACCTATCCATATTACTTTATTAGAATTGTAACCCTCTCCCACTCTATTGTGTGGCTGTGTGTTAATGCATGCAGTGCGAATTCCCGAGGTTCTTATCTTCTGACAATCTGACTACCCCCGATTTACTAGTTCGACCTGTCCAGTTTATCTCAATCGCAATGACTTTGACAATGGTAGACTCACTTTTTATCCTGCATAGTTTAAATTTCGAATAAATTTAGCTATCTCGTTTGTCACTGATCCTGGGGATGCAAATAAGTTTTATGCAAATTTCCATAAAATTCTAATCAGTGTGCTTTAGTGGCAGCAGTTCATGGTGTTTATACGGTATGTTGTTATTACTGTTCCCTGGGTTACGACATGTTCGCTTAATAAAGAGGAAGTAAGCTCAAGGTTAAGCCTAAAGCATAACAATGGCTTTTTTAATATGAAATAAACGTCTTAATAGGATGTTATTGTCTATAAAGGCTATCCTTTATGCCTTGTTTCCACACGACTACTTTTTATTGACAAATACGATCTAGTACCAGTGAAATTGTAGTAAACAGTCAATTTGTACTACTGTGGTGAGAGCGGTCTGCTAGCCAAAATTGGTAGACAGCGATTTACGTCAATGTTTACATCCCGAATCTTGGTCATGATAAAAACAAGAACAAAGACTAACTCAGCAACCAATCCCAGCAGAATTAGCCTGAGAGGATATGATTCGCAGATATGTCAACGGACTGTCTAAGAAACAGCCACAGGGAGATGACAGAATAACTTTAAGTGAAACAAAACAACCAGTCAGAAGACTCTGTTTCTCTGCTAACAAATAACGCTAATAATAATGTACATAAAAATCCATAAATATTTGTTGATTTTCTCAATAAACGATCTGTTGCCTGGACCCTGTCTTCTGTCGTTACACTACTATTAATAGTAAAGCTAAGCAGTTTTCAAAAGCTATTAAAACTTGTTACTAACTGTACTGCAATCTGTTCACTCTGATATCATTCATATTTAAAGATTAAAAAAAGATGCATCACAATTACTTTGAAGTCTTTCATTTTCTGTCTGAGGAATGCGTCAAATTTAATACGGCCTTCATTACTGCATGTAGCGCCAACAGACCATATCAAGGAGAAAATGAACCAACTTTCGATTGCCTGGCCAATTCGACTAAGGATATCATCGCCAATACCTTTCTAATAAAGTAAATATAAATTGGAAAGAAAGAAAAATAAAATTACTGACTGTTGTTATTTTTTTTTAAGGTAGTGATTTCAACTGCAGTATCATATCCAATGTATAAGTTACACTCTACAGTAACAAATTTGAAAACAAAAAACGTTTATGTGGTTCCGGTTATTATATCCTCCAATTTGTAATTGTGTGAAAATGTTCACAAAACAATCCAGCCTAATAGAATGTTTGATAATGTTACGGGGTGTTGGTAGAGGTGGACACTGAGTTACAGTGTCAGAAAAGCCAGAATCACTCAGTGGAGAGCACACATACACCCACCAAGCTGACAAGTTCCGAATAAGGTAGAAATGAGCCTCTCTTTGATTCTACTGCTACAAGCACCAGCAACACAAGTAAACTCGAGTTCTTAATCCTGGTGACTATTCAAGGTGACTACTATTCAAGTATCCCATAAACTGAAGTGAAGCTGGCCAATACAGTCAAAATATACGTATATCAAAGATCAATCACAAATATGAATAGAACATAAGTTATCCTGCTCAAAAATTACACACAAGCGCATGTTTCAGTCGCAAAAACAACTATCGTAGATAAATGATCAAACAGAAAGTAGTAAATGACGGAAGGTTGAACGAAGCAAATGAATTTAAAAATAAAGATGAAGCGGAAGTTCTTTCATCAGACTGTAATTACGAATATATATATATATATATATATAAATATATAAAAACCGGCTTATCAGTAAATCCTAAATTATACGACAGTTTATTCGGCGGAACCTACTAACTACTTGAAAGTTACGAAAAACTGGTATATATTTACACTGAGATTCAAATGAACACTAATCGGAGTCGAAATCTATAATCTTTCTGATAAAATTTTAAACAGCTCATAGCTTTTATCATTTATCATCACTAGAGAAATTAGGGAGCTGAAAGTGTTACTTATTATGACTTTTATAAGTATCCTAATGGGAATTTCCCATGGATTTAAAAGGTAGAAAAGACCTTCAACAGTTAAGCAAATTAATGAGTTTCACCATTATTGTATTAAGTTTGTTGAAGTGAACGCAGAGAATTGCTTTTGCTAGATGAATGTATCGAAAAGCATTATTTTCTCCGAAATGGTTTGGGAAAGAGCGTTTCGAAACTACAGTTGTATCAAACATTTACAGTAAAACGCGTGGGGGAGGAGTCTGGAGTGAGAGGAGAAAAGAAGAGATACTTCATGTGAATTATGCGTGATTCCTCACACTACCACTACAAACACTGCATTAGTGCTGACAATAAAAAAAACACAACCTGAAATGTTTATCTTATGATTGCTTAGTGTAGTTCAATCAAATTAACTGATCATCATGGCTATAAACATTTTTAAGAACATCTCATAATTTCCCGTATGATCATAGCTGTTACTGTTCACCACGCATACTCATATCGTAGCTTCCACTAACCAATACTGAAATATTTTTTCATTATTTGTGTTTATCTTCCTTCTTACTTGGTATTTTTATTGCATTTTTTTTGTTATTTCTGTGTTTCTTTTTTGGTTTTTTATTGTTATTGTTTTTTTGTTTTTTTAAATATTTTTTTTTTATAATACTCCTTTTAAATGTACGATGAAATTAGATGCAATATTGTAGATATGTGCTGAAAATTCCACACTGTACCACAAGTACTGTTTCTGGAATAAAGCGAAATTGTTATTGTTATTGTTATTGAATGATTCCAACTAGAATGCTTCTTATACGAGTTATTTTTGTAATGAGGAAACGATTCACTGAAGAGAGAAAGTCAGCTTACGTATTGCAAAATAATAGTAGTGTAATTCAGGATAGGCTGCTCATTTCCATATACCAGAGCTTAACACCTTCGTTTATGCATTTTAACGAGTGGTGGTGGGCAGATAGAATACACTTAAACAACACACGATTAGACTAATAGTTCAGTTAGTGAACAGCTAACATGATGTTCATCAAAACGGTAAATAAAGTAAAATTTCAAAGGAAAGACACTCACACACACAAAAAAAGCATCGTTTTCTTTTACAAAAAACAAAGCGTTTATTAACTTAAACAATAACGAGAAATTCAACAAATGAATTCTTGCATACCAAGAAACAAATAACCCAACTAAAATCAACAGTGATAACTAACAGGTTATAACACCGACATTAAAATAAACAATCACTGTGTGATATTTGACTACCTCTTTAGGAATTTCTTGTAATGGACGTAGCGGTGCTTTTAAATTTTTCGTTTTGTTAATCTAACAGAATAATGTATGAGATTTATGTGATACAATACATTTTATGAAAAAGGCATACTGAATTTAAACACCCGGGGGAGGTGGGGAAATCAAGCTTCATCATCGACTTTTCACTTAGAAAGTACACATAAACTCAAAGAATACACAAACCCAGTACCGTCTAGGTTAACTGTAGAATAAGCCTAGTAGCGCTGGGATACACTAGAAGATAAGAGACTGTATTAGATGGCTGGAGGCAATCGGCCACAGGAAACCCTACCTAGACCCAAGGTTTCGTGCTAGTTGGCACTCACCAGTCAGTCAGCAAGGCGTATCTGCAACCTTGAAGGAACTCATGTCCCTCCTTCTGAGATTCGAACCAACATGTGTGTTGCATCAATTCCTAAAGGTTTAACGAGTATGCTGCACTGATTTCTTAGATGTCTTTTATATACGGTAAGGGGGATTTTCTGATTGTTAGAATTCAGTCTGCATTAAACAAAGGACTAGACACATCACCATAGTTACTAGTGTTTAAACGAAGTTAAGAGACTGTGCTGTTAGTTTCGTCACATCTCAGTTCCATAGATTCTTGTTGGCTGACTCCACTTCATATCTAATATCGAAACAGGAAGTGAACAAGAGTTTACAGTTGTAGTTAGTCATATCACCTACCTCGTCAAAGGCTGACGGTTTTAAGCATAAAACTACAATTTGGTGACACTTACATGGGTACTGAACAGTTGTTTCACCCTATTTTTGACTCTTCGATAGTGAGCACCCAACACCCCGCCGGGGATCGAATGGTCAACGAGCTTGATCTCGTAGCTTGAAGGTCACGTGCTCGATCCATGGTGGGTTCGCACTGGCGAACAGTCTCAACACAGGGAGAAACAACTATCCGGTTCTTTCATTTTTTTTTCAGTGGGTTTCTTTTTTAACTGATTTTAGTTCGTGACGAAAATCTAACGACTGAAGTTAATCTGAAATCCCCACAAATTCCATGATCCGATCTCATCCAGATTGCCCGATTGTAGTGAAGCAGTTTGTCGGTCCTAACTATCTGACAAACTTTCAAAGAAATAATCCGAGAATCACTCAGTAAGCGAATGAATGATTGCACAGTCTGTTTTCTCCTCATGGACAAAAACTCATATTAACTGAATCAACTTGTGTGGATGCCACAATTCAATACATATTTCTGTTGTTACTAAGTAAAGTCTGGTGTTGAAGTTCTACTGAAGACTAAATTTGACTTGAGTTTCAATCTGAGTTTCAATCAAAGCACTAGATGCTACTGTTAACTTTCTTTGAGATTCCAAGTGTATTGAATTAATTGTACACTGATTAAATAGAAATCTACTGAGCTTATTGATTATTCGTCAGTAGTTCAGCGTTAGAATACTCGCCAACCACTCATGTGGTTTAAGGTTCGACTAACTCTTTTACCTTGCTAAGAGAATAATAAAACTGGTAAAGAGGGAAGGTTGGGTGTGAGGCTAGTAATATAAAAAAAAAATAAAAACCCTTGCTACCAATGCTTCAACCCTCTAGCTTGAAGCCATATATATTCCACTGGAGACGCAAGTGAATATAAAGCTTATCTACTAATTACACATTAGGTGCAGTCAGTACAGTCAGTATGAGGAAGAGGTGAGGTGAAAACAAAACAGTTCAAGTTCACTTGATATTCACAGATAATTTTAGTATTCTGGCTAGACGATTCACTGATTACCTGAATTGGCTTTATTCTCAAACTCTTCTCAATAATTTCTACTCATTTTAGATATTATAGTTTCTAATGTAGTAGCTGGTGTTGCACTGGTTTTTACGCCAACACTTCTGATGTCTTGTTCAGCAAATTTTCCGTATATACTATCTTATTTTTTTAATTTTTGATTACAGCTTGATTCCACACTGTATTTTTTTATACAGGTATGTAATCTTCAGTATGTGATATCAATAGCCAAATTTCGCAGGCTGACCATAGGGATACCAGGTGTGCGACGGCATGGGATCGACTTACATACATACTCGTCAGTTTGGTTTTAGTATCCTAAAGGTGATATAGCCTTGTAATGTGAATAATGTAAATAGCATCATGACAAACAGACTTTTAGAAGTAAATGAGAAGGTCTGAAATAAACAATATAGTCTCCTACAGTACATACACGTTTTATATAGGAGTACTGACGCCTAACATAAGTAGTGTAGCTGTTTCAGCTTAACATTATAAAATTGTTATTGCGTTGAATTTTTAACTTGTTCGCCAGTCGATTCAATTAAATTCTCCTTAGATACGTGTCAATGGAACTGCACTAAACACACCTATTTATTCAGAAACTGAGTAGTAGTCAATATTTATCTATTTTGCATAGGCTTAAAAGTTGGCTTTATCATATGGCTATTTTGTATTCAAGAATCAAAGTAAGGAGCTTAACAGATTTATAAGTTTCACGATTTCATCATGATCTGACATTAGTAAGAGAACCAGTCAGCGGGTCGAGTGCGAGGACAAAAACTCGCCACCGAAGACATTGGCTAGCGGTCGCGCTATGTCGTGAATCGGCAGAAGTTAGAATTCAAGAACCATTGGGTCGGGTCCCAGTGGCTCAATGGACTACGAGCTAGCTCGCCTTGCAACAGGAAGGTCCTGTGTTGGAACCGCTGTGGTGGGTGCGTACTGATGAAGAGTCCCAAACTAGGACGAAATAGCTGTCCAATACTCCCCGGTTTTCCAATGGTTCTCTAACCAATGTCAGCCCATGATGAAATCCTGAAACCAACCAAATCCCTACAAAGCAACACTCAGATTTATAAGTCATGACCAGTGGGGTACAGCAGGTCGGGTGTGAGGACAAATACTCTCCAGAGATGACATTCACTAGTGGTTGCACCATATGATGATGAATGAGCAGAAGTTGAAATTCATGGACCAGTGGATTGGATCTTTGTAGCTTAATCGTCTACGAGCTCGCTTTGTAACCAGAGAGTCCCAGGTTCATGCGTGCTGACGAAGAGTCCTAAGCTTGGACGAAACAGCTTTTCAGTAATCCAAGATTTTCCAATGATCCTCTAACCGTTGTTAGTGTACAATTAAATCTGAAACTAATATACAACTACTTAGTTTTTTTTCTTTTCCATGGGTATCCAACATGGGGTTTTTGTACTTCACTTGAATGTAGCCGCCTATCTCGCTACCATCCATCTATAGTCAAGTCAGGTGGATACCAACATTTTCAAGGAGTGAAAAAAGAGGAAGCTTTTTTCCAAAGCTTTTACGTTCGCTTTACACTGAGAAAGTTCGCTTCCACATTTTTTAACTAGAAGTAATAGGAAAGCCAGTCAGAATGCAAGTAAAATGATTGCTGCAGTTATTTTATTTTATCGTATAGTTTAATATTACTGTGGTTATCTTTCAGTTATCTTAACACTCAGTCACTTAAAAAAGGCATTTGGTAGTTTGTTTCCCGATAATTATTCGAAAGTCTACTTACACACTTTCTGAATGCTAATGAATTCTGTACAAAGTTTTTCATCAACAATACAAGAGTTAATTCAACTGACTACTCTGTGGACAGGAGTACTAGTAGTTTGGTGATAGCTTATTGCCCGCCAAAATTGGTAGACAGTAATTTACGTTAATGTTTATGTCCTCAATATTGGTCGTGAGAAAAAATAAGAACAAAGACTGATTCAACAAACAGTCACAGCAAACTTTGTGTAGGCGGATACAATTAGCATATAGATGATCTGGCATTCAAGAAACAGCCACAAAGAGATGAAAGATTTACTTTCAGCGAGAAACAACCAATCAGAAAACTGTGTTTGTCTGATAACAATAGCCTATAATATGTATATGAAAATCTATAAATATGTGTTGATTGCCTTAACAGACGGTCTGTTGCCTGGTCCTTGTCTTCTGTTGTTACAGTAATAGTAGTAGTGTAACAACAGAAGACAAGGGCCAGGCAACAGATCGTTTTATTAGGAAAATTAACACGTATTTATATAAATTTCACATACATTATTATAACTTAGTCAAGTAGACAAACGCAGTCTTCTGATTGGTTGTTTTCGAGTTCCTCGGAAAGTGGAGCCATCTATCTGTGAATCATATTTTCTCACGTTTAAGTTTGCTGTGATTGGTTGTTGAAACAGCCTTGTTCATATTTTCTCACGGCCCATATTAGTGACCTAGACATTAACATAGATTCATGTCAACCAATCGGCTAGCAGACTGCTCTCACCACAGTAGTAGTAGTAGTAGTAGTAGTAGTAGTAGTAGTAGTAGTAGTAGTAGTAGTAGTAGTATGAAAACAGTTTTCAATAGATCAGTCTCGGGTGAACAACACTTCAGAAACTGATTTATGTTAATTTTAAAATTAAGCTGAGATATTGATTACAGCAATCAAAGATTGTTGACTTAAAGTGTAGAAAATCTGCGTCGGAGACTGGAGTAATATCATGAGTTGGGCTTATGAGGTTCTCGAATTGAATATACGTATGAAGTCACATGTATGTATATGACTTTTTTCCCATTTATTATGTTTTTAAAAATAAATTAAAAATTTTAAAAAAAATGCGCCAATACATTCCTGGTGAAACCTGGAAAAAAACTCTTGAGAAAGAACAACAAAAAGTTATCAAAATGGGTTCATTAAAACAGTGCGCTTAAACGCTATGTTCAACTGTAACAATCAACGCGTTACCTTACCTGGGATCTTTTAGCTCCTGTCATTAAGGTCTTAAAAGAAAACAATAATGGTTGTTTAAATGATATATATATATATTATCTAGACAGCTTAGATATACTCAAGTGATGCTTTGTGCCACCTTAATTTCATTCAACTATGACGTAATCCCAGACAAGCCACCTTACTGTATTTACATGGCGAATAACTTGTGCTGCGATGCAAGCCTGAAACCCAGTGGTATCTGATGATAGCAACCTTGGTGGAATCGAATCCACAATTTGCAATGCATACAGCTCGAGGGTGAAACTTTCGGCGCAGTTTACTTCGGAAACCAGGCAGGCTCTACTGGTTGATAATTAGTAGTATTCAACTACTCATCCTAATTAGTCAGTAGTATAGTATACAGTTTTATGCAAATGTGTCCGCTTTCTTGATTACACTTTATGGTATCAACCATATCACATACTGTGCGTGATCTGAACAATTCGGTTTTCAGAAAGGAAACAATGTGATGAAATCTTATCTCCTACAGCTGTATAAATTGTAAATTGCTAAACAAATGACGAATATGATTTATAGTGTCACTAGTTCACCCAAGTAGCCAGCCAGGAATGGTACGGTTTGAAACGATTCGGCGCTCTGACATGAGACAAACTGCGTACACCGCTAGTGAGATTGGTCGCAAACTAGCGGAACAGTCATTCGGTGTTCAGGTCATCTCAGTCTGGCTAGCAACCACTAATGTTCATCTCAATCGCAGAACTGTTCATTTGGCAAAATGACATACAGTTATGTTTGAATACCACAAATTTATGTTCTTTTTGTCTGTTTTTCATGCTTTCTGTACTGGTTTACAAGAATCTTAAATTTCTCTTCTGTACCATTTAACCAGTCTCTCAGCTATTGAGGATAGTCTCTAAAGAAATCATCTCATATAGACTACTTACGAATTCTTGTCGACAGCACACACCAAGTATGAACTATATATATATATATATATATATATATACTGATATGTTCATTAAATCTGTTGTTTAAACCATACTCAACAGGCGCAATCAATTCTAAAGACAATGGTTTGTGCATTAAATAACCAACTATGAAGGCACATCAGAAGTTACTAAAATAGTTTATAGTTCAGGCATCTTAGCCAATAGTTTTCCGTTAGACGGTAATACAAATTGCACGATAAAATACTTGACACAAGATAGTCTGATATATTTGACATGTTGAGCAGTTTAAGCGAAAATGACAGTAGCAACTGATCAACCGATTAAAACTATGAGAAAAAGGGGGATGAAACAGCCTCAAAATTCACTTTGTGGTTAATTAATATTGTGCATCCACATTGTTCTTGAAATATCAAAGTGTTATGAGATAACTATAGGCAAATTATTCATGAGAAATGGCTTTAGCTTTCTATAGATGATGATTATTTTGAAATTCAAGTACAAATCTAAAAAGATAAATATATATTGGTGAATGTAAACTGTACTTCCACAACATAGTAGCTTTATTTGATAAAGGAACATAGTGATAACGTTTCGAGTACAATTTTCCGCTTTTATAATCATATTACTATTATTATTATTGTTCATTTTGAATAATTTCTGACGAACTGTTCATCAAATTTCTCCCAGGAAATAGACAACACATGTATAATGGTAACCTCAGAATAGTAGGGAAGATTTGTAACTCAAACGATTAATTTTGTTGTATTTGCATTCTCTCTCTCTCTGTCTAAACTGGGTGGCCTAATTGCTTTCATTATCCGCCTTCTAGATATAACATCTTCAATGCCAACTTCACTGTGAAGTCATCTTTAGGGAAAAAGAAAGCTTCACAGTTCAATCATTCAGTATAGAGAACATAAATACATTCCATTTCCAAAAAAATATTCGCCAATTTAAGTAATTACACATCACAGTAAAATACAGTTAGTGCTAAAAATAGACATTATTGTCGAAATAATGGATACTGAACAAAGAGTACTCTTTTCGATAAATTCATCATCAGGCTCTACATTTATACATACATTATAGTGAATGCTCTAGGAACTTGATTTTTCGTGCTCGAGAACATCTCCCAGCATGGCTAAGTAAAGGTGTAGTGAAAACTAATAACAGCTCGATATTGGAACATCTGGTGCAAACAGGCAACAAAGCCAGCGTAGATGAATCCTTCTCTATATTATACCGGGTGCCAAATAAATTACCAAAAACATCGAAGCTCCGTAGGCTCCAAACAGCAGAGGCTATTGCGATTCGCCTTAAACAACCAACACTCTGTGTCCAAAAGAAGCAAGTTCAACCCCTACTATTGCCCTGTCCAGCCTTCAGTAGAAGCTATAAACCCAAGAATTTGTACTATTATCTTTCTTAATGTTTCCGACATTCAGCTTATCCTATGTTGATGCGATTCAGGTGTAATTTATCAATATTATTGATTTGATGTTGTTTAAACATTAATGTCACTTATAACACTAATTCATTCATTCACTATAATGTATGTATAAATGTTGAGCCTGATGATGAATTTATCGAAAAGAGTACTCTTTAGATATGATAGAGAAGATTTGTAGCTCAGGTGGATGATTTTGATGTGCTGAAGATGTCACCCAGTAAGGTGATGAAAGCTTCGCAAACTAACCATCCAGCTCAGAGAACAAAACCACATCTTTGTTCAGTATCCATTATTTAGAAAATTTTAATGGGCATTTTTAATCAGACATTATTGTGACTGATATTGATGAGAAGCTGCCTGATATGCGGACTATTTGTTGCATGCAACGGTGAATGAACTGAAATAATGTTACTTGATAAGACTGTTTGGGATTTCAGCTTTATCAGTTTGGAATGTGTAATGAGAGAGACTGTGCAAGCCGTAGTGCACAGAGATGATGATATATAGCAGTGTTCATTATACTCAAAAGAGGAACTGAAATATACTCTCAATTGTTATAATTATTCATAGAAGGATATGAAAATTTCACTTTATTTTCGGTAGACAGCTTACGTTAGAAGCAATAATGTTTCGTATTAACTTTTTTTTTATTTCATGTTAGTAGCGCAACCATTAAAAATGGTTGTTGTTCAGCCACCACACTGGCATACAGTCATCCATCATCGCCTTCGGATACGTACCCTTCTCACTTAATTGCCTTTTTACATCACAGACTTCCATTAATATTTTGACGTAATAAACAATTACGGATACACTTACAAAAATAGTAAAATACTGAATAACAGTGGATCACTAGAACCATTCAGGCGAATACAGACAAAACAGAGATGAGATGAAGATATCTAGCCACCAAGTCACTTCTACCACTTACCCGATTCAGACAAGTTTCATTTCAACTACAGGTAGCAGCAGTACGGATGAGAATGTTAAAGTCAAATAATATTGGGAAAGCAAGATCGGCCTTCATTACTGTGAAATCAATGGGAAATCCATATGAATCACCGTAACAAACAACATCCTAATTTTCAGCATTAATTCCAAGTCAGCGTTTCTATATTACTTCAGATAACTGGCGTGTACATCATCACAAGTATTTCTAACAGACTGAAGACTTTCACCAACTGCTGCCTTTGCTAAATGATACTGAACATCAGATGATCCACCAGAAAGGATAAGCAAGCAAAGAACACTAGAAGGAAGAGGATCAATCAAGGACCCAATAGATATACTGAAGGAGATGGAGACGAATTTAGCATACACTGTAGAGACCGTCAGATGATATCACACTGTAGGACTTCAAGTGGTACTTGGAAACGAAGAGACGGGTTGTGCATGAACCTGTGGGTCACATGAATATGATGATGTTAGGATAAAATCAAAGCTTGTGGGAGGTAGTGGAGTTATACAATTGAAAGTGACGACAGAGAACCGAATGCAATGTAGATGTGGCGGTCAAAACACAAGGGACGAATAAGTTGTAGCTAAAACTATATACCATTTGAAATAACGCAGCTGGAAGCTGAAGCATGTGCAAAAAAAAAGAACAAAGTGACTAACCTCTTTAGGCTGGAATGGCATGAAGAAACAATCCATCATTTTCATTAAACTGAAGCATAGTTGTCCGTCTGTGGTTGTAATCACTTCTTTAGTTTCACTTCGAATAAAATCAATTGAACTCTGAAAATATAAATAGAAGGAATCATTTAAAAAGAAGAGGAGTGAGAAACTTTTGTTTAAGCACTTTTTAATGAACAAATATAACACTCAATGAAACTAGTGCGCTGAGTGATGCTACCAAGTCTCGTGATGAAACTTCTACGATCAGACATCGCATAAAAAGGCGTAAACAAAATCGTTAACCTCAACTACAGACCTCCCCTGATGTAACAAACAATAATTCACAAGAGTCTAGGTCGATAGTGCCATTCTACGAGTTCTTTGACTGTTGTTTTTAAGCCATGAACAGAGGTGCAGAGTCAGAGGTTGGAAACCTAAACATCTTACGAATCAGCGACTAGAGATCGTTGGTGATTTGGTTTAAAGTCGTTCTGTGAATATGTTTACACGCATCTTGATTGTGCCAACTGTTACGATGAGACTTAGGAATGGAATAAATTAAATAAATCCATGTTATGATTATCTACTCTAGAAAACCTTCAAAATATATATTCGAGTCAGTGCATAGAATGTGGACCGTTTCTCTCGGTGATATAAAAACTAAGGTATTCTAGGTAATCGTGAGTGTTAGGCGACGAAAATTGAAGTCAGCTTTGACTGGTTTTCAGTAGAAATCTATTCGATATAACATATGGGTACTAAGATAGAGTTTACGCCATGAAATCTGTGGATTTCATTCATGCCTTCTCGGATATGTTGGCTAGTAAAATCTGACAACAGACAATTCTATAACCTTAACTCTGTAATTAGCATAACCGGACAAGAGTTTGCAAAACATAATGGTATCCAATCACGCGTATGGTTTGAGTTCGATCCTCAGTCGACTCACTCCTACACCTCCCTAAACCGCTGGTAAGGTCGTTAATGAGGGTTGGTTGGTTATGAGACTAGCAACCCCACCCCGTAAAAATAAATACCATTACCACTGAAACTTCAAGGCTCTAGGATGAAGACCTATGTTCCACTTGGAACGTAAAAGAATAAAGTAATAGTAGTAATAATAATAAACACTGGTACAGCTTACTTCCATGTAAGAATCAAATAACCGTTGTAGTTTATCACGATGATGGTATATGGGATCTGGCAACTGTCGTATCCAACAGTGTACAAACGGATCTAATCCAAGAATACTCGGTTCTAAGTACACCATACCGCAACGACTAACAGTAGCTGGTGAGGCGACAGCTAGATCAGCCACTTCAAACATCATTGTCATAGCTTCGGTCAACTTGATAATTTCACCACTGCTTAAGCATAATTTTTTATTGTCATCTAGTACAGTATTCATATTTTCAATCCAAATAGCATCCACTGGACCATCGAATACATACCAACGCTTATCATCATCGCATACACTGACACCATAACGTATCAATGTACTTAGTATACCATCGGTCCATTCATGAGTTAATAAATCAAATTCTCCATACAATTGTCCCATTGTTATAGATTTGGGATTCAATACGTATGTGTGTACAGTTTGAAAGTATGAACCATCTGGTGCCGGCTTCTCACGTAACGAAGACATTGCATCCTGCAGTACTTCATAACACTACAAAAGAGAAGGGAAACAGGCAGTCGGAAACAGTTGAAAATAAATCATATCTGACAATTTGACCAGCCATAAAACAACTAGTATGATACAAGATTTCATCATGAGCTGACATCAGTTAGAGAACCATTGGAAAACCTATAGGGGGTACTGGACAGCTGTTTCGTCCTAGTTTGGGACTCATCATCAGCACTCACCCACGCATCATAGTGGTTTGGACCCAGGACCTTCTGGTTACAAGGCGAGCTCGTAGACCATTGAGCCATTGAGAACCGATCCAATGGTTCTTGAATTCTAACACTTGAATAACTAGTATGATAACTTAATAACTTGTATTCGAATGTTTTTGACTGCATGTATTAATTATTTACTACAGACAGTGTACTTCTACAGACTGAAAGTGTACACTGTGATTAAACAGAGAAACTCAAACTGCACATAGACGTCGGAGATTAGTCTGTGTAAAAACAGCTAGATTTCCTGTGTGACAATAGAAATCAAATCACTTGAGACTGTGGAATGTGACTTAAAATAAATAGAACTCAGGACTTACCTTCATATAAAACATTCAATCAGATTTATTTTTACACTCAATATTATTTCTATTATTTCTATCTTTCTTTTATAAGACTTCAGGGTTTAACTGCCAAAACTGTGGAAACTTCAGACGATTAGATCATCACTTTGTATCTTCAAATATTTTTACTCTAAAAATCTCTATTTAACAAATTTTGGTACTATTGCAAAATAAGTAAGGTGTACCACTTGGTTTCTTTTGGGTAGTTTAAGATGGGCATATATCTTCTCCTACCTAAGATATATCGCTTAGAAATACTCCCACTAAAAGTAAAAATCTAAAACTTCTATTCTTTTAGATGCTACAGAATTCGCAATAGTCAACAGTTTGGCAAAAATATGAATCAGTTTTATTTATTGGGTTTGTCTTTAAATAAGCTGAACATAGACGTCAGCTGAACTCAGTCATTCTGTTGTATGAATACGAGATTAACTACTAATCTTTCATAGTTCACAAGTTTAAGTGTGGTGAGAGCTGTCTGGGAGCCAAATTTGATAGACAGCAATTCACGTCAATGTTTACGTCCCATATCTTGGTTATGAGGAAAAAACAAGAACAAAGACTAACTCAACAACCAGTCACAGCAGACTTAGTTAGCGTGGGCAGATACGATTAGCAGATATATGATATGACCTTCAAAGAAGCGGCCAGTAAGAGATGACAGAATAACTTTCATCGAGAAAACAACCAGTCAGAAGACGCTGTTTCTCTGCTAATAATAACGAATAATAATGTGCCTAAAAATCTATAAATATCTGTTGATTTTATCAATAAACGATCTGTTGTCTGACCTTTATCTTCTGTCGTTGCATAGGTAGGAGAAAGGCGTAGATCGTCAATCAGTTGGATAATGTTCTCATCGTAGTTTTCTTTTTTACATAAATGGATATGTTGTTACAAACATTAGTTTGGGAAAGAACAACAAGTTCAGCAAAGACAACTACCTTTCCAGCGACTTTATTCTCAAAAGCAGCTGAACAATCCCATTTATATACATAAGTTTACATAGATACAATTATTATTTGTCTAACTCCACATAGTGACGAAGGAAATTAAGGGTCATAATAATTTCCAACTTGATATCAAGTAGTTTTTCAGCTACTAAAGGTGTGAATGGGATGAGCATGGTAACAAGATGACAGTATACTTTAAAATTGAAAAAGGGGGAATGAAGGGGATGAAAAAGTGGGACTAAAGGAGACAAAATGAACTAGATCCATGGTAAATGTTTCCTTTGAGCACACAGCTCCTGCTTTTTGAGGCATATGGCGAAGGCTTCTGCAGTAAAAAAAAAGTCTGAAACACATTGTCTTTGGTGGATTTTTGTTTACTTTGTAAACAGTTTTCTCTAGGGAAGTGGAGATTCTGCTCTCAAGTGTATCTGATGCTAGGTCTCCCCTGAGTTCCAGATTGAAATATAGTGTTTTTTTTGCACTGAAGTGCATTTTACCCGTTTTGGATTTGGTTCCATGTTCCTCTACAAGAAACCCGCTGGGTATCCAATTTGAGCCAGGATGTTTCTGTGAAATAGAAGCTCTTCTTCTAAGCAGTCATCGCTGCAAATTCTTCTGGTCTGTTGCTTAATGAAGACATAGGCGACTGAGAAACGCAAACCTTCGGAACTGTTCTGTGCGCCATCTTTATTCACTTTAACTACTTCTATAAGCTTTATTCAGTCATATGTTTTGCTAAATTTTCCATAATTAAACTCTTAACATTCTTGATGAATTATAAGTAGTTATTTAAACAAAAGCCTTACTGAAGACTTGTACCTATGAAACAGGAATTTATTTGTAAGGCCAATAACTGTTCACTTGCAATATGCAGGACGTCAGTTACTTAATTACAAACGCTAACCAAACAGGTTTAATTCCCATGCTTATCTGTAAGCAGATTGATAACACTGACTAAAGACTTACTTTTGTTTTACCAGACCCAGTGGGGCCAACTAGCATAAGTCCATGTCTGACCACCGTCGTTTCATACAACTGGACGCATTTGTTTAGGAAGCCTTGGAAAAATAAGAAAGAAAACTCGGCTTATAACGACTCAGATACATTTTACTTTTCAGCAAAAATAACAGTAGAGGTTTTGAAGCACATTTAGATCTGAATACTAATGCTAATACTATTCCATTGGTTATTATCTTTTATGTCATTGAATTCAAACGAAGAGAATTGTAATGAACAATTTTGAAATGACTTGATATGCAGTAGAGTGGTAATAATAATAATAATAATAAGTGCAGTGTATAGATTTAAAATGTTTAAACCTTGAATTCAGCATATTCCAGTACCTAGACGGCGTGTATAGGGAAGTTCGTCACTGCGATGTTTGCAATTCATTTCAAACAATTGCTTACAGGTATTCGACGATTAATTCCTTGCATGAATGCTTACACTCTGCTGATATAAGTTTGAACAGCTTTACACTACTTTTACATATGTAGATATATACTATTATTTCAAAGAAATTACTCAGAAAATTCCTATGAATCACAACAAGAACTTTGTATCAGATAGCAAATTAATCAGTAGGATGTAGCCAATACTGCGGTCAAAAAGAGTTGAGTATGTGAAGCCCGTTTAGCCCTTTTAAAACTTAGAACACGTGAAATGCAGTGACACATCCAACTGTATTTTTATTAACTTAAATACTACTTGTGACCACACATACCTAGGGCGGATTCATCGATCCCTATTTCTAAGTGGCTTTAGAAACAGACTGCATCTCCACTTCCTGTTCATGGTGAGAGTAAATGGCCCAGCTCTTCAGCATACTGTATAAATATGGTACAATATATATGTTTTTATGTCTGTTAGAACCACGATAGGCGGGGGGTATCCAAAAGTACGTGGAGTACTTAGCGATCGAGACGTTCAGGTTATATTTATGTGTTCACAAATACTTCATCATCACATTAGAGCCTCCTTGGCAAATTTTGTTTTGAAACGTATACTGATGTACTATTATTGCCACATTAACCTTCAGCATTTTAATCTGAAAAATGTTCATTTTCTCATTCATCAGTTCTTTATTACCTTTTCGTACAAATTCATATCATAAATAGTGTGTACGTGATCAGATTGTTCGAAATCTGTTGTGTTAACGCACTACACGCTGCAAAGAAATCACGCTGATCAGGAGTTAGTTTCGAGGGATATGTTTTGTTTCAAATATTATCATGAACTGATATCAGATCACGAACCACTAAAGACCACGGAGTACTGGATAGCTGTTACTTCCTAGTTAGCGACTCATCGGCAGTACACATTCAGCTGGGTTCGAACTTAGGACCTTCCAGTTACAAGGTGAGCTCGTAGACTGTTAAGCCACTGGGACCCGATCCAACGGCCTCTAAATTCCAGCTTCTGTCGATACAAGATAAACCGTAAACAGTAACCAATGTCGTCGGCTAGTAATTGCCCTCACCCTCGACTAAATGAATCCTACTGGTGACGAAAAATACTCTCCGATGATACTAGCTGGTAATTGCTCAAAAATCCCGAATTAGGAGAAGTTAGAGTTCATGTGCCACTAAGTTAGGTTCCAGTAGTTGAATAGTCTGCAAACTTTCCTTGTGGCAGGAAGGTCTTCGGTTCGGACCCAGATGAGTATGTACTGTCAATGAGACCAAAACTAGGACGAAACAGCTGTCCAGCACTCTCTAGTTTTCAACGGCTCTCTAACTAATATCAATCAATCGACGGGAAAATCAAAAATTCAGTTCAATAATTAATATGACCCGTTGCACAAGAGGTGGCTCTCGTGGCCCAAGTGGTCTAGTGGATAACGCTTTGGCGTTTGAAACTATGAGCACTGGTTTAGAGCCTCGGTGGGAACATCATCACTCACTGAGAAATGCAGGTACATCCAGCTGACGGATCCTAAATAGGACGAAATGCACTTCATCCTGGATTCCACTGCTAGCCACCATCCACCAATTGTTTAGTATAGTGATAACTGCCTAACAACATAATGAGATCATAATAAGCGTCAATGCTTGAAGCATGAAATCCTGGTAAATAGCTAATCGCTTGTAGCATGGCTTCATTGACTGACTCCAGGTGCATTCAGAATAAAAGAAATAATTGGTTTTTTGTTAAAAAAAAAGGAACAGTTTTGTTGGTATTAGATGATTGATAGCAATCGGCAGTAAGCTCTACCTACACCTAGGTTTCGTGCTAGTTGGCACTCATCAGTCAGCAAGGAGTATCTGCAAACTCGAAGGAACTCATGTCTCTTCTAAGATTTGAACCCGCATCACCCAATGAGTAATGTAGTCAGAGACGTTACCACTGAGCTATTCAGGTTCGTGATTGACCTCTTTTAGGACTTTATTGGAGATTTTCGATTGGCCATCTGTCTAGCAAACTTGACTGATAGAATTCCGTCTGCACCAAGGTTAGGACTAGACGTATTACACTACTTACTGACTAAAGTCCAAACAAAAAGTAACAGTTTATAAACAATATATTAAACAATTCCGTTTCATACAACTCACCGTCAACATCCATTAAGCCTAATTTACCACAAGACGTCTTCAATGCAATAGTTAAATCGCCATAATCTATTGGTTTCTCGCTAAATTTTATGCAATAATAAGAAGAAAGTGAAAGTGTAACAGAAAGTATTAAGCCATATACTATTTTAAATTAACTTAAGAGAACAATTAAAGGAACTGATTTTCACAGTCATAAGTTGAACAACATGAACAAAGCGAGATATGAACGCGTTTATAACTTACATTAAGTATCTATGTGTTATGTGATAATTATTTTTGAAAACAGAAGGAAAGTAAACAGGATAATTTCACATTTCAAAAGAAATTGAGACACTACTCACTACTTACTTTAACATTTTTTTAATTTAAGCAAAAAGCTCACTACCTTCACATTTATGGTCTAAACTGTACTTATGATTGATTCTGTCTGTAAAAGTTAATAAAGCAGGATGATTTAATGAATTCATCAAATTTTGGTAGAACTCGTCAGCTGAATACTCTACATACACGGATATATACACACTACTGAAATTACATTGTGAGATATAAGACTGATAAGTAAACAAACTACATTGAATTAATCATGCAGAAAGACACGTGCGAATGTTTTCCAGGACATGTTCAAATAGATAAGGGGAGAGAGAGTATGAGAGATCAAAATTAGGATAAATGGCATTACGCTTCAATTACACCACTTAGATAAACAATTAGTCATTAGGGAATATAAGGAGAATTGCAAACAGACTAATATCAATAGTAATAGTTATAATAACAGTTTTAATAGTGTTGAAGTGAGTTAAGATAATCTTACTGATAAAGCATAGTTTTAAATGAATCAAGAATAATAATAATAACAATAATAATAATAAGAGGTAGAATAATAGTAATAACAAGTAGAGAATAATAAGCAAAACGTATTACCATGGTAGATTCAGAGTCACAACCATCTCCTTTGTACACAGAGAGCTGGTTTGTAAATTCGAATTGCACAAGCCTCTGCAATTGCAAGCATCTTCTTGCTTCTTTGTTTGCTGACAATGGTGAATGACTTGACCGCGTCGATATCATGTCCGTAATCCACAAGATGTTTTGCTATTGAGGATTTTGGCACTTTGCACTCAGCTGTTTTCAACCATTTTGGCAAATGATCCATCATGCGAGTAGATAATCGCCTTTCCGTACGACCTATGTATTTGCTGCTACAAACACACTGAAATTGATATATGCAGTTTGAAGTGTCGAGGATTGGCGACTGGTCTTTCCCAGATTGTTGAAGCACTCGCTTGGTGGTGTTAAGGATAACAAGTTTTGCAGCATAATAAGTTCTCTTGATGGCTTTGTCGAGTCTTCGTTTCACTACTTCCTGTACGTCATCTCCTTTGAATGGCAAATTGATATAGACAGGTTTCTTAGGAACTGTTGGAATTGTTTTGCAGGGGGTAGTTTCTTTAGAGTATTTTATAATGAACTTCTCAGGATATCCATTCTTAGATAAAAATGGATCCATTTCAACACTGTTATTATTATAACTATTACTATTGATATTAGTCTGTTTGCAATTCTCCTTATATTCCCTAATGACTAATTGTTTATCTAAGTGGTGTAATTGAAGCGTAATGCCATTTATCCTAATTTTGATCTCTCATACTCTCTCTCCCCTTATCTATTTGAACATGTCCTGGAAAACATTCGCACGTGTCTTTCTGCATGATTAATTCAATGTAGTTTGTTTACTTATCAGTCTTATATTTCCCAATGTAATTCTGAAAGTATATATATCCGTGTATGTAGAGTATTCAGCTGACGAGTTCTACCGAAATTTGATGAATTCATTAAATCATCCTGCTTTATTAACCTTTATTGCTTGTTTTAAATTCGTATCTGGGAAATAAATGTTTTCGATTCTGTCTGTATTGAATGAGTCTATTTGATTTAACCCACAGTGATGCAGTATTAATAACTGCTGCCGGCGATCATTACTTCGGTGTCTTTACATAACTTACTAACTTGCTTTATATAGCCTAACTGCCTGTCGCTTTGTTGTTGTTGTTGTTGCAATTTTCCATATATATCCAGAATACGTGTTGTGTCATTTCGATTCTACATGTTTGGTGTGTACATTCGACGAACAAAGACTCGCTGACTAACCTCTCTCTCTCTCTCTCCACCTAACTTTATTTCTTTTTACATGCAATCGAATGTAATGCAATGGTGGAGCTTTTTTCTGAGTTATTCCAGCTAAATCCCCATGTTCCGATAATCTAATTCATCTCGATCTATTCGTTTGACCTATGTAATTGACTATACAGCCACTAAATGGCATTTGGATCCGTCAGGTCCTCATGTGGAAAAGGCTTGTTCCAAAGTGAGACAGTTGATTTAAATTCTATCCTAATTACCACCTTGTTGAGAATCCCACCTAAGGCTTCTCATATTACTTCTTTTTATGATAGTACTATTCAGGTTTTGAATTCCATATTAATAATTATATTATTTTCACTACTTAGATCACTACAAATCTAAACCTCAATTTGGAAATTAATTTGCCATTTACACAATTCGAGGTGGCATTACATCAGAGCTCCCTTCGGAAACCAAAATTATTCAAATAACAATGTTCAGACATTGTGATCTGCTTGATAACCAAAAAAAGCAAGAACATTTGCATAAAACTGTATACTACTGACTAATTGAAATGAATTTCCAAGTATTGGTTTTGTAGGGATTTTGTTCGATTGCATGGAGGATTTAATCATGAGCTGACATCAGTTAGAGAACCAATGGAAAGCCTGCAGGGGGTACTGGATAGCTGTTTCGTTAGCCTAGTTTGGGACTCTTCATCAGTACGCACCCACCACAGCGGTTCCAGCACAGGACCTTCTGATTACAAGGCGAGCTAGCTCGTAGTCCATTGAGCCACTGGGACCCGATCCAATGGTTCTTGAATTCTAACTTCTGCCGATTCACGACACAGCGCGGCCACTTCGCAATGTCTTCTTTGATGAGTTACTGCCTCATCTTCGACCTGCTGTGCCCTACTGGTCACGGCTTCCCACTAGAACCTTAGGTTAACTGCCTGAATAGGGCCAGTCGCTAGTGAGCATCAGAATAATTTTCGAGTATTGGTTTTGTAGGGACGAAACAGCTATCCAGTGCTCCCAGGCTTTCCAGTGGTTCTCAAACTGATGTCAGCTCATGAATAAATCCTCCATGTAATTGAAGTGAGTAGTTGTATATATTTTTCCTTCACGTTCCAGTGGAACATAGGACTTTAAGCTAGAGGCTTGAAGTTTCTGTAGCAGTGTTTATTTTTACAGGATTGGGTTGCTAGCCTCATGCCCAGCCTTTCCTCGTTACCAGCATTATTTCTGGCTTAACGAGGTAAGGGAGTGCGTCGGCCGGAGATCGAACCCCGGGCCATGTGCATGGTCGGCGAGCGTCCTAACCGCTATGCCACCATCGCGCAATAGTTATATATCACTCACATAAACCAGTAGTGCTTACTAGCCAGCCACATTGAAGTGATCTAAACACCGGACGGCTGTCTCACTCGTTTGACGCCGTTCTCATCAGCGTTGTGCTGAGTTTGACTCAGGTCAGGGAGTCCAGTCACTTCAAACCACTCGATTTCGGGTTAGCCGCCTGGATAAACTAGTAATTCTCAATTTGCACCACTATACTTTTTTCCTTTTAGTTCACGATTCACTTCCAAATGAGTTCTGTCACGTAGTTATCCACTTGCTGACAAAAATCTCCTCAGATATAGAATTACTTTTATAAGCTAAAGTATGCATATGTAGCCGTTCTGCTTTTGTGAAAGTTTGACTAACAAAACACCAGTCGTCAGTACAATATTAGAATAAGCATAACATGATAGTAGTAAAGCCAGTCCAATATGTTATAGGCATTGCTTTATAACTGCAGGATTTGAGACGTCAGAGATCTGTGGAGAGAATTCAGATAAAATGAATTGAAATTACCATAGATCTGTTCGTCTACCCATTTCAATTAGTATTTACACTGATGATTTTTCCATTTGTCTGCCTATTCACTTATTTAGAAAAGTTTGCTTTCTATCAATTAATTGGTGTATGAACTAAAACCGAAAATTTGATCTTAACAACGCATCCAGCTGACGAGTCCCAAATAGGACGAAATGCGCATCCTGGATTCCACTGCTAGCCACCATCCACCAATTGTATATTAGCAAAGCAGTATATTCAAAAACAAAAGTGTGATGAAGCATGAAAATCAATCCTTGATTCATGGTTATAATATATCTTCCAAAAGAGATATACTGTGAAGTAATTCAACAAAACATACCTTATGTTCGGGAAGAGATCTGATACAATACCATTAAAGAGTTTCAAGTCATCAGCCAAAAATTTAGGCACATTCACATCCCGGATAGCCCGCAGACAAATGAGATCCTGGAAGAAGTAAGAACAGATATTTTAATCAATGTTAAGTCAACACACACACACACACGCAATCGTCAGTGGCTATCTCTGATATTTAGCAATCACAAAATCAAGGAGTTTCGCCATACTTTTGTATAGTTCACAGTGTTGCAGTAGTTTTAAGCTATTCTGTTGCATTTGTCAACCGTCGTAAGAGTAGCAGGAGGTAGGCGGAGTATAATAATGTCTTGAAGAAATCAGAACCCCTTGAATTAGAGTTCAAAGGTAATGACAGAGAAGAAGGAATTGTTAGCAGAATAAAAGACTCAGTATTAAGGACCTGTACAAACTGATCCTACTGTGTGAAAAACCCTGCACAGAGTCTAAAACAAACCAATGTCTTACTCTAGTTAACTCCAACTAAGTGGCACCAAGTTGAATACGAGGCTTGCTGAAGACATATTAGAGAGTCTATGTTGTTTAGAAGTGTCATAGGTAGGCATTTTCTGGCTGATACGGGACACCAATCACTATCGCTTAAGGTAGTCAAAAATAGTACTTCACATCTACTTTACATTAATAAGCTGTTCCCAGAGTGATTTCTGAACTATCTGTTCAAAAAGAGATCATTGCTAACTCTCACTGAGTGTTTCGTTGAAATTTTATGTCGCTTTTTATGACCTGACTTCATATCTGTATTTATCTATTATATTACCAGTTTTATTAGTAACTTAGTGAACCTTTGACCTAATTCATTTTTTTTTTCAATAACCCTTTGGTATATTATGCAACTGTCCCCACTTTTGTGTGGATTATTCTTCGTTTCCATAATATTCTTCCCTGAGATATGTTACTGCTAATTGCTACTATTTCCTGGGGTTCCAAGTGGGACACAGGGCTTCAACGACACATCTCCACTTTGTCTTTTTTGATGTTATCCTCTTCCGCTTGGCACACAGCTCCCTATAATCTGTCATCTCCTCTTCTCATGATCTCCCCCACGACACTTTTGGATGCCTCATACGGGTTTGAGTAGAGCATTGGCCTGGTCCGCGATGTCATTTCACCATCTCCTCAGTATGTGTCCGAACCATCTCCATTTCCTTTCACTTATTTGTTGAGCAGTAGGTCCTTGACTGGTTTGTTCCCATATTTTCTTGTCACAAATTCTTTGTGGTTATTTAATCTTCAATATGAAGGGAAGGCAACTGTTGATGAAAGTCTCCAGTAGCCTGCTGGAAATGTTTTCGCTGACCCATACAGAAGAAATGATTTAAAATTGGTGTTGAAAATCTGAATTTTGTTCTTTGCGCCAAAAGCAGAGGATTTTCAAACTCATTTCAGAGTGATAGTGCTTTCGCGATTCTGGTTTCGATATACTCATCCGTTCTATCTGTAGTTGAAACAATGGTGCCTAGAAAAGTGAAGAAAGTGGTCTGTTTCAAAATTCTCTCTTAGACATGTAATGTATCTCTTTTGGTCGTATTTTAAATTCCTGTATAATTTATACCTCATTTACATTTTCCGTATTTCATTCTAACCTTAAAAAATGAACCGCCTATTCCGTATAATCCAAATTATCACACTGATTGCTTACATAGTTTATTATCCTTGTTGTATCTAGCGGAAGAAATACTTACGAGATGATGTATTCTTATTGTATCCTTTAATTCCTAGAGGAACATAGGGCTTCAGCTGCGCACCTCCATTGCCTTCTGTTTTCTGCCAACTTTTTCACTCTGCTCCAATTCTGCCCACATGTTTTCATCTCCTCTTCACATCACCTCCTCCAAGTCACCCTCACCCTTCCACTGACGACCAACTCGCCACCCGCTTCCCTTTCGGCCTGGTTCCACTCAACCAACGGCTTGTCTAGTGATGTCACTCACTTGATGGTTTCCTCAGAGTATGGCCAGCCAATCTATCTCCATTTCTTCCTGACTATTTGTTTCACAATCGGTTCCTGCTGTGTTGGTTGGTTGGTTGGTTCGCTCATTGCCAGAGATCCCTCCCTATTTCTGATCTTTTCTGGCCAGCCGGCCATCTGATCTTGAGCGGAGTATTGAGCGAAGACAACTAGCTGTTGATGAGGGACTGAAGTTTGTTTGAGATGCTGTTTGAGATGACGCGCTGGCCAAGTCTCTGATCCGTATAGAAAGTAGCACAGACTTCACATTGGAATTGAAAACCCGGATCTTATTTTTGATGCTGAGTGCTGTTGACCTCCACACAGACTTAAGAGTAATGAAAGCTTGTCTTGCTTTTCTGATTCTGGCTTTGATATCCTCGTCAGTTCCATTCGCCTGTAGTTGAAACGATTCTTCCCAGGTAGGTAGGTGAAGGAGGTTGTTTCTCTCAGGCTCCTCCCATTTATGCTGATTGTTTTCTGTTGTTGTTGTTGCTGCTGTTGGTGTTGGCCAGGAATCTTCATCACTTACCTCTGTTTTATCTATGTTCACCTGAAGTCCTATCTCCTCTGGATGCATCTTCTGCCAGCTTGTTGCTGCTTTTCACTTGCATATCTTCCAGTTTGTGGGAAATCAGACATATATATCACATCGGCGAAGTCCAGACCCTCCAAGTCTCTTTTTTGTGTGAGTCCATTTCATGCCTGTTTCCTCATTGGCCGTCGCTGTCTTTCGCATTATCCAATCTACTGAAATCAGGAAGATCATTGGTGGTAGTAGAGAGCCAGCTTGTCTCACTCCCGTCCTCACTTCGAAGGATTCCGTGAGTTTCCAGTTGTGGATTACTTGTCATGCACCATTGTCGTATAACTGTTGGATGAAATGTATAATTGTCGATCACACCCCACGGTAGTAGCGAAGAAGTTTCAAATCACCTTTCGATCAACGCTGTCGTAGGCCTTTTCAAAGTCGATGAAGTTGAGATAGAGAGGTGACTGCCATTCCAAGCTTTGTTCAATGATGATCCGTAGAGTGGCGATTTGATCAATACATGACTTGTTTCTCCTGAATCCAGCTTGTTCCGGTAGAAGTTTTTCACCCACGTTGGCGCGTTTGATTCTCCCCAGGATGATACGGCCTAGTATTTTGCTTGGGATGGACAGGAGCATGATTCCGCGCCAGTTTTTGCATTGACTTAAGTCTGCTTTCTTTGGTAGTTTGAATAAGTATCCTTTCTTCCAATCCTTGGGTACTTTGCCCTCTTTCCACACCTTCTCCAGTAGTGGTGCTACCAAGTCCGCTGTTGTCTCTGGGTCCGTTTTCAGTGCGTCTGCTGGGATTCCATCTGGTCCTACTGCTTTTCCAGCTTTAAGCATCTTGATTGCATTCAATACTTCTGATTTCGTCGGGGGTCGTTGTTCACTGGTAGTTCTGCTTCCGTTGTTGGTATTGTTGGGCGCGTTGTAGGTGGCGGTCGATTTAGAAGTCTTTTGAAGTGTTCATCCCAGTATTTCCTTTGTTCTCCCTGTTTGGTGATTGAATTTCCATCTTCATCCTTTACTGGCCTAATCTGTGCCGAACTTTTGCCCGATAGGTTCCTAGTTGTTTGGTAGAGTATAGCGAGGTCTCCTTTGCCTGCAGCTTGTTCTGCTTCACTAGCCACGCCCTCGGTGTGCGTGTGGTTATCTTCTGGGTGACCGGAGTAGACCACTGACTCACCTGTTGACAATTTGGTGAGTCCATTCCCATTCCATCTGCTTTCACATATTCCCAGTACTTGGATTCCGTATCTTTTCATCTCGTTTGCGATCTGGGCAGATTTGCCAATCTCGTACATAGTGCGGACGTTCCATGTCCCCACAGAGACTTTTTCTTTTTGAGCAAAGAGATGCATCGTGCTGAAATTTCTGCAGCAACTTTGTTTACAGGGTGGCGTTGCTATCCTCACGCCTGAGAAAGGAATTGTTACATTTAAGATAAAGTTTACAGAGAAGTGACCTTGTGGGTTGCTCCCCTTAAAATCGGAAAACAAGGGATAAAACAATCAGAACAACACCAGCAGAAGGAAAATAATTCACAGCATAAAGGGCAAAAAGTGACAACAACAACATGCAATACAGCTAGGCACAGTTAACTAAAATGATACCGAAACCGAGATGATGAAGCAAGTTTATCTTATCCTGCTAAAGCCATTTGTACTGCATGATTCAAATTTAAAAAGAGAGATAATTTGCCTGAAACTCCTGAAAATTTAATTGTTATACATATGGTCTCCTGATGTACTGACTCTTTAATAAATCTGTTATTAATTTATATGTTACCGTAGGCAAACCTGAATAGCCTTCAACTAAGTTGAGACTTACTTCTCCGCTGAGATAGACACATTATGAAAAGGTTAAGAAAATATTCTATTAACATATCGATGTCTAAGCCTTGAGATATGCTTGCTTCTTCTGATGTTGACTAGACAACAATTATGAAAAAAAAACTGTTTCGGTCAGATTTCCATAGATTCAATTAAATGAAAATGAGAAATAATCATGACTAAGGTAATAAAGTCCACTTACTTCATCCATATCCGAATTCTGGCGTTTTAGATTGCCGGCCGCAGATATAACACTTTTCACTGCACGCATACCAAAGTCATAATGGTCTTGTGTACTAAGCTGTTCTGAGGATAATTTAAATGTCGTAACAATCTTCTTGGCCAACAAACGTGCATCAGAGAAGCCGAATGAAAATAATGAAATCTCTGCAATTAAAGCATAGTCTGGTACCATCATAGCAACTGGTCTAAACAACGCCTTTAGATTGTCCGGTAGTTCTGTACGTCCAGCATAACCAGGATTCATGGTAATAAACACAGCGCAAGATGGCTTGAGTTCTAATTCATCACCTTCAAATACAAAACGTGTTAAACGCTGTTGTTGGGCTTTTTGTATGGTGGTTATCTGCTGTGCAACCACGGATAAGACTTCAATATCAATACGATTGAATTCATCGAAACACGCCCATGCACCCGCTGATGCCAATCCTTTGAAAAATTTACCCATAGCCATGAAATCTAGTTGGTCGGAACAATTGAATACAACACACTGGACAGCGAATGCTTTGGCTAAATCTTTAGTTGTTTCTGTTTTTCCAGTACCTGCTGGTCCAGCCGGTGCACCACCAAATTTCAAATGAAGTGCACCAGTGAGTGTAAGGTAACATCGGTCAGTCAACGGTGTAATAACTAGACGCGTTGTGTTACCTAAATATTCATAGCCATAATCGAATTCAGCATTAACAGCACGGAGTTTCATTTCTTCACTTTCAGTATCCCAATAGTAACGCAATTGACTTATCCACTCAAAATCATTCACATTATGCACGCCTTCTTCAATAATTTTAGCAACAACATCACGAGCGTGTACTTCAATAACAATCAAGGCAGATAGTGTCATTCGGCCAATTTTAGTTAAATCACCACGTACAAGTTGACGTAATCCATCCAGTTGTTTTAATAAATGTGGATATAACTTATCCATTTTGTTTGTATATATAGCTTCAGTAACTTCAGTTGTCCAGAATGTTTGACATACAGCAATAACAATTTGTCCAGGCCATTGTAATACCCATTCGACGCGTGGAGTTTGTGTATACGCAATTATTGACCTACCAATAATTGTTCTCACTGAATGTCTCATCATATTTTCTATTTCTACCATCCATTCTTCAACATTTGCTGTTGGATAAGTGGTCTTCTCAAATTTAACACATTCACCTTCAGCGGAGAACATAGCTGTGATTTGTAAATCTTTTTCAAATTGTAACTTCAATGGAAAAGAGAAAGTAGAACCTTATGGCAGGAGTTTATGAAAAAAAACTAAACAAAATTCTGTAAATAATTTCTCAATTTATACAACAAGTGGGCACATTTCAGTGACTGATGACAGTTTTAAAAGTCGCTGAAATATTCATTTATTCACCGCATACTGGACTTCATTCATGTTTCATTGAGTGTTTGTGTGGTTTTCCTCCTTGAATATGAATATGCCAGGTTTCCTCCACACATTACACTTGTGTGTGTGTGTGTCAGTTAATCTGAAATCAGTGTGGAAATCTACTGCACTGGGCATAAAGAACAAAATTCAGATTTTTGAGCCCAATGTCAAGTCACAGTTTTCTTCTGTGTGGTTCAGATACTTGACACGTCACCAAATGCATCTCCGATAGGTGGTTGCAGATTTTTTATCGGAGGCGACTTTTGCTTGGTGCTGAAGATCCAGTGTTTGGCCAGAAAGGATTGGCAGTACGGAACTCTGGTAAGTAACTCACTAACTGATCAAGAACTTATTGACAAAAAAATATATATCGAAGAAAAAAAGAGATGGATTGGATACGTGCTGAAGATACGACGCCCTAGGCAGAGCCTCTAGTAGAGCCCGAGGAGGCAGAGGTCTGAGGATTACATGAAGGAGATTGTGCGACAAGGGGAAGAGGATCTATGGGCAATCGTCGAGCCAGATAAAGAGGATAACAGAAACCTGGATAAAACAGAGAAGTACTGTTGAAGTCCTATGTTCCAGTCGGAAACTATGGGAATAATAATCATAATAATAATAATAATCTTTACGCTAACCAACAGCATAAGTAGTGGAATAATGTTATTCCGGTAATATTAGTAGCTTTCTTAGTGGAACACTTAATCACGACATTTTATTAAACTATCATAAACATCATGGGACCCAGTATTGGTTTTTCTTTCCAGTTCACCATTTTCCTCTTACAGGCTATGAAATATTTATGCTGGAGAAAGTTTTTGCACTGTTAACTTGAAATACTGCCGTAAAACGTTAATTCAATAATCAGTGTTTCAGATATACAATCCACTTTCTCTGTCTTTCTGTCAAGTTAACCAGATAAAAATCAATCCACAGTTTAAGACTAGTGTGTTTGAAGCTGAAATTAGTCAGGAAATCACTGATAATCGAGTGAAGCTTAGTAGATATCGAATCTAAATTGGGATTATTACTTTTTTGACATTTTACGAGGAGTTTTCATTATAATTTTTAAAAGTGCAAATCAAATGGTCGCAATGACGTTTGATAATGATTCGCTAATACATAAACAGCTATAACAAGTGGTTGATTTTCCATGATTTCAGAGAACTGAATTCGATCAGTCATAGAACAAGTCATTTGTTTATAAATGTGTCATCATCACGCTGGAAACTTTAGTCTAGGCCAATTGCACTTCCCATGATCAGTAGATTTCTGTTACCTGAAATTATAGCCAGTCGGTTGATTATCGCTTTTGTCCACCACAGTAAGAAATTAGAGAAAGTGTTACAGCTTTGCTAGATAACAATTTACTCGCAACTGGCAGCATTGGGTTACTTTCTGTAAGGACACCACAATAGTAGGCATACGAGTAGTCGGAAAACTTCATCAAGGCTGAGAAACAAAACAGAATTGATTAGAACTCATGATTAACGCATTTCGTCGACCATGCACATGAACCGGAGTTCGATCCCCTGACGACACACACCTCGTATCAATGGTCGACCTGCAAAATTTGGGCTACCGATATCATATACTGAAAATTCCATACTTGTACCAAAAATACAGTGTGTATTCAAGCTATAATGAAGAATAAAATGGAAAACTTCTGGTTAGCTATTTGAGCGAACCGGTGACACCCTAAATCCTGATCTCATTCTACAAATTAATTAGCAGTTTGCGATGTACTCAGTTCGAGGTAAAATCTCACCACAGTTTCCTTCAGAAACCACTACTGGTTAGTGTTTGTGTGGCATAAAGCTATTCATTTGAGTCGGTCAGCAGTATATTACTTTAAGACTCTTCATTCGTCTTAGTTAAAGTTTGATCACCTTACTACAAAATATCTTAGGACACAGGTACACACTGTCTTAATAAATAAGCTGTTGCCTTTGAAGAACACCAGATTATACAGTAGATTTTATATGAAATTTAATTTAAGAACGAGTATCAAATTTCAGGTCACTGTAGTGAATTCGATAGTATCAGCTCACAGAATTGAGTCTACACCTCTAATGAGTAACATGGCTAGAGTTGAGATCTCTAGGCCCTAACCACTAGGGAGATTACCAACGCGTATGTTCATAGAATTCCACGGATTTGTTGTGACGGTTACTATATAATTACACCTTACTTTGTGCATATTCGTCGGCGATTCAATCTTAGAATATTCGCCGACCACTTATGTGGTCTGGAATTCAATTCCTTACCTACTCATTTTAGCCTGTAGTATATCAGGCAAAGTGATAAAGTTGAGCATATAGCTAACAACTGCACCCGGTAAGAGACACTCCCGCTAATGGAACCCAAAAATCTTCAGCCTGAAGCACTATATTCTATTCAGGACCCAAAGGAGTTTAAGTACTCACTCTTATTGTCACATCTTTAAGCGCTAGGTGGATTTTTATGCGTCAACTTCACTGATACTTTGTAAGCAACATTAAAATTAAAATTAGTCTCCTCCTTTCTATGGTTAAAGTCATGACCGATAAGCAGGCGTAGCGTATTTTGTATCGGCGTGCACACCTACACCAAGTAAAATAACTACTTTAGTGTAGTCCACACTAGCACAATTCACATAGAAACACATGAACAATGGATATTATAGTATTTCGGCATCGTGTATTCAAGAAGAATGACAGGAAATTTAAGCACCAAGTGTTGTGTTTTCTGGTAAACGTTTGTAATGATAAATCTGTACGAGTGGAAAATATTAAACTCATGGTGTTTGTTTAATTTGTACTCCTACTGGTCAGTCAGTCAGTCAGCCATTTGTAGATGCTTCAACGAAACCATCCAGACAGCAGCTTTAAGTCGGTAATAAGTATTCATCATAATTAGTAAAACTGAACAAAACCGTCAAATCTATCATACTTAGGACAAAAAGAAAAATACCTTTGTGTTATTTAGGCACCAAAGTAAAAAGGGAAAGAACGTAATTCATGAAATAAAACTAAGGAAGCTATATGAGCAAAACAGTTAAAGCGAACAATTGTGGTTTCAATGAATTCTTCCTTCTTCAGACTCTACAATTATAAATCCATTAATCTAAACATACAATAGCTAGCCAGTTAGTAAAGACAAATTAAAATCATATCAGAAAGTGTATTGTGGAACAAGTATAAGTAAGATGGGATAGAACATTAGTCAGTTAGTTCTTGAATATGCATGGTCAATGAGAACATGAGATAAAATGCGATAAAATAATTTAATGATATATATATATATATATTTTTCTTCAACAAAAGTACAGGGTTCGAGGGTAAGTGTAGTCAGTGGTGTGTGTATGCGTGTGAGACAATATGAATATTTCATAAAATAAATCAACGAATAGTGTAGACTAGACGTAAGTTCAAGGGTGAAAATAACTACAATAATGGCGATGATGTGGTGTAGACTTAAAAGTACTATCAGAGAACGATTATTAGTTAATGATAAATATAATGAAATGGAATGAACTGGATTTTGTAAATATGATAACAAGCTAGAAAAGCATTACTAAATCTCAAGGTAATAGAAATCATAAGAAAGGTCATAGGAAAGTCGTAAAACATGTCAGAAATGAACGTTTGTCGATGAAACAAAGGATAACAAGAAGAAAAATATAGTTTTAAAGGCACAACTGAGGCAATTGAACACCAAATGACTAAGGTGCTAAAATCACTAGTGTTGAGAGTATTCTGATTTCTAGGTCTACTCTTGATAAATTAATACCCTCGGGTACACATACACACCAAGACAATATGGTTCACCAAAAATTTCACAAGCCTGGAATACCATTACTTCTTACCCTAGATGTGTCAATCTACTCATCACTCTACAGCAAAGTGGTTGGTAAAGGCAATGGAACCATTACTTAACGAACTAATGAAGTTCAGTGTAAAAGACGTATTTAGCTTTGTAAAAACTGTCAAAAACTTGAATGTAAACGGAAAGCAGATGATTTTACTGGATGTAGCATCATCCTTCTCTCTCTCTCTCCATGTTCTCATTAACCATACGTATTCAAAACTAACTGACTAATATTCTATCCCGTCTTATACATGTCCCACAATACATTTCTGATATGATTCTTATGTGTCTTTACTGACTGGTTATTGTATGCTTAAATTAATGGATTTATAATTGTAGAGTCTGAAGAAGGAAGAATTCATTGAAACCACAATTGTTCACTCTAACTACTTAGTCTTGAATAAATTATGGGCATATTCAGGTTATTGGTTAAACAAATAAAATTTAATTTCTTAGTTTAGCATCCTACTAGACGAAATGAGAGATTCAATGGTTACTAAAACTCCACGTCTCATTTCTAGGTTTAGTGATGGTAGATTTGTACCTTATTTAATCGAGTGGGAAAAATGCCTAACTACAGGCTGAGAGGTTCGAGAACTTTCTCACATACGATTTCGTTTAATCATCAGACTGATTCCTTTGTATTCTAAACCAACCAAGAGTAGCAGTAAGGCTTATTTAACCAAAAAAAAAACTAATAAACTCACCCTTGCAATATTTTCAAAGCATTTTCTTAAATGTGGTTGAACAGCTTTAGGATCTTTGGTTTGTGACAATATCTCCAGAAGTTCATCATCAGATAAGAAATAAAATCTTGGAAATGCTTGACGTTTTGTTTCTAAATATTCACTTAAGCCTCTTTGAACTTGATCTAGCAAACGATTGCATTCACGTAAACTATTTAATAGTCGTGGATCTGGACACAGTGTAATCACTTGTGGTTGTTCAGCAGCCATTTTCATCACTTTCCTCCATATACGATCCATTGTTGCATAACGTTTACTTTCAACAGGCAGTTGTCGATTAATGTCTTCCGAGCTAAATATTGGCTCCAAGTATAACCATTGTCTTTGACATGTGATCCATTCATCTAACACATCTTGTGTTAAGTGTAGCTTTGTTTCCCAATGGGATATACGATCTTCAAATGGTTTTTTATATGGAGAGAAATTCATTGCTTGTGTCATAACAACATGATCATCTAATAGTTGGCTAACTTCATCACCGATTTTTATAATACACGTTCCTGTATCTTTATATGGCACAACTTCAAATTGAATCGATTCCCAATCATTGACCATTTTATTTAATGCACTTTCAATTGAATATTCTTTACCGGCAACTTCTGCAACTTTTGATATAATTTCAATGTTATCCTATTCATTAAAATATAAAATAAACGAAACAAATTTTATCCATATTACAAATGACAGTGTAGCCAAAAAAAAAATCAATCATGAGGTGGTTTTCAAACAGACTGTCATTTCAGTGTAACTGTATTCACTCCTAAATAATATGCTTACTTATTAAAGTATTCAGGAAATAAATCGAATATTACTTATCTTGTTGTCAGTTTCTGCTCTAATTTGTATTGGTCGCCACACACATTTCGGTGATGTCAAGAAAACTCGGGGATACTGAAAATCCTCTCCGTTATTATTATATAACTGACTAGGCAATATTATTATTATTATTATTATATAAGCTTTATTCCAAATCAGTACTTGTGATACAGAATGGAATTCTCAGCATTTTACTACAATATGACTAATTCGGCATATATCTCAAAGGATTCTCAAGACAACTGAATATCTTTTGCTTTTTAGAGGTATATATATATATAAGAAGTCTGCAAAGTAAGTTTTTAAAAGGTAGCATCAGTTAAAAAAAAAAGAAGAGAGAAACACGGAAGTTTTAGTGTTAATAAATAGGTTTTGTGAAATCCACCAGTTTTAAAAGTTTAACCATAGATGTAAAAGGCTTCCCAAATTTGGGGATTTTAAAGTGAATCTGAGAGTATACACAGTTTGAATACACTTTCTTTGAGTTGGTTCACTAATAAGTAAAAAAAAGCAGTACCCACTTGAGTAAAATAGGCTTATACTGATGGAAAAAGAAACATCTACTAAACCAAATGAATATGCAGCATGCCAGAATTGTGTCAAGTCTTGTTATGTACTCGTCGAGTAGTTAATAGTCCTGACGCAGAAACACGGAAATCAGTAGACCACCAGGTTTACGAAACTTGTAATACTTGTATTTTCCAGACAAGGAAAATAAATGTCACACAAGAGTGTGAGTGAAATGGTACGAACGTGAGAACAAGAATAATGATAAAAAGTACAATGCAAGTATATATGAAAATGGCTAATACACATGAACCAAGAATTAGCCAGTCTTACCATGATTGGTTGTAATGTCATGTGATAACAAGGTCATACATTGTTTATTTAGTTAGTGGACAGACAAAAGCATAATGTCAGTTATAGTGGAATATCGATCCATATACACATAGCAAAATATAATAGAGACTGTCAAAAACAAAACACACACATCATGTGGGTACATATCAAGTCGATAAATACCTGTAGAAGATTAACTTGGCTAACTTCAGCTTACTGTATACCGATTAGCAGTGGTCGTCTTGATGTACAGACGACTAATCTGCGCTGGAGAAAATCTTTCTCTTCTTCTTCTTCTTCTCATAATCACTAGAACACATTCACCAGTGTTTAATAAATAAAAAAATTTCATACACTTGGCATTTAAATATTCCAGTGTAAACAGTTTACTGGTAGTCGCTTCTACAATAAGCACAGACACTTCAGCAAACACACACACACACGCACGCACGCACACCTTATACTCAAATTCTCTTGTACAAAAAAATAACCGCCACCTGGTGCAGTTCTCATTGATATTACAAAGACATAGGCACGCAACTGTGCACCAGGCTTTCATCATTCACAGACTTTAGGGGGATAAGGTGTAGCAAATAGTTTACTGACAGCCTAAATGGCGCAAAAAGTATTATATTGTTTTGCTAAGGGGTAATTTTGAGACCATGGAGAGAGCTGTAAGACGGAAATAAAGTGAACCAACAAGAAGAAACTATAAGATCTTAACTTTGCAGATGAATCATGCCTCATTTTGCACAAACTTGAAGATCTGCGAGTGAAAATCAAAAAGTTGTCACAAGAAGCCGACAGCGGAGACATGACTGCAAATGAACATAGAGAAGACGGAAGTGATCAGAATGCCTGGTCGTCGAGAACAACACAATCAGCGGGAGAAATCTGAAGGAAGTCACCTCTTTCACTTAGTCACCTGGGTAGAATCATTTCAACTAACTACAAGCAGCATAGATGAGCACGTCGAAACCAGCCACGATCATAGAAACAAGATAGACCCTTCATTACTCTGAAATCAGAAGGAACAAGATCCGAATTTTTGACACTAATATCAAGCCAATAGTTTTATATTGTTAGAAGACTTGGTGTATCACGAAGGCCATTTCCAAAGAGCTGCATACTTTCATACACAGCTGCCTTCATTCCACACTGAAGATGAGATAGCCGGCTGGTCGGAAAGGATAAGCAACAAAGAACCTATTGTCCGAAAAATTTTCGGAAGGAAATGGAGCTGAAATAAGCATACGCCTAGGAGACTGTTGGGTTATGTCACTCGCCAGTGAGGCCGATCTAATGGAATCCGAATGCAAAATGACGAGTCAGAATGGATGATGTACAGACGTTATGTAAGTAATAGATAACTGTCTACTTGAATCCATCAGACTAGTCCATCTAGACCTTCTGTTGCGAGCTCTGATGATATGAACAAGAAACAGAAAAATGTCTTTCTTACCTGAAGACGCATTTCTAAACATTTCGCGAATGTCAGCGTTGATTTCGGCACAACACTGACTCCAAGTTCTTCACTTAACTGTTCCCAGTGCCTTTGGCGCATGCCTGGATTGCGTAGGCCTTGTATTAACGGTATAAATGGTTTGAATTCTTCAATTGCCATTTTCACCTGATTCGCCACCTCTTGTACACCAGGTAATTCATGAAATATTCTTACAGATTTGTGCATTGTTTTATAGCATTCAACAACCAGCTTTTCAACAGCCTCTGCATCGATGGACGTTAAAGGATCATTCATGACAGCTTCTTGTGTTTTCAACCAATCGGCTACACTCAACCATAAATTTTTAAACGGTTCAAAGTCTTTCAGTAGACGTGGTATTTTTTCATACTACAAAAAAGGAATGAGATAATGGTTAGACTAACTAATAAACCAATGATTACTGTTTTGGTGGTATTTTGTTAAGAGATTCAAATTCCCTAAGACTTTAGTGTAAGCACTCATCCTTATGCCATACTATGCAGATGAACACTAAACAAATCTGAACAGGACACGAATTATCTAATATAATCATATTCCTTATTACTTTCTTGGCAGTGAACGTAAGCAAAGACCACATCAGAGGTGATTCTTCTCTGAACTATTCAACAAATGGAAGGCTTCAAAACATACATATGAAAAGTCTACAGACTGTTTGTTCCATTGTGAGTAATATGACAGTAAAAACTGACACATCCGGATTTGACTACCTTTCAGAATCACACACACACACACAGTGTAATTACCATTCAGATGAGAGAAAAAAATGGAAAATTAAAATGAACTTAGAAATAATTATCCCTGTCAGTTTCGTTGTGTGAAGGAAGTTTTGATTTAATTTCAACTGTTAAAGGACATATTTGTTAATATCTCAATCTCAAATCACGCAAAACTGTTTCTAAGATGTCTCCCAGTATATGAGACCAACTTTTGTTCATTCCTTATGCTGAGAGGTACTTGAAGTAACTTTAATTAGTCAGACGAGTATAACAGTGAACAGGAGTTCATCCACTGAAGGTGATAAAGTTCACTACAAACCGGTAGATATAAAAAGTGGATAAATTTGATGAGATGAATGGAAGCCTGGCGAACCAAGTGAACTTTAACAAGATATTCAAAAGTTTACGCCTAATAAGATATCTGAAAAGTAGAAAAATAATTCGAACTGACTGACTGACTGACTGCGTATTTTACTTCTTTTGATGTATTTCTACTTCAACTGACTTTAGAAACTTGATGCTGTGATGGATGAACACAAGTCATTTTCTATACGAATTGACAGTATTTTCAAGTATTGGTTTTATAGGGATTTGTGTTTGATTGTATGCAGGATTTCATCATGAGGAGCTGACGTCAGTTAGAGAATCACTGGTAAAACCTTCAGGGAGTACTAGACAGCTGTTTCATCCTAGTTTGGGACTCTTCAGTAATACGCACCCGCAAATGACAACCTTTTGAATAAGTCATAGTGTGGTTTTAATTGTGAATAACGCGAGTGTATGCCACGTTACTGCTACACTGTAATTAGGATTAGTTTTCTTTTTCCCCTGAATAACATAAATTCATGACTTTCAGAGTTCTTTCCTATAAGGAGCACATCGTGCCTATCAGAAAAATACCTGTAACTATTTCTAAAAATCTACAAATCTACTTACTACAAAGTAGCTTTAAAAAACAGACAAACAAAGAAACAACTTACATTTGTATTAGCCATTCCAAACAGACGTTCACGGCTATTGAATACACCTGCCATATTTTGTGCGTCAATCAATTGTTTATAAATCCGGCGAACTTCATTGGCAACTTCTTGAGCTTTACTAATCTCTGCATATGATGCCATCGATGAGACCATCATCTGTATGTGAAGAAAAGCAAAACGAAAGAAAAAAAAACAGCCGAAAGCACACATGAAGGTAGGCTCAGGACTTGAATGACACCGCAGATTTCAATTACCAATGGACCAACTTACATATTTGTTTAAAAGATGTTTGTTTGCTTTATGCTCTTCTTGCTATTTCTGCTTTTTTCATTTACAACTTTTATATATCACAATATGAATGGTATATACACCGATTGCCTGTATAATATTTCCGGTGAACAGTCCAGTGATTCTCTGCATGGTAAACATCATCATTCTGCTGTGTACTGAGAGATGATTATCTCATATTATCAAAGAAGAACAGAATGTCTCTACAAATAATTTATACGGCTATGGTAAAACAGTAGTCTGATAACCTGTTGTGATAGCGTAATACAGTAGAAGAGCAAAATTAAGAAGTACACTCTATCTTAAACACGCACCAGCGATTTGCAGCGATCTTCTGGGTTGTGTTACTTCTGGCTTTCCTTCATACATTGTGTTTCTTTGTCTTTCTTTCACTCCTCCCATGTATCTCTGTATCATTTACTTTCTCTGACATCGAATCTGTCTCCCTCCCATTTGATGTTTTTTATACCTATGAAAGTCTGTTTATTTATATACTACTGATAGATGTTATCAGTAGCACAAGTCATAATAGGAGTGACAGGCAGGTTAATATTCAGACTGTTGGTAGTGTAACATACATTTCAAAAGATTTACTGTCAACTGCTAATTACCATAATACAATATTAATATAAACACAAGCTATGATAATCGTATTTTCCTTAATGATTGTTTCTACACAGAGTGATATGTTTTTTTGTTCTAAATTTTGGTAACATTTCGAACAAAATTACTGCCCTTTTATCACACCAACAATTGGAGTTGTTTTGTTCCACAATAACACAAACTAGTTGATTCATTCTTAAAATCAGACTAAAACTAGACTGATCACCAGAAGTAGAAAGTTTTTGAAGTTTTCTAAATTTGAGAGAAAATGCCTCATAATTTACTTTAGCAACTGATGAGTTCGCACATGTGACTGTGTACATTATTGCAGGAGTACAAGTTGTTAAATTCTGACAACACAATTATGGTGATATCACAACGGACAAAGACGGCTTCGCTGGAAAAAGAATATATATATATCCTACTGCCTAACCAAACTATGTGATATTACTCACCGTCAGTGTATCAATTTTATCGCCGAAGGCGGCAGATTCAGAAACCTGTAACTTCTTAAACCGCTCCTCATCTTCCTCAAGATTTTTCTCAACTTGAATTACCATTTGGCGGATTTTGTGCGGCCAACCGATAGTAGTCCATCTAAAAATAATAATAACAATAATTGTAAGAAGTAGACAACAAACTTCATACAACACTTCATCATTACAACCTACATATGAGAGTTTTGTGAGGACACAAACAACTAAATAGGTGATTTGAAATTAATTTCTACAGACTTAAAAATAGGTGTGACGTAAGTCATGACTTCTATGGAGTGGATATAATGCATTAATATTAAAATTTAATACGCATTACACGAAATAGGCAAAATCTAGACTCATTCTTTACGTTGCTAATGGAACGCGGAGCTTTAAGCTTAAGTTCTAAAGTTTCAGTCGTGGCGATGACTTTTCTTATGTGACGGTGTTAGTAGCCTCATGCCCAACCATTTCTCTTTATCAGGCTTTGTACTGGCTAAGGGCGGCTTAGGACTGCGTCAGATGGCGATAAAACTCAGTTCACGTGCGTTGGTCGATGAGCATTCTACCGATGAACCATAGACACAAACTCAACTGACGAATAATTTGTTTTACTTATATTAGAGTTTATAAATCGTTACTAGAAATATAACTGCTTTATTTACGGTATTTTCTAGCTTTCTTATCTAATTCAGTCGGTGCTTTAACTTTGTTTGGCTTTATTCAACACACTTGTCCTTCACTAGACATCCAAAAGTGTTTGATATTATCCCATGTTAGTCCTAAAACGTCTGATAACTATCTGAAATCATTCGGAGAATCAGTGAAAACCAGGGAGTACTGAATACCTGTTTCGTTTTAGTTTGAAACACTGCACATGCTGATTGTGCTATATACAGCGAATTAACCGAAGTTAGAATTTGTACGCTGTTGAATTTCATACTAGTTACCGAATGATCGACAGGCCGGCCTCGTAGCGTTAGGATACTTGATCCTATCCCGAAAGGTTTTACAAGTACGTACTGCTAGAGTCTCGAAGCAGAGTAAAACAGATGTTCAGTATTCCCTGACTTTCAGCGTTTCTCTAATTACTGCCGATTCATGACCTAACTTCAAAGCTTTTTAGAATTTACTGTCCATATACTTCACATGATGAAGGCTGATGTGCTAAGAAATAATAATTCATACTGTCTTACTCTGAAGTTTTGGCTGGCCTCCACCAAGTATACTATGTAGTGGAAGTGGATGCATGAAAGTGAAGTCTGTTTTTCTTTTTAAGAAAATGTCACCACTAGTCAGTCAGAATGCACCAGGTAGGTTAGATAACACACACACACAGATATACCACACCAGGACGTCGAGTAAAGAATAGAGGAAACTGTACAAATTAATATAAAAGGAATATATGAGTGGAAAGTGATGTTTGTATTAAAGATATCTTAGGCATGAATAGTTTCTAATTGGTGGATGGTGACTAGCAGTGGTATCCAGGATGAAGCGCATTTCGTCCTATTTGGGACTCGTCAGCCAGTTGGATGTACCTGCATTTCTCAGTGAGTGATGATGTTCCCACCGAGGCTCGAACCCAGTACCCATAGTTTCAAACACCAAAGCGTTATCCACTAGACCACTTGGGCCACGAGAGCCACCTCTTATGCAACGGGTCATATTAATTATTGAACTGAATTTTTGATTTTCCCGTCGATTGATTGGACCGAAGTGCTCGGTCTCAGGTTGACATGTCGGCTTCTTGTGCAGATGCTTCGACGATGTCTGGGTATTTAATTAGTATTTAATTGGTGGATGGGTACTGGTGGTCGTACTGGTTTCGAGCCTCGGTGGGAACATCATCACTCACTGAGAAATGAAGGTACATCCAGCTGATGAGTCCCAAATAGGACGAAATGCGCATCCTGGATTCCACTGCCAGTCACCATCCACCAATTAAAGCATCTGCACAAGAAGCCAATAGACATGCCAACCTGAGACCGAGCACTTCGGTCCAATCAATCGACGGGAAAATCTCAAATTCAATAAAATGAATAGTTTACATAGATATAAAAACAGAACCTGGGAGGCTGTGGAAGAGTATAATTACATCACAGAATAACTTTAATTGATAAAAGCACATAGTGATACAGTATTATTTACTGATGACGTTTCAAGTACACGATCTACTGCTCATACTCTTATAAATTCCAAACTTTGTTTATTTAATTCTCTTACTGCTGAAGTTATTGAAATTTGTCAGACCAAGTGTGTCAAATGCCTTCTTTGTACCACCGGCTTACATTTAGTATTCTCCACATGAATTATGACTTGACAGTGCGTGAAGGACAAACCAACATGTATGTTAATCAAGCGATGAGGAATTATGGAATTATGTAAACAAAGTTTGGAGACTATAAGACTGTCTTGATATGATTATGAGCAATAGATAGTACTTGAAAAATCAGCAGTAAATAATACTGTATCACACTATGTCCTATTATCAATTAAATTTATTCTATGATGAAATTATACTCTTCCACAGCTCCCCCACCCCCCCCGCCAAGTTCTATTTTTATATCAGTGGGAACTATTCAAATCTAAAATATCACTGTAAAATTATTAAAACAGTTAATAATAAGGATAATAAAACTTGGGCAATGTGGTAGAGTATAACCCCAATATGGATAGAATTTGTTTTGATAAAGTCTCACAGTTTTATACAGTAATATTTATTGATGACCACGTTTCGAGCACAGTTTAATGCTCATATCATCATATCATGTCATACTTTGATATGTGACTTTATCCAAACTAAATTTTATCCATAATGGAATAGAAACACAGTTATTTTGGTCCAGTTCGTTCACATTATTTTCAACTGCATACCAGCTACCAGGTTATTATGAGGTATTGATTTTCTTAGCGTATTTGGCTGAGTTTCTGTCAGTGGTCAAAAGAACTTTTGTTTGGGACAGTTTTTTTTTTTCAATTCTTGTTATTATATACTTGTGTTGTTGTTTACACTGTTGTCTGAGACTCCTTGGTACAGTCTGCGCTGAGGTCATCGGTGAGCACTACACTGAACATCCTCAAGCCAGAATGAAACAGGCTGTCACAGCTGTCTCGTTTTCAATGGTTATCTAGATGATGTTCGTTAAGATGATGAAATCTATTCTGAAGTCGATCCAATTCCCACTAAACGAAAACGGTGTGGTAATTAGATCCCCTTGAATGATATTCAGTATGGTTTGAGATATAATTTTCTTTTTCATCACCGTCATCTTCTACTCCAACTTTGATATTCAGTCCCACCACTTGTTTTATTTTCTCAATCATTATAGTGTAAGCTTACTTCACTTTCAGTACTTCAGATAGGATGTACTGATAAAAGTATGTTGACAATTTTTAAGTACCACATTTAATCCAACTCACAAAACAGTTCATTTTAATTGTTACCATTTTGTTATTTATTTCTAAATATTTCAAAAATGGGACCATTGGAACCCATCAATTTATGTTTTGTGTGTCCTTAAAAAACTTAAGTGAATACAACAAGAACTGAACCAGCATTCATTCCAATGACCACTGACAACTGAAGTTACAACATGTCAGAATTAGGTTTATGATGATGATTTGCCCAACACACTGTACGCATCCCTGCGCACATTCTCTCTCTCTCTGTTGGTGTTGCATTGAATCCTTCACTCAAAACTCAACAAAACTTACTTTGCGTTGAAATCGTCAGCAGATAAGTTATAAAAGAATAAGTCGATCAATTCGTAGTCAGACATTGCTTTATCTATGAATTCTTGGCGTTCTTCCAATTTTTCCGGTACTGTAGTTATCCATTCACGTAATTCAGTTAATTCTTCAATGGAATTTGGTTTTTCGTATAATTTCGCAGCAATATTTCTTAATTCTTCTGAAGCCTTGAAAACATTGCAAAAACGGGGAAAACAAGTTCATCAGTTCTTCGAGATAGGACAGGTCGACTAATCATAAACGTGAAGAGTAGTCATCTGAATTCACCGTGTGAATTTATCGTTCTCTTATAGAGCAAATGAATCATAGCTCGATACTTACAGGTTAAAAGATAAAAAAAGAATTGCTATGTAATGTTACTTTTAAAATGGGAATTTATTTTGGTACGTGGATGTTTTCCTCCGATATAAATGAAACTTCGTGATAACCGCAAATTAACAGCACCATTTTTTGCCTCCCTATGCCGGTAAATAGTGTAAAAATTGTATTATTATTATTATTATTATAGCGATTCATGGGAACACTCAAATTCTTGAAGACTGTATCCAAGCATGTCACAAAATCGTCCAGCATAACAGTTGAAACAATCCAATTAAATTGGACCCATTTGTGATGACTAGACTATTAGTTCAATTCTTAGCTAACCTCCACAGATTTATCGCCACTCTTTACTTTATGTTAAATCTTATACTGTTCATTACTATAAAGTAGTATATATTTACACTTGAAGTCAATTAGTGTATGGTGACCTGCAATGAAATCCAGGATGCACATTTCGTACTATTTAGGACTCGTTTGCTGGATGTGCCTACATTCTCCAGCGAAAGATGGTATTTCCACTGAGGCTCGAACCAAGTGTCCATAGTTTCGAACGCCAAAACGTTATCCACTAGATATATCAACCAGAGACCGAGCACTTCAGTTCAATCAATCGACAGGAAAATCTGCAACTGAATTAAATAATTATTAAGACACGTTGCATAAGAGGTGGTTCTCGTTTCCCTAGCACTCTCCTTAAGTTCTTGCGTTAATTTATTCCTGAAAATGGATCGTTTCTACACAAATATGCTATTTCCACTTTTGATGGCATTTAACCCAGACGTCTGACAATTTAAGGTTTGTAAATTGTTGTTAATTGAGAGTCGACAGACAATCAGAATTACATTTTACATATGTTTAAAGATAACGCAACTGTCCAACCAGACTATCATAGATATTCACTATGATTAAAAAGGTAAATTCCATGAAGATATTACATCATTCCAGATTGAATGAATGAATGAAATATTTGACACAACTGAGCAGATGACATCATAGATTCAGTGCCTTAAAACGATTTCTTCTAAGTGTAAATGAATGTCACGATAAGACGATAAACCTGGTAATAGCAAGAACGTAAAGTTCAGACCCATTGCCATCACTTCCCCGTTTCGACAGCTTATGGAAAAACTAGTACTTCTTAAAACTGAACTCTCCCCTGAAAGTTTCGAAGACCCCGAACAATTTGCCTACAGACAGAGTAGGAGTACTTTAGACGCTGCAGCCGTCTTACACAACAGTATCGTCTCATCATTAGATAAAGATGTCGAATACGTTCGCTGCACGTTTCGCGACTTCACTTCTGCTTTCGACTCTGTACCTAGGAGTCTCTTGCTAAATAAGCTCTCCATGACACAAACCGAGTCCTGGGTCACTAACTGGTTGCATTCCTACTTTTCAAACAGAATGCAGTACACTGTATACAAGGGCGAATCCTCCTCTGCTGTGCTCACAGAAGCTGGTGTCCCCAAGGTGTTGTACTCTCCCCACTTCTCTTTTCATTTTTCCTACATGACCTACCGTCTTCAAATGACATTAACTTTGTCGAATATGCTGATGACCTAACTGTATCTTTACCTGTCAAATGTCAAAGTGACTGCTCTAAACTAAACGGCTTTTCATCAGAAATCAGCCAGTGGTCCAAGGAAAATGGTCCAACCTTAAATCCCTCTAAATGGCAAACAGTTAATTTCACCTTTAGGCATAAATCTGACCTAAACAAACTGGTTAGAACTCACCTCACGAGGTGTGCAACATAGATGATGGCACTGAAATAGACAGAGACCAAGTCGGAAATGAAATACCTAGGCGTCATTCTATCTTCTGATCTTTCCTTCCTGGTCGTCTCATATCTTGATGATTTATAAGAAAATATTCCGTCTCACCACCTTCTACATCAAGAAGTTAGGACATTATGGTATAACCCAACCCTTACTCCTACAATTTGTTAACTCCCGTATTCTGCCTATTATTCTCTATTGTTTCCTCTTAGTTTTTCCAGGGCTCGCTACTGAAGAAGACTATACCTTATTACGCAGGATGTTAAAGGTTATCACCAGGGTAAGCTGCGTGCCACTTAACAGCTTGTTAATATTCTGGTTGACAGACACATGGACTCATGTGAAAAATGGGCGAAATCCATTCTATCTGTCTAACTCACACCACCCTCTTCATTCACAACTCTCCCCTTGTATCTCATCAGACAGGCAGACCAGAAGCCTATATAGAAAACTATATGCTCGCACTAGTAAGTACAAAAACCCAATTCAACCATACCCTACTTAGCTCGTATTCTGTGCGATAAAGAACAAAGCATTAGGCGTGATATACCTATAACTTATTAAATAGTCAGTAGAACAACTGGATCTCATCTTTTCAACTCATATCATTTACAGGTACAACGTTTTCCTTTCTTTATTTTCCTTTTCTCTCTTTTTTTCTTTGTTATGTGCTGTTTTGCTTCTTTCTTCCGCTTACGCCAGTAAATATGCTAGTAGTATCTACTTTTCTAACACCTTCAAACACTGTTTAATTTTTGGCTTTGCTACCGACATGCCAATATGTTGTTGTCATAATGAACTGAGATTTCCGTAATCTATGCAGAATTTTATTTATTGATAATGTACTAACTGTAGTAAAATGCTGAGAATTCCATTCTGTATTCGCAAATACTCTTTTGGAATAAAGCAAATTATTATTATTATTACTAATGAATTCATTTTGTCACAAGCTGCAGTCATGTTAGTCAGATTATACAAACTAATTTTTCCTGAAAACACTTCGGATAATATCACAACTTCACCCATTTATTAAAAATTAGCTAGAGCTTACCACGTCAGCTTGTTTCCTCAACTGTCTAGCTAATAAATCCAATAAGGCGTTGATTAATGCCTTACACTTTTTCGACAGATTCTGTCTTACAGGTTCAGTATTCACATAGAATGGACCAATAATAACAAAACTTGGTATAATTTGTTCAACATTTTCTTTCTCTTGAAGCTGCTTTTCCACTTGTAGTTTAATTTCTAAAGCACTTTGATTTTGTAATTCATATACTCTGTAATTTATTAAGAAACATATTGAAAGAGTATTCAGTCAGCGGGAAAAAGCAATAAGTTCTCATGAAGTTGTGAAGTTTTTCTTTTGGGGTAAAGGGTGTCACAAAATTATAAAATAATTAAAGAAACGCCAAACGTGTTTAATAAAATCAGTTCAGTTTGAGTTTGTACCCATTCAGTAATTCAGTATTGCATAAAACAACTTCTTTAGTAGTAGTCCGGTGGAAGGTGAATAGATCAACTTGCGGTTGTATTTTTTTCTACACAGTTTGGAGCTTAAATCTAGGCGCTTGTGTAATTGATGGTCCAGTGGACAGAAGTTAGTGCTTCAGCTACTTTGAAACAACACACAAATGTAACTGATCATAAGTGCAATCGGTGTAGCTTCAAAACCTCATCGCGATTGAATTTCACTTCTCAATTAAACGTCTACGCTTAAGTTATTTATTATTTATCATGCTAATTTGCCCCCATAGTGGTTAATTCAATGGTGACATCTGTGCTCTAAATACTATAATATTTTCATCTTTAGCAGAAATGTCTCACAAAACCCGTGAATTAACACCCAGTAGCCTGTTGCACTGTCCACGTATCCTGTGATCGGTGATGATGATGATGATATATCACATCTGAACCAAAAGTGAACATTCCGTATGCGTGTTGAGACCTTATCAGCAGTAAGCCTGTCAAAGCTTTTTGCAGCTTTCCCACTAAGTGAACTGACATAAAACCATTTTATTGACTGTTTTACCCTACAGTCGGAGTAGAACAGTCCTGAAGCATCATCATGCATATCATAGTTACAAAATAGCACTGTTTACCATGCGTACTCAGATTCTTGCTCAAAGTGTTCTCAAAACCCTTCATTTCGCCAGTATTTTCATGTTAAAGGTGTTCATATCTTCTGAATGCTTCAAACAACCAAGAGGAACCAAACACTAAGTCATTGGGACAATTAACGTATAAAATTCCTGGCGACTACATACTCTTGTTACTTTAAAGAACACAGCATCAAGATAACAGTGTTAACTCGAGAAAAAAAAAACAATAAAACGCAAAGATAAAGTGTGAAATAAGCCAACTTATTTTTCTACCTCACCTTAAAAATTCGCTAAAAAATAAAGAATACACAGGATTAATTTATTTTTTTTTTGATCAAACTATGCAGATTTAAAAAAGCTTCATTAAAGATTAGCGATAACTGCTGTCCTACAGAAAGAACACAAGCAAGGGAGTTTAAAGTGATTGTATTCCTTCCTACCTAATAGTAATCAACACGGTGTACACTTAATAAATTAGAACTTTTGATCTGTCAGATAGTGAATTGGAATCATTCCGTCAGAAATGCCAAACGCGAGGTTACAAATAATAAAAAACGACAATAAATCATACCAGTTGCACAAAAGATGGATCCTAAGACTCAGTAGTAGTTTAGTGGATAACGATTCAATGTGTTTCCAGCTACCTGTGCTTGGCTTGGCTTACGTCTCAGTGGCGCGTAAGTACATCCAACTGCTAGGGTTAGACGCTTCTCCGAAGATATATATAAATATATATCCAACCAGGGAAGAGTAACTTTTCTTCACAAAATCCAAAGGTGTATTCATCCATACACCATAACTTTATGCTGAGAATAAGTGAGCTTAAAACTGACAGCTAAATTAACAGCCACATTTCTTTTGAATCACAAGTATTTATACCATTCAATTTGACTAGAGTGAGGGAGTTGAGTTCTCTCTTTGACAATGCAATTCTTCAACTGAATGTTCTTGATCGAAAGGTTTTCTTACACTACACATAATGTATAATCATGTTTGAGCATGTCAATTTAACAGATGGTTGATTGGATTGAGTCAGTGGTTGGATTTCACACTGAGTTGCATGGAGTATAATTGTGGTGAGAGCAATTTGCTAGCCTATTGCTAGACATTAATCTACGTCAATGTCTAGGTCACTAATATGGGCCGTGAGAAAATATGAGCAAGGCTGATTCAACAACCAATCACAGCAAACTTAAACGTGGACAAATATGATTCGCAGGTAGATGGATGGCTCCACTTTTCGATGGTTACCCGAAACAACCAATCAGAAGCCTGTGTTTGTCTACTTAACTTCTGAGAAACAACCAATCAGAAGCCTGCTTTTGTCTGTGTTGATTTCCGTAATAAGAGGATCTGTTGCCGGCCCTTGTCTTCTGTTGTTACATAAGAGCATAAACAAAGCATTTTTTATTGAAAAGAAAAAAAAATTAATAAGCTCTATTATAACAGCGATAAGAAAACTAACTTTAAATATGCATTGATATCAAGCAGTGTAAGCTCCATAAAGCGTTCATATTGTCTAGCATACGCCTTTATAGGAATTAAAGCTGCATTAATATATTCTTTGAGTTGCTCACGAAGTTTCTCAACTGGTGGTTCACGTATACCAACAGCTTCTAAGAGTTGTTTTTCAGCACAAGTTATACCTTCAATAACGTACTGTAAAAATTAAAGCTATTTATTTTTAGGTATTTGATCAGACAAAGATTAGAAAATTTCGTCAGTTCACTTGTTTTCAAGACAATCTTTATTCATTGAATAGAAGTTAGGATATGACATAAATCAACACTAGGCTTACAGTTACTATATCTCAGACAGGATCCAGAATATGAGGAGACAAAAACAGGTAGTGGTTAGTAAACAGTTAGGACTTTTTGACAATGATGGTCTGTTGGATTTTGAAATATGTCACAGAAGGCCAACAATATTCTCATGCCTAATGCATATAGGAATTCCAAAACATAGTTGATACACACCTTAAATTAATTATTATACGTTAAAGTAAACTTCTTCAGGAATGGACATCATTTAGAGGAATCCTGAAGGCCAGGAAGAGCTGGGTAATTTGCTTTTGCTTATAGTTTGGGAATCTTCTGTCTTCTGATTGGATTGGATTTTAAACCAGTGATTAATTGGTAACAATCTCGCCTTGTAGCTTGAAAGTCATAATAAAAAGTCCCAGACTAGGACAAATGAGGACCTAGCATTCTTTGGTTTTTATTAGGTCAATTTGCGACGGAATCTACAGTGATGTCATTTAGATCTCCATAAATCTAACAACTGACAATTAACTTGAATATTCCCATAATTTATTAAGACAAAATTAGTAAGAGCAAACACGCTGTACAATTATAAATCCATTAATTTAAGCATACAACAGCCAGTCAGTAAAGCCAAAGTTAAGTTACATAGGGGAAATTTCAGCAAACATTCTAAAATGTCGACTTAATAGAGCAGTGGAGGGAATATTTCCTGCTACTTAGCTTCTCAACTAAACCAGTACTCATACAATGAATCAAGGATAAATTACCAAAGATGGCCTCATCAATGTGCATCGCTGAATTCAACTGTTCATGTGCAGCTAGTTAAATTGGCCATACTCAGAGGACCTTATCCATGCGCGCGAGTGAACATGTAACTGTATGGTTGAGTAACCATAGGCGTTCCTTATAATCTACCTAGAGGAACTCGACCGCATCTTTTGTCAGTAGCTGAAGTGGTAGAAATCATTACCAGATGATCGGTTTTTTTGTATACAGAAGAAGTATGTTCACAACCTCTATGTTTACCTTAGCCTACAATAATGCCAACAAATCCTCCATGAACATCAGCACTTTTAATTCCAATCATAATTTTTCTTCTTGTTATCCTTTGTTTCATCGACAAACGTTCATTTCTGACATGTTTTACGACTTTCCTATGACCTTTCTTATGATTTCTATTACCTTGGGATTTAGTAATGCTTTTCTAACTTGTTATCATATTTACAAAATCCTGTTCATTCCATTTCATTATATTCATTATTATTATTACTATTTGACAATCATTCACCAATCGTACTTTTAAGTTTACACCACATCATGGTTATTATTTTACAGTGATTATTTGTAGTCATTATTTTCACTCATGAACTTATGTCTAGTCCACCGCATTCGCTGATTTATTTTCTGTAGTATTCATATTGTCTCACACACGCCACTGACTACATTCATCCTCGAAGTCTGTACTTTTGTTGACTATATGTATATTTTTAAAACGATTAGTTCCCTTTTTTTTCATTTAGACAAAACAATAAGAAGACGTGATTTGCCTGAATCGTGCGTGCAATGTATTTGAGCAACACGTTTCGAACAATTTGACCACACGCGGACTTATCACAAGAATATATATGAAATTAATAAAGAGGTAAGAGGTGAGAAAACAAATTTAGGTCAGTTGAAAGGACAGATTGAAGGTCAATATATATATATATATATATCACTAAATTATTTCATCGCATTAAATCTCATGTTCTCATTAACCATGCACATTAGAAATCTAACTGATTAGTGTTCCATCGCATCTTATACTTGTTCCACAGTACACCTTTTGATATGATTCTAATTTGCCTTTACTGGCTGGCTAGCTATTGTATGCTTAAATTAATGGATTTATAATTGTAGAGTCTGAAGAAGGAAGAATTCATTGAAACCACAATTGTTCGCTCTATTTATTTGTGTTCTGAACCGATCGTTTTAAAACTATTAGACTGATAATTTAAAGGAAACTAATTCAATTTTTTAGATATGTACACTTGATTTTTCTTTTGAGTCATCATTCCCATATATATACCCAAAGTCATTTTGAAATGGGGTACACGTAGTTTTGTGACTAAATATACATTTGAAGTTACATCTACAATACTTTCTAGAAGGTTGAACGGTGAACTTGAAGTGCTTGAGATACGGCTAAGCATGGATTTCAGACAGTAATATAACTCTACTTGCCTAACATCTGTGCATATATATATATATATAACCAGCAAGTAGTTATGCTGACAATTTTTTACCTTATCTGTCAAACTAAAAGTTGTAGTCAATACAACTTTACGTCAAATTTTCACCTGTTGACCATGATACCAACTGAATTTGCACATACAATCTAAGTATTCATTAAAATAATCTTAAAGCAGATGAGAGGACATTGTCAAACTGATAGATATATCAGGACACTACTTACTTGTTCAATTTGCGGTACATCTTGTACAGAATTTATAGCTTTATTAAATAAATTGATCAGGCTTTGAGGAAAAAGTACAAGTGGTGTACTGTAGTGAGGTCCTTCTGCATCCAACACCAAATCGACTAGAAATATTGGATTCTTTTTTGGTCTAGTGTGTAAAAATATAAATTATAGCGGAATAATTTTTTGTGAAGAAAAAGGGTAGGTAGGAGACTGCATTGCTTAATGACTAAGGTATTTAACAGTCTGATTGTAATGTTCACCAGACTATCGTCAACAGTTACACAAATCTTTGGTCATTCATCTGATGAAGTGGTTTGAAATTACTCAATTACCTTAGAATTTGACTGACTGTTAAGCTCAACAGTAATCAACTGACATAATGGTCTAGATTGTTTGGATAATTTTTTACATTTAGATTTTGTCCAATTATCTACTACTATTGAGTAAAACAATTGTTTCAGCCCGTAATCTATTGAGCCAATCACATAACGCTATTTAAAGTAGAGTTGATAGTGTTGATAGGACTTTGCTACTGCTAGCAATTTTATCTCGTCAATTCTTCTCATACAAATCTGCTTAACATTGAAGCTATGCAAGAAAACCATTATGCGAAAACTATTTTATGACAAGCAAATATGATAGTTGTCTCTGTAGATACGACTTTCTGCCGACTCACTCCTAAAACTCGCCCAGCTTCCTAGCCCATAGTAAGCTTACCAAAGACGGAATGTTTGGTAGGGGAAAACACCCTCATCCTGTGAAAAAGAAACAACCCAATCACTACTGAAACTTAATAAGCTTGAAGCCCAGTATTTCACTTGGAACATAAACGAATTACAAGAAAACCTCTTTGCCTAACGCTACGCCTGCAAGCATTCCTAAATTAATCTAACCGATGGCATAAATCGTCTTGTAGACTACAGTTTCCCGGGTAAGATTCTACAGGACAACATAAATCGATATTCAGAAATTTTAGACAGTATGAATCAAAACCAGTCCCATTTAATATGTTATGTATGGATTTATGCATATTCATATCAGGTAGAATTATCTTTTGGTATCGGTGATTCAGAGGTGAAATGCCCACCAACCACGTTGGAGGTCCAGATTCCATTCAGTGCCGATGAACCTCTAAGTTTCGTCTAGTCTGTAGTAAGCCTGGAAAAGAGGTTAGGTTGGGCTTGAGACAAGCAACCTTATCCCGTAAAAGCAACACCATTACTGGAAGGCTATGATTCACTTCGAAATTAAAGGAACGAGAAAAATAACGTTCTTCACTTCTGTCAGTATAATGGCACCAATTCTAACATAATTATTCTCTAGGGACAGCATAATAATGATCTGGTGAGTAAGCGAATTGTACACATCACTACTGACATTCTAACATGACGTAAATGCCAAGATCCAGAGCAGTTGCCGATTAGTTTGGATTGACTGAACAGAAATGCTCAGTTTCTGAAGACATGTGACAGCTCCTGGTGTGCTCACTTCGAGGATGTGTAAGGATTGACTGGTTGGTAATGACTAGCAGTGGAATCCACCATTTGAAGTTTCTATTTCCTATTCGCCTATGTTAATCACCCTATATAAAAACAAAACTCAATGGAATGTAAACACAACTAATAATTTAGATGTTGAAAACCTACTGTAGATTGCTTGTCATCAAATCGTTAGTCCATTCATAGTCCTCTGGTAGACCTAAACAAGAATTACAGGCATCACGTAGCATATTCGTGAAGTTTGTCAATGAATCCATCACTAGGAATCTCAGTGCATCTTGCATGCTAAATTTAATCATTTCCATAAATTTCTTCAATTTAGACTGACTATACACATAAAAATCAGTTTCGTATATATTAAACCATCCTTTGCCGGTATCACGAAAGGATGTACGTATATGCTTACGTAGATTTTCCAACCAAGCATCCTAAGACAATAAAATATAGAAAAAATTCAATTATTAGTAATTGATGAAGACAAAACACGTCGGTTCAGCAAGGAGTCTTTTTTCAGTGAATTCATTCACTTAGTTGTACAGTGGCAGTTCGTATCTTTTGTATTGCTGAAGCCTCAGTTCTCCAGTTGGAAAAACCAGAGCTATGCATACAAAAGAAAATCATTCAACCAATTCTACGGTCACGGCAACAACCATGTTGATCTCTACTGACTTGATGTGTTGTGAATCTGCTTTTCTAACTCCGTATAATTCTTCTCTTCCTTTGGAACGCGTATGTAATTCCATAGTTTCCTGCGTTTCTATGTACATCCTAATCGAAACTCAATAACAAAATTATTCATATTATCGCGCAACTACAATACACCTATTCAACTCCTCTTATGCATTGACTAATATTAACAACTATTTTGTTGACAACTCATCATCACTAACTACCCTTACACTAATCTTCACCCCGCCACCTACTTAAAATTTGATTATTCATTACATTTTTTGAAATATTTTGATGACGTAAACAAGAACCTCAACTAAATTTATTCTTATATGACAAAGCTATTGTAGACACAAATATAAAAATAATTCTACGAGCTCGCCTTGTAACCAGAAGGTCCTGGGTTCGAATCCCGGTGGGTGCGTACTGCTGATGTATAGTCCCAAGGAAGGATGAAACAGTTGTCCAGTACCCCCTGGTTGGTTTTCCAATGATTGTCTAACTGATGTCAGCTCACGATGAAATCCGCAATCCAATCAAATGAAATCCTTACAAAACCAATCCTTGAAAATAAAAATAATTATATATAATTGTTAATGTACAGCTCTAAGCGAATAAATTCGCCAGTGAAAAGAGACTCTTCCAGAACTACATGTTTTGTTATCATTATTGTCTGGATGACGATTATTCATGAATAGGTAATTTACTTCTCATTCAAATATCAATCCATCGTGTGATAATTCTATGAAAGAATATTGATTCACTACATCTGAAAACTTAAAGTACAAGTCGTCAATTAACACAATATAAATACTACAGTAACTAGTATTCCATCAACAATCCACCTTATGACTCTTGATATCCCAATGATCAATAGGCATTATTCAGAGAATAAAAGGAGTTTCTCCTCCTCCTCCTCCTTCTCCTCCTCCTACATCTTTCGCTCACAAGTAACAGCAACACTTGCATTTATGATAAGTAGGTCCATACTAAAATTCACATTAGTTTATTTATCTCAGAGATAATTGAAGCATTCCCATTATAACAATTAAAGGATACTATATAAGCAGATATGTATTTCTGGTAATTTCTCAACAGACTTCACAACTACATAAGAGAATTATTGGGCATACACACTCAATACTGATGTGGTTAACACCGGTAGCATACAAGTATGTGAATAAGTGTATAATAACCAGGCTCATAATGATAATACGAATAAATTCATGAAAATATTGATGTAATTTAAGTAATCAGACACTGTGAATGTGACTGGTGTCAACGTAGAACTATTTTTACAGATGTGCGGCATTTCGAGCTGCTACACAAAGAAAGAGAAGGGAGTAAAGAGAAATAGTAAACAGAAGTGTGACTGAGGGAAAAAGAACAGCAAAATGGAAGTACAGTCGAGGTTTATTGGATATGACAAACCATCACAAAGAGTGAATGCATCTGCGCCATCACTAACTATCCCCAACCATTGGTTTTTATCATCCTGAGGTACCCAACCAGGAAATCTAAACCTCCTTACGTGGCTGGCTTAAACTAATTGTTATGGATTTCCAAAAGCACTGTGAATATGTTTACTCGTATTTATGTGCACGCGCGTGTGTGCGTGATTTTACCAGGTAAAATGTGTTATACAGAAATGTATTAATACAAGACACAGAGCCTCACCACACTACAGAAAAAGAAGCATATTAACATAACTCTGATAAGGATATTCCTAAGAAAGAATGTAAGCTGTATTCATTATTATAAAGATCATAATCAGCTTTTATTCACATGAAGATCAATGGGTTTAAAATGGTGTCCAGTGGAAATCAAAGGAAACTTGTACACTTACTTTCAAAAACATTGAAACTTGCAAAATGACCATTGACTGGGTTTGTTCGAACTCTTCGATTCGCATATGCTTTGAAAGGAGTACATGAAATAGTGATTTGCTGCGTACATCTAAGCATTCATATTGGCATTTACAAATTGCCGTTATAGCCTCAGGTTTTGTTAACATTGACCTTGATGAGAACTTTTGAAACATAACATCGAAATCATATTTGGGTATATCCAGTGTACCTTTGAAAATGAGAAAAATAAAGGTTCACAAACAATCACTGATTGTAAATAACTTTGTATTTAGTATCTACTGTTTGCTGTTCCCTCAGTTTTTATTATCAGTATGCACATCTATAAAAATTTGAATTTCACCGTAAGAGCCTTTAAGTTTCTCATCAAGCAGTCTCACTTCTCTACTATCAGTCTTTGTTTCAGCTGCTGATATTTTCCATCATTACAAGTATTTTTTGTGTGCGGATAAGTAGAATATTTGGATGTGCATGGGACAGAAGAGAATATCCATTCATAAACACTTAAGACCGAGGAATAATCGTATCAAGTTGTCAGGTTTCTATTGACCAAAAATGATAGATGACTTCGCTGTCCAACTCACTCCTCAAAATGAAAGCCGAGTAATTTATCCAAAAAAATATGTAAAGTGTGAAGCGTACGGTGAAAAAATCGAAGTGCAAGAAATGAGCAGGACAAACAGATACATAAATCTCAGTCGAACTCTATCCAGAAACTTAGCAGTCGAAACTTTAACACTTGAAAACACTACCTAAAGCTGAAGTGGACGGAAATAAAAGAATATGCGAAGAAGAAGATCACTAAAGGCTGGTCATCTGTGATCAATACTGCAGCATGTCATCAAGATTCTCCATCCACTGTCTTATAACATCCCCATGATCTTAGCTCGTCAGTCTACACTGCCTCCTACTGAAACCTATATTCAGATTTCCATGTTTCGTAAGTCTCTGCAAATATTCAGCATGTTCAAGTAATACTGAAGCATTGAAATAGATAAAAGGATAAGAAAACGCATAGCTAAAAAGTTGAAAGGAAATGTTTTGAGTCTACAAACAAGAAGCCACTCCATGTTCGATAACAATATAAAGATAACGTATCAAGGGAAGTAGTATTCAGCATGTTAGAGAAATAATTTCAGAGAATTTATTCTGCGGGTCAATTATAGGATCTGAAAGATGGAGTGTCTAGGTGAGTCACCTTTTCCTGTGTCTACAAACTAGGTTGTTTTTGTAGAGGCAGCTAATTTCTCCTTTAATACAGGAACTTGATTTTTCGTGATAAGGGATACTTACCAGAACACTATCGAAGAATCCTATTCAAAGTTGATCGTGTATTCTAATAAATCGCTAAAACCTACTAGAGGTACCTAATACTCTAAGCAGAAGAAGCTATAACAACTCACTGGGTACAAAAGAGACTAGTGTAGTCAGTGCTGACACCCTGGTTGACTGTGGATTCTATAAATGCATAAATACTGCGTTATATTATGCCATTTGGATATGGCCTATTGTCCTGTATGCGAACATTCTCCTTCCCCTGCTCATTCCCTATTTATTATTTCTTACAATGAAGCTCATCTCATGCATTCAACTTTGTACATATTAACGCTTATATGAACGAACCGTTTACTTTCCTAATTTATCTGTGGTTATTCATTTACACACACACACTGATAGACACATGGTCTTCAGCTCCATTTACTCTCCGTGTTCTTATGCTGCCATTCATTCATTCATTCATTCATATGAAGTTTACAATTATACTGAATAAAGCTCAGTGCGTACATTTATCAAAAACAATCACAACTACACATTAAATATCATTCATAATCATTAAGTTTGGATATCGGACATTCACTTCAGTATTTTATTTATGCATATTATCACATACACATGTAGTTGAACTGCAATTTTAGTTACAGTCTACTAACATATATCTCTTGGACTTTTCACCTGAATGATTTGATATTTTATTAAAAAACACTTGGGTTGTTAATTTCAGTTATTCCGATTCATGATAACAAAGTTATCGCGAAAAACTCTTTGTTTACTAATTAGTCTTTTCAAACTGAAATTAAAGAAATCTATGTCTGTAGCTAGAGCTCTAAATTATACTCAGTTCCTAATTATATTCTACAAGAGATTCTACAAAAAGTGATATCTCTCTGTGAACCAATTTACTGGTGTGTGTACTGACAGCTTGAATAATAAATGAGTCTGAACGTAGAGCTTTTCAAGTTACAACACTCCATGTGACGAAAAAGGTAGAGAAAAGAAAAGGTTTCAAGGGAACTATATAATAAACAGAAATGTACAGCAGAAACAAAGGTAAGATAAATGTGGAAGATCACAAAGAGTGAATGCATCAGCTTCAGTGAGAACGACATCGAGCCATATCATTATCAGTGTTGTTTTCAGCTATATTGTTTCTTAGCCAGTGGGAGCTATCTCGAGTTTTATCACCAGTGATCTCAAGCTACCGAATTTTTGGTGTCCCAAGGAATCCAGTCGGGTAGTCTATATGACTAAAACCAACTACAAAAGATCTCATGGAATGGTGCCAGGTTTTGATTTGACAACTATTAAATGTTTCTCAACCTAATCCTATATCAGCTAATATTGCTCGGTGATAAAGGCAGTGGATCGACTTGCTCAACTCGTGTCCAAGACATTTCAGTTGATGTAGTTCCACAGCTTTACTGATTGACTTGCCTTTCTTCCCTAACACACTACACCGGGCTTTCTTTGGCCACACATGTTTGGCATAATGTACTCAATAATACCTTCTTTTTTCAGCCACCGTGTCTCATAGCCATGAAGAAAAACAGAGCAAATTGTCGCGCATTACCCACGTTCTTTTACTGAAAGCTGAATATCACGTCTACGCCAGAGATGATATAAGTTGACCACTGCTATAAAAGTCTTTTGTATCCGTGATTACATTTCACCAGTACTCATTTCGTTGGAGATGTTGTACCCTCCTAAATGAGTGAAGTAGTCAACAGGCTCTACCAGTTTACTCCACCATCCTTAAACTGTCAGTCGGTGCAAACCACTCTTGCAGTATCATCTTACATTCGACAGAGAAGAATTGCACGCCAAACATACTAAGGTTCCTGCTCACAATGTTCATATGACTCTGAATTTTACTAGTGTCTTCACCTAGGAACACAATTTCATGTGCATACTCTAGGTCGATGAGACTATATCCTGGCAACAAATCAACCCCTAAGTCGATAAAGTCATTTAACGTCTAAGAAACAAAACAAAATGGGAACAATGGGCGTCGCTGATGGACGCCACTGGTTATCATTACCTCAGACGACAACTTTCACCAAACTCTTACACGGCTAAGTGTGTTGGTTAGCGAAATATACCATATCAGAGACGCAAAGTTAACTACACCTCATATCCACTTAACTTCTTAACACTTTATATCACTTTCTTTATAAAGCATATATGACACCGTACGTTTCCAGTCCCTTGTCTTTCTTCCTGTTCGCTATTGTATGACATATTACTTCAGAGCGTGGTGAGCTGACACGTAATGAAATCTTTTAGGACTGTGCGCCTTTTGTCTACCAGTGCATACATTATAAGGCATATTGATTTTGGACTACTGTTCACATAGATATGTTGAAACAAAGTAATAAGTATTAATAAAAACATGCAAAAATTAAACCTCAACTTAAAAGAAACGATATATATATATATAAATGCTGAACTAAAAATAAAAACGGATCCAGTTACCTTTCCATGGAATTTTACGCTTTTTTGTTTCTGGAGGCTGAATGAAACGATACTGGTTCTTGTGCTTTTCAACCAGCTGTCGTAAAATGAGGTCATTCATACTTCTCCAGTAGTCGAAAATAACTTCTTTCTCGAGGTTCTGTAATGTACTATCAAGTCTACAATTTCAGTACCACATTAAAATGTCATTTAACAAAATTACCCTTTAATGTTTTTGATTGAGCATGTGTCATCTTTGGCAAGAAAAGTCATTCTTTTTAAAACAGCACTGCTCAATTCTCCGATGCCTTCATTCGGCATACAATCCAAGTATAGATTGTATCTTAATCCTGCTTCATGCTGCTGTCGTTCTTTGAAAGCAGTAGCTACACGTTCCGCAAATATATAAGGATCTTCAGCAAGAAACATGAGTTGTATGCGAGGTATCCAGTATTGTGTTTCCAGCTCTAAAAATGTCCCATCTGACAACAGGCCACCATTCACCACTGGTTTTCCATTTTTGTCTAGAATTCTTCCACCAGAATCCACTTTTTGAACAAACCACAATTTTGAACGTGCATCATAATCTAATACTCCTGCAAGCTGCCATTTCCATTTAATCTCAGGATCTCGAACGTCCACTAATTAAACAAAATAGTAAATAGTTAATTGAAGTAATGACATCATCATCAGAACAACTGACCAGTAGTCTGCCTCAAATAAATGTGTGATGACTGCTATTTGCAAAATATTCTAAACTCACTGAGAACTTCAAATCTTGATTTAAAGGTGTATTAATCAACAAATAAATCTGTAGTAAGTAGATCATATACCTGTGTAATTGGTGATTTCATAACTTTATTTTCGAGAGTAGCTGGTAATAGAATTTAGCTTCAGTGTTTCACCCAAACGATGAAGCATAATTCAAATGTATCTTAGTGAGCAGTGACATAAAAGCACTTACTGTCCAATATTAGACAGTTGTTTATACTGAAAGAAAAAAACTAATAAATATACTTGTCAGTTTTAGATGGTTGGAAGCAATCGACAGGAAACCTCACCTAGACCTGGATTGCGTGCTAGTTGGTACTCCCCGGTCAGCAAGGCGTATCTGAAACTTCAAAGAAACTCACGTCTCTTTTGATATTCGAACCCACGTCACCAGTGCGTACTGCAGTCAGAGACGTTACTGTTGCGCTATTTGGGTTTGCAAAGGACCTCCTGTAGGACTCTGCTGGATACTTTGACTGGACACTAGTGACTAGTGTGATGTGTCTAGTTCTTTGTTTGGTACAGACTGAATTCTATCTACCTAGGTCCAAGGCTTACTGCCGACTGCCTCCAACCACAGTGATGGCGAGCTGCCTAGAATGGTGGCCACACTGCAAGCCTGATTGATAGAACTGAATCTGCACCAAAGAAAGTACTAGACATGTCACACTAATTACTGGTATCCAATCAAAATATATTAGTCAACCGATACCAACGAATTCGGTTCACTAAAGCAAAACAAGAATGTATTACTTCATTCTAATTGCAGTTGTCTTACATATTTATAAATTAAAAGATGAAGAACACAAGTGAATTAAAAGGTAGTCTACCAAATTTTATTCACAATTTTGACTTAATCACATTCATTAGTAAATACCATATCATCTACGAAGGTTTTGTGCCCTATTTACCACCATATTAACCCACTTTCGTTATTAATTACTTCTAGTTGACAAAAAACAGATGCTCCTTTAACGCAAAAATACATCAATACAAATATATGAACTTCTTCATAGGATAATCTGGCGAAAATTTTGTCTGAAATTTCTTATAGTTTAGAAGAAAAGTAACAAACCTCTAAGAATTTTTCATCTCATTTATCAGAAGCAAAGTCAGAAAGTGATAGCATTCTAACGAAAAAACGCTACAAAAATATGAATATTTCAAATTCGCTGAAGATATTTCATCCTGTCATATTATTACCATGGCAATAATAACAATAAGAAGAAGAAGAAACAAAGATTTGTTCGGTAAAGAGACAGCTCTTTTCACAATGACTTCATTTTCAAGTTTTACAGCATAACTTATGTTATTCAAGAAGATATTCAGCAGCATTAAAAATTACTCAGTCAATCTACATATGCTTAAAATAACTTCTAGAGGGTTGACTTAGTGAACTGTTAAATTACAAAGGGCCATTAGAATAGTGAATAAATTTTAAGAGATGACGTCATACAAATTAAAATTATGAAGGTAACAATATTGCAAAGGGAGATAAAATGAAGTGGGATGGAATCAACCGGAAAGAACATTGCTATGACTACAGTAAAGAAAGAGGTTCGCCGAAATGTTTTCCGTTTTCTTAGAGGTATTCGATAATTGAAGTTAATATTCTACCCTATGGAATGTGGTTTTTGGTTAGTCAAGCTTTCCAGTGAGTCATTACTCTGTGGATCCACAATGTACAAACGTTTCGCGGATATTATTAGAGTATAACTATGCTCCAATTGTGAAACACATCCTACTGTTACCGTAGCTAATATAGCTAAATTATCTGAGGATATCAGTATTTTAAGGCTCTCCATCACAAATAATGAATATATCTTTGAAATATTTCCGTATAAATAAAGACTGGAGATAACGTCTCTTAGCTGACTATTCTGTAAGCTCACCATTAAGACGTCAGCTAGGAGGGGCTCTAAAGGGGGCTGTATGTACACTCAATCTTTTTGGTTATAAACCACATCATTAAATCATTAAATGAGCATTTTAGTAATAATGCATTCAGGTATCCCACTGTCTGTGTCATCTAATTCAGCGTAGGAATGTTCTGAATTTTACTGCCCAACAATGCCAGATAAGCAACATTAAATTTCCCATTTACCCTGGGAGGCGTTTAAACCATGTGAATGGTAATATTTATAGATAATTGGATATTGTTCTCTTTTAAATATGTAATCGCGTGTTTTGCATAAACAGATTTTTCCTACAAATTGCGTAAGTACTAAACATTTTTTTCCTTTTACTCTACTGTTGTATTGCATTTATCCAGGCAAAATCAGGCCAGTTGCACTAAAATCTCATGCATTAGCAGTTTAATCACAAAGAATAAAGGCCGCCATAAAACCGTCTGCGCCTTCAGCAATTCTTAAAGTTATTTTCTGAAATAGAACTTTATATCAAAAGAAGTCTTTTCCATTACCATTTCGGAAACAAAGACATTTTGTATTTAAATAAATAAGGGACACAAGAAGAATGCCGAAACATATGAGTTTGATAGTGCTTAAGTACTCTAATATCATTGATATTATATTCAAAGTAAATAAGTTTAGAATCGTTTAAATCTCGGACGGCTCATCCATAAAACATGAACATAGAACCTGGAATATATTACCATATATTTTTCGTAGTATGACTAGTATCCAAGGGATTCGCATGAAAAATGACAACGTTTAAGTCTAATTTGGGGAGGTGATTTTGGTTGCCTTGAGTGTTTACCTACTTACGTGACATAAAGATTGATTATTCTTAACAGATATCCACCTTTTGAATGAATAATATTAGCTCCAGATTAGATTTAATGAAAGCTAACAGTAAGGTAAGGGACAGAATAAATTTAAAAAGTCACTGAGCCTAGTTTATTCAAGTAGTAACCCAGTGCACTTGAAATCTTTAGATGAAAATCCTCAGTAATACAGCCCTCAATAAATAACAATTAGTGGAACACTTTGGTCCTCTGTAATCTTTAGTATACTGAATATTTTTGGTGTAGAAAAGTGCTTTTTCATTTCATTTATCTTTAATTTGTTCAATGTTTGCCTTCGTTTTTTGGTATTTATATTCAACATTATGATAAAGGGTTTAGAATTCAAATGATAAGCGTCAGTGTATTGTTCATTAGTGATTTGAATTAACTCAAATAATGACGCTCCTTGATAGCCGTATGTTAAAATTACTGTCGTATTGAAGTGAGACATGAGAATGAACAAATGGATAAAAGAACGAATATTTGAGCTATTTAACATCCTGGTGACTCTTACAAAAGTGAATAACATTCGTAGAAAGTATTTATCTTACTTACAATCATGTTGATTGTCATCCTCTGGAAGCAGACAAATGGCTGGAACTGGTTTTCTGACCCCTTCATCTATGCCAAGTGTTAGCCAATCCGATGGGGTTCGACATTCAAAGTTTTCATCATCAAAATATTCAAGGGGAAGGTAAGAAGTCCACTCTCCCATTTCGTCCTTAAAGTTTTCTCGGAACTTAGGCAAAAGTTCACTAGTCTGTATGCGGTATTCCTGTTCCAAAAGTTCAGGTAAAGAAGCACTCTGATATTTTCTCTTTTTCCTAAACATCAAAAAGACTTAAGTTGCTAACATTCTGATTACCTTTCGATATGTAATTTTCTTGGACACTCAGTTGGTGGTGTTTGGAAAGGAAGCTGAACTTTCGGATCATATGACCTATTAGGAAAGTCCTTCAGACATAGAAACAATACAGATATCTTACGATAAATAGTTTAACTTCACTAGTGGGTCCATGAAATTCCAAACATTTAACAAGAGGTTCATTAATGTCTGCGTCCACTACAGAAGTCGAAATACAAATAAAATGATATTTGACAACTACCACAAGGAATATAGCCACCTTCTTTACTTTGGTTAATAATATTTTGATTCCAGTAAGTTGCTGAGTTCTGTTGCTAACGCAACGTGTACAAGCTTAATATAACTTACGTCATAATGTCGTGGCAAGTATGAAGTATATAAGTCAGAGTAATATCCCCTTTCCTTTATCTCAGGATAATCTTTCGAATTCTCATCAGACATTTTCGATATTCACCAGAATAAAAATTGCAGCAAATATTTTATTTAGAGTCAGAATTTCATTTTCGAAAAGCCACAAACATATTACTATGACATCATTTGAAAGTAGGTAGTAAAACAAAAAATCAAGCTAGCATTTTCTTTTCCAGTAGGTTAAAAAGCCTAAACTTCCAATTATTAAGATTTCTATGACAGAATCTCATCCATTCTTAATTGAAACGATATGTTTTGTATTAGTTCTACGTGTAATTGGCCATTTGGATTCAGTCCTTGCGTCGCTGCATTATTGCTCAGCCTATGGTTACAGCTTTCCACGCACTGTGAACTAGCTACAGCTGCTGTTAAAGAATTCTCGAGGTGACGAATTCTAAAAGGAAAGAACTAATTGTTACACATTACTCGCATTCTGTGACCTACGGGTGATTAGTGGATCTGTATTTCATTTGTTCGAGCGGCGAGTCTTCCGGAATTTTTAAGTCTCGCTGCAACTTATCTGAGCCCTCCAAATATTTATCGCTATGTAGATTTATGCACTTTTAGAGTAAAAGCAGACGGTAAAGGTCGATGCCACGGGAAGTCATCCGCAAAATTCAAGCGCAAATAGGTTCATAGAATAGAACTATGTGATACTCATAATGACAAAGTGTACCAAGATAATGGCAAAGGATTGACCACGGCGCGAAATCCCTGTTCCTCTAGGCGGTCCTCCTCTGTTGCGTTGCTTAAACGTCTTCGGACTCGCTTCCTGTTGACTTCAACTAGAAATAACGTTCATGACTGTTGTGCGGGCATCCATTCCGCCACAACTTAGGTTTGGCCACATCACTTGATGTATCTTTAGCTTGGCCCGACGGACCTAGCGGTCGGACCGCTTTTAAGACCATCCCAAAAAGATATGATAGAATATAACCCTTACGGTCACTGATCAATGCAATTAATAACTGTGGTATGAAGAGAGTACATAGGTATACAAATTCACCTTAGCGCAGAGTCGCGCGCCCTTATTCTTAGAAAACTCACTCGCCATCATACTGATCAAGTCATCACAGACAGATGAATTGACCGGTGGGATTGAAATAGCTTAAATTCAACTGAGTACATGAACACCTTCATCCTTCCTTCACTTCAGAGGTTCGAGAAGCGGGCCACCAACTGCAATCTGACTTATTTTGTGAAGCCTAATGTCAAGCAGAACTTTAGAAAATGCCTCGGCGAATTCTAGGACGATCACGTGGATTGGAATATGAATATTTCTGCACAATGTCCTATGATTCTACGCTGATAAGAAGTTTTGCATAGGCAGTTTTTTCCTCCCATGGAACTATGTTGCTCCTATCCAGGTGTCGCCCGATATGATCACCAGTCGAAGATTCCAGTAACTTCAGGTCCTCTGGAAGTTATGCAACCGGTTTGAAACTAGTTTTGTTACGCCTCTCCCCACTCTTCAAGATTTGAGTCAGGGTGGTTGTCATCAATTCCTTTGGTAGCTCATCTGAATCCATGGCTTACTGCAACTGATCACACAGGAGCCTGCAGACAGCTTTTGCGCACTGTTTCAAAACAGATGGGCGAATGACATCATGGTGCGGAAACTTTCCAGAGGCAAGTTTCGCAACTTCCCTGGAACCATTGTTGGACTGTCTAATATTGTTCTAGTTTCTTTACAGGAAACAACTTAAAATAAGGTTCAGTCAACGATAAATGTTGTCCGAATGCCACAAATGTCTGATTCCCGTTATTATTTCGGAAAAGTCCTGATTACTGATGAAGTCATTCAAAATAATTTTGTAAGTGTAATTTCTAAAACAGAGGACATTTTCCATTTTCCATCTTTCCTTGAGATTATTTGGTCTCGCCGAGGCTCTGCTTTCATCCTATCACGCAAATCATCACATTCTGGAAATATGTTGGAACTCCAAAGTTACAGGCGATTATAAGTAATTGCAAATGAGTTTGCATTCCGCGAAATTTACATGCCAGTGAAAAAAGGTTCCGATTACATCTGTCAGTCAAGTCTCATAAACCGTTAATGTCCAGCTCTCGCTACACTGGACCTCACGCTGTCCCTCGAAGACTTTCAGAAACACTTTGTATTAACCAACGGGAAAAAGCAGATCACTGATTGGCGACTCGAGAATCCTTTATTCTTACGCCAACATATAACCAACAATAAGATTATTACACAAGGTCTAAGAACAAATATTACGACAATAAATTATGATAATACTTCTGATAGTTTTTTAATCTTCCTTCTGAAGGGCGACCGATGAGACGATGACCGTCGGATTGATGACTCCTCGAAAACATGGGGAAGTTGGGTTTGAGCAAATAACCATGAATTGATCGTTCAATCTTCAACTACATTGACACTCCCGACAAAACACCGATCCATCTTTTTTTCCATCACGACCAACACATGCTGACTTGGATGCCATTGCGAGAACTTGAGTCACACGGAAAAACCTGAAATGGAAAACAAACAGCGAAGCAAATACACCACAGGTATACTCACAGCACAATCCCACACATCAATGATGATCTACGCCTTCGAGTTAAAGGCATCCTCTTGACATCTTGCAACACAATCGCCACTTGCTAGAATGACTCTTGCAGAACGCAGCGTGACCATAGCAGCACCTCATGATACTCTTCGCACAACCTCTTATCTATTCACCACCAATTACCACTGAAATCGCTTGTCACTCATTCTGCCTCAGTTCTAGTAACGGTGACGTATGCGAGCCTCAGTCGTCCACACTCTTGTTCCCCGGCGTGTGGGAGCACAGCTAATCATTACATCCGTAAGCATGTCATTCTCAGCACTAGCCTAGCCTCCCCGGTGTATACGACCCATCTGCTGTCTTTAACATCCAATATCCAATATCCTGATGACGAGCTAGTATAAACCAGTGATTTCTTTGAGCTCGCTTCTTGATTGTGAGGTAGAGGTTCCAGATCTTCGGTGAGCTTCTGCGTAGTAAGTCCCGACACTCGACTGCTTTAGCTCTGGTAGACTCCAGGAGGAGTGGTGCGGGGATTGGTCGAGATGTGGTTTGTAGTATGCAGTATGTTAGGACTGTATTGCTGCCGTGAATGGAGTTTGACCTAACTCCCCTTGGTCATTCGGTGTAGTCATAAAAGCAGAATAGTAATAATAATAATAATAGGTTGTAGTGTAGATAATATAGGTTGAGATAAGTGGAATAATAAAGGTGACCTAAGGAAAAGATAGAGTGAGAGAAGGCAGAATAGGTCGTGGGGATTTAGTTAGTACGCTTATTCATTGACAGTTTGGTTTCAAATTTTATGAGGATAAGCCATTGAGACACAAACCTTGCATTTCTGCATGATTGTCTAGCTTCCGCTTAAAAATCTCCACAGATGGCGCTGTAGTCACGGCCGCCGGTAAAGCGTTCCAGAGACGGCAAACACGAAGCGAAAAGAAATGTGATCGCACTCGAGTCTTTGGTCTCTGGTGTGCTATCCTTAGCGGGTTACCTCGTGGAAGCCTATAATCGCTTAATGGCAGGATGCTTTTATTTGGGTGGGCCTGGTCATTTAGGATCTTGTAGACGGTGATGAGGTCTCCCCTGTGCCTACGGTAACTGAGTGTGAAAAGACCTAATTTCTTTAGTCTTTCCTCATATGATTTGTTGCGGAGGCCGATCACCCATTTTGTCGCTCGTCTCTGGACACTTTCTAGAATGTTAGCATCCCTTTTGAGTAGCGGAGGTGCAATGATATTATGCACCTCAAGGTGTGGCCTCACATATGCCTTGTATAGCCTTAAGAACAGTTCGGGAGTGAGAGCTCCCAGCTGCCTGTGCATAAAGTGTAATGTTGCGTAGGCTTTGGCGACGTCCCTCGAGTAATTTCCACTGGTGTCTAGCTTTTCTGTTAGAATAAGACCTAGATCACGCTCTGATGGAACACAACTCAAGTTCTGGCCACCAAGGGTGTAATTTACACTCTGTGACCTGCCGGAATGAAGCTGCACTACTTTGCACTTCTTTAGATTGAAAGGCATTCCGTTAGCCAAAGCCCAATTTCCCAGAGTTTGCAGGTCAGCCTGCAATCTATCTGAGTCTTCCGATGAGTTTATTGCTCTCCAAATCTTTACGTCGTCAGCGTAAAGAAGCGCAGAGCAGTTTAGTTGGGGGGGCAGGTCATTGATAAAAATCAAAAACATCAACGGCCCTAGGATAGAACCCTGAGGAACCCCTGATGCCGAGGTGTGCCAAGATGATCGGATGCGGTTGACTTTGGTGCAGAATTCTCTCTCGCCTAAGTAATCTGTCAGCCATGCGAGAAGTGCTCCAGAAACTCCCGCCTTGCCTATTTTGTGAAGGAGCAGACCATGGTGAACTGTGTCGAATGCTTTCGCAAAGTCGAGAAAGATCACGTGGGCTGGTACCTTTTTGTCCCAGGATAGTGTCCAATCGTTCCAGGCTAGTAGAAGATTCGTCACGCAGGATCTTCCCCTCCTGAAACCGTGCTGTGCTTCGTGAAGAAGGTTAGTCCCATCGAAGTATTTTCTCATGTGGTCGTCAATGAGACTTTCCAATATCTTCGATACCACTGGAAGTAGAGCAACTGGTCTGTAACTGGTCACATTCTGCCGGTCACCACCCTTGAAGATAGGGGATAGGATTGCACGTTTCCATTCACATGGAAGTTTCCCTACATCAAGGGAGTGTTGGAACAGATCACTTAGGGGTTGACAGAGACTTTCTGAACACTGCTTCAGGACAGATGGTCTGATGCCATCACAACCTGGAGACTTTCCCGAAGCCAACCTTCCCAATTTTGCAAGTACCATAGCCGGGGTAATTTGAAATGTCCCCAGCAGGTTTTCGTGTGTTGGTTCTGCGATGTAATCTGGATGTTCTGTAGGGGTAATATCCTCGTTACTATTTAGTTGCCTGTGAAAGGCTAGGCTGAATGTCTCTGCCATTTCAAGACTAGTAAGAGATTTCCCATCAGAACCCACTAGATTGCATGCTCCCTGGTTGGTCGGTTTTCTTTCGGCCATAAACCTGTATAGGCTTTTGGGGTTCACGAGAAGCTTATTGGCGAGGTCTCCCTGAAATGTCCTTCTATCGCTCCGGACTCGTATGTTACATCGATTCCTGAGTTCAAGGTACACTTCATATTCGGGTTGACTCTTCGATCGTCGCCACGCGAACCAGGCTTTACGCTTTGCCTGCAGAAGGCGTTGTGTCCCTCTTTTCAGCCATGATCGTTGCTTCCTAGCTTTTGGTGAGACTAAAGGAACAGTGTCTGAGACCGCCTGGTGAATGATCTCCTTTACCACTCTCCAGTGTTCTTCTACTGTTAGCTCTGTCCATTTTTTAGGCCAGTTTGCTTCAGACAGAAGTCTTCGCATTTTGGTAAAGTTGGCTTTGTTATAACACAGATAGGGCTGTGTATTGTCCCACTGTAAGCGCTCGCGGAGGACTATGTCGAATACTATGACCGCGTGGTCACTACTACCTATGGGAGTCGTGATCTGAACGTTTTCCACTAGTAGCTGGTCACTAGTGAGCACGTAATCCAGTCTAGAAGACTTCCCATCAGGGCCCCATCTAGTATCCATCTTGACATTTTCAGTGAATCCAGCCTTCCTGATGGTATGCAGCAGATTTCGATCAAATCTATCATGGGCTTTTCCCGACACCAAGTTAAGAGATGGGGCATTGAAGTCACCAGCTATGACAATTTGATCATAACCCATGTCTTGAGTCGCTGAAATTGTATTTAGCAGTACCTGGTTGTGGTCTGCTCCACATGAAGGTGATCGATAAATGCTGCCCACTAGATATTTGCAGTACCCAACGGTGAAGTGGCACCATATGGAGTCAGGGAGCTCTGTGAGGGGAGGGTCCGTCGCGTGAACACATCTGAGCTGTTTGTCGACGTATATGGCGACTCCACCTCCTTCTTTCAGGTCCCTATCTCGCCTGACTAGGACCATATCATTTATACTGACTTCGCTGTCTGCCACCGTAGGGGTTAGCCAGGTTTCCGTCAGTATTATGATTTTGGAGTTTAGTTGTGATTGTAGGTGTCTAAGTTCAGCTATTTTGCCTCTTAGCCCTCTCACATTACTATACAGGCAACTGGTAGTCAGTCTCACCACTTCCCCGTATTGGGGGGTAGTTGACTTGATATTGGCTATCGGTTGAGGAGTTATCCTACGAACTAGTTGGCCGATTCCCCAGGAACCGGCCTGTTGGCGTTTTTTTCTTCTAGTTCAGTTGGAGCACTCGGATGACACTGGCTATCATCGTCCGTGCTGCACCGCTGTAGTGTGACTAGGGGTTGAGGATTTTCTTTTACTACGCTTTGTTCTCTCCTTTGAGTGCGAGGCCGGCTCTCGCAGCAGCGAATGTGTTTGCTGACCTTGTCCTTGGTCTCGTACCATCTATGGAGAGCGGTAGTCAACTGGTCTTGGGAGCTGAACTTGACAGCTAACAGACGTGGCGAGTTAATTGACATAAGATGAGTGGGTCGAGGCAGTCTATAAATAGAGACAGCCCCTGAACTTCCCAGGGCCATCTGGGATGCTAACCATCTCCATTGTTGTACATCATGACAATGCTTTTCGCAGGCGTTCCCAGTTACCAGTTCGGGAATGCCATGCACAACCATGGAGGCAGAAGGAATGAGCTCTGGCGACTCCCTCGCCATTTGTCTTTCCTTCCACGGCCTGTCTGGCTTAACACGTATGTTACAGGCCCTCCCTATAGAAAGGACTTGAGAAGCCAGTAACACTTTTTCAACATCCTCGGTAGAGCTTAATGTTACCCTCAGTGGGGATGGTTTGCCTTCAGGTGCAGCAGTGCCCCTATACAATCTGCATAGATTTACTGGTTGGATGTCCAAACCCAGTGTGCTACTAAAGATGGACCACTGTTCCTGATCAAATAGGGCCCTATCTTTCAGCAGACTACTGCTACAGTCTGGTACATTAAAGAGGATTACACAATTTGATCTGCTAACCGTGGGCTTGGGCTCGGTCCTCGCACGTTTGTGATCACCTTTAAGACCGTTTTGGTTTGACTGGTGCGACTGGGTATTTTTATGTGTCTCAGTGCTATAGCCAGCATTACTGGTAGACGGTTGGGGTCTTTTTCCAACGACGGAAACCCGTGGTTCTCCAGCCTCTGTGTCTGGAGCGGTTATGGCAAGAGTTACAAGTTTAACCGGTGAGGATTTTGGTATCCCCGGTTTACTCGCGTTTGTACTAACTTCCGGATTGGTGGGGGTCGAGCTTTTCACCTTTTTCCCCGCTACTTCTGTGCCATCTTTAGTTTTCAAAGGACTACGCGAGGCTACATCAGGACGGCAACTCGGGCATATGTACCAGAACCATTGGCATGGGTTTTTACGCATAAAGTCATAATATGCTTTTGGTACCCCACTGTCGCATCTGCAATGCACCCATCGGTTGCAAAAGTTACATTCGAAGGCAGAGTCTGCTTGTTCGACAACAGAAGCACAGACCTTGCAGTCGTCTGTCTTCTTGGGGAGCGTTCTTGTCGTCTTGCGACGTCGTGAACGTTTCTTTTTGGCCTTCCTATTTGTTTCATGGTCTACCATGGGGATGGGTGTTATGAAGTTCTCACTTAGTGCAATTTTCCCACTCGGATCTGTTAACCTAGTCGTGTTAACAGGGGTGGAGCCACATCCACTTGGCTGACTTTGCACAGCTTCACTGTAGGACTGTGGCGACATGGGTAATCTGTACGAGCTGGGAACATTAGCCCTGGTCTTCAGGACCGGTATGCGTGAGTCCATCACCTTCTCCTGTTTGCCTAGTTTGGCTGAAGCCCTGGTAACTACAGAGTATGATGTCCCATTACTTATTTTAGGTTGAGAATCTATTGTCATTTTACTCCTAAATTAATACTGGTGATTAAATAATAAGAGACTGTTATTTTGTCCAATAGACTTACAGCAAAAGACAATAGAGAGCGCAGAAAAGAAGGATAAAGTATGTAAGTAAAAGCTTTAGACTTTACCTGTAACTTTCGGGTTATTCGGTTTCACAGCAATCACGTAACAGACCCACAAGTCCTGTATATTAGAAAGAGTGAGGAGGGTGTTGCTACAGAAGTAGCACCTGAAGCTTTGGCAGTAGTTCGAGACAGCGGGAAGTACCACACACAGGCTCGGTGAGGAAGAAATGGTTGAATAAAAATTCGCCGGATAGGAAGATCAGGTTTCCCAAACGAATAATTCACAAAATTGGATATTTCCGGTTAGGGAGGAAAAGCACGTCTTATTCAAGGAGCGCGCGGATGCCGAATTCATTCACGGATGTAGAAGACAAGAAACAACTTCAGAAGTAAGCACAACGAAAAATTTAACAAAATTATGCAATAACAACAGGATACTAAAGCAACGAGTAAACACAGTTAATCCAAAAACACCAAGTGATATGACACATCACGCATGTATACAAACAGTGCACACAACCTCGCACATCATGTCTTGGTGGAATTTCTTTGAAGAATCGCAGGACTTACACCAGTACGCCTGCAACCCTTTCAGGTTGACGATTGAATGTCCAGACACGAACAAGATTAACCAACAATCACACTAATTGGAACTCAAACAACACGAACATGTGTACAATCAATACATCAAGTGTTGTGGATACTGCCACGACGAGCTACCCTTGAATATCTTTAGGACTTACAGCAGCACGCCTACATTCCTTCTCAGGTTGATGATACAAGTGGAAGATGTCCAGACACAAACAAAGTTTCCAACAGATAGATGAAAGATGATACCGATTCAGTATATACAACATGAACATATGTACAAAATAACACACCAAGTACAATGGACTGGGCTTCGACGTACCACCCTTGAAGAATTGTGGGATTTACAGCGGTACGCCTCCAACCCTTCTCAGGTTGACGCCCTAGGTTGGAAAATCATCGTTGAGTTCATTTTCTGACCTCCTTCTGTCATCTATATCCTCAAATCTGAACGGTAACACGCTCATGTCATTGTATGGTAAAATATAGATGACTAACAAACACGCGACGTATCTGACCAACCAAGCGTCAAAACAGAGTAATTTACACCAAAGATAATAGCATTCAAATAGCAGCTTGGAACTTGAGAAACCTTTATTCATGTAAGTCAATTTAACAATTGCCCTTTCGTACACAATTGGCTTATCCTCGATAAACTGACTAATATCTTTCGTCTTTTCAAATGCACCGATACTATCATAGTCATAGCACAAGACATTTGAGTTCATGGGCCTCTCTGTCATTGTGGATGACAACACCGACGACGACTGAGTGACACAAGTCGATTAAGTTAGTGGTGCATCAGAAGCTGTTATTGTTCGACCCTTAGAAGGTTGTCTAACTGCAAGATTATCACAACTGCTTTTTTTTATGATTAGCTCCAGTTTAGCGTTAGCATCTGATGAGAGGTGGGCTACACGCTGATCATTTTAAATGACGGTCTCATGAGTATCCATCCCTTCTGCAACTGCATCTGCCTTTAACTCTACTTCACGTTCAAGTTGTACAGAACTTTTATTCAACTCATTTGCAGTAATAGTAGTAGGAATTCCACTCATCTCATCACGATCAGCCAAAGACAAATCCGCACTATCATGACAAATGTCACAAATATTCACTTTACCTCCGTTTGTATGATCAACTTCATCATTCAAAAACTCTTTAATATCAGCAGCGGACAATTTGGGTTCTACCTCACAAATCCCCAAAGATTTTATACCTTCACTCTGACTAGTAATACCCTGTAAACTTGTGGAGTCAGAACTGAACTCTGAAACAGTAACTCTATTCTGTGAAACTATTCAACAATGGCTTACCAGTTGCAACTACAGACTTCTTCACCGCACCGTTATCGTCACACAATTCGGAGTCAGGCCTGGATTTCACATCTAGCCTACCACTAAAGTTGCTCACTGATTCACAGTTCATCTTTGTATGAACTTCTTGCAAACGTGTAAAACACAACCGTGTTTGCCTCGCAGCTTGTAACCTATCTGTTGAGGATGTACCATGAAAGCTGTTACACTCCCCAAGTTTATATGCATTAATAGACACCGTAGAGCTTTCTCGATATCCACTTCTCTGAGACCCTTTCGTCATCAATGATTGCGTTTCACCCTCAGACTGCTCTATTCTAGGGGTGAGATGTAATAGACTGGCGAACTTTCTCATAGATATATTGACGCTATCTTTTACTAGTTTCAGGATATCATCAAACTTTGGCTCAATACCTTCATTCTCCATACGGGAGCTTATCTTCACCCACTTCCTTTGCAGTCGAGTAGGCAGGCGTCTCGCTATTACCTCTAGGACTGAACTTGAGTTCAGATCGCTCATGCAATTCATCGAAATCAATGCGTTCTTGTAAGTCAACAGATTATCCAAAAACTCAGAGAGTGCCTTGCAGTCATCTTGTAATTGACTACCATTGCCCTTAACAGCCTCCAATAATTTCCCTACAATCATCGAAGCTCTTCCGAATCTTTGACGCAGTATACCCATAGCCTCTGAGTATCCTTCTTCAGGGGGCCTCAACTTACAGCACTGTATAGCTCTTGAAGCAACTCCAGTGCAATACTTCAACAAGTACATCAACTTCATTTCACCGTCTATCGCAAGCCCATCAGCATGACTTCAAACTCCTTTACAAACTGTGGATAGTCAGTTGGGCTTCCGTCGAAACACCGAGGCTAATATTTAGGTAGTGCAAAGTTACTATTATCCCTAGACGATGAAACATTTACATCAACCTTATCATGCTTACCGTCACACACATCATTACGTTTAACAGGCAACTCAACTTTACTTACTTTCCTGCTTGCTTCCAAGATGCTTCGTCCCTTATTTTACCCAGGCATCATTCAACTTTACCGAAAATTCCAGAAAACGTTCCAGAGAATACTTGTCCAAAGAAGACTTGGCCGCCACCAGGAAAGACGAACAGAAACTATCAAAAACTGTCATCAACCTCTCAGAAAATGTCAGTGTCCAGCTCTCGCTACACTGGACCTCACGCTGTCCCTCGAAGACTTTCAGAAACACTTTGTATTAACCAACGGGAAAAAGCAGATCACTGATTGGCGACTCGAGAATCCTTTATTCTTACGCCAACATATAACCAACAATAAGATTATTACACAAGGTCTAAGAACAAATATTACGACAATAAATTATGATAATACTTCTGATAGTTTTTTAATCTTCCTTCTGAAGGGCGACCGATGAGACGATGACCGTCGGATTGATGACTCCTCGAAAACATGGGGAAGTTGGGTTTGAGCAAATAACCATGAATTGATCGTTCAATCTTCAACTACATTGATAACGACGTAGACCTCATCCATAGGTTGACAATTTAACATTTGTACGAACCTGTTCTGATTCCTTGTACTATAATCCAAAAATTAAACCTTTTGGACAATTCCCGATTTGTGGTGCTTCACGATTGATGTTTGTGAAATAGACGTGCATGTGTAAGAGGCATGTATTTCTTGTAAACACGAGATTTTGCGAAATACAAATTATTATTCATCCCATAGGTCACTGGTTATCCGATATAATGTACTGAGGATTTTTAACCTTCCTCCTGCCTACCTGTTCTGCTTCACTTGCCGCCAGCCAGTGTGTAGTAGAATTGTCTCCTGTCTTTCCTTGAACTCTTCTTCACATCCTCATTCAGTGCAGTGTACACTGAACTCAGCTTCTCCTTCTGTTGTTCATCTTTGCATTGAATCATCTTCTATTTCACCATCCTCCTGTCTACTATTAGCTTCCTGGTATCTGTTGAGAACCATTCCTTGACTTGTCTCTTCTTTCTCCCTAGAACAGTTGTACACGTTTCCTTGAACATCGCCCTCCGAGAGAAAGTTCCGATGTTCTTCCACACAGGTTTCCTCAGTGATGCCACGTAGTGTGTCCAACTTCACCCTGATCTGATCTGTAGTGCAGTCAACCCTTGTAGTTGTGTCCTTTAGCTCCTGAGTGATGAACTTGAGTTGTGGCCTGTCTCCATTTGTTTTCAGGCATTTCAGCTTCACCTTGAAGGTTTCTTGCACTAGATGATTGTCTGAGCCCACATCTGCTCCCTCTTGACTTTGTGTCCAGCGCACTGACTACATCTCCACTTCCTTGATCGGCATTGAGATGAAATCTATCTGGTATGTGTTGGTTTGTCCATCGGGCGAAATCCATATCGCTGGCCTTGTGTATATCTTTGTGCTTGTACACATTTCCTCCAATTACCAAGTCATGGAAAATACAGAAGTCTCATTATCTGCTCCTTGTGTATATCCTTGTGCTTGTACACACTAACTCCGAAAACCAAGTAGGGGATATCGCAGAAGTCTGCTGAAAGTTCCCTTTCGTCATTCATTCTGCCCTTAGTTATAACATAACATAACCTGGCTTGAAGACAATGCCTATTTTTGTTTATGAAAACGCAACTCACAACAGTATGAGATGCAACCACTTTCGTCTATGGAAGTGGCTGCGAATGTAACATGTGAATAGTATCAGCCAAAGACAGCTGTGTAACATCTATTTTTCATGATTTTAAGTTAAGTAATCTGAAGGTCAAATAGAGTATAATTATATGTCAATAGTTTACACACAATGATCATTGTGTGTGCGGTAAAATTTGTAATTTTTGCTTGGTTCGATTCAGTGGTCACATTTACCCTAAGAAACATGGTTAACTATCCTGTCATAAGTTCAACGATATGTAGATGTGTAACCGTTGAGAATATTGTTGGTATACACTCACCGAATTTCACACAAAATTTTATGGGTGCGCATGATAGTCTTGCAGTGATTCTGAATTCCTCAGCAACCGAACCAAACTTTTCACTAACTCCCAGTGAGACTGAAACCCTAACATTTTTCATCACTTTATAAGAGTCTTATTTGGTTTGAGAGACTGAATATTTAAGCATATGAGATGGCCTTCGAAATGCAGGCCGATGTCTGAAAGCAATGTTATAAATTAAGATGTGTTATAAAGTCTCCTCTAGCCTTTTTCGATAGCACAGTCAAGGTTGACGAGTTTCCTAAATGCGGCAAATAGATTTGGAGGTCCAACCGTATAAAGAGTACTTTAATCATCATTATGATTATTATTATGATTAAAATATCAATAAAGAAGAGCATAAGTCAATGACGGCAGAAAATACTTTCAATAAGGTGTTTGCATATTACTAGAAATTGCGCGGGTTCGAAGAATTGTATGTGAAATCGTGGAAAACAAAAGCAACCAATGTATAAGCAGTATAAAGTGAGATTAATACTACAATTTTTGAATTTAAATTTTTCAGTTATCCCAAGAGCTACGTGTTCGTAGAGTCTGTAGCAGAGCACCTAACTTTTCCACAAAGTCTCTTCATAATTGCATCAAGGGCATAACGAAGCTAGAAAATTATGTTGGGAAGTACTTGGTCATAATATTTTATCCCTCAAACTTGTGAGTTGTTTCCGTGAAAATCATGTGATTAATTTCATGGTATTTGCACCCTACATCGTTATATACATAACAAATGTTTCCATAATAAATATTGATCTATTTTCACTTCCTTCACACGAATTTTCGCTAAAATCCCTGTTAGAATTGATTTTTATAAAATTATTCCTATGAATTCAATTTCCTTTTGCTCACTCTTTTTCACTTCACTGATGTGCAGTCAGTGAATCCAAGAAGGTGGTCTTCGATCTACTGCTATAAGAAACATATGTCTTGATCCACAAAGTTTATATATATATATATATATATATATATATATATATATATATATATATATATATATATAGGAATATCCAGAATGCCTTCAAAAACGTTCACTGTGGAAGAAGATATCAGACTATACACGTTACGTTCCCCATTAGCGGACCTGAATTCTATACACATCGTGTTCGACAAGGTTTCAAGTGCCTTTTAACTATGAGGTTTTGTGGAGAAGAAGAGGAAAATATCAGAGAAGTCAGTATCCAATTTACCACTTTGCAAAACAGGGTAAAATAAAGTCAATTTATGCCTGTGATGTGATAATTGGCAATTCAAAGTTTCAAACATCATAATGAGGGTTTACAATTCCTTTAACGAGCCAAGTATCCATCTCCCGTTTTCTTCCCAAAGCTTGTCATTTTTTAAAAACACGAATTGGTAGTTTCTATGTAGTGTTGAAAATGAAGTCTAAAACATGTTGGGAAGCTAGTAGCTCTAGGGGACGCTCTCAGTGCGTGAAAGTTCTTTTAAGTTTCCAGGTTGTAACTGATGACCATTCCGAATTTTTTGTTTTTTGACGTCAGGTGGTTGTATTACTCTTGGAAATTGGTTAAGTAGGACCATTGGCCTAGACGTAATACTTCACTTCCCGAGGATTAAATTCCCTCGCTAGTTTATTCAATTCAGTCTCAGCCCCGGTCTATAAGAATCGATTTTTACAGTTCTAATGTTCACATCACTTACAAACGATATTGAAGACAAGTGCAAGAACTCAAGTCAATCGCAAATATGAAATAAGGATAACAACGGACCTAGGAGGACAGTCCATGGAACCCTACCAGATTCAAATTTCCATGTACAGAGGACTCCACCCACTCCCACTATTGGTCTTCTATCATTTAGATCGTCTGAAAGGCAATTATTAAGGGTAAAAATAAGGTACTTCACCAGGCATGAAGAACACCACACTGAATTTGAGATACTTGCCTCTATAATACACCTAATATCCTATTGATACCATTGTATTTGTTAGATATGTTTCTCTTAGTCAGAATTCAATCTGTTCTCTCATCACTATACCATTTTCCCAGGTAAACAAGTGTATGGGTGTTTATGATTTTTCTTAATGTTGATGGCAGTGCACATCTGACTTACAGGTCAATATTCTAGTACTGATTTATTATTACCCTCTTAAATGGCAGGAATTTCAGGTGTCTCCATCCAATCTTGAGGTAACCTGGTCTTGGACATTTCTACGGGGAATAGCTCTATAAGCGTTTAGTATTTTGTACTGGGCAAAGGGAGTAGTGGTTTAGAATGAGGTCCATTAGGCGCTTACGACCTACCCGATTTCAGTTTAGATAGAATTCTAAACGCTACTTAATTGCCTGCCAAAATGGGAGGAGTCTGTATAGTGTTAATAGTTTCAACATCAAATTTCTGAGTGCTGCTGTGCGATGAGAAAGCATGGCAGGAGCAAATATACACATCTATTTATTCATGTATTCAGTCTCTTCGGAGAGAGCATGAGGTGAAGTATTAAATGTCTCTCATATTTTATACGGCTTTTACAAACTTTCAGAGGTTGATAATTTGAAATTATTTTACTCGTAACTGATTCTTTCTTATTTCAAAAAACTGGTTCTGTAAAAGCAGTTTTTTCTTCCTTGTAAATCTGTTTTTGATACAGAAATGTTGACAAGATGGCCCTTGAAGTGTAGATCTGAGTATAAAAAGTGGTGTAAAACACGTGTTCTAAAATTTTACACAGGCTTCTTTGTGAATACGATTAGGGTTGACTGATGATATTATGATAGAAGATTGGATACTACAAACCTATGTTAGTTCCTTCTATTCAGCATCTGTGAATGTATGTTCCTTTCTTGATGAATTTGCCACTTCTTTTTTGAGTTGGTTTTAAAAGCTAGTGACTCGGTAGGACAACCGGGACTTCATAAATACTACGTCAGTTTTGATCTAAGAAATGATTGCCGAAGAGTGGAAAATCTATTCTTATTATTATGATCTCTGTTGTAGTAGCGGAGATTAAACGTTGATTAGGATGAATCTACAGTAGCCATAGGAAGTTCTTAAAGCTATATACGATTCTAGTGGACATCATCGAGTGTAGCGGAAATGATCTTCCCTGTCTCATTGGTCATTATATTTCTTTATTTATTATTTTCATTCGTGAGTATGTCAATCCTATTTCTAATTGGCTTTAAACGCTTATATACCTGAGCAGTAACATAAACACAAAGCTTGCTTACTTGCGTCAGTGTTTGAAAATAATTGACCTGCCCAGTGTGTTCATCCTTTGAGATTTTAAAGATAAACTTACCGATGTAGTTTACTTTATTTAACGTTCTCGACAAAATGATCAAAAATCCCTATTTGCCAACAACGACCAAAATAACTGGTTGTTAGGAAACCAGCGTATCCTTAGACACAGTCCCTCATAAATTTGCCTAGTCAATTCGCTCATGTTACTTTCAATGTAAACCTCTAACATAAGTCACAGGCTACATTTCTTACCAGGGGCCACACTAAATTAAGGACACACTACTTCTGCAGAAATACTGGTACAAGCTGCAATCCCCGGCTTGCCCATTTTTTACGAGATGATGTAATCATCAAGAATTCCCTGATCAAGATATTTTTTCCTATGAAAACTAATATTCAGAGCAGAGAGCCCCCTTCTACAGATACATAACGTACACGACCACAAGTTCTATAGAACAATTACTAGTCGTCAAGTGCCTTAACTCAAGTTTATTTGTAACTGAACGCTACAAGCTACGAAGATTCCACAATGTGAGTTGGAGCTGCGAAGGATGAGTAATAAAAAGTGAGGGGCATCATTTTGAAAAGAATAAATGTCAAGTATTTGAAATAAATTAAGGGGGGGTCATAAACACAGTTTTTCCATCCCTTTGCTTCCCAAGTGGAACACAAGGCTGCAAGCCTTGACTTTTCTGTGGCAGTGTTGCTTTTCATGTGTTGGGATTGCTAAGCTTATATCCAGCCTTCTTTTTCTTTCTGGCTTACAACTGATCAGTAAGCTGAAAGAGGTTTGGGACTGCATCAGTCGAGAACCAAAAGCCGAACCGCCTACGCGACTGATAAGCTTTTTACCACTGAAACATCAACAAAAATAAATACGGTTACTTCTCTGATATCTGCTTAACTCTCCAAAATTAATTGGAGCTAGCCGCTTCTTAGGACTGGACTGACTGACTGACTAATCAGGGTGGGACTCATCGCAAATCTTAGGCAGCTTAAGTTGCAACACTTCTAAAAAGTACATTCAGCAGCAGAAGGAGTTTAGTGAAGTTATAAAATAACACAGATGTAGTAGAAGGATCTGTGCCATTGACGGTGACTTCGAACTAAATCACCAACGGTCTGCAACTGTTGCTCCTTAGCAACCAATGAAATATACAAACATAGTCTACACAGCCCAAGCCGACAGTTAAAGACACCATAGAATGATGCCATGTCTTGCCTGGTTTCTATCTCTTTTCTAGAAAGCATCGGTTGTCCGGAAAGATAGTGGTAAACAAAATGAGAAGCCACAGAGGTGCCAGTATAGATTATTTACTGCCGAAGAATGATATTCATTCGGCCAACACTCACTGACTTACGATAGCAGAAATTTACATGTCATGATGGGAAGGTTGCATGTTCGCTGGTGTAAATCTCAATATTAGCACATGATCCAGTGATTCCTTTGGATGCGACATCACCTGCTTTTGAGTCTTTTGAAGTATGTTTTTCAAAAAGTGTGAATATTTGTCCTGTTAAAAGTGCTGATTACATATAAATGAGTAAGAGTCTGTGTATTAGTTTAATAATACAGTGAAATGCTAGAAGCTTCAACTTCCAATGCGTAAATTTCCTTTACCCTCTCAGGTAAATATATATATATATTGTATATATACCAACACTTTAATATATATTGTTAGTTTGCACTGTATAGCCAGGTTTGTAATTTGGCATTATGTTTCACCTCATTGTCACTGCTCCTTGACTTATCTCTCAGTTTAAGCGGCCAGTGTTTCCCAGTGGGAAATTGGTGCTTAATTACACAGAGTTCGTTGATAACATTCCCTTTCGGCTTCTTTGGTGTTATTCACAGTGACTGTAGATACACCCACCTTATAAGCTGGAATGAAGATAGCTTACTTATTCAGAATATTAATATTATGTGTGAATTAAAACATAATCTCTTAAGAAGCCTTAAAAATACCGTTAGTTTATCATTTAGTTGTATGAGCATCAATTCTATGAGTAAATGATTTTTTGTGAAGAGGTAATTGCCATTTGAATTTTGTTTTTTTCCTTTTTTCAAATCTGCAGTATGGCGATATCTTCTCAAGAGTTGTTAGAATTTCAAAATTACTTGTCAAAATTTCAAGACATTAACTGTGAAATTTTAGCTATCTCTCCTGATTCAATAGAATCGCATATAGCCTGGTTCACTGCACCACTTGAACACAACGGACTTAGTGAAAGTGTTCAATTCCCTCTACTAGAAGACAAAAGTATGACTATTTGCAGAACATTTGGAGTTTCAAATGAGGATAATGGAAGTGCTCTAATGTAAGTGTTAAAATTCTTAAAAAGTACTGTTGAAAATTACTTCTGGGAAAACTGAAAAGCAGTAGTGTCTATTCTAGAAAGCTTACTAGCTCAGTGTGTGGTATCACAAGGTGAAATTGAATTGAAATTGTATGAGTGAGAATTTTGCTTTGTTATTTAGTGTTTGTTTATTGACCCATAGTCATATTCATATAAATAGAAGGAATGGCTTTAATATGTGCAGCAGAACTGATGCAAAACCAGATTATTACTAGTTTATAGGAAATGAATTTAAGAATTCTAGCAATACCCGAGAAACAGTGAATCAACAACTATGACTGGGACACAGTATTGCATGTTCTAAGTATATAACATCTGTTTTACAATGTGGAAAGTGACATTTTCAAAAATTTCTTGTGTTGATAAAACTTTGTTTTGAAGTTGGTGGTAAAAATGTTGCATAGAAGACCAGGAAAACCTCTACAGTTAAATCAACTAATGCAAAGAACAATGACAAAACTAGAAATCTCCATGTCTGCTAAAAATCTGCTCTATTTATATCAAAGAGAACTACAGGTGTTGATTAAGGTGCTGTTGAATGGTTATGTTATATCCCAACTAGTACAGTGTTTGTGCGTCCGCCTCTAAGGGGCTTAGATGTAGTGACATTCAAGTAAATAAATGTTTATAAACAAAGTAAAGGACGCAGCGGCATAACATTTTACAAAATATGTATATCGACGAACCTGTTAGATTGCAAGACGTACAGAAGTGAAATGATACTATGATACGCAAGCGTGATTCTAATATAGGGCGATTAATTATAATAAAAATCGATTAAACTGCTCAGAAATTTGAAGGCAATAGACATCTAGTACTCCTGCACCACAGTGAAAGACTACGAATCATGAAATCGAGATCCATCCACCCCGCTTCGCCAAATGCAACTAATGATTTTTAGTATCATGCGAATCCCTCAACAGGCTAGTCACGAAAGCTTGCATAGTTGTAACTTATAGCTAGAAACATTTGTGAACCAATTCTAACCGTATTTCGTATTCCAGATGATACTAATTGTCGAGAGAGAGAGGCGACTGGCCTTACTACATAATACACATCCCGTCTAATTTACTGAAAGAAGATTAACAGTTTCATCAGTAGACTTGCAATCTGTCTAATCTCAGCATTACTCACCACGTTGATATATATCTAAAATGACGCGGCAAATAAATACAATTCCTTTTGAGAACATGTGGTCCTTTCGCCTCTTTCCTCTTTAATTTCAGTAATGCAGTGTTTGAAAATAACAATGTGATATTACAAAGAGTGAAAACAAGTGCCACCCTTCTGAAATCCTTGTTTCACTCCTTGGGATACACATTTCCATAACCATAATTAGCAACCATACCGGACATGCGATTTTATTCATAGAAGTAAATCTTTTTGTACACAAATCTAGAGGAAATGTTGAACCAGTAGTGTTTTCTTTTAGATGCTAGATAGAATTCAGTATTCACCAGTTATGACTGCACATAGTAAGTAACATTTGTGTGCTGACTGAGTTCTCAACACAGATCCTTGTACAGCATTGCAGCAGTTTAGGGCATCATACTGCATATAGCAACCTCACCTAGTTAACTAGCTCGCCAATTTTCCAGCCGGTTTCACGCTCGAGTAGAGAAGGAGGGTTTGGCGTAGGGCTGGCAACCCTACCTTACAAAAACTGTCAGACTGCTGGAGAAATTTTGATGCACAAAAATATCTTAAAAATACAAAATTTCGAATGGCAGTCTTATTGTTCGCTGGAATCAGAGAGGCGAAACGACATAGCAGGCTGATGAAAGCCTTCCGGAAGCCAGTCAGCCAGTGTGACTTCTCTCGATGAAAGCAAGAATAAGAATGGGGATGTGGAATGTCCGTAAAATGCATGAGGCCAGCTGGGAAGGCTACCTAGTTAGCTAAAGAAATACGAAGATATGGCATAGAAGTGTTGGGTATCTGCGACAGCAGATGGAATGGATGTGGATTATCAAAATTTTCAACTCGACAGTCAGTAATCTACTCCAGTCACCCACCCAGACCGCGACCCCGACCACACTGAGGCAGTGAGTGGCTATCACGATGTCACCAACGACACCTAAGGCTCTAATGCAGTGGGAACGAATTTTCATCCCTGAGATTAATGACAATAAGATTCAACTAAAAAGGAAGGAAGGAAGGCTACAATTATCCAATGCTACGCACAGTGCTACGAACAATGTGGAAAAAAATACAAGAGAAGAAAGAAGGTTTCTATAGACATCTACTGACAGTAATTGAAAACATCCCGAATGGCGACATCAAAATCCTTATAAGAGATGTAAATGGCAAACTAGGAGCAGATAATGAGACTTCTGTATTTACCATGACTTGGTAATTAGAGGAAGTGTGTACAAGCACAAGGATATACACAAGGCCAGCGATATGGATTTCGCCCAATGGACAAACCACCACATACCAGATAGATTTCATCTCAATGCCGATCAAGGAAGTGGAGATGTAGTCAGTGCGCTGGACACAAAGTCAAGAGGGAGCAGATGTGGGCTCAGACAATCATCTAGTGCAAGAAACCTTCAAGGTGAAGCTGAAATGCCTGAAAACAAATGGAGACAGGCCACAACTCAAGTTCATCACTCAGGAGCTAAAGGACACAACTACAAGGGTTGACTGCACTACAGATCAGATCAGGGTGAAGTTGGACACACTACGTGGCATCACTGAGGAAACCTGTGTGGAAGAACATCGGAACTTTCTCTCGGAGGGCGATGTTCAAGGAAACGTGTACAACTGTTCTAGGGAGAAAGAAGAGACAAGTCAAGGAATGGTTCTCAACAGATACCAGGAAGCTAATAGTAGACAGGAGGATGGTGAAATAGAAGATGATTCAATGCAAAGATGAACAACAGAAGGAGAAGCTGAGTTCAGTGTACACTGCACTGAATGAGGATGTGAAGAAGAGTTCAAGGAAAGACAGGAGACAATTCTACTACACACTGGCTGGCGGCAAGTGAAGCAGAACAGGTAGGCAGGAGGAAGGTAAAAAATCCTCAGGACATTATATCGGATAACCAGTGGACTGGAGTGTGCATCAGACTGTGCACAGGCAGTGAGGGGACAGGATCACGCTAGACCACCTATAAGAAGACTCTAAAAGATCTGAATTTCTCAGATGACATATGTCTGATATCACACCAGCTCGGAGACTTGCAAGCATCGGTGGCACAGTGGTTAGGACTCTCGCCGACCACCCACATGCTCCGGGGTTCGAGCCCGCACCAACGCACACCTGATATCTACGGTCGGCCTGCAAAATTTGGGCTACCGATATCCATGCTGAAAATTCCATCCATACTTGTACCGAAAATACAGTGTGGAATCAAGCTGTAAATAAAAAATAAAAAAAAAAAAAACCAGAAAATTGCCTGAAAGAGGCTGGCCGGAAGCGGAGACCGGTTAACTTTAGGCGAACACAGAAAAAAACGACGGAGGTTATGAAGATAGCCAACCAACCAACCAACACTAATAGCAAACGACACCAGTTACCATCAAGGGGATAGAGATTTAACGGGGGTTACTTCCTTCACTTATCTAGTTAGTAAGCATTTTGTTTCAAATACAGGAAGCCGGAGTGGATGAATATGTCAAAGGCAGCCAGCCAGAATTGGAAAGGCAAAATACACCTTCTCATCAGCCAACCTGAAACCAGTTTGGAAATCTTCTGCTGTCACTCCGCCTCAACATAAAGAACAAGATTCGCATTTTCAACACCAATGTTAAGTCACTCCTTCTATACAAGTCAGGAATATTGCACTGCGTGTCACAATAATAACTAACTAACTGAGATTACCCTTAATCTATGTAGAATTTTATTTATTTATTGTTAATTTACTAACTGGATTCAATATACTGTAGTAAAATGCTGGGAATTCCATTCTGTATCGCAAGTGCTGTTTTGGAATAAGGCGATTATCATTACTGCGTGTCACAAAAAGGATTTCTAACAGGTCACTGCAGACTTGCATCAACACCTGGCTCCACACTGAAGACCAAATGCCGGCTAGAAAGAAACAGTAACAAGAAACTCTGCATGGGAAAAAGCCAACCAAATGCCTATCGCTCAACAAATATGTAGAAAAAAATGTTGATGGATCGGCGGGTATACATTGAGAATGACTTCGAGCGCCAGGTCATAGCTCTAGTGGAATCTAAATGGGAAGCGACGAGTGGGTCGTCGGTGCTAGGGTGGCATGCAGGAGATCATGTGAAGAAGAGATGAGAGATTATAGTCAATCGTTGACCCGGCTGAAGAGGACGGCAGAGAATAGAACAAAGTGGAGATGGGTTGTTGAAGCCCTCTGTTCCACTCGGAACTAAAGGGAATAATAACAATACTCCGCATAGCATACAAAGGTACGGAAAGAAATTCAAGAGAACCATGATGAACCGAAATTTACAGGAGAATGTGTAATCACATGGAAAATCTTCGCATTCATTGGATCTCGGACCTCACAAATAGTGATCTCATCCGCACCACTAAGAATTGTTTTGATCCACGGAACCAGCAGTATTTAGCTGTTGGTTTCTAGTATGTGAATGATCCTGATCAACCAGGTAGTAGGCGCTTTCCAAAATGGTTCTAACTACCAGAGAAAGATTTCAAAGACTGATTTCAGGTTTTCATATGACCACGCTTAACACTTTTCCAACTTACTCCTATGCCAGACAACATTACCGGACGGGAATGCATCTTCACATCTTCATCTATTAGCTGACCGTTTTACAAGTATATACCACTTTGTTATTTATTGTCTTATTCCTTTACGTTTCCAATGGAACATAGGGCTTCAAGCTACAGCTTTTAAGTTTTGGTAGCAGTAGTGTTACATTTTTACGGGATTAGGTTGCTAGCCCCATATCCAACCTTCCCTCTTTACCAGACTTATTACTGGCTTAGCGTGGTAAAGGAGTGCGTTGGCCGGGAATCAAACCCCGGACCACATGCGTGGTTGGCGAGCATTCTACCGCTAAGCCTCCGACTCAATGATTTATCACTGGATGTATGTAATGTCATCCCTTGAGCCATGGTGCTGATGCTGACTGAATCCTATCAGTCACGTTTGCAGTGGGTTCACCAAGCTTGATGCATCGATATAGTGATACACTTTAAATCGGTGTTACATGGTTGCAGGCAATTTGCAGGAAGCCCTGAACCTGAATTATGTCTTTCTGATGCGTACCAACAATCGAAACCCCTGGTTCTAGGGCTCCTTGTTGATTGTGTCAAACCACCTAACAGTGTCCTTTATGTCTACCTACATGCCACTCGAACACAATTTACCTTTCTCCTAACTTAACTCTGTGTAAGCATTTATCTGATAAGAAGATTAACATTTTCTCGGTTAACTTTAAGACCGACAAGTTTACCAGGTAGTATTCATTACAAGACTGGTATCCTCCAAATTATGATCGTAAAGTTGTTTCACACAATTATTGTTAATGATTCTATCGGTATTCCCACAGGTACCGGGTGCAAAATGGGGCTTCAGCTGCAGAACTCCACTTCGTCCTATCTTGTACACTCCTCTTTGTCTCACTCGATAATGACCCATAAACTTTCGTCTACTCCTCAAACTGTCTCCTCAATGGCAACCTAGGACACAGCCCCAACTCATCGTTTCCTAATTAGGTTCCACCCCTCCAGTCAGCCTGGTGCACAGGACAATCAAGAGTCTCCACAGCATATTTCTGCCATATTCATAATTCTTTATACATGTTGATAGACGGAAGCTGGTTGGTTGGTTGGTCTTCTGACTGAGTTGCTTGACCCTACTACACATGAGCCGTCAATCTGATTTCCAGTGTCGAGTGAAGACATCTGTTCATAAAAATCTGAAGTCTGTTGAAAACCCTGTTCGTGACGCACCAAGTATCTGGACCATTTAAAAGTGCTGACAATCCGAATCCTCTTCTTCTTTATGCTGTTTTTGCTAGATATCCAAAGTAATTCCAAAGTAATGAAGGTGTGTCTTGCCTGGCTGCCTTTGACATTCTAATCCGTGTTGCTTGCAGTCAGTTGTAAGCTGAAGGATACATTTTCCATGTTATTAGATTTAAAACTTGTTGGTTTGTTATGAAAGATCATTGAAAAAGATTTGATGTTCAGACCGTTCTGGTATAATGCTATTTGATTTTCACGCTTTTACCTGAGTTGAGCATCTCAGTAGAAGAAGTAATACAGTATGGAATGGACAACTGCTGTCTGCCTGCATCGTGTAGTGAGTGATCTGTCGATTTTTCCAGCACGAGTTTCTAGTAACCTCAAGCTCCGAATGGATTGTGTATTTTTCTATAAAAAGGCACGGAATGATTATCGTGACCTAGGGACAGTCAGTCGTGACACCAAACCAGTGTTAGTAGGTAGTCGATGATTACTTTTTAACTTTTCCTTACAGCCTTGTTGAACAATAATAATAATAAAGTTTCCCAAATCTCGGAGTTTGTTGAACACTTTTAAGGCAACGAAAAACTAAGTAGTTATTGTGCTAATTTTTGTTAACCTTTAAATGAATCCAACTAAGTGTGAATAATAAAGTTATCAAAGTTATAGTTGGACAGCAAACTTCAAATTCATATCGATAAAATAAGATTATTTTGATGAAAAGATGGAGTAAGATATGCGTATTCAAATGAGCTCTTCAGTTTTGTACAGTAACACTGTCAACAAGAAGTATTCGGCTTACTGGAAATTTCTAGAATAGTGATTTTATGGAGGTTTCTTTCAATGAATATTATTATTATTATTATTATTGTATCCTTTAGTTCCTAGAGGAACATAGGGCTTCAGCTGCGCACCTCCATTGACTTCGGTTTTTTGACAACTTTTTCACCCTGCTCCAGGTCTGCCCACATGCTTTCATCTCCTCTTCACACGACCTCCTCCAAGTCACCCTTGGACGACCAACTCGCCGCCTCCCTTTCGGGTTCCACTCGAGGGCTTGTCTAGTGATGTCACTTGATGGTTTCCTCAGCGTATGGCCAATCCATCTCCATTTCTTTCTGCCTATTTGTTTCACAATCGGTTCCTGATTGGTTCGCTCCCAAAGATCCCTGTTGCTGATCTTTTCTGGCCATCTGATCTTGAGTATTGAGCGAAGACAGCTGTTAATGAAGGTTTGAAGTTTGTTTGAGATGCTCTTTATGACTCGCCAAGTCTCTGATCCGTATAGTAGCACTGACTTCACATTGGAGTTGAAAATCCGGATCTTATTTTTGATGCTGAATGCTGTTGACCTCCACACAGATTTGAGAGTAATGAAAGCTTGTCTTGCTTTTCCGATTCTGGCTTTGATGTCCTCGTCAGTTCCGCCTGTAGTTCTGTATTCTGTAAGTCTGAATATAATGGCCTCTCCAAAGAATGTCTTTGAGAAACATACTGTTTGAAATACTTTTGTCTAACTATTTTGTATTTATGCTGTCTAACAAGCTGTGGGTTAACAGTGAAGTGAGCATCAGGAATTTCTGCGGGGGTAGGTACTAGACTAAGGCGAAATTCTGACCAGTTAAAGAATTACTCAAGAAGAAATTGTTATGACTAACGAAGTCCTTATTGTCACTCCCCTCTATGCACTAGCATTAGGCGGTATCATTTGTCAGAAAACCGAAGTCAATGGAGGTGCGCAACTGAAGCCCTATGTTCCTCTAGGAACTAAAGGATACAATAATAATAATAATAATTTGTGCTGATTAGTAGTTTCTGTTGCTTTCTTTTAACAGATCCCATCTAAGTTTTATTGCCTTCTGATGGTTTTGTGTGTGTGTGTGTATGTGTGTGTATGTGTGTGTGGTCATTGGGAAAGGAAAATGATAGCAATAAAAACATGTACATATCAGTTTCTATCCTCAGATTATCTTTCATTCATGAGTGAAAAATCAAAAATTAAATAGTACAATGTTAGTGATACTACTCATGACTAGTAATGTTATCATGTTTTAAATTGGTATGACTTGCCCCTTTATAAATATTTTTGATAGGTGTTTATAGCGGTGTTTTGAAGTCATGCAATTGTCTTAGGTTCCTTTGAAGACAAAGGTGGAGTTATTTGGCAGGTAGTAACTAGCAGCGGAATTAATGATGAGGATTTCTTCCTGTTTGGAACTAGACAGCTGGACACACCTGCGATCCTCAATGAGTGATAGTATTCCCATTGAGACTGGAAGCCAGCACCCATTGTTTCAAATACCAGAACGTTATTCATTAGTCCACTCACACTATGAGAACCATCCCTTATGCAACAGGAGTAAGGTATTATTTTGTCAAAGTCACGTTTTGTTTTTTCCGTAGGTTGATGGGATCGAAGTTTTGGGCTTCTCTTCTGCCGTCGGAAACGATGGGTACTGGGTCTCAGTCTCAGTGAAATTATTATCACCCACTGGGGATTCAGTTACATCGAACTGACACGTCCTGAAGAGGATGAAATGCGAATCCTGGGTTCCTCTGCTTAGTCACCATCCACAGTCATCGTGGAAGGGTCCGTGCTGGAAGCCAGCATATCAGGAGAGGCTACTTACTTTGGTTCAACCAATTAGCGAGAAAAACGAAAGATGACTTTATGAAAACACAAGCAGAGTAATTTATTATTCTTCTTTACACCAACAGTTTTCTTCTAAGTAGACTATCAATAAAAGTTTCTGAGCCTGACAAAGATATAATGAGGGAAGATCCTTTTGAGGTGCTCCCTATCACTCTTATCGATCCATTGTATAAAATTTTGTGAAGAAATGCAATACTCTTTATGAGGGCTAAGCAAAGTCATGCAAAAAGAAGAGTTCTCAACCATCCAGTTGGTTTGTCGTGTCAAGCATTTGTCTATTAAAAGCAGTATCATGTAAACAAATGAAGTTCACTCGAAATTAGAACTGAAACACCTGCTTTTACGACAGCAGAAGTATGATACTGTATTAAGTACTATTAATACTTTGTGGGTGACAGGAGGAGGAGATCTGAAATGAATAACATATAGATCAGAAATACCCTGTCATACTTTATTTCTAGATCATATTAAAATGGACGTCTTTTCAAATGATGGTTTTTAGAAATTTGATTGATTTCAGATTTGATCAAGAAATGAACTCATTTTAAGGAGATAGAGGTAGTAACAGTTACGTGTTTTACCCTAGTTTGGGACATTTTGGTAGCACTCATCCTTAACCCCCCCATATATATATATATATATATATACAGATGTAAATGTCTATGGGGAGTCTGGAAAAATATCAGAAGACACTAAAATCAGTTTCAGACTGGACTACATCGACGCCTAGTTTAAAAATAGGAAGTGAAGTGGTAGAGCACGTCTACCGCTTCACTTATTTGGGAAGTACCATCAGCCAGTGCCAACGGGCTGATCTCCGACGAAATCTCAGCACGGATACAGGGGGCTAGTTTCGCATTTGTTAGTTTACGCCAACTCTGGCGTAGACGAGATGTTCGACTATCGACCAAAGGGCGGGTGTACTGCTCATCAGTCCGCTCCGTTCTCCTTTATGGTTGTGAGACCTGGCCACTGAGAGTGGAAGACATGAAAAGACTAGCTGTCTTTGATCATAGGTGCCTGCGTTCTATTTCCCGTGTAAAGTGGCATAATAAGGTGAGCAATATTGAGGTTAGGCGTAGAGTTCTAGGTAAACAGGGGAAATCAATCGACGAAGTCGTGAAGCTACAAAGACTGAGATGGTTAGGACATGTGTTACGTATGTCAAGCCATCGCCTCCCTCGACGAGCTTTGTTAGCGGATATAGGGTCAGGCTGGAAAAAAGCTAGCGGCGGTCAAACAAAAACTTGGCATCAGTCAATGAAATCCACAACAGTTGGTCTAGGCCACGTAGGAAGGTGTAGACTTCCTGGTTGGGGTCCTCGGGACGGTAAAAATCTATGGTCGGAAACAATTGGTGACATGGCTCAAAACCGTTCTCAGTGGCTGGTGCAGATGCATCCACTCCCTGTGACTTATGATCTTCAATGAAACTGTTTTGTATTTCTTTATTACTTCTTTGTCTCACACCTCTGCTCACTGTTTCTATTATGCTTTTCTTGTACTTTCTTCTCTTGCTTCACGTGCTACACAGAATGTGGCGACTTGAACTGGTGCACATTTGTGCAAAGTTCTATGTCGAAAACAGACAGACAAAATCAGTTTCAGGTGTTATTTTGCAGGGATTTGATTGGTTACGGGTTTTCATCACGAGCTGACATCAGTTAGAGAACCATTGGAAAACGTAGGATTACTGGCCAAGTTGGACACAGCAGGTCGGATGTGAGGACAAATACTAGCGAATGATATTGGCTCGTGGTTGGGCTACATCGTGAAGTGGCAGAATTTAGAATTCATGGGTCGATGGGTCGGGTCCCAGTGGCCTAATGGTCTATGAGCTTGCCTTGTAACCGGCAGGTCCTGGGTTCGAATCTCAGCGGGCGCGCACTGATGAGGAGCTCCAGACCAGGACGAAACAGCTGTCTAGTACTCCCTGCAGGTTTTCCAATGGTTCTCTAGCCAATGGAAATGGACTATTTGCCTAAAGTAGCTAACTCTGACTAATCTCAACAACAATTGTGTTATGTTTTCAGTATTATAGCTTATTAATTAAAAGAAGTGAGAAACTAAAGGATGAAAATAGCAACTACTCATTAGGACTGAAGTAGGAGAAGTTTCTTTTGTGCGCATAATGCCTTTTCTTCTTTGGAGATAACACGAGTTTTTGCAGTCAGAGACGAACTATTTCTGAAAAGATTTCATTTGACTATGTGCCTGTGTTACCACGGAGTCAACGAGGTTTTTGCCAGTTGTACACCCCATCCGCTTTCAGAGTAGTGTAATGTATTGCTAAGGTAAATAATCAGTAGAAGTGGGAGTCATTTGCAATTCAAAAACACAGTTTTCTTGTGTTACAATGCCTGACTTTCACAGATGCACAAACCAGAACAACATTAATAAAGACGAAGTAGAAATCCCCTGTCTAGAGATTAGTGTTATAAATAATTCTGGTGGCTGCTGTCAGGTGTTCTTTACAAGTTTATTGATCAAAAGGGTTTAAGCATTTGACTGTGGCCAACCGGTAGCTTAAGGGAAGTGCTAATTTATTCAGTTTCTTATTTTAATATCTGCATATTAAAGATCATCTTATCGTTTGTGAGGTTCAGCCTTCATAATATGTACACTTTTTGACTAATAAAAACCATTTCTATAACCACTCTTAATTGTATAGAAATTCAAATTTTCCGTCTGTTATTCGGTAGCATCATTTTCTCGTTTTCCACTGACAACCTTAGTTATTTACCGGTGTATTATATTTTACGGGTTGATCATTATATGTTTTTAGGATTGCTGACTGACATTTTTTTTGAAGAATTATACATATATATATATATATATATATATATATATATATATATATATGTTTAAAGAAGAGCCAAAATCTAGACGAGTTGATAAATTATTCATCTCACTGGTGCATCAGTGGCTCACTGGTTGAATGGCCCTCAGCTGCGCACGTTGTCTAGCGTTTGACTGTCGATCAGCTGACTTCTATACCTCGCCTGACTGGTAGTAAGCCCAGAAAAAGAGGAGAGTTTGGGTGTGAAGCTAACAATCCGTCTACAGTATGTACAACTATACGGCAACTAAAACTTGAAAGACCTAAGTTGAACGAGTTGCACTCTGAACGCAAACGTAATGAAAAAAGCGGTAATCACAAGTTTGATCCCGAGCACCCATCAGTTAGAGAACCATTGGAAAACAATGGAGTACGAGACAGCTGTTCTCTTGTGCCAGTTTGGAACTCTTCGGCTGAGATCCAGAAAATCCCAAACTAGGACGAAACAAGTGTCCAGTACCCGCTAGTTTCCCGACTGTTCTCTAATTTATAATGGCTTGGAATCAAACCTGTAGTCAGTCAAATCCCTACAAACGAACAATTAAAGTGGTAACGCGTGTGACTGCCTGGAGCTGACAATGCTTAAACGGAGAGAGAGAGTCATTCGCCATCTCTTAAAATTCATACTGCCAAGCGATTGTAGTGAATAATGAAATCTCCTTAGTTGATGCGATGAAATACTGACTGACATATTATTGATTTTTATTTTGCTGTAATTATTTTTTACTGAACTACTTACTGACTATTGTTTTTATATTCTCTTTCGGATACATGAACTTTAGAAAACAAAATAAAAGAGAGACAATTCAAACTAAACTAAACTAAGCAAGCAAACAAACAAACAGACAAATTAATAAATCCCATCGCCTTTTGTTCTTAACTGTTTGTTTCATGTATGTATGTATGTGTGTGTGTGTGTTTGAGTCGGTTAGCCATTATCACTTATTTTATCATGTACAATACAATAGTGTATTATTTACATGGGGACGAATAAAATTATCGATTGACTGAGGGTTACCATGGTGGTAGTTGGGCGTAATTTACGAAGTTTGAAAAGTTCACTGAACTGATATCTGCAGATATCTTTTTCCCATTTTTTTTTTAAAATTGTGCATTGTCAGTCATCGATAGGCATATACTCAAAGAATAGATTTCATCATCACCCTTTTTTTAGTACCGGATGAAATGCCTAGATATTATGACTAGTCCTCGTTCGGTCATTGATGGATGTAAGTAAGTAATGCTCAGCAGAAATACTGTCTTCGGGGATTTCATTTCCCGTACAGTCATATATATTTTCAAAAAGAGGCTAGGAACAGAAGTGATGGACTGCCATAAATATGCTTACCAACACTAAACAACATATAGGAGAACTTGAATTGGAGTAATAGAGTTACGTGGTACGGTAAATAATTTAACGAATGAGTTGTAATCAGCATGCATGTAGTGAATAGGGAAAATGTGATATTATTTAGGAGTTCGAAATTGACTGGAGGCTAAGAAAGAGTTTAAAATACAAAAACAATGAGGTCGTTACCATGATAGTAGAAATGGTTGAATAATTCTTTTGTGTATTCACAGAGAGAGCCTCAGCAATGCAAAGGGGACGAAAGGATATTGTATTTCCAAAGTTGTTTTTTTTTTCAACTTGTACAGCACATAAAGACTTGTCTTCAATGCATTCTAATTCACACGCATATAGGACTAAGGGATGCATTAGACTTTCACTATATCCTGAATGAGTGTTTAACATAACCCTTGATACACAAGAGCCTATGATGGTGAATTCTGGTTGACTAAATATGTGCTTTAAAAAAACCAATGTTTTCTATTAACTGCATATCATGAAGGCTTTTTAATACGCAAATACATACATATACATATCCTAGAGATATCTGAATTAGGTGTTAACCTGCAGTGTGGTATTGCTTCTATAAGATGTACCCTGAAATATGTAAATAGCGGATTAATTTGTAAAACTGCAAATGTGAAATGGAGATGGATCAAGCCTATCCCTTTTAAGAGACTGTTGAGTTACATTGCTTACTAAGCAGTTGAGTAGAACCCCATTGGGAAACGACGAATTTGGTGCGCGATGGTGATATGTAGGAGGAGGAGGAGGAGGAAATGAAAGCTTATAGAGAACTGAGTGGAATGAAGATAAACTGTCTAGGTTAACAAAAATAATATACAGGTATACTATTTTCACTAACTGTGCGTCTGTGGTACAGTGGTTAGGACTCTCGCCGACCATCCACATGGTCCGAGGTCCGATCCCCTGCCGACACACACCTGATATCTATGGTCGACCTGCACAATTTGGGCTACCGATATCCATGCTGAAAATTCCATCCATACTTGTACCGAAAATATAGTGTGGAATCAAGCTGTAAATCAAAAATAAATAAAATAACTCAATGATGTCATAAGTATAAGTTATTGTTCAAAAAAGTGTGTATATCAAAGTATTCACATTATTTCCCATCTTTTTTTTTTAAAAGATTTTTATCTCCTTCCGAATTTTATTATAATTTTCTGTATATCTAAAATCGCTATTGTTTCACGCCTGTTGTATTTACACATATTTGACTCGACTGATAAAGACCCACTGGTTAGCCTCTCTTTCTTAGTATATTGTCAACTAGTCCAACCGCAGTTAGTATCACTAAAATTTGTGTGATAAATGTCAAATAAACTTAAAAATTGCTGAAATTCTGCTCTTTCATTAGGTACAATGATAATTTTCTGAGAAACTGGTTTTTGAAGAGTTACCTTGAAGGAATTTGATTTATTTGACCACAGACTTATGTCAATTACGATATCATTTCAAATCAGGGAGTACTAGACAGCTGTTTCATCCTAGTTTGAGATTTTTCAGCAGTACACACCCACAACCGCACTAGAATCTTAAGGTTACAAAGCCAATCTCGTTAATTATTCAACCACTTGAGCCAGAGTTCAATGACCCATGAATTTTAACTTCAATCGATTTGCAGTTTTTAGTGTAACCACCTAGCCAATTTCATCAGCCAGTATTTGGCCTCATCTCTGATGCACCTCAAAGATTACGAGTTTTCACTGGGACTCCAGGAAACTTTGTCCTATTGTCAGTCACTAGCAAGCCACAGAGTGAAGATGGCCTTATAAATTATAATAGTTTTGGCTTGACGATACAAAAGGTTTGTTTCTATCACCTGACTTCTACACTTTCACCCAGTGACTGAGTGGTCAACGAGCTCACCTCATGATTTCCTGGTCCTAGGTTTGACTCCTGCTATGATTATGAGTGTACAGTGATGAAGAGCTACAGACAAGGACGAAATAACTACCCAATACACCTTAGTTTCTATTAGCTCTCTAACCTAAGTCAGTCAGTCAGTCAGTCATCAATCTTGGTAGCTAATGTTACGGGGAAGTGATTTCAGAATCGTTATATATTAAGATTTGTAGTCAACTCATGATTAGTAATCAACACCTTGAAATAAATGTCGGAGCTCATTTTTTAAGCCTTATTGTATGTACTCTAGACATTTTGATGATTCAAAAAATATTCCTCTAGAAGAAGTGTAAAGGAAATGATGAGGTCATATTTCAGCTGTTTAGAATAAGAAGGCTAATTTCTGAGTATTCCATGGCAGTTAAATTTGTTTAACGTAGAGCACATTGGCACAGTTGTGCTGTTTTAGTGATGGATCCAGGTGATTGACAGGTCAGTTGTCGTTATGTATTCCTGTCCTCTCATCATCAACAACACCGTAAATTGTAAATAACAATAATAATAATACTAAATACAGTTACTTTAATACATGTGTGAAATTAATTTCAGATCTTTGTCGATTTACGATCGATAATCTGATCGGAATAATTCCAGTTTCCGAATGAAAGTTTGGTGAAAGTTTAGTCCCCCTCTCCCAAATCGTGCATTTTTCGAAAAGAAGAATTTGATTCTAGTTCGCCCAAGTGGCTACTCGGTCAGTATTTGGATAGTCTCATCCGATTTGGCCTTCTGAGCTGAGCAAAACTGTGTGATGAATACATTGTTTTTGAGTTCGGTCGAAAACGATCGAAACGACAGTCTGCTGTGTAAATCATGTTGACCTCCGCTGTCAACCCCAGTGATTGTTGTGAGTGCTATCCATCTAATCCTATCGGTGAATCAGTGGTTTGCACCACCATATAATTGTCAAGAATTCATCTTGTTGTAGTTAATTCCTTCTAATCAGTTTAATAAATTTACAGAGAGGCATGACATGGAAATTAACTGCCTAATTGTTATCAAAACTACTTACTTTATCCGGATGATTATGGCACAAATAAATAAATGCAGTGTTAGATTACAACGCAATTATTAGTTGATATTGAGTAAATAATGATCAAGAATGTACGACGTTCTGCCGAGGATTTCAGTTTTAAAAAAAAAGATAGAGCGCCTAACAATGGTCTAAATCTTACCCTATAATGCTGGTATAGTCAGTTTTCTCGGTAACTGTCCATCCTCCTTGAACAAACTTGAAATATAGGTGTAATGTGATTTCGAAGTTGACAATAATAGTGTAAATGTGTGCAGAAAAAGCGAAACAGGCACACTAGGACCATGAATGCAGTTCAGAAATACAGTTTCGTCCAGCCGCGTAGATAGACAACAGAGCTATTCAATTTTTTTAAATCGATCTCCCTACTTCTCCAAAATATTTCTTTATATTTTTATCTTGTATATACCAGACGCCTGAAACCCAATTTATGTGTTCATAAAAAACGTTTCTCAGTATTTCCTTGCCCTGGCATCTGGACTTCCTTACTTTTTCTGTCTCTTTTATCTCATTATTTAATCTTTGGCTTAATACACTTCCTTCGTCTTTGTAATTGATTGTTTCTTGTTCCTATGAATTACTGAGTTGAATTCACTTTATTACTACTAAAATTACTACTTACTCATCATCTCAACCACCTTTTATCTTGATTACGCAAGTCGTTTGTCATTTCGTTTGGGCCTTTATTTTTTAAAAAATTAAACTTGAGCTTTCTACGTACAAACTATATAAAAGTATGTATTGAATTGAATTTTTGATTTTCCCGTCGATTGATTGGACCGAAGTGCTCGGTCTCAGGTTGACATGTCGGCTTCTTGTGCAGATGCTTCGACGATGTCTGGGTGTTTAATTAGTATACAATTGGTGGATGGTGGCTAGCAGTGGAATCCAGGATGCACATTTCGTCCTATTTGGGACTCGTCAGCTGGATGTATCTGCATTTCTCAGTGAGTGATGATGTTCCCACCGAGGCTCGAACCCAGTACCCATAGTTTCAAACGCCAAAGCGTTATCCACTAGACCACTTGGGCCACGAGAGCCACCTCTTATGCAACGGGTCATATTAATTATTGAATTGAATTTTTGATTTTCCCGTCGATTGATTGGACCGAAGTGCTCGGTCTCAGGTTGACATGTCTGTCGGCTTCTTGTGCAGATGCTTCGACGATGTCTGGGCACTTAGTTAGTATTTAATTGGTGGATGGGTACTGGTGGTGGTACTGGTTTCGAGCCTCGGTGGGAACATCATCACTCACTGAGAAATGCACGTACATCCAGCTGATGAGTCCCAAATAGGACGAAATGCGCATCCTGGATTCCACTGCTAGCCACCATCCACCAATTGTATATAAAAGTATGATTTCTGAGCAATGCTTGTTACCTTTGGAGTCTCTTGTCAACTGACATCATGTTACAACTGAAAGTAACTTAAAAATGTTCTGTACATAAAGTTAATGAATTTCTTTAAGCTGTACACCAATCATGAGAAGACCATGAATTCACTGTGACATTTTTCTTCGTTTTGTTTGTTTTATCTTTTTACATTCCCAATGGAACAGCTACAGCTTTTAAGTTTCGGTAGGAGGAGTTTCATTTTTATGGGGTGGGATTGCTAGCCTTACTCTTAACCTTCCCTCTCAACCAGGATTATTATCGGCTTAGCGTAAGTCGGCAGAGGATCGAACTCTGAACCACGCGCATGGCTGGTGAGCGTTCTACCGTTGAACCACCAACGTACACATTCATTGTGATAGTAACGTGTTGCTCTGTGCAAACCCTTGTGGTTTTGCTTTATTCAAATCCATAAAGAGGGAATATATATATATATATATACTCGCTGACTTTGCGACATACAGCAACACTGCACGAAGTAGCTGATAATTTACCTACAAGTAGAGAATATTTTGAGTAAAGTATGGTTAAATGATAGTTGAGTTCTCACCATAATCCTGATATTTTCGATTTGTTATTATATATATATATGTTTTATTTATAGGAGTGCTTTCGTGATCGACAAAAATGGATTGATACGTATCACAGTATGTCTGGATGTCGGTATACACTTCTGTGTCAAAGATATTCTACGAATGGTTAAAGAACTACAAATCAGAGATAAGGAAGAAGAGGCAGAGACTGGAAATTCAGTAGAAATAAACAGTGTTAGTGTTGGCTGATTTGCTTTTCTTGCTAAGATTAAAAAAAACCTCTCTTTGATAATTACTTGTGATATCTCTATCGTATTACTCTTGCATTTCGCACTTATAAGTGAATGATAACTTCTACTAGACTATTCATCATTATTCTATATTGCATTTAAAAGAAAATTAATTACCTTTTGGATTTTTAATAACAATTTTTTTTTGTTCTCCGTTGTTTTAACTGATCAATGTTTCTGCTTAAACTTTTATTTATTTTTTTTCTAATGTGCAGAACCATTTTTTTTTTTGTGTCTCAGTGAGAAATGGCACACTGTAATCATGTTCATTATAAGGTTTTCCCTTCATCTACTACTTTGTTCTCTCTTTGCCTTTCCATTAAATCCACTCAATAACCTAATACGTGTACCTTTGTCAACTGTTGTCTTTGCAGGGATGTGATTAGTTACTCATTTGATTATCAGCTGACATCAAGTCAGAGAACAAATGGAAAACTAAGAAATACTGGACAGCTGTTTCGTTCTAATTTAAGACCCGTCAGTACTATGCATTCATTACCCCACTAGGGATCGAATCCACGACCTCCAGGTTACAAGGTGAGCTTGTTTACGATTCCACGAGTGAGACCTGATCAAGTGTGTGTGTGACCAACCGAATCCCTGAAAGTCAACACATGGTAGTTAATCTGGTGCATCACTGGCCGCTGGCTTCATGCAGCAGCCAACCTGGGGCCGTAATAAGAAATCATAACTAGTTGGATACACCAAGTCAAGTATGAGGTCAGTTACTCAGCCTTGAGGAGTCCCAAATTAGGACGTTACAGTTGTCCATTACTTCCTGATTTTCTAGTAGTTCGTCCTCAAACAAATACTCTTGTCTATCATTATACACTGTTCTTATTTATCAGTATCTCAATAAGACGAATAAAGTCCTATGATTATTGAAACAGTGGGATTGTTACGCTAGTTATATTCTTTCTTACCATCACATCCCCACCGGGAAATATTTTGATTCCGTGGATATTTTGGACATCTTTGACAGCATCAACACTGTGGAGTAGTTTGAAAATTAACTTAACAAGACGGAGTGCCACAAAAATTTTAAAAATTCCATTCACCGGCTACATGATGATGATGATGCCGCATGCCAAATAATTCACAACGAAATATTCATCGAAGCCTATGAAGTGAATACAACAGCAAGACAAAACTGCCTACTATAACTGGTAATTTCTCCAATTATGGTGGACTAGACCATGCAATAGACTCTACAGAGCTATGTGAGACAAGCACACTTTGAACCAACAAAAATTCTAAGGTTTGCTGGCGAAAGCTAAAAAACTTGGCAGAAGAGGCAGCAAACATAAAGAAGCAGCAATCACCACTGACAGGAGGAATATGAATGAAGTTATCGCTTCCACTTGCCCCGATACCAGGCTGTACAGATAAAGATACCAAAGCCAATCAGGATCCGATCACGAAAGAAGAACAGGCGTAGATATCTATAGCACTTATCCTAAGGAGACGTATTCGAATGTTCAACATCCGTATCATGTCAGTGTTTTGTATATTATCCAGAGACTTCGGTATGTGTCATCAAAAACATTTCTAGCAGGTGACTACAAACCTTGATCAGCATCTAACCTTGCTGATTAGATACTGAAGATTGGATGGCCAGCAGGAAAAGATAGGCAACAAGAGACTTTGGAAGGCGCAGAAGGCGCCAACACCCTATTGTTCAAACAGAAAAATAGGCAGAAGAATGGATTTGATAAAGCCTGGCAGGCAAGCCTTCAAATACAGCCAGAATGGGAGGCGGAAGGTTGGAAGTGTCTCCCACAGTGAAGACTAATTGAGAAGGAAGTGAAAGCATGTAGGTGCTCGTTAAGCCAACTAAAAGTAACTGATGGAGATCTAGGGCTGATACTCTAATGTTTCAGTTGGATCTCAAGGGATAAATAATTATGTTAATAATATCTTTTGGAATAACTCTATTGTCTGAGATACATAATAAACGATGCATCACTTTTTTGAGTATGTTAATAAATAGATGGAAAGACTTTCCTTACTATAGTCAGTAGATGGATGCGGACGCTTCTAACTGCTAAGGATCATCTAGTCACTATATCGCGAAATTTACTCGTTTACGAATATTGAGATCAAAATATTTTCATGACACATAAAAGGAGCGAGATAAGCGTAATCAGCATCCACTGTTTAACTACCAAATTACAGATGTATATTATTTCTTGAAATAAACTAACACGCCAAACTATCTTCCACATATTTATTTTATCTTTATTTTGTTAATTTAGTATAGCTTGATTCCACACAGTATTTCGGTACAGGTATGGAGTTTTCAGCGTATGGGTTCGGTAGCCTAAATTTAGCCAGCCGACCACTGATATCCGGCATGCGTAGGCCGGGGATCGAACCGCGGACCACGTGCATAGTCGGCGAGTGTCCTAACAGCTGTGCCACCGATGTAACAGGAACATCATTTCTCATTACGCCACTCAGGTGTACAAGTGCTTATATGTTAATAAATAAGAAGTATTCATGACAAAGACAGCTGAAACTCATTATTCCTTAATCAAGACGATATTTTGCTGTGTTACGACTAGAAAGTAACGTGATCAGGACTGTTAAATAGACAACACTGAAGGTCCATTAGTCTTGTTTTTGTGGGTAGTTCTTCATACTACTAATTAGTAGTTTGAATGTGTCAATATTTAATTTTGCCGAATTGATTACGCCTGATCACAACCTCTAGTCATCTGTCCACAAATGTGTAATAATCAAATAAAAATGTTCTCACTTTCTCCTGCATAAGTGCACATTTGTGTACTTTCCTGATTCCTAATATCTAGTTAATAGATTTCAACCAACGTTTAACGTCTCCCTAGAACTATGACTGCAAACAGATTCACATCTAAGACACGAGAGGGTCGTTTAGAATTTCCTCACTCGGGTCATTTTTGACGTATGCGTATTACTCCGCTATCCATTAGAGAATATGCATGTACTGTCCATCATTTCTCTCTATCCTTCTTTGTGGCTTTGAAATATAACCAGTGAAGGTGGAAGATTCATTGAGGCTAGTTGTCTTCGATTATAATTGTTTGCATTATATCTCTCATGTTAAATTGTACAGTATAGTCAGAAATACTGACGATAAGTGTAGACTGTTCACTAAAGAGGCAAAATCAACCGATAAATTTGTGCAACTTCATCGAATGAAATGTCTAAAACACGTGTTACGCATTCCAAGCTACCGTCTTCCATGTTGAGCAATATTACTTGACGTAAGATTTGGTCGGAAATGGGTTAGAGTTGATCAGGTAAAGAAAATACATTATTACTTAGAGTCTCTGACTGTTAGTCTTAATCCCTTAGTAGATTGGGATTCTTCGAACACTAAGAAGGAATAGCTGGTGGCCGTTGGTGACACAGATTAAATTTGTAATGCAATCACAGATGCTCTCAGTGTTCCATTAAGTCCTCAAATATTCTCTATGCAATTTTTCTGTCTCTTGTACGTATGTGTCTGTTATAGTTTCTTGGCATTTCATTTTTCCTCACCCCTACGTGAATATTAGTGTAAAGTTCTACGTTAAAAGCTCAGTGCATATCATGTTCATATCAAAGACATGAAAGCATTCAAGTTTGTATTCTCAGAACAGAAATGGTTTGATCCTGAGATGTCGCGTAATATTATCTGGTTAATTATAATATTTTATCAACTATTTTAGTGTACAAATACACTGATCATGAACAAAAACAACTTGTTTTCACTCCAAATCATGGCGCCTAATATTCACTGTCTGAGTTGAAAATACTGCAGACTGTCTGTGAGAAGAGAAGGTCAAAAAATAGCTTTGAACAAGAAAAGCTAACTGATAAGGCAATTTGTTCAACTATCGAGATCTTAATGAGCTGAAAAAAAAATAAGTTAAACATATTGGCAATTGAACATTGACCAATTAATTACATTGTTTCGGCCGGTAGTTTAAACTTACTGCTTAATTTTCTAAGCATTACTGAAAATAAGAAACTGTCAATCATTTTAAGCTTTCACAAGTTTCTCTAAAGTTTACCAGAATCTATCTAAACTATTCATTTTCATAAATTTACGTGAACCGGTGGTCACTCACTAGCTCATCCGTTCACAAGTGAACTTCAACCACAATGTTCACTTTAATCGATTATAATACAACAATAGTCATCATGAAAGAGATGAATAATTATTTGTATGCAGAATAGTGTTTCCGTGTGTAGAACTGAAACTATTTTATTATTAGTGTTTGAATTGAATGATTATGCACAGATTTTATTTAGTTGGTTAGTATTGCCTTCTAACACATAACCTGTTTACTTGCAAAGCTGGAGAATGTATCCATGACAACAGTTTTATAATCTACCATTATATGGTTAAGCGTAGTTTTTTTTTTCTTCGACGATAATATGCAAAATACATCTCAATAAGAATTTCTAGAAAATGTGCACTTTCTTCTTTAACTAATCTTCAAAAGCACCGTGTTTTAGAAAAAAGATGTGGGCCATAAATTAATGCTTTTGTAGTTAAGTGATAGAATTTTCGCTGCTCACTCGCGTGATCCAAGGTTCGATCCTCAATCAACGTAATCTGAAACACTTGGCTTAACCAGTTATAAGCTACGTGAAGAAGGATGGTTGGGCGTAAGGATAGCGACTTCATCCTATGAAAAAGAAGAATAACACTATAAAGATTGAAAGTTTAAAGCTCACAGCTTAAAGCCGTAGGTGTTACTTGGAAAGTAAAAGAATGAAGAGAAAGATAAATAAATTTTTTGAAGACTTACGAGGCGAAAAGACATTTTTGTCTCTTCTAATCTGGAATTCATAGTGAATGAACACCTACCAGATGCGTGAAAAAGTCATTACTTTGTAACAACAAAAGACAAGGGCCAGGGAACAGATCCTTTATTAAGGAAATCAACACGTATTTATATATATTTCCTGTACATTATTATAGCTTATTCAAGTAAACAAACACAGTCTTCTGATTGGTTGTTTCTCACAGAAAGTTAACCTTGCATCTCTTTGTGACTGTTTCTTGAATGTCAGATCACCTATATGTTAACTGTCTCTGCCTACGTCAAGTCTGCTGTGGTTGGTTGTTGAATCAGTCTTGTTCATATTTTCTCACAACCAACACTGAGGATATAAACATTGACGTTAATTATTGTCTACCAATTTGGCTATCAGCCTGCTCTCATCACAACTTCACCTAACAAGCGCGAAAATTAGACTCCGTAGGTTTCTGAGGAGACTATGGGCATAGAACGCTTAATATGCTGATGATGAATAGTGGTCAACACTTCTACAAACTACAAAACAGACGCAGTATTGTAACCATTATTCTTATATAGTAATCACCCACTTAGGTGGAAATCAGTGTTTGTACAGAAAGGTATCTTACTGATATTAGTTGGTTGAAGGCAATCGTCCGGAAGCCTTTGACCTAGGTTTCTTGCTAGTTGGCACTCTCCAGTCATCAAGGCGTATCTGCAACTTCGAAGAAACTCATGTCCTCTCTGAAATTCGAACCCACTTCACCCAGTGCTGCAGTCAGAGACGCTACCACTGAGCTATTCAGGCTCGCGATTGACCTCTTGTAGGACTGTAGTGGATACTTTGATTGGACACTAGTAACTAGTGTGATGCGTCTAGTCCTTACTTTGATGCAGACTGAATTCCATCAGTCAGGTTTGCAATGTGGCCGCCATTCTAGGATTAGACACATCACACTAGTTACTAGTGTCTAATCAAGGTATCTTACTGTTGTTCTCCTGAAAATGTGATAGGGATTCGCAAAGAAAAGTTTACAATACTTTCGACACCATTGACTATTAAGTAACTCGGAAACTGCTACAAACATTAAGGAGCCCAATTCCCGGACGTCTATCACTTTCATTCAACATCTATATGATGGTACCATATGTCAAGTGATTCACAATGAAATGTCAGTAAAGCCACTGAATTTGAGACAGGAGTAGTATAAGGCTGCCTACTATTGCCTTTGATATCCCTGATTATGCTGGGCTGGATTATGCAGTAGACTGTGGAGTGCAAGTAGAGACGAGCACTATAGGTGGACAAGAAGAGTCTAGATTTCAATTGCGCTGACGATTTATGTGCATTGTCACACATACTTGACAATTCACAGACAGAAAACAAAAATAGTTAGTAGCAGAAGCACAGAAAACGGGATTTGAAATGAACGTAGGAGAGACAGAGGCTATGAAGACAATCAACCAAATAACAAGAGAAGTCATCGATCACTATCAACAGGAGAAAGTCACCTCTACTCAACTACAGGAAGCATGGATGAAGTTGTCAACGCCAGACAGGATCGGAAAGGCAAGACAGACCCTCGTCACCGTGAAATCAGAGTGGAAATCTACAATCAATATCAACAACAAGATCTGGATTTTCCACACAGATGTAAATTTAGTTCTTCTACATGGTTCAGAGACTAAACACTTCACGAAAAGTATTTCCAACAGGCTGATGCAGACTTGTATCAACAGCCGTCTCCGCCCAACAAGGAAGATCAGATGGCAACCCAAAGAAGATCAGCAATAAGTGACTCCGGTAACGAGCTGACGAAGAACAAGTAATAAATGTGTTGGCAAAAATGGAGATGGGTCGGATACAGGCCGATGAGACTGTTGAGTGACATTTTGTGCCATGATCTCAGGTAGAACTCGGTGGGAAATGGCGAATTGAGTGTGTGTCCCACGTGACATGGATGAGATTGTGTGAGCGAGCCTTTGGGCAATCGTGAAGCAAGTTACAAAGGACTACAGCGAATAGGATTAATTCGAGATGTCCTGTTTAAACACTTTGTCCCACCCGGAACCTAAGGGAATAATGATAACTAGTTATCGGCGCACACTTTTAAAACTGTCCTATAAGACACAGAAAGCGCTAGGTTAATGTATATTTTATTTCCGTTTTAAAAAATGCTGAAATGTAGTTAACAGAATAATTTCGATATATTCATCATTTTGTTATTTGACAGGAAGAAACGGATAACATGTAAAATTTTTGAGGAAAAGGCCTGTAGATTTTTCTTCATACATTCATTCCCCATTATGAATTTGAACATAGCAAGAACAACAGTGGTTTTTGCAGAATAGTATAGTACCATCATTTATTTCGTTGGCTTCTCATCAGCTGCTTACAGCCTAAATAAATTATTAAGTTTACGTACAGAAAGGTTTTAACATACTTGCAAATGTTGGATGGTATCAGTTGACGGGAGGTTCCGAACTTAGTGAACTGTACGCAGAAAATTACGCTTACATAGTTTTCTGCACAGTGAGTTCAAGTTTAAACAAAGTAAATGTATGCATGAAATGGTAAAGGAGTAGCGTGATAAAGACGAGAGCTGCGTAAGATAATGAGTAACTAATGAATTGCGTGACAATGTAATGAGTTCAACTCAAATCACAGAAACAAGAGACAAACAAAATTATACTACATCAAATGGGATTGAGGTTAGAGCCAAAGATTGCGTAATCAAGGGAAAGAGAGAATAATGATAAGAACACACAAATTGGTTTCAGGAGTTTGACAGAGAATGCTGCGGCAAACTTGAGGAGAATTGAGCTTTTTAGTCTACTGGTAATTTTGAAGGATCTTGCGATTTACACCTCGTGACCCGTGTCAGCAGATGACAGGTAATGGCACTATTGTAAGCGTTTGTCCCCTGGAGGCGTAGGTTTTCCTGTACGTATTCAGAAAATTGTGGGTGTGCCCTTATTTCTGTTCCTCAGTTGTAACTGCTCCCGCACATACACGTATACCTGTGGATTAAGTAGGCAATAAACCCAGAATGCGTACAGTTGGGAAACCACCCATACTACTTAAACTGCAGTTTAGTGGAGACATTAATGATCAAGTTGTATCACAACGTTTGAGAAGAGGTCTCAGTGGCACCTTTAATGCATCTAGGCTTCACTGCTTGTCCTCCAGACGACCAGTAGTCAGTTTTTGAAACTAAGACAAAGTAACTAGTTTTCTTTCCCCTATACGTATAGTTTTCTAACACAACTAGTCACGCTGAGGTGGAGGACCGACTTAAGACATAAACAGCATTATATTAACTCACCTCATTGCTGAAAAGCGTGTTGACACCAGCACAGCATTTAAATATATTTATCACATTTCATTTAAACGTGCTTATGCTCTATGAATCTGACTTTTTCATATACCAGGGACACCCGGAATTCATCTGACATAGCAAAATGTGTGTTTTGAAAAGAAATTCGTGTAGTCCCTTTGCTTACCAATGACCGTCGACATAAAAATTCGCAGAGTCTAACAAGTGACCTATTCCGCTATGCTTATCACTAATGTAAGAGTAGAATTTGAGTAGAAAAAAATACCATCATGAAATAATTTTATTGAATATAACAAGCAGTTTTGATACAGTATTAATTAACTGGATGACGTTCCGAGAACAATTTACTGCGTATGCTCATATCATATTTTGTAAAAAAAACTACTTTGACTAATTCTGCTGACTAACTCATATATTGGTTTACATAAGTAATTATCATAAATTCATTCATCTACTGTTCTTAATCACTTTCTACAAATCAACCAGTCTTAACTTCCACAATTATTTCCATTCTTTTTGTACCTCAAATTTGATGTACGTCTTATCAACCAAAAAAATCACTGTCCAGAACTCCTTGGTTTTCAACGGTTTTCCAATCCACGGTGTAACTCCTGAAATCAATCAAATCTGCGAGAATTAACACTTGGAGATTAGTTTATTACTCATCAGCGATTAACCATGGGATGGAGGACTGGCTATTCTAGTAAGAAGTGAGATCCACCATGGCGACTCTGATGGCAGATACTCTCTGAAGATACTGGTTGACGCCGCAAAGCATTTCGTGAATCAGCAAAAGTAAGAATTCATAGGTGATTGGGACTAGCCCCGGCGGCTGGAAGATAAACTGGTCTGTCCGGTAACTTGAAGTTTCTGGCTTTGACTTACGTAGACTCATTAATGTGTGCCTCTGAGGGTCCTAAGTCAGGCAGAACACGTTTTGTCACCAGCTGACATCGATTACAGAACCACTTAAAGATCAGAAAGCACTGGAAAACTGTTTCGTCTCAGTTGGGAACACCTCATCAGTACGCACCGTCGGAGTTCGAACCCAGGTGCCTTCGATTATAAGCCGCAATCAGGGGAAAAGTTACTTATCGAAGGCACTGGATGACGGGCCCTATATATATACATATATATATATATATATAATTGGCGGGAGTTGAAATTCATAGGCCGTCGTATTGGTTCCCAGTGTCTGGATTCCTAAGAGAACTCCTTATAATCAGACAGTCCTAGTTTTAAACCCCGGTGAATGTGTCCTGGTGAAGATTCCTAAACCAAGACGAAACAAGTGTCAAGTGCTCCGTGGTTTTCCAGTTATCCTCTAACCGACATCACCTCATAAGTGAACCCGCAACCAATCAAATCTTCGCTAAACAACCCTTGACAATTTAAGATAAAACATATACCCATTACTCCATGGTTTTCAGAGGTTCTCTAACTGATGTTGTTTGGTGATCCAACTTAACATTATCGTTTGACCGGGATACAGTTTTCAACTGCCACTTTACTTATATTATATCCATTTGAGGAAACTCTTCTTTAAACTTATGTATCACTGTGATGGCTTTGAACTAAATGGAAAAGAATACGTTTTCATGCTCAGACTGCTGTTTGTTTTTCTAAATCTCTTAATTAAGCATGGACGCATAGGAGTATGTGAAAAATCAAACATTCTCTTTCAGCATAAATGCATATCTATCAATCTAAATTATTTCCAATGGTTGACTGACTGACTGACTGATTGACTGACACAAGAATTCTAGCTAAATCTCTCTGTACTTATTAATTTAGACATGCTGAATGTGTCATGAAGACTAAAATTATTTAGAAACTTCATACAATTCTTTCTTCTCAGTAGTTAACTTGAATAAAGTGAAGACGACAAATATACCACGATAATATGACCTCATCTTTTATTATTTCAAGAATTCTTCTTAGCATTAAAGATACGAACAAATATTTCTTTTGAGAGGACAAGCTGTAATTGACGGGAACTAAAAGAGTAAGTAACATACGTCCGGAATGATGTACACTTAAATTATTATTATTTTTATTGTATCCTTTAGTTCCTAGAGGAACATAGGGCTTCAGCTGCGCACCTCCATTGCCTTCGGTTTTCTGACAACTTTTTCACCCTGCTCCAGGTCTGTCCACATGCTTTCGTCTCCTCCTCGCATGACCTCCTCCAAGTCACCCTTGGACGACCAACTCGCCGCCTCCCTTTCGGGTTCCACTCGAGGGCTTGTCTAGTGATGTCACTTAAATTATTAAGAGTTAAAAGGATCGACTTTTTACGGGATAATTAGCACAAACCCCTTCAGAGAAAAGTTGAAAATTTTTGCACAGAAACAAAGTTCAACTAGAAAGAGTTTAACAGGATAATAGATAATATACCTAGAGAAAATATCAAATAAAGTATAATTATATTTCAATAGTTTACACACAATGACAAGTTTTTGATTGTTCTAGGTAATATTTTGAGCAAAATTACTAATGTCCGTTATCACTACACCAACTGTTGTAATTGTTTTGTTTTGTATTTGAATTCACACATTTATGATTTGTACTCATATGTATATAGTTCAGTTTCGTTTTGTTCATTCATGTTTGTGTATTCAGAATTATATTCCAGGATGTTGACAGTTGTGCTGAGTCATTCTGGTTACATGTGTCCAGTTTGACCTTAATGAATATAGATTCTATTATTAGTAGTCTCTCTTTCCATTTGTTCATATTCGATTTCAGAATACAAACATTGTTCCAATCGATATTGTGGTTATTGTCCCACACATGTGCAGCTATAGATTACTGACTATAAAAACTGCCTATGTTAGACTGCAAAATTCAAAGAGTAACAGGTGGTAGCATAAAAACGACGCTACATAGAAAAACTACTTACTTTAGAAGATTCCCTGATTATCACTCAGCTCATCCACTCACGGTAAAACGAGGATTAATACAAGGTTTTGCAGATAGTATACGTAGATTTACAACAACACCAGCTGACCAGCGTAAACAAATAAACGTCCTATTCAAAATGTTACTCGACAACAACTATGATATGTTATGTTAACTACCCAAAAGAACTTATCAGAGATAATATAAAAAAGAGAAAAAATAGAGTAAAACCGGAGAATGACAAGATGGAAGAATGCAAAATAACAGTCACAATACCATACAAAAATGGTGCATCATAGGCAATTCGAAGAAACCTCAAAATTACTGGGATTCGTACCACGTTGAAACCGACGAATCTAATTGAAAATAAAATGAGTCAATTGAAAGATCCCATAAAAGTGATGGCTAAAAACAGTGTGATTTACAAAATATCTTGTACCGAGTGTCTGACTAAATATGTGGGTCAAACGTCCAAATCACTCAAAATAAAAGTGAACAAACATAAACGCCTGTCTAACCAAAGGTCATTATCCCACAGGAAAACAAGCTTACAAAAATTCATCTATAGCTGCACATGTGTGGGACAATAACCACAATATCGATTGGAACAATGTTTGTATTCTGAAATCGAATGTGAACAAATGGAAAGAGAGACTACTAATAATAGAATCTATATTCATTAAGGTCAAACTGGACACATGTAACCAGAATGACTCAGCACAACTGTCAACATCCTGGAATATAATTCTGAATACACAAACATGAATGAACAAAACGAAACTGAACTATATACATATGAGTACAAATCATAAATGTGTGAATTCAAATACAAAACAAAACAATTACAACAGTTGGTGTAGTGATAACGGACATTAGTAATTTTGCTCAAAATATTACCTAGAACAATCAAAAACTTGTCATTGTGTGTAAACTATTGAAATATAATTATACTTTATTTGATCTATTCCACAATGCTCAAACTTTTCACTGATAATAATATGGAAAATATATTTAAATAAAATAGCACATCAGGAGAAAGTTGAGTAACTTTGACAAGCAAGAATAAAATTTTTGCAAACATGACAGAAGGGAATAAAATTAACACTTTGTTGAGTAAGTTTAATTACCAAGGCATTGCAAGATTCATCACTGTCTCTTTCTTCCAACACATATATGGTTTTGCCTGTTTGATGGTAATTACCTCAGCAAAACTTGGCGAGCTACATTTCTTTTGCCAGTTGATTATTCCGAACGCTTTTAGATTTTCCACAATACTACTGATGTCTAATAGATGGAGTATAATCTCACCGTTTAACGCAAGTGACCTCTTTAGACTCAGGTTCCCTGATATGTCTTCGGAAGTACTGTAATGTCCGTCTTGATGTTATGTGACAAGTAGTTTTCTCTGTTAGACACTTGAATGTTTAAAGTAACCTCACTAGCAGCTACAATATTCGCCAGAATCTAGCCGCATCCAACTGATAGAAACTTAAACAAGCTGAATGTCACATCCTACTTTTAATACTACTACTGTGGTGAGAGTAGGCTGTTAGACATTTGGTAGACATTAATCGACGCTGATTCAACAAGCAATCACAACAAACTTAAACGTGGGCAAATATGATTCGCAGATAAATGGCTCTACTTTCCGAGAAATATCGAAAACAACCAATCAGAAGACTGTGTTTGTCTGCTTAACTTCCGAGAAACAACCAATCAGAAGACTGCCTTTTTCTGCTTGCATAAGCTATAATAATGTACAAATATATATAAATACGTGTTGATTTTCGTAATAAAACGATCTGTTGCCAGCCCTTGTCTTCTGTTGTTACATTTGGTGTCGCTGCCTCCAGAAAATGAAGATCCCGTGGCCAGCTGCGTTTGAAGAAGGAGACATACGGAGCTTCTTACGTGACTTCGAGGCCGTTGCTGAGCTGGTGGGTGTCAAGGAGCAGGCGGCGAAGGCAGTTTTCTGGGGACGCTGTTGAGAGGCCGAGCGAAGGCTGCATATGACAGCGTAGACAGGTCAAATGGCACAGCGTCTTGGAAGAAATTGGTTGAACGACTAGTGTCCGAGTTTGACAGCGAAACAGACAGACAGCTAGCAATGCAGCAGTTCCGGTCAATGAAGCTTGGACCTGATGGAGACCCGCTAGTGTTGGCGGTGAAACTGACGACTCTACTTCGACGCGCGCTTCCCACTTTAGATGAAGAATCAGAAGCGCAGTTACTGTCTTCCCAATTCATCGAGAGTGTCCCAGACCACATTTCTCAGCGATTAAAACTGGTTAACGCAACGCAGCCGATGGATATTAGTGAGCTGGCGAAGGTGACCAGACAGCTGCTGAGCACAACGGTAGCCGCTATAGACCAACCAAAACCAAACGAATATGAGCAGAAAATTGAAGCATTGCAGCGGGAAGTGGCGGCGTTAAAGTTGGCTGATAGAAAAGACCGGTGTTTTGAATGCGGTAAGCCGGGACACTGGAGAAGATACTGCCCAGAAAGGCGAAAAAGAAAAAATTTCAGACGGTATAATGCTTGTTCTTTCTTTCGTATGAACCTAGATTTAGTGGGGGCTATTGAGAAAGGGCTCTGTATTCGAAGTTGCGAGTGAATGATCGAGAAGTAGTATGTTTGATAGATACAGGGCGGCCGTGTCGTTAATAGATAAGAATTTATGTAAGAGTGTTAGTCCGTGTTCATTGACAGTACAAACAGTAGGCGGGTATGTGTTGCGTATCACGGGTAGATCGAACTGTACGGTCGTTGTTGGTGGCTGCGAGGTGACGTTTCCTTTCATTGTTGTACCCGAACTACAGCGAACGATATTAGGAGCGGATTTTCTGCGTGAGATTGGTGCCATAATCGACACGCAAGCGAACGTGGTGATCACGAAATACGGGCATATCAACATGTATGAGACCAGCGAGATAGCAGCGATTAAGCTGTCGACGGTACACAATGTGACAGAGTTAATTAATAAATACGATCATCTGTTCACTGGAGATGGCGACCCATACGGTTATTGCGATAAGGTGAATCATGAAATTCCGTTAAGTGATCCGAAAGTAAGGTCATTTACAACGCGAAGAGTTCCATGTCATCTGGAAGGCGAAGTGGAGCGACAAGTGCAAGAGATGTTAAAAGATGATATTATTGAGGAAGCTGATAGCCCGTACAACTCTCCAGTGCTGTTAGTAAAAAAAGCGAATGGGAAGTATAGATTCTGTGTTGATTTTCGACAGTTAAACAGTATGACAGAGTTAAGACCGTGTGCCATGCCAACCGCCTACAAGGTGCGAATGTGTTTTCGGTTCTCGATCTTCGCTCAGGATACTGGCAGATACCGATAAAACAAGGTGATAGAGATAAGACGGCTTTCATCGTGGGTCAGACACAATATCGATTTAAACGCATGCCGTTTGGACTAGCAGGTGCACCGTTTACGTTCAGACGACTGATGAAGCTATTACTTAAGAACTTGAAAAACGTGGAGGTTTATGGTGATGATCTCGTCATATACAGTCAAAACGAAAACGATCACGTCAACCATGTAGAAGCCGTGCTGCGACGCATCGAAGAGTTTGGACTACGCGTCAACAAAACCAAGTCTCAGATAGCCAAAAAGAATGTTACTCTGTTGGGACATAAAGTGGGAAATGGTGAGATTAAACCACTGCCGGAGAAAATTTTGACGATTAAAACGATTCCAGCCCCGAATTCAAAGAGAAAACTGAGACAATTCTTGGGTAGAGCAGCGTTTTATAGTCGCTTCGTGAAGAACTTCAATGAGATAGCAGCCCCTCTATACAGGCTACTAGGTGAGCCAAAGTTTGTTTGGTCGGAAGAATCGCAGAGGACATTCGACAGAATTAAACAGCTGCTCGACCACCAACAAATGACGCTAAAACTACCTGTACCAGGAAGACAGTTCACAGTGTGCACAGATGCCAGTGACTACGCTATAGGTGCGGTCCTAAGACAGGACGAGGGAATCGTTGAGTATGCCAGTAGGGTTTTGACACTCACAGAGAGAAAGTATTCAACGATAGAGAAAGAATGTTTAGCAATGGTATGGGCAGTCGACAAATGGAGACCTTATTTACTCGGCCGGCGGTTCCACATCGAAACTGATCATAAGCCGCTACAATTTTTGAAGACAGCGAGAGACCCACGGGGGAAGTTGTCACGGTGGATGTTGCGTCTTCAGGAGTACGATTTTACGATCTCACACGTTCCTGGAAGTGAAAATGTCTTGGCAGATTTGTTATCGAGACCAGAAGATGAGTCTGAGTTGCCCGAGGTCGCTTACGGAGTGCATGCAGTAGAACAAGACCCACTAAGACTTGCACGTAGGCAGAGGTTGGACGATACGCTGAATACAGTAATACAGGTGATCACCAACGGAATAGAAGTGGATCAAACTACGGCGAGTAAGGAGCTAACCACACTACTCAGACAGAGGGATCGACTCAGAGTGAATGCCTACGGGACTCTGACCTGGCGAGAGAACGACGGAAGCTGGCTGGCTGTCATACCTCAATCGTCGCGCCACGACATGATAGAAGAATGTCACCAGCTAGCGCATACAGGCGTGGCCAGAACGACCGACCTCCTAAGACAAAGTATGTACTGGCCAGGTATGAGAGAAGACGTAGCAAGATACGTACTTGGATGTCCACGGTGCCAGCTGATGAAAGGTGACCGGTGCATACGACCACCACTTCAGTCGATTCCAGTTACCGCGATAGGTGACTTGTGGTCCGTAGATGTCATGGGTCCATTTCCTCAGACATCCAATGGTGATGACGGAACACGCGACACGATGGGTAGACGCCGTAGCAATCCCAGACCAACGTGCAAGAACCGTGACAGATGCAGTAGTTAGACACATTGTTGCAGACCACGGCGTACCGAAGACAATACTGACAGACCAAGGTCCCTGTTTCGAGAGTGAAGAGTTTACTTCCCGTTTGCAACAGCTGGGCATCAAGAGGATCAGAACGACCCCATACCATCCACAAACGAATGGCCTAACGGAGAGAAACAACCGTACACTGAAGGAGTGGCTGGCCTCGAAGGGCGGGAACTGGGAAACGGAGCTTCCACTGATTTTACTAACACATCGGGCTACCACTCAGGAAACAACGAAGAAGTCACCCTTCCAACTGATGTATGGTAGAAAACCACGATTACCGGTACACAATGAGACCTGGCCCATGCACCAAAAGTGGAGTACGACGAAATTAAAAGCAGAGAGGAAAGAGGCAGTCAAGAATGTAATACGGAAGCAGCGCAGTGATGTCGCGAAGTCTCAGATGAAAGAAAGGACGCAGTGCATTACCTTTGCAGTCGGGGACCAAGTGAAGTGTAGAGACAGGAGATATACAGTTGGAGGCGGGCTAGGTTCACGGAAACTCCTTCCAAAGTGGGAAGGACCATACACAATCACAAAAAGACGGGGTCAAGTATATACCATCCGAAGAGGTGATAAACAGAAACGAGTTAACGCCAGTCAGCTCCAAAGATGGGTACAGTGGGACAAGCCGGTCAGTAACAATCCTCAACTAGAGGATGTAGCACCCAGAAGGTCGGAACGTCTGCGCACGAAGCTATTTGACGAGGGGACGAGTGTGGTGAGAGCAGGCTGCTAGCCAATTGGTAGACATTAATCGACGCTGATTGGTAGACATTAATCGACGCTGATTCAACAACCAATCACAGCAAACTTAAACGTGGGCAAATATGATTCGCAGATAAATGGCTCTACTTTCCGAGAAATATCGAAAACAACCAATCAGAAGACTGTGTTTGTCTGCTTAACTTCCGAGAAACAACCAATTAGAAGACTGCGTTTGTCTGCTTGCATAAGCTATAATAATGTACAGGAATATATATAAATACGCGTTGATTTTCGTAATAAAACGATCTGTTGCCTGGCCCTTGTCTTCTGTTGTTACACTACTACTACCACTACTATCTCCACCCCTCCAAAGAACATCAAATCAATACCAAAGGCGTCATTGACGTAATCATTCTAAAAGCATACATGCCAACATAAACTGATAATTTTGCTTAAGACTAAAAACTGATTTGAATAGTCTTATTAAAAAGAAACAAAGTTTATCTCAAGAAAAACAACAACAACAACTTGTGATACATTTGCTCATTTCATTTTCAAACAACCTACTCAATTGAAAAATGAACAGTTAAATAGAATAAAGCAACATTATAAGAGATTTAAGAGCAAGGAGGATGATCAATTGAGACTAAACTTGACAATATTATAGTCATTTGAAACTTATCGAGGTAAGTTGAACATAACAATGGACTACTCTCCTCTTACACGAACAGAGAATACACGTGATATCTTATCATCAATAGTATGGTTTATATCAAAAATATATTTTCTTACAGATGGAAGTGGTAGAGTCTGATATCTTTGTTTATTAGAGTTCCGGCATTTCATTGTTTCTTCTAAACAATGTAGGTAAAAGGCACCTCAAAGTCAGCAAAATAAACAATAGAGCAAATCATTATAGGTTTCAGTAAGTAAGTAATTGATTGTAGCCATTAATTGAAATGTATTTATTATCATCAATTATAATTTACTCTAAACAAAACTCAACGAGATATTTGATGTGAACACGTTTGTATACATACATGGACACGTTTGAAATTGTATTCTAAGAGGGATTCACTCTGACATATATATATATATACATTACTATTTCATATTAGTGTGATTATTAAATGTATCACACTGTGAAACAGTATTGTATACTGGATGACGTTTCGAACACAATTTATTGCTGTTCATAATCATATCAAATTTTCGTCACACGAATTAGAGATTTGATTTTTATAGTTTTCTCTGTCTTCTCCTATTTGTCGTATGGGCAGTAGAATTTTCCATATATCTGGGACAGGTGTTGAATCATTCCTATTACATGTATTTGCAGTTGATTCGATAAACAAAGCTTCTGTTATCAATCTCTCCCTATACCCTGTGACATTAGATTTTAAAACTGTCATCCTATCCCATCCGGCCTATTGTATGGTTGTGTGTAACTGCATGTAGTGCTATAGCTGAACTACTCTCTAGATTTCTTATCTTATTTGGGTCAACTAATCTTGATTTAGCTAGGTTTTTATGTTCGGCTAGTCTGACTGCCCCTGTTCTACTAGTTTGACCTATGTATTTGACCTGACAATCATTCCAGCAGGCAGGGTATTAGATAAACTAAATTGTTTTGTTTTAATGGCTCTACAGGATCCTTTAACCGACAAAGCTTGTTTCTAATTGAGTTTGTGGGTTTGAATGCCACTTTTATTCCTGCCTTGTTAAGAATTCTGCGTAAGGCTTCTGAGGTTCCTTCTTTGTATGGAATTATTGTTGATGATTTACATTCCTTATTGTTGGTGTCGTTATTAATATTATTATTATTATTAACACTATTATTATTACCATTATTATTATTATCACTACCTCTGTTATCATTATTTATTTTATTTTTACATTTACTTACATATTTCTTGACTAATTTATCCGGGTAATTATTAAGTTTCTATGCTTCTTTTATGTGTGTCACTTCCTGTCTTAGATTTTCCTTGGTACTACTTAGTTTTTGTGCTCTGTCATTTAAACATTTCACTAATCCTATTTTTACTGACATAGGATGGGATGATCGGAAATCCAAATATCTGTTTGAATGTGTGGGTTTTCTGTAAACACTAGTGTTTAGCTTCCCATCTTCTTTCCTTTTTACGTTGCAATCTAACATTGGAAGTTCCCCTTCCTGACTTTCCAATTCATAAGTGAATTGAATTGCCTCTACCTTCGAGTTGATGTGTTCGAAAAATCTATCTATATCTTGTGTTGTAAGTACAGTGAATGTGTCATCTACATACCTCCACCATACTTTTGGGGTGGGGGTGAACGACTGCCCATACAACAAATAGGAGAAGACAGAGAAAACTATAAAAATCAAATCTCTAATTCGTGTGACAAAATTTGATATGATTATGAACAATAAATTGTGTTCGAAACGTCATCCAGTATACAATACTGTTTCACTGTGTGATATATTTAATAATCACACTAATATGGAATTACTTAATACCACAGTGCCCAAGTTTTACACATATATTAACATGACTTATGGTCTTCCTGTACGAAGACTTATCAATAAACTCACTCGACTTTCACAAACTGAAGCAAGATATGAAAATCACCGTATTTTTAACATTCGATGCTTAAAAAATGAAATCATTCCTAAATATCTACGTCTACGAGCTCCAGTTCCAACAGACAGAGTTAGAAGCAGAATAGAAAGTCTACAAAAATTATGCCTGAAAGAAGAGATCCACAGAATCGTTAGAAAATTACAACATATCAGATGTGAAATTGAGCAATTAAAACAAAAGCTAAAAGGAATAGTTTCCAATGTAGATTATGATCTTATAACACAATCCTCCAACAATGCAAAATCAGCCACTTTCAAAAAGTCAAAAAATAGTCAAATCAAAAAGTTCAACAAATTATTAGAGGAGAAATCTTCATCTCAGAATGATGAAGTCAACAATCCAAAATCAACGGCGATCGATAAATCAAAGTGGGTTATCAATCTCTCATCACATATATTAAGTCCGATGGAAATAAGTGTATTAGAAAAGGGACTAAACTTCAATGTAGCGGTGGACAAGCTAAAACCTGAGGATATCATCCCTAAAATAGAAATAGCACTAAGTGGGATAGACAAAACAACAGCTGAAGAAGTACGTGCACAATGTGCACTTACATTAAAACGACAAAAATGTGGAAAACCTAACCTGACAAAACAAGAGACAGAAGCCCTAAAACACCTCAAGAATAACAAGGATATAGTAATCACAAAGTCAGACAAAGGGAACGCAACAGTAGTATTAGACAAATCGGACTATTTGGACAAGGTAAATACTCACATACAAACAGGACCATATGAGGAAATTAATAAATCAATAGACAAAGTTATGAATAAAGTTAAGAAATCCACAGCGGACCTTATACGCCGAATGAAGCCGTTTCTAAGTGAGTCTAAGTGGTTTAATTTAATGCCAAAAACTAATAACCCCAGTAGGATGTATGGTGTTGTTAAAATTCATAAATCAGGATACCCTATTAGGCCTATAGTTGATTTTAGGAATTCACCTACCTATGAATTATCTAAATATTTAGCCATGGTATTAAATCCCCTAAAAATCCACTCGAAATCTAGACTAACTAATTCTTATGAACTAAAACACAGATTAGATAATTTAAAATTAGATAATGAAGAAAAAATGGTTAGTTTTGACATTGTCAGTTTATATACACGTATACCAATAAATATGGCTATAGAGGCGGTCAGAAACGAACTCATTTCTGACCAAGAACTCGAACTTAGGACAAAAGTGCCAATTGAGGACATAATGATGGGAGTGCAGCTTTGCCTGACTTCTACAGTATTTAAATTCCAAGGGAAAACATACAAACAAACTGAGGGAGTTGCCATGGGATCACCAATATCCCCGGTGGTAGCAGATATATTCATGGATAGGTGGGAAAAGATAGCGATTGAAACGTTCACCCCCACCCCAAAAGTATGGTGGAGGTATGTAGATGACACATTCACTGTACTTACAACACAAGATATAGATAGATTTTTCGAACACATCAACTCGAAGGTAGAGGCAATTCAATTCACTTATGAATTGGAAAGTCAGGAAGGGGAACTTCCAATGTTAGATTGCAACGTAAAAAGGAAAGAAGATGGGAAGCTAAACACTAGTGTTTACAGAAAACCCACACATTCAAACAGATATTTGGATTTCCGATCATCCCATCCTATGTCAGTAAAAATAGGATTAGTGAAATGTTTAAATGACAGAGCACAAAAACTAAGTAGTACCAAGGAAAATCTAAGACAGGAAGTGACACACATAAAAGAAGCATAGAAACTTAATAATTACCCGGATAAATTAGTCAAGAAATATGTAAGTAAATGTAAAAATAAAATAAATAATGATAACAGAGGTAGTGATAATAATAATAATGGTAATAATAATAGTGTTAATAATAATAATAATATTAATAACGACACCAACAATAAGGAATGTAAATCATCAACAATAATTCCATACAAAGAAGGAACCTCAGAAGCCTTACGCAGAATTCTTAACAAGGCAGGAATAAAAGTGGCATTCAAACCCACAAACTCAATTAGAAACAAGCTTTGTCGGTTAAAGGATCCTGTAGAGCCATTAAAACAAAACAATTTAGTTTATCTAATACCCTGCAATGATTGTCAGGTCAAATACATAGGTCAAACTAGTAGAACAGGGGCAGTCAGACTAGCCGAACATAAAAACCTAGCTAAATCAAGATTAGTTGACCCAAATAAGATAAGAAATCTAGAGAGTAGTTCAGCTATAGCACTACATGCAGTTACACACAACCATACAATAGGATGGGATAGGATGACAGTTTTAAAATCTAATGTCACAGGGTATAGGGAGAGATTGATAACAGAAGCTTTGTTTATCGAATCAACTGCAAATACATGTAATAGGAATGATTCAACACCTGTCCCAGATATATGGAAAATTCTACTGCCCATACGACAAATAGGAGAAGACAGAGAAAACTATAAAAATCAAATCTCTAATTCGTGTGACAAAATTTGATATGATTATGAACAATAAATTGTGTTCGAAACGTCATCCAGTATACAATACTGTTTCACAGTGTGATACATTTAATAATCACACTAATATGGAATTACTTAATACCACAGTGCCCAAGTTTTACACATATATATCACTATTTGCATACAATCTTTTGACGCAAATCCTAAAAATCTTTTGGCCTCGATAATTTGATGTTACAACAAACACTAATTTAATTATCAAACTACTATTTCTCGACCGATATGGACTTATAATTGTAGAATCTGAAGAAATTTTTGGGAAAGGCTTTTTCCAGTTCACTGATGAATGTTTTATTTCATAATGAAATAGTTCAAGTAAAGCATGCTGCTGAGATGCATAGTCCTAACGCCAACGGGAAACATCTGAATTTTTGACACACGCCAAATCAGTGAATCTGACTGATTCCGAGATTTGTCACACTCATCACTAAAAGCATTACCGACTGGCCAGTGATGGCTTTCATTAACATCTAACTTCTCGCTGATTTGATAATGAAAAGATGAAATAGTTGGTCAGTTGGAGAAGATAAGTGACAAGGAATACTGCCAGGCATAAAAATAGCCAAAAATCTATCGACCGACCAACAAATATTCAGAATGAAATGGTTTGGACACACGGTGGCCCATATGAGAAACGACAGGTTATGCGTGAATAAAAAAAAGTCTAGCATATACTTAGGCCATACCAAGGGGAAACGAAAGTCGGTGGATGGTCGTGGAGACAGATGAAAATGATGTGATAAGATGAAGTACAATGGAGATATACAATATACAACATAGTGGGTTGAAGAATTCAACAGTCCTGGTAGTAGGCTTTGCAAAAAACAACACTTTCTTTATCAGCGTAGCGCACAACATTGTAAAATTTCAACTAATAGAGCAGATTGCTAGTGTTTTACAAATGCTTCAGAATAACTTTCAATCACATTGTAGTTGGAAACGGTAAAGGTTAGGGGCAATGTTATGTTATGTAGATGCTAGTTGCTCACCCAATCGCATATGTTTAACTGCAGTTTGTAATATGTTAAATTTATTTATTTTTTATTTTTGATCACAGCTTGATTCCATACCGTACTTTTGGTACAAGTATGGAATTTTCAGCATGTGATATCGGTAGCCCAAATTTTGCAGGTCGACCATTGATATTAGGGTGTGCGTCGGCAGGGGATCGAACCTCGGAACATGTGGATGGTCGGCGACAGTCCTATCCACTGTGCCACCGACGCACATGAGGAGTTGACTGTGAGCGAATTCAACTCTTTCAGAGAACACAGATCTTCTGTAAGATAAAATCAAGCACCAGTATTCACGCTACTGAAGCTTGAAAACACAGAAAAAAATAAAATTATCATTGGAATCAGGGAGACTTCTGAATTACAGGATGGATCACACCTGTATGTGGAAACCTTCAAGGAAGCCAGTTGGCCAATTTATCTTCTTTGAATGTGTGAGGCATTAAACACTTGAAAATGGAATGTCAGCGCCATGTTCGAAGCCGGCAAAGCTTTTCACATTTTCAAAGAAATGAAAGGATATACCAAAAAAGTTTTTGAAATCTTTGGCACTGAATTCTCCGGTTTCCTAACTGGAGAATCAGTAATGTACAGCAATCATCCAGACCATAGTTACACGACAGGCCCTCGAGTTAAACCCTAGTTGATAGCGACTGGTTGGTTGCGGAAGGCTGGCATGGAGATCATGTGAAAAGAGAATGTGGGCAGTCGTGCAGTCAACCAGTTAAAAGCAGTAAAAGTGAACTGAATGGAATGAAGATATGCCACTGTAGACTTAAGTTCCTAGTGTCATCAGTGTGAAGCATATTCTTTTAACCCTTTGTTGTCATCACCAAATGAAAGACAATTTCAACCTGGGCGAAAATGTCTTATGATTAATAAAGGTACCAACCTCTTCTTACAACTCGTTTAATTAGACCATAACACGCATAACACATCAAGTATCAGTTACTGAAGGACGGTAACAGCACTGATAAATATGATAATAATAATAATAATAATAATAATAATGCCTAGGTATTATTCCGATGCATGTAGAAATGAATTTTTCTATACCAAAGGAAACACTTAGCAGGTGATTATTCATGTGATTTGTCAATTTCAACTTTTGTGTAAAAAGGTAAAAGTGATGACAAACTGGTACTAGTAAAATATTAAATTTTTAATCTCATCTCTTTATAATGACCTAAGTCGTACCATTTTCAAAACCAGTGTGCATACATATTATCATTGCCTATCATACGATGATCGAGTAATATTAACTGTGACTGGCAGATGATGACAGAAACTCTGTTCTGACTACAGTGTAATTTCATGCTGACTAGCACACAGTGCTCCTGACTAAGACTTCTTATTTTGTACGAGGTTAAATACAACTAATTCATATGAGAGTACCTGGAAACCACTGTTGTCAACCAGTAGGTCTAGTCAGCTAATGCGACTCTTAAAGCCTAGTCACTCTGAGTACATCGATGATGAGCCCGAACCAAAGCAACAAAAGCTGTTGATACTAACTGATTTTTATTAATTGGGCGCTATGTGTGTACTTTCCGATGTAACATATCAGTCGGCAGTATACACAGTCATGCATTATGCTTGCTCTCTTGACTGCTAGCCAAGACATGAAGCAGATTACATACTGTGATCTGGAATATTTTGTGTGGTTTCAAATGAAATGGTGGTGACTGATATAAGTATAAAACTTGGGCACAGTGGTAGTGTATATATATATACATATATACAAACAGAAGGTGTAGCAATGGGATCACCAATATCCCCTATCGTAGCAGACATATTTATGGACAGCTGGGAAAATAGTGCCCTCAATACATTTAACCCTACTCCGAAAATATGGTGGAGATATGTGGGTGACACTTTCACAGTGTTAAAAACAGAACACATCTCTAGCTTCTTGACACATATAAACTCACAAGTTGAGGGAATAAAATTCACATTTGAATCAGAAAATGAACAAGGAGAATTAGCTATGTTAGATTGTAAGATAAAAAGAATAAAAGAAGGCAAACTACACACTAGTGTTTATAGAAAACCAACGCATTCTAATAGATATTTAGACTTTAATTCGTCTCATCCTTTAACTGTTAAGGCAGGCTTAGTTAAATGTTTAACAAACCAAGCAGTGGCACTAAGTAGCACAAAAAAAGATCTAAATGATGAATTAAAACAGATAGAAGAAGCGTTGGTGTTGAATAACTATCCTATAAAATTCATTAGGAAGATCGAAAAAGGCCAAAAGAAGAATGAAAATAATTGTGAAACTAGTAATGATAACATAAATAAGAGAGAATATAAGGCATCTGTTGTTATACTATATAGGGAGGGGACATCTGGGACCCTACGTAGAATTCTTAATAAAGCAGAAATTAGGGTGGCATTCAAACTTATAAACTCACTCAAAGACAAGCTCTGTACGGTAAAGGATTTTGTTAACCCAATTAAACAAAATAATATAATTTACAAAATACCCTGCAATCACTGCCAGTTGAGTCTACTACATAGGCCAGTCAAACTGGTAGGTCGGGGGTAATCAGATCGTTGGAACACAAGAACTTAGCTAAGTTAAGAATGGTTAACTCCGAGAAGATAAGTAATTTAGAAAAAAGCTCACCACTACATTGTACTGCGTGCATTAACCTACAATTACACAAAAGGATTGGAGAGGGTTAAGATTCTAAGAAGTAATCTAGGTAGGTGGAGAGCGAGGGAGATTGATTACTGAATCCTCCCTGGTTCATCGAGTCTACACACCCAACACAACACATGCAACAGAAATGACTCAATGCAAATACCAGAGATATGCGTGGAAGATATTATTGCCACCAGTCAGTCAGTCAGTCAGTCGAATCGGAGAAGGATAATAAATAATCTTAAATTGTATTCCATTTCAATTCAATTCACATATATCATCACAACATTCTAACAAGTTACTCACTTATTTTGACTATAAAAACACTCACTCGTCTTATTTCCCATCTGATCACAATTTAACCAATAACACTCATATTACTAGTGTTATTATTTCTGAATGTACATTATCCTATTTTGAATTTTTATTCAAACATCTAGTCAATTCCACTCATGTATATAAATGAAGTAAACAAGAAAGTTGTGTGAGTGATGCCTTGATATGATTATGAATGGCAATAGTTTGTGCTGGAAACGTGGTCATCAGTTATTATCATTGTACAACACTGTGTGACAGTTTATCAAAATTAAATCTTATCCATAATGAAATCGTGGTGAGTTTTCACCTAGGAGTGTGTAATTTGAAAACAGCAAATTAGGATATGATATGAACTGAATTTCAGTAACTGAGTAATACAAATTTTTAACTGATCACAGGGAGGAGAATACACTTCAGCTAACATCAACAAACTTACCTTTATTGAATTTAAAATATTTATTCTTTCGAAACTCCTTAACATTTAGGTTGGTTAGTTAGGTAATTCTGACACATTCAGTAGGCGTTTTATATATCTGGAAGGCAGCAGGTGAACCTGAAAGCAATAACTTAATATGCTGTCGTACATAGTATAATAAAAGGGTGCAACAGGTAATGCGGCTGCACAAGACATCGATGAAACATCTTTGAAGCGACTGAGGATACAAGTAATCGCCAAACGAATTTAGCTTCCTTTCACAGTTCTCACCTCCTTAATAAGGTCGAACATTGCAGTCAATCAGGGTTTTGAACTTCCTCTGGTAGTTTGTGCCGAGCAATATCGCATGAGATTTTCTATAGTGGGAGTGAAGGATCATTTCTACGATCATTTCCTATGCTACATATGGTTATTTGTCTAATGCAGCTTGCCCAGCAAGAACAGGTGAACTAATGGATGTCCAGAGAGGCTTCAAGACAGTGGAGCTTATCTTTCCCACAAGCGCAGAACAACTTTCTGCTATTGAACGTCAATTAGAGTTTTACTTCAAACAACACCTTATTGACTGATATGTGATAACAACTTCTGAGTATATCTGAAACCTGGTGACCTATGAACTCCAGATTCATGAGGACGGCTTTCTTTGGAACTGAGTTAGTGACCAATGTACAATAATTATGCCTTCTGAAAATCATATATATATGTGATTGTACAGCTTGATGATAAATTTGTTGAAAAGAGTCTCTGTTGAATACTATTCCTTCCTAATATTTCAGTTTCAACGGAAGCTAATAAAATCAATATGACCTTTCTTGTATTCCCAGAAAAAACAGATGGTGAAAGACACCGAACTTACAAAACTCCCCTACATTTTTAACTGTGCCTTTGTAGTTCACTAGTAGAATGCTCGTCAGCCATGTAACTGGTCAGGGTTCGGCTACTGATCAACTCACTCCCAACCCTTCCTTCTCAGACAGTAATAAGTCCGGTAATGAGGGGAGCTTGGGAGGGGCTAACAAACCCAACCAACAGAAAACGTCAGTGGTACTCAACAGTTAGAAGAAATGATGTGAATATAATTCCAAACTAAGATGCTAAAATTGAAATGAACATGTAAGAAAGTATTATAGTAATAGCATCCAACAATAAATCTGTCGTCACAAGATAATAATAAAGCATCTTATCTTCAAAATTAAATAAACTTGCTGAGATTTTAGCTGATAACGTAGTCCTTGAGAAGCGGCCTTCGCCAGTACCTTTGATGTTCTTCTGAATTAACACTTCAAAATCATGATTCGGCGCATTAACAAAACATCATGTGGCTAAATCATCCATCATACTCAAAAGTAATACAATAGGAAAACGCCTATCACATTACGTTTTCAAGTCAATCTTTTTTAGAGATAAGGCTGTTGAACATACTACCTGTCTGTCTGTTTTCGAAACAGAACTTTGCACCGATGTGCAGCAGTTCAAGTCGCCACACTTCATGTAGCACACAAAGCAAGAGAAGAAAGTAGAAGAGATGCATAATAAAGACAGTAAACAGAGGTGTGAGACAAAGGAATAGTAATAACGAAGAACAATATAGTTTGATTGGGTATTATAAGTCACAAGGAGTGGTTGCATCTGCGCCAGCCATTGAGAGGGATTTCGAGTCACATCATCAATTGTCTCCAGCCATTGGATTTCATCGTCCCGAGGACCCCAACCAGGAAGTCTACACCTTCCTAGATAACTGGCTTAAACTAACTGTAGTGGACTTCATTGACTGGTGCCATGTTTTGGTTTGACAACCACTGATTAGTTCTTTTCCAGCCTGACCGCTAACATTGGTCACCGGTTGAGGAAGACGATGGCTAGGCATACTTAACACATGTCCTAGCCATCTCAGTCGAAGTAATTTCACAGCCTCGTCGATTGATTTCGCCTCCTTACCTGCCAAGGATCTGTTCAAGATCTGCTGAACAAATATTGAATGAAAAGTGACGGATTGGCCCTCCGAGGATGATATGTAGATCATGTGGAAAGGAAGTGAAGGCCTGTGGGTAGTCCGCGTAACCTTCCTTTAATACTTTCAGCTAGATGATTCCACGGCTTCCCACAATTTTTCACTTCTTTTTCAGATGGTATTCTCCACACCACCCTCGTAGGCCTAGCCGGATTCCATTTAACGGACTGATATGTCCCCTCAGAGTAGTTTCCATCCGTCTCCATTTCTCCCTGAATATTTTTTGACTTAGTGATTCTTGACTGACTTGGTGGCAGAGTTACTTATCCTTTCTGGACACCTAGCCTTCAGTATCAATTGAGTAGGCAGTTGTTGTTGAAAGTGTGCAGTAGGCTATTGGGAATGATTTTCATCATGTGTACGCTGTCTGTGAATCAAATTACAAATATTAATTTGACACTTGTTGAAAATCCTGATCTGGTTCCTTTTACTTAGTGTTACAGATCTCATTTTCCTGGACAACAGATAAGAAACATGTCGGATAATAAAAAAATCCGGTATCTCCAAATTACTGCTAACTGTTTCTCATATATACCTCCATTTTATGCATCTGAAGTAATTACCGTTGGTGAGTCACATGTCTAAGATAACGTTTTTAAATGACATAGATTTATAGACAGATGACCAACTATACGTGCAACGTCCAAAATCTTTGAATTTGGTGAGGATACATGCCACCACAAATCAAACTTACCGCGCTTTCATTTCATGCTACTTATATGGGTAGGGCGGAAGCAGCCAAACACTGTTTGAATTCCCTCAAGAAGTTGATAATGTATTATGAGGCTGTAATGAGATCATATGTCACGTTTAGCTGTTTTCAAGGTGTTATTTCAACGCAACTAGAATACCTGTTATGACGTTCGCTATACTACTGGTGAAAACACCTAGCGAATGACTTTACCTTCACCCTCTTGAATTACCTTAGAGCAACCTAACTGACACAGCTGACACCTATTTGTCTATTTGGCCAAATAGATATTTGGTCATCCAAAAAAAACAACTCAAAACGTTGTAAGCAAGAGGTTAATTACCACCATAACCAGCTCAGTGGGAGAATTTCTGACTACAGTGCTGGGTAATATGAGCTCAAAGCTCAGAACAGATGTGCCTTCTTTCAGGGTTGCAGGCCCACAAGTGCGCAACCTGTATTGGTGATTTAATTCATATATGGAACATTCCCTAGCTCACTTAACAATACGGCTAGATCTGCAGATGTTGTCCAGTTATACATTGAAAGCTTCATGATTAAACTGTTAAGCTGAGAGAACATAATAACTGAAAAAACTATCCTTCTGAACTACAAATCTTCAGTATTATTTCTAAGTATTAATTTGCAATGAATGGTGGACATATCAGTCACATGAATTATTTTTCAGGCATAAACTTCAACCAGACCAAGAAGTGATCACCTTCAAAATGTTTCCTCTACAATTTTTTATTACATAGTGAGTAGTCACTGTTGGATGGTTTTTCGTAAACAATACTAAACAGGATGAATTATTAATATTGTTTTACTTTAATCAAACAAGTACCACACAAAGTGAGTAGATACACAGTTCATCTCACCAGTTAGGCGATTGGTGCAAAGACTATGCAGTGATTTAATCAAACTTTTAATGACATTTCAATTAATCATCTTCTCATACAGACCACCAGTTGAGAATTGACGATTATTTAAACCAATCCCTGGGGATGAGAAAAACTGTTTATGTCATATAATAACACAATTATAATTAGGTTATTAAACTGTCATAATAGTGGTTATTATTATCATTATTACTATCATTATTACTATTGTGTTAAATGACATGATAAATGTGAGTTCAAGGTCACTCATTATGTATGTAATGTATTTTAATCAGTATTCAGTTTAAGCGTTAAGAATACTACTTCGTTTACTGAGTTTTAGTGAGGACAACAGGCCAAGAGAGAAAGAGAGAGAAAATTATTGTGCATTGATCAACACTGCATCGAATCCAAATAACGCAAACACTAAGTGAACTGAAATCGGAGTTTATTAGGCTACACGTGCGTCGGTTGCACAGTGGTTAGGAATCTCACCGACCATCCACATGGTCCGAGGTTCGATCCCCTGCCGACTCACATCCGATATCTATGGTCGGCCTGCAAAATTTGATCTACTTATATTACATGCTGAAAATTCCATACTTGTACCAAAAATACGGTATGAAATCAAGCTGTAATCAAAATCAAAAAATCTTTCATTGGTGATTCAGGAGTAGAATGCTCGTCAACCACTCCACACGTGGTCCAGGTTTTTGTTGCCGGCTGACGCACCCCTAGACCTCACATAGTTTAACAGACGTCAGTAAACACGGAAAAGAGCGAAGGTTGTGTGTGAAGCTAGCCAAATCACCAGGTAAAAGTGGTACCACTATTGCTGGAACTTCAAAGCTCAGAATTGAATCCCTTTTTTCTACTGCGAAACTCAAAGAAATGACACACGTGACTTTCAACCGTTGGACAATTAACTGCTAAATAAATTAAAAGTCAATCTGAACGAAGAACATTCTTTTCAATAATTTCTCCTATTCGGGTTCTTACAATTATAAAATATAATATTTGTGGTCATTACAGTAAAGGCCAGTTATGCGGTGGCGGATACATTTTTCTCAACGTAGAATAACAGATTAGCAGCTATGTGGTGTCAAAATAAATAGTCATATTTGTGTGACAAACGTGCTAGGCTGAAATCGATTAGAAATATTTCGGTGAAATGGGAGACAATGGTGGTGATTAATCATAATAGAATTGTAGAATGTGAGGTCGGAAAATTGACAAATCGAATTTTCATTTATACGGACTTATTATTAGTGATATTATCTGTTTTCTCAATATATGCCTCCACCTGTTTCATTTAACATATTCGTTATCTCACTATGAACCTCTCATTGCAGTCTTACTATCTCCTGTTTAACTCAGACCACTTTGTACTAGCCACTCACTCACCTGACACCTTTTATAACCTAGAACTGATTTGTCAATTTTCCTACCTCACACTCTACAATTCTATTATGATTAATCACCACCATTGTCTCCCATTTCACCGAAATATTTCTAATCGATTTCAGCCTAGCACGTTTGTCACACAAATATGACTATTTATTTTGACACCCCATAGCTGCTAATCTGTTATTCTACGTTAAAAATGTATCCGAAGCATAACTGGCCTTTATTGTAACGACCACAAATATTATATTTTATAATTGTAAGAAGCTGAAGAGAAATTATTGAAAAGAATATTCTTCGTTCAGATTGACTTTTAATTCATAATATGGGAATATTTCACACTATCAAAGCTAAATAAATGTTGACAATTTCGCAGTAGGAGATTTTTGAATACCTTAAGTACCCTATTAGGTAGGTAAAAAGCACAATAAATGAGCTTTGCTTGTTAGTCGCTCTAAAATCCTTCGAAGTTTGGACAACTATGTTTGTCAGGCACTACAGAGCAGAACACAGTAAATGAATATAAGGCTTGACTAACAGCAGAAGTTGTATAATCATGTATGATATCACAGTCAACAGAGAAATGTGGATATAAGGTAAAAACCAACCACGGCGGCGTATGGCTCCAGACAAAAAGATAACAACTTATGGTTTTCAAACAGACACACTAACAGACACCTGTACAATGTAGTGTAAGATAGAGGCCGGGGAGACTGCAGAATCCAGTTTGACATCGAGCAACTCTCTCAGTGTCCATCGGCCAGGTATGGGGAACAAAAGGGGGAGGTGGTATAAGGTGGATATCTAAACTGTAAACTGATTCTCTTTTCCAGAGCACACCGATTATATTATGATTGTGTACTGATTGACATACATGTGGGCACATACTCTCTCTCTCTCTTAGCGTTTCTTACTATCGATATATGATCACGTTATCCTTAAAAGTCGAGCGATTTATTAGCAAATAAATTAAGATAAATATAAAAGTACATATATACATATATTACTTAAATTTATTTATTCGATAATAATAGCACCAATTGTAGGGACAGTGTCAGCCCGGACCGAGAAAAAACACACAGCGATAGAGAAAGAGAGAGGGTATATTTATTCACAAGTATGTTATCTACTACACAATAATACTAGCATATTATTAATCTTGATTTTAAAAAGATAGGATCAGCTGAAAAGCTAAATACAGGTTCCCATTCCATCTACCCTTCCTAGAGGGAAATTTTTGGAGGCTAACCTGGAAGTGCACCGTCTGTCTCTTGAGATCAGCTGGCCGAAGTCGAGGAAGTGAACAGTTATTGTTAGAAGCTGCCATGGTTTCTTTCCTGCGTCGGAGTTTTAACGCATCTAGAACTAAACCTCCGGTTAGCTGTCGTGTTATCAAGAGGTATTCGCCGTGGTGGTTCCTTCATATGTCGTTTCCATGTTTCTCTACTGACTGTGAAATCATAAATAACCACATCACATCTGCCGTTAAACGACCCTTCTATCCACTTACTGTGTCCTGTCCTATAGTCTCTAGTAAACACAGATATTCGAACCTCGAAGGATCTTGGGACTAGAGTAAAATTCCTCCAGGTATCTTATGCATTTAAGTGTCATTTGTGATCTGTAGCCTTTTTCCTATCTGCCAGTGAGAAGCTGTGGCACAGCCAAGACCATGGTTGAGAACATCCGGAAAACACTGACCTATTCCATCAAATGTACATAAGTTCTGGATCCGACTGTATACAGCACTCAATGATAACTCTGATATTCCAAGACTCTCGAAACAATCATGACGCAAAAGTCTTTGTTTCACTTTGGCAATATAGGAAACCGTTTCTGTAGTAGTACTGAGGCAGAGAACTGAACAATTAACCATCCCCTGCGTGCACTAATTGCAGTTCTAAATATTTTCTAAATTCGGGGTTATCCGATTTCCAGCCGTAGCTGCTTGGAGATAATCGCGATATCCAAAACTGCACTCACCTATAACTGCACTGGGTGGTCACTCACATGAAGATTAATGAACTTACGGTGATTAGGTTAATTATCATATGAAGCAGATAGGAGGTTGAGAAATTCACCTTCTGATAGAGAATGGAATCTTCGGAGATAACCTCTGTGAGTATCGTTGTGTGCGTCACTGACAAAAGCCACCTTTGTGTTTAACTGTCTTTCACTCTTAGCATCTATGTTATTTATGTGGATAATATTTGACGAAATACCAAGCTCGACAATATAGCAGCAGAAAGATGGTTTCTTCACTAACCATAGGGAGGTACTGCGCGAGTAACTAGGACGGTGGACGGTTTAATTAGGATTAAGAAAGGTCTGATTGGAAAATAGTTTGAACCCACGGGTTTTCTGGTGAACTTTATGTTTCTCAAGGACACGACACGAAGCATTTTTACTAAATGGGGCTTGTTACAACTGATAAATTATTCCCTCTATATATTGGAGCCGTCCTCATCACCTCCCCTTCTAAATCCATGAGTAGAAAAGGTGATTAACTAAGTTCACAATGAACTTGGTCATGAATGTCAGCGCAAAACTAAACGTACCATCTACCAACGATTTTGATGGCCACTGATTCACCATGACTTTACTAATTTCTGCTGTAGTTGTGATGGATGTGCACACATCAAGCAGCTGTTGCAAAAAATCACTTGTTTAGTACCTATGTTAACAGAAGCCCTAACCAAATGAGTGGGAATAGACTCCATGGAACCAATTACAACGTCGAAACAAGGTAATCGATACACGATGGTTGATTATCTCATTAAATGGTGCAAAGCTGTGTCGTTGTAGCATTAAAATGTGGTGACAATCAGTTGGTCATTCATTGACACACATGTTTTGGTGCTCCACTGTATCTACATTCCGACCAAGGCGCTGCTTTCGAGAGCCATCCCATGGCTAAAATCTGTAATACCTTTGGCATACTGAAAAAATATTGTTTCATTCTATTCACACGGAAACGGTTCGATAAGGCCGACTGGTCTAACAATCAAGTTCATGCTTCATGCTTTCCTTATTCAAGTGACTGAAAACATGTGGGACGATATTCTACTCCAATACCTGCTTGCATACTACTCACCAATACACTCCTCCATGGAGTTTTCTCCTGCTTTGATCCTGTTTGGAAATGAGCTCCACCTACCATCTGAAATTCAGACACCGATGCTACCATGCAAAAGAAACGACTACTTCCTGGACCTCCGCAAATAGCTAGAATTCGCCTACCGTCTGGCACTCACTAACCATCGTTCTTCCAGAGAAAACCAGAAAAATGTCTATCGTCGTCTTACGAGTGAACCCACCAATTCGACAGGTGAATACGTTTGGATTCACCGACCGCTGCCCTCTGCCGACGCGTACCTCGGATTTCGGGCCCTGTGAGAGGGTTCCTATGAGATCGTGCGACGCTGGCCACGGAATACAAGTGATTTGCGGGACTATTACAACTCCATGACAACGTTTTCACTGAGCATGATAAGCAGCTGAAACTGTATCATCCATAAAGAACTGCAGAATCTATCTCCACTCCCACCTGCGACCAGTCGTTATGATGTATCAACCTAACGTGACAACTACTATCTAAAAATACATCCAGGCACTGAGGACAGTGTCCTAACAGGAAAGGAGGCGTTGCAACAATATAAAAACCTGTATAGACGGGACATTTTCTTCAGGAAAACACCAGAGGGTCAGTTATCTGTTTTAAAAGGAACAAAAAGTGCTGAGAATTGATATTAACGATGACTGATAAGATATAAGGGCTCGCGAGTTGTAATTCTTTGTACTGCGTACACTTCTTTTCCAAGCTCGTGTTTTACTTCTGTTTCTTGTTCGACTGACTGTTGGTCCATGTGCTGAATGGACTTCATTGCCCCCAGCTTGCTCCACAGACAAGAGCAAATATTTTAATCGAGCAAACACTACAAAGCTGTTTGAGTTGTTACATAATCTCAAGTTTTCAGTAGACACCTCAAATTTATTTGATTCTTCTGTTTGTTTAACAACCGTGAATGTGTACCACTGTGTGTTGGTCGCACAGTGTTTAGGACTCTCACTGACCATCCACATGGTCCGAGGTTCGATCCCCTGCCGACTCACATCCGATATCAATGGTCGGCCTGCAAAATTTGGGCTACCGATATCACATGCTGAAAATTTCGTACTTGTACCAAAAATACGGTATGGAATCAAGCTGTAATCAAATTTAAAAAATGAATAAAAATTTTATATGTCATTTGAATTTCAAGCACTTTACATTAGATTGGCTCTTCATCACTACAGCAGTAATTTCTTGTAAATATCTCATCAATTAAATCCTATTTCAATATAACTTATTTTAATAAATAATAATAATTGAAACAAAAAAACATTACTCAAGAAACAAAACAATTCTAGATTAAGTGTGATCAAACTGTGTGAAGTAAAATTGGCTGCCCACCTTATAGCGTGTGTAAACATGTGCCATGTGACATATTTAAGTGTCACATATGTTTTCTATTATCAGTATTTGTTCTTTTACTACACCGTAAGCAGACGGCTTGGTGAACGCTAGATGGATAGCCTAGATTTATACAGATAAATTACTGACGTTAGCAGTGCTGTCGAAAGGTTAACCACTTGGTTACATTCGGTAGATGTGTTATAAGATACTGAACACTGTCCACTAGTATGATTTTGAATGTCAATGGACCAGTATATTGTACACGCATATCTTTTGTTAGATTTCTTCACGAACAAGCATCCGTTAGTGAGATCACTAAAATTCAAAAAGAACTATTTTATCAGTGCGCACCCACAACCGCATCAGCTATCGAATCCAGGACCTTCAGGCTATGAGATCAAATCCGTTTTTTATTCAGTCAGTTGGGCTGGAATTCGCTGACCCATGAATTCTTACTTTTTTAACTTTCACTTAACTTAATTTTTTTATGGAATTATGTGAGAGTTCAGAGTGGCCTACAAAGTAAAGAACAACCTCCAAAATGTGATACGCTTTTGTCTTCTTTGTATCACTGAAGCCTTAGCCATTCAGTTGGAAAAGCCAGAATTATGCATACAAAAGAAAATCTGCCAACCACTTCATGGTTGGTCATGGTAACGACCTCGTTTACTGATATATATCCATATAATATGTGTGTTTGTTTGACAGTCTGTATATTTGCTATGTATGTATGGATCGATATTCCATTATAATTAGCCAATCATGTTAAGACTGTCTATTGATTTGTTCATTTTGAATATTCGCTCACACACTTGTGTCCACACACTTTCGGACATTCATATATATTTTTGCTCTCACACTCTTGTGTGACATTATTGATTCTCCTTGGGTTTGGAAAATAGAAGTATCATCGCAAACCTAGTGGTCTTCTGATTTCTGTCTTTCTTGCATCAGGACTATTAAATTCTCGACCAGTACATAACAATAATTTGGCGACGAGTACATAATATTGACTTCCAATGACTTCATGTTTATGTGCTTGTTTTCTTTCTAACTCCTTATAACATTTGTATGTTTTAAAACTCAAAGATAACTCCATATTTTCCTTTGTTTCTATATGCATCTTAATCACAACTCACTCACTCATTAAACTATTCATTTTATTTCGTAACCGTATTAAGCTTATTCAACTTCTTTTATGTATTGATTAACATTAAAAACTGTGAATATCCCTGAGATGCTGACTTGCGACTGACCCCGTTCAGGTAGTTAGTTACCTGAGGTGAGAAGTTGTGACCAGTAGGGTAAAGCAGGTCGGGCGTGAGGAAAAGTACTCGCCGAAGACAATGGCTGGTGGTCGTGCTATGTTGTGAATTATCAGAAGTTAGAATCCACTGGATCGGGTCTCAGTGGCTTAATGATCTACGAGCTCGCCTTGTAATGAGAAGGTCCTGGGTTCGAACCCGATGGTTGTATACTGTCAGTGATTAACAAACTAGGATGAGACAACTGTTCAGTACTACCAGGTTTTCCAATGGTTCTCTAACCACAGTCAGTTCACGATGAAATCCCCTGCAAATACAAAAGATCTGATTCTTGATAATCAGTGATCACTCCCAACTTTACTAAGCAGCCTTATTAAGGCAGCTAAAATGACAAGTAATCATCTCTGGTAACCCTTGAAGTATTCACAGTACTTTTTTCTACAGTATTAAAACTTTTAGACTATTTGGAATGAAAGTGCCTACCGCAAAGATTTACAGTCTCTGTTTACTTATTTAGATACGCCGTTTAGTACTGAAATAGTGATCCAATAAATTTATTTTCTCCGTCAGTGAGATAAATCTATAGTATGAGATGACACTTAATATCCTCCGTTCTCTAATATACATGAAATGGAAACAGTGGAAAGATACAATGGACGCATACTTGAAAAGATGACTATAGAATCATTCATTCACTTTTCAGAAAAATCCGTGGAAAATGCGCACGGGTTCCACAGAAATACTGAATTTAACTCACCATATATATAAAACAAACCATAAAAGCCTATGAATGGAATTATATGCATCTAATCGGATTTAAGCTTTGGAGTGATCTACAAAAAAAGAATAACAGTTGTTGAATGAATGAGAACCAGCTGTGACAGGCATATAGAAAGGAAAAGTAGGAGAGATATGCACACTTCTATGCATTTTTCTCCACTATGGATAAGATTTAATTTTGATAAACTGTCACACAGTGTTGTACAATGATAATAACTGATGACCACGTTTCCAGCACAAACTATTGCCATTCATAATCATATCAAGGCATCACTCACACAACTTTCTTGTTTACTTCATTTATATACATGAGTGGAATTGACTAGATGTTTGAATAAAAATTCAAAATAGGATAATGTACATTCAGAAATAATAACACTAGTAATATGAGTGTTATTGTGATCAGATGGGAAATAAGACGAGTGAGTGTTTTTATAGTCAAAATAAGTGAGTAACTTGTTAGAATGTTGTGATGATGTATGTGAATTGAATTGAAATGGAATACAATTTAAGATTATTTATTATCCTTCTCCGATTCGACTGTCTGACTGACTGACTGTCTGACTGACTGGTGGCAATAATATCTTCCACGCAAATCTCTGGTATTTGCATTGAGTCATTTCTGTTGCATGTGTTGTGTTGGGTGTGTAGACTCGATGAACCAGGGAGGATTCAGTAATCAATCTCCCTCGCTCTCCACCTACCTAGATTACTTCTTAGAATCTTAACCCTCTCCAATCCTTTTGTGTAATTTTAGGTTAATGCACGCAGTACAATGTAGTGGTGAGCTTTTTTCTAAATTACTTATCTTCTCGGAGTTAACCATTCTTAACTTAGCTAAGTTCTTGTGTTCCGACGATCTGATTACCCCCGACCTACCAGTTTGACTGGCCTATGTAGTAGACTCAACTGGCAGTGATTGCAGGGTATTTTGTAAATTATATTATTTTGTTTAATTGGGTTAACAAAATCCTTTACCGTACAGAGCTTGTCTTTGAGTGAGTTTATAAGTTTGAATGCCACTCTACACATTTATGTCTAGTGGAAACCAAAACTTTAATGAACTTGATATGAATCTTGAGATTGATGTCAAAACAGCTCTTAAGAATATCCATGAAAATAGTCAGGGGAACCTACTGAGATACAAACAGACTATAGCCACCTACACCTGTGTGTACAAAAGTGATTTATTACTATGCTGTTGTTTTTTTAATTCTTTTACGTTCTGAGTCAATACATAAGGTTTCATCATTGAGCTTTGAAGCTGCGGTGGGGCATCTAGCCTCATACGCAACCTACTCTTCTTACCGAGCTTACTTGCAGCTGGCAAACTAGGCGAGGTTTAAGGGTACGTCATTTGGGGACCAAGCCGCAGACCATATGCCGCTTGGTTGGAGAGGATTCTGCCACTGAACCACCGACTCATGAAGGCGTTCTCCACTAGATCATTACGGCCAGCCTAACCTACCTTGGTAATCCTCTTCATCTAAAGTGGTGTTAATTATTATCCTTTTTATTCTTAAGGCCCTCAGCATTTTCTTTATTTTAATTGGCCTTTGGTTTGAAAAGTAAAGAGGCGCGATCAGATTGTTCAAAATGTACTGCGCAAATATATCATATTCTTTTTCAGATAAACTCAGTCTTTTAATGATGCTGTACAAATTTATGCGGTTGGGGAGGGGAGGGGGGGTAATTGTTGTAAATGACTTCCTTCCGTTAATGATAGGATCCCGCATAAAATAGCATATCATCATTTCTCACGCATATTGTGATTGATAATAAGACCAATTATTAGCCGTGTGTTAGCTGTCTTTATTATTGTCAAAATGTATAAATACCATGTGCTGTTTTCCCAATAATGGTTATTTCAGTACAGTACAGTACAGCATCTTACAGTCACAGGCCAACCTTTGTCTTTTGATATTTGCGTGGCTCAGTGAATCGGAAGCAGGTGCAGACTTAACTAACAAGCGACGACTGTTGACATTCAGTTCAGTGCATTTATAACAGCAAAAGAATTCCAGTCATTCAAAAACTAAGAAGGAAGAATAGTCAGCCTTCTGTTCCTTCCACTATCATACCTTTGAAACTAAGCTCCTTACAACTTGATAACAAGTCACTTATGAATACTGCATTGTTATCCATTAGAAGCGTTTGTCTAGGAAGCTCCCTGTGTTTCAAATAAAGCAGAATCCAAGTTGTTAGTGGGTACGTTATCCTAATCACGGAGTGGTCATTTGGATAACTATTACTGTTCTTGTTGTCTCACCTTATTGTCATGCAATTAAGAAAACTGGGATTCTTGCAAGTCAGTGGGGCTTAAGATGATTTTTAAGGTGCAAGTGGTTGCGTCAAATACATCAACAATACCTTTTGGTATGTCAGGCGGTATTTTTGGGTGGCAAAACATTGGACAGAAAAAAAGAGACCGATTTGTTTGTACCAGCGAGATATTTAGTCAATAAAACTATGTTATTTTGTTTGGATACATCAAGTAGTAACTAATGTCATAAACTGGATCCTTCACTTGGTGCAGATTTCATTCTATTGGATAAGTTTGCAATATGGCTACCGTCTCAGTGCACTCTGAATTGTTATTAGATAGTTGGAAGGAATCAGTAGGAATTCTTTGACCTGGGTTTCGTGCTTGTTATCACATTTCATTAAGGCATATCTACAATTCTAGAGGAACTCAAGTACCTTCTGAGATTGGAAGTCAGTCAGCCATCTAGCATGGTGGCTACATCGCAGACTTGACTGTTAGAATTTAACATGCACTAGACATTAGTAACTACTAAATATCCAATCAAGGTATCCATTATAGTCCTACAGGAGTTGGATCGCTGACTACAGCTCTGGGTAGCCCGGGTATGAATCTCAGAGGTTCTGCAGATACTCCTTACAGACAAATGTCAATAATGCATCCTAGCGACTGCCTCCAACCACTTAAAACTACGTCTTGTATGAACATTTTTCACGCTCATAAAATCAATTGCCAGGGAAATTAGTCAATCTTATGTACTGTATCCTAACTACCGTCTTTTTACTTCCTTATGAACAGAACGAGACGCGTTGAGGCGGTAAGCACGCAAACTGGACTCAAATCACTATAGAAAGATTTTTATTCTGTCTGTACAAGAAGCAATAGTGTAAGACTAGTGGAAAATACGTCTATTTTATGACAGTGAAACAGAATCTTTATTCACAGTTATAAAAAATAAAGTGTCATTTTATTTGTATTTGTGCTATTCAACTCCCCACCCCACCCCATCCATAAACAGACAAATAGAACTCTCATTAACAGAAATGCCTTTGTAGTCCATATGACGCTTTATATTGGTGTAAAAAAAACTAAATACATGTAGATAATATTTGATCACATACACATAAAACACTTTATGAGAAGTAACTGGTGTATGTGTTTTATCCTTTAGGGCATATTCCCGCGATGAACCTGTGGAACAAAAATCAATGTGAATATTTGGTTGACTTAGCTTGTGAATGAATCACATAAACACACTAATATAATTTAAGCATCACAAATTATCTTGTGTGTAGGCGAACTAGTTCATTTCATATTATCAAAGTAGTCTACCTTAAAATCAGTCTAAATGTCGCGTGTTCTGGTATCAATCAAACATCACACATCACACATTATTGAGTCCTGTAAAGTGTATATTTGATAGTTAGAAACTGAAAATATGTTTTCAGTAATCATTGTTTGAAGCGTTTCGGAAAATCGAAATAAATTTTCAGGCCATAACCTGCCTTGTCTTAAACTTAGTGTATTCAGTAATTGTTAGGATCACATCTTTTATCTTATCCCTTTGTTTTCTGAGTGGATCCAAAAGCTTCATGCCTGAGCCTTGAAGTTTCGGTAGCAGTGGCTTTATTTTTACAGGATGAGGTTGCTAGTCTCATGCCGAACGTTCCCTCTTTGCAGGGATTACTACCAGCTAAGTGAGGAGTTTAGGAGTAATTGTCAGGAAGGTGGCATTTATTAAAACATTTCCAGAAGATATTCTAGAAATGTATGAATAGAATAATAATAGTGTAATATCATGTCCAGGACTACTAAATTTTGTGGTAGGATATTATGAAGTGAACACACATTCATGATATACAACACATGAGTAAATTTGCACGTCAAAACACTTTTAATTCCTTCCCTTTGAATGAGAAGTGTGTGTTTCATTCTACACACGGAAAGCATTAATTGACAGTTAAACATGACACTGAATAAATTCACTTAACATAATAATATTTGAAAGTGAAGTAACCAGATTAAGACAGTGATTATCAGAGAAGGTTTTGCAGAACAGAAACTATTTTCTAACATTGATTGTTTCCATAGGTGAATAAAGTTTTGGTCACTTTTTAACATTGATTTAGGCCTCCATTTTCCCTGAAATAACTGCTCATTCTTCGGTGAAGACATGTTTATTAAAACGTTAAGTTTTAAGTTATGGAATTCTGAAACCGAGAAACCAGGGAAACGTTAAACATCCACTTCTTTAAGCCTCAAGTTTAAACTTTGCCAACACTTCATTGGAAAAACTACTACAGAACTACTACATTATCTGAAAATGGATTGCTGAGTTTCACACAAAGATGAAAGCTAGTTGAATGCATCTATTGCTTTGATACAAAAATGCTTGAATGGAGATATGTCGAAGACTGATGCAGTTGTCTAGCTGTCCAAAGGCCCCCTCCCTCCCTATTGCTTGGATCCTTACTACTTTTTTATTTCAAAATTTCCTACTGTCTGCCGTTTGTTCCTAATTTCTGTAAACTAGAACTCAACAACAACAACAAGAGAAGAATAAAGTTCTGTGCTCAAAGATGGATTCAGATTTATAAAACACTAATTACACAGATGGCATAATGAATACCAACACTATGAGAATAAAATATTGGTCAATTAAGTGTAGTTTATGTGCTTACCCTAAAATGTATAACTTCTTATTATGTTCTTGATATGAATTGTATACACCATGAGAGCATAAATAATAGCACATAGTTGAAATATTTTTATACTTTCATCTGTCACATTTTAAAATCAGTATGGCATCAAACACAATACTGAATAATCATCGAATGAGACTTTATTTCACCTTTTATTTTTATTACTGTTCTAGTTACTTTGCCTCAATATTTGTTAATTCTCAACACTCTTCACTAACTAGTTGATCCAGCAGTAATAGTAATAATAATAACAATAGAGACGAAAGTGCAGCTAAATAAACAATTAATTAGTTCATTGAGTAGCCGTTCTTACTTTATTTAATAGAAGAAAAGCACATTATAAGGTGGTGAGTTAGGAAGCGTCCAACAACGGGAAGACCAAGACGTCTCCTATTCTTCGCCTAGAAAATACACCCCTGTACTTACTTGTATATCATCTAATCGTGCTAAATACTGTCTTTATCAAAATTATTCAGAACAGTTAGTTCCCTTGTGTAACTTTCAATAAAGCAATACGGAAATATTATACTTAATCTCAATTGTGAAATGTATTCGCGCAATACATTTCGAGCAATCTGATCACACATACATGTACTTGTCATGGGAATATATGTGTATGGAAATAATAAACCTTAAATGGTAAAAGAATAGACATAGGTGATGAACTTAAGAGGCTGTATTATTTCCACACATATGTATGTGTATGTGTGAGCAGATTGTTCTAAATGTTTTGCGCAAATACATAACACAATCTGGATCAATTACTTCTTTTTATTGTAAATTATTTATTTAGTGGACCTTGAATATATTTCTTTGATGGAATAATTTTATTTGAGAAACTATATTTTATTTTCCTGTCAAGACGATATGTGATGATAAGCAATGTATCGTCCTCGAAACGTGACCAGAAAATTAAGTAATACTATATCCACTGTATAGGTATACGTATATTTTCATACAAAATTATTCCTAAAATGGAATTGTACTTTATCGCACACTGCCAAAAATCTATTCTCTTATACCGGTTAAACATTTATAACCGGTCGTACAATAAATATTTTTACTAACAAAGAGAAAGCACTGAACACAAACCACGTGTATTTTGTGTGAATCATTCCAGTGCTTCACTAAATAATAACAGTACTTCTGTTTAGCACATCGATGTGTTCAGTGTGGCAGAATGTAGTATTTCATACAAACAAACATACAAACGAACAGAAAAGGTTGTTCCAGTGAATAGAGATACAGTCATTTGGGCTTACGATGACCTTTCCTACCCCCTGATTTATTTCTTCATTTGGATAAGTCAGAAGGACACTCAACATAGAGGTGTGTGTTCTGATCTTGTATTTATGCATATATATGTTTATATTTTGAGAAAATTCAATGTCCAAGGGAAATGTAAAGATACATGAAATAAAATTTACAATAAAATCAAAGAGACCATAAATAAAAAAGGGAAAGAGGTGATGACACCATCTGAATGCATGAAAGCACTAGCAGCATGTTCATATTATAGAGGAATGTACTTCTTTTTTGGTTAAAGGTGCATAGTTTTGTGAAGAGATGTTACTTATTGTAATAATAATAATTATTATTATTATTATGAACATTATTTTGCATTATAATTATTCTTTTCTCACTAATTTTTCCACAGGTGAAGACTGAGTATATATTATTATTATTATTAACACAAAATTTATTCATCATCAATCAATAAGAACATGATTGCCATAAGAAGACAAATAAATGTCACCCACATAGCTGACAGTAGCCATGCCTGCCAGTTCACTCCTTGACCGTAGACAGCCAACGCGACAATAAAGCATATTACTGTTAGAAATCAGTTAAGAGAGAAGAGGGGAAAAATAACATGAAAGTTATTCTGCAAATCTTCAGGCATATATATATATATATTTAAACGATGCTATCTGAGGAAGCGATTTCCGTTCAAACGAAATTTCACAATAAACGCTTCCATATGGTCTAAATATCCAAGCCATGTGTTGGTTTCATTTAGCCGTTAAACTTATTCTCATTAAATAAAGCGAGGATTCAGCGTAAATGAATGTGTGTGTGTGGATGTGGATGTGTAAGCGGTTAAACTATTCAATGGCTGTTTGCATTAAATGAAAAGCATCTCGTCTGTTTGGCGATATAAGCAGAAATGACCTTTATTTACACTTGGTCATATTTTCTGGAGTTAGCAGACATAACACATAATTTTCTTGCATGTACTTATATAATGAAATCGTAATTATAACAACTGATATTCTAGTCTTACGTTTTCAAAAAGCAAAAATTTTCTACGTTTCTAGCTCGTCGTGCTGACGCGCTTACGGAAAACGCTAACACGTACAGGTAAAGGCGGAAATCAACATTCAGGTCACAGTTTTGTTTAATATATATATATATATCATTCATCGATGCAAGCGAATGGGGTATTTAATTTCCTTTACATCAATAGGAGAACAAGCGGTGAATAATGGAATGGAATGCTCATTCTACTGCTAATACTACTTTCAACCTACTATTGAACTCTTTATATTAAAGATTATTCTATCAGAACAATGACAAAGTGTTCATGGTAATTCCGTTTGCCTGACATCTTCATGAACATTTCATACACATGGAATTCATATTCGATGCCAAAAATTGAAGTCAAAAGCTTTATGAATTTAAAACTTAATCTGACTAAGAAATAGTGAAGGATATGCTTCACTTCTTCAGATATACACGTTTTTTAAAAAGTGTTCTTCAAATAGTAAACCTTACTGTCTTCCACCAATTGATGGTGGTACTATTAATCATAGAAGAAGTGATAAAGTAAAACCAGTACAACAACATCCTTCCTTGGTCAACATCATTCCGTATATCTGTAATAAATATGCTAAAACTAGGTGAACATTACACGTCATAAACCAGTAAACTGTGTGAGTATCCCAGAGAGAGAACAGACAGTCTGCTACTTGAATATAATCACACCTCTATACACACAAAGAAGCGCATTTACATTTATACAATGAGAATTAACAACATAAATTAATCACACAAAATAATACAGTTCAACTCACAGGCTAAAGCCAAAAGAACAATAATAGCAATCATTATTCCCCGTGAGTAATCTCTGCAAATCAAAACAATGGCAAGTATAGCAGCTATCACTAGTAGTACCAAGCCGACAATACTGAGTGCTCCATTCGCTTTCAAAAAGGTATTATTTGGATCAGCTGTATCCAGAAAAGAAACAACAAACAAGGGGAAAATTGTTTAAGCCTAAAAAAACAAACAATCAATAAATAGTAGACAACACACATAAATTAGAATTAAAACAATTGATACGAAATACTTAAATCCTTTATCATGAAAATAAATTGATGTTAAAATAGTTTTTAATGTGTAAAATTTCACTTTGACTTAGCTTATCTCTCCCTAATGCTGTTGTACAGCATTGAGATTGGCGTGATTGTCAGAAATAAACTATACAATAAATAATGACTACTAACGACAGTCGGATGTGGGTAAGTTTATACAAAGTTCAATGAAATACTTGTGTACTTTATTGATGAATGTTAATGCACCGTGTATTTTTTTCTTCTGTCGCATTTAGAACATCAGAAAGTCACGTTTCTATATACAACATTGCTGAATTGGATTAAAAAACCATCCCGGTAACCCTCATAGCTCATAGTTCATTTTATACCTAATCCCACTACTATCATTAACTTTTTTTCATTTGTAACCTGCATATATATATATATATATATATATATATATATATATATATATATATATATATATATATATATATATAATTTATTAAGAAACAAGAACGAGGTGGCTAGAAATATAGCTGACTTAATAAATTATTATTTCTTTTGTGAAAATGATCTTCAACCAAAATAGATTAACATTAAATGAATAAACTGAAACAACATAACCTACCGCTCCAAGCTGGACTGATAGCTATCGATACAACTATGCAAGCGATTGCAACCAGTATGGAAATTAAATAGATAATCTTTGCAACTGAAGCCATTCTAGATGGTTATGCGTGGAAATTAGTTTTCTTTATTTATTTTCTTCCTCTTCTCCTTCTCCTTCTTGATGAATGATTTCTTAACAGTCAAACAGTGGAAGAGTGGATCACTTTCTACCACTAATCAATCCTAGAAAAATTAAGACATTAAAATTTTGACTACAAATAAGAACACCAACAGTACAAAAATACACAAATCTGTCGGTTACGTTGACAAACGAAAGTATTATTTACTACTAAATTACAACTTTGTCATGGTTATATACCACATTTGTAAATGTTGTTCACAGAGATGATTGGTTTTGATTGGTTTAAAAAAAAACCAGATTGAACGGGTCCAATGAAATTTATTTATATGCGTTAACATTGTTCAGTTTGTGCTAATTTTTGTTTTATTGTGTGTCTGTGTTACATAAAAGAAGTACTAATAATAAACAACGTCAATGTAAAATAGTGAATGTGAGTGTTTATCACTAAAAAACCAGGAAAGTTAAGAGATAATAAAGACCTTCAGAGAAATATTATATTTATTCTGAATAAAATAGTTTTGTTTTAAAATGGAAGTACTACAAATCCAGCCTGTGCATCGGTGGTTCAGCGGGAGAATTCTCAACAACCATGCCACACACACACACATGCAATCCTCGGTTAGCTGACTCGCTAACTCCACTTATCCCGTGAAGTAATCTTGGGTGTGAGGCCAGCAATCCTATCCTGTAAATATAATATGAAAACAAATAAATCACTGTATTCTGGGGAAAACATTTACACAGAGTACAGAAATCTCGGTGTAATTTACTGAATAATAATATCTTCTCCTCAGCCAGGATCTCCAAGTAAAATAGCGAAGTCTATAGCATTTTATGTGCTTCTCACTTCTTTGGGATCCGAAGCAATAATAAACTAATCCATCATGATATTTTTCCTTTGTCACCGCAAAAGGTGGCGGTATTGCACCGTAGTTTGAAAGCCAATTGAAAGTATGCTTGTGTACATTTTGCAACTCTAGGACATAACTGAATGGTTAAGACAATAAGAATAAGAGAAGGTGGGATGTATTGCGTTTGGTGGCTCAGGGATTCAACCAGGTTAAACAACAATACTACTACTACTACTACTGAAACTTGACTCCCTACATTCCACTTGGAATGCAAAGGAATAAAATAATAATAATAAGGTAATAATTACTACGCTAAGTAGACGAAATAGTATTACTATTTCTTAAAACAGATATTTTTCCCCTTGTGTAAATGCTTAAAAATAATCTAAGAACAAAAGGGCAAACAGGTGACTGGATTATTTGTAGATTATGATGTCTGAGTTGAAATATGGGGCTTCGAGGTCAGACTTTCAAGTTTCAGTAGAGTTGATGTTTATTTTTTACAAGGTAGGATCGCTAGCCACATCACCACCCTTTCCTCTCTATTGAACTTGCTACCAAAGAAGCGAAATGAGAGTTTGCGCCGGTCGGGAATCGAACCCCAGGCTATGCGGACTGCTGGGGGACAGTCTACCACAGAAACCACCGACGTACAGCCTATTGCTCTACGGAGGCATAAAGTCACCTATTGACAGTGGGACAGGAAAGCACCTGGGGATACATCCCTAACTGCCGAAATTTCCCCTTTATTTTGTATAGAAACATATAACAGAAGGGCGTAATCGTTATGAGAAATACTGTGCGAACTATTCTACAGAAACAAAACGATACAGAGCCTAAAATTTGTCGGGCATGACGAAAGCAAAATCATAATTGAGCAAAGTCACCTAGAAAACGTGGTCTGTGAGTTCGACATTTTTTAGTTATATCACTTCACCTCTGTTAACCCTGATATTTCCTCACAATGCCCCGGCTGATCGCATGCGAAGAATTTCTACCTAGTGGTAATATGATATTTAGCATACGAAAAGGAGTTAGACATTAACGGATTTTCTCTTATCTGCAGAAACCAAGTACCGCAGTAAGAGTTTTCCTTCATAATCTGGGCGTTAGTGGTCCAATAATAGCACTCCTGCTAGCTACGTGGGAGGTCCAGATTCGATTCCCGGTCGAATCTTCTTCTCACTTCAGCTTCAGGAAATTCATTCAGATTATGGGATTTGTGACAACTTTGGATTAATTTCATCTGTTAGATTTTCATCATTGAAAACCAAGAAGAATTGGATATCTGTGTCTTCCTATTTTGGGATGTCCTATTCGGTCGCCAGCTCACTGATGGGTACTGGATGGACTTCCTGAAGCTTCAGTTGGAAGTCATGACCAGTGGCGTCTTCCATTTCATCGAAGACATTGGTGAGGACACATCTATATCACTAGTTGACAGAAGCTAGAATTCACGGGTCACTAAATTACCGCTAAACTGGCTGAACGGTGAACGACTTTGTTCTAGTAATTTGAAGGTCCCAGGTTCGATCTCTGGTGACGGGTGAGCATTTCTGAAAAGTTCTGAAAAAGGACGTAACAGCTCTGCAGTTCTCCGTGGCTTTTAATGATTCTCTCTCTCTCTCTCTACAAGTGTTGGTTTGCGGGGATTTGATTATTTACAGGATTTCATCATGAGCTGGCATAGGTCACAGAACCTTTGGAAAACCTTGGAGCATTGTTTCGTCCTAGCTTCGGACTCTTCAGTAGTGCGCATCCACCAGGGTTCGAACCCAGGAACCTCTCATTACAAGGCGAGCTCGTAAACCACTTGGCCAGTGGGACCGAATCCAACGGTCCATCAATTCCAACTGATATGGCGCGACCACTAACGAATGTCCCTGTCGAGTAGTTGTCCTCAGACCTTACTTTCTGTACCCTACTGGCCACGACTTCTCATTCGAACCCAGTTAACTACTACCTACCTTTCTAACTGATGTTGGCTCGTTACGAAAATCTAACAAGTGAAATCAGTCCAAAATTCACACAAAACCTATAGTTTGAATATCAACAGTTTTTTTAGTGGAATAGCCACCTTTCAGGAGATACAAACAACTTTCGGTTGAAATCCTGTAGAACATCTATTCCAATGCATTGCGTTTCCGTAGAATTCACTGAGTGATTAGATATTTATAAAATCAAATTACTTGTCCCTTTTTTCCTGTTTAATCTTACCGCTTATTATTTAAGCTTAGATCACTTTGGTGTTTATTTATGCATGTGTTGAGTGGAAATCTAATGAAAACAAGATTTTGTTTTAAAGTAAGAACAACGCAGTGTTTTTTCTTAAAATAGTTCATTTTTACATATTGGTGTATTTTACTTGTTTTACCTTTTGTCTCTTTTGTGTGTAACAAAACTGTGCTGTAGGCTCTTTCAAGTAACCCGAAAGAAAAGTATTGAATACTAATTATGATTGGAATATTTTTCTGTAAACAATTTCTCTTACATAGTCCATAAATCTCGTGACTGTATAATTATATTTTCTTCTCTTTTAATCCATAGTAGGGTGTTGTTGGTTTTATGCGTAAACGCGTAGTGAGAATTCTCTTCACGATGAACGTTTATCCCTTTGCAAAACGTGTGACCACCTTGTTGACAGTTTTCACTTTTCTTTACACAAAACTTTGGTCCTATATTTGTTAATAGTTAGAATAAGAATTCAAGGTTAAAAAACATTATGCTAAAAAATACAATATCATCTAGACATTTTTATAGTGGAATGTTTTGTTCTCTTTATTGAGACAGAACAATCATTGCCTGAAATATCAAAGCATCACTTGTTGGGTAAATTAAATATTACCGTTGCCGCAGACGAAAACATAGTCCTTGTGGTAATAAGCCTATGTGCTGATAAACACACTGGTGAATGAGTTATTTTGGTAGAAGTGGGCTAGCATAACAATTGAAAATGATACTTTATGAGGTTTTCAAATGTAGGCGTTATATTCAAGCCTCAGACAAAATAAATGAAAAATGACTAGTCTCCAGTGGGACAAAATGTGTGTACTTTGGATCCCTATGCTTATTTCTAGCAAATACCTAAACCGTCGATGTGAATGCCATTCATGTTTGCAATTTATTTAAAAGTGTTGTTATCAAATTGAGTTATTTTCACATTTAACACTAACAATTTAGAAAGTTATGCGTGTTTTATACACCTTTATGAAAAGTTGTCACTATCTTTAACTATCTCAGATAAATATTGACTGTCATGGCTGACAGTGAATTGTCAGGTATTTTGAATAATGTTCTGTGTTATTATTTTGTGAATAACTCTTAAGTGACCTTGATGGTGTTTATATTTACGTTTTAAGCAATGAGTGTCGATCACTCTACCAGTATAGTACATACAGAATAAGTATTCATACATTCTATATATATATATATATATATATATATATATATATTGTTACCGTTGGTAATTTGATTGAGTTTATCTTAACATCACCAATGCTGACCCTATTTTTAAGAATGAGCACAAGTGAAACTCAGTGACAGGATTAAGTTATGCAGATGAGAAATTCATCGTTATATTTTAGACAGAGATGTGATGTGACATTTTATTGCAGTTTAGCTTTACGAATTTTCTTCGCCTACAACTTTTCCATTATACCGGGTGTAGTTCATTTTATAAAGAAGAGAACACGAAGTTCAGCAAAGATGGCCAATCTTTTCGGCGATTTCATTCTCAAAAGCAGCTGTACAATCACATTTATATAGATTAGTTCACATGGATACAATTATTATTACTTGTTTAATTCCACATAGTAACGAAGGTGATAATAATTTTCAACTTGATATGAAAGTCTGAAGGTACGAATGTAGATTACAAGGGGATTAGAGACAAGATTGCATAGGATTGATTAGAAAACAGTTACAACGTATGCAAAAAATTAATATTTGATAACTGGAGAAATAATTTTAAAGTCGAATAAAAGGTGATAATTGTTTTCAACTTGATATGAATTACAAGAGACTTATAAACAACAATTACACAGGGGTAGAACCGATTACAGGTGTGAACAAAATGAGCATGGAAATAAACTGAAATCAAAAATTTTCAACTTGACATGTTAGTTAGGAGGTGTGAATACAGACAGATTACAAGAGGCATAGAAACAAAAAAATAGAAATAAAGGATTAGAATATAATTGTAAAATGGTTATTCTAAACGGATTACAAGTGTGATTAGGAGAAGCATGGAAACAAAATTAAAATAACTGTTTTTATAACTGAAAAAGAAATTAGGTGAATCGAATAATGAATGAGGGATTAAGGATCAGACACACAGCGAACGACAAAATGCTCAAAAAGAAAAGAGAGAACGAGAAAAGAAGATGAGAAAAACAGAAGCAAAGGGAACATACCAAAACTAGGTCCATGGTAGTTGTAGAGGTTGAACTAATTTCTTTTCAATACACAGCTCTGGCTTCTCGATGCATATTGCGAGGGCTTCTGCAGTACAAAGAAGTCAGAAACATACTGCTTTTGGTGGGTTTCTGTCGACCTTGTAAATTACTTTGAAAGAATCAGTTGAGATGTTTGTGGGAGGTGTTGATCAGATGTTCAATAATGGCACTTCTGATTGAACCGGTGCCTCCTCTTTGCAGCCACGCTGGGTAATGTTCTCTAACACGTTTTGAAAGGACGCGCATACAACGACCTATGTACCTACCTCTACACGAGCAGGTGAACTGGTATATGCACATAACTTTACACTGTTATACCCATTGACCTCCTGAACAAGTTTCTTTATATCTATCCAGTTCAATATAAAAACAGTTAGTGGTTATATTTGAATGATATGCTGAAAAACACACCAGGTTCTAATGCTTATCATACTACAACGCTGTGCTTTGCAGGCAAGTGGAATGACAAAACAGTTTTCCTATGAAAGGTATTGTTGAAGACTGATTGTGACGAATTCTCATTTATTTTTCTTAACAAGTGATAACAATCCAATGATAATTCACTTCCCATTATCAGTAGACTGTGTAAAATCTCAAAGTTTTGTGTCTAAAATGTCCATCTCACATTTTCACTGTGTAGGTTAACACAAAATTGTGTACAAGACGTATGAGCCTAAAACTTTACATTTCTAGGGACAAGGTGAGTCAAATTGAATAAAGTATGTTTTTGTGAAAATTCTTGGTGTCGGGGGTTAAGTGGCAGAATACTCCTCAACCAAATATGTTATCCGGAGTTCTATTCCCAGTGACTGTACTCCTAGACCTTGCCTAGTTTACTAGCTCATAAAACTCTTGGGAAAGAGGGAAGGTTACGTATGCGTCCAGCAAACCCCATCCCGTGAAAACAACACTACAAACTACTGAAATTTTGAAGCTTCAAGCCTCAGGCTGTATTTTTCACTCGGAATGCAAAGAAATGGTAAAGAACGAGTTCTTGACTTATATACAATAACGGTTAATCATTGTCAGCTATCAGTGAAATATGTAGAATCAAAGTGATAAGTTTGATTCACCATAATATTTACCTCTGAACGATTAGGTTTCACTGAAGTGCAATTACTTTGTTCTCTCCACAGTTAAACAATAAAACTTGTCGTCAAGAAATAGAACACTTATTAGAAAGAAACCCAATATGCTGGCGAAAGATAGGAAGGCAATGCAACACTTCAGGTGATCATATAAGCAGGACAGAGCTGATAAATACACCCAACCAATAACAAAAAAATATCATTCACTACACGAGTAGGAGAAATATAAAATCCATCTCTCTCAGTTACCTGACGTAGGCAGTACAGTTTCAACTACAGGGCACACGGATGAGGATGTCATAACCAGCCAGGGGTGAAAAAGCAAGATGGATGTATACTAACTACTCTGAGGTCTGCAGCACTCGGTACAAAGGGGCTACACTAATGTCAATTCAGTGTTTCTAAGTAGTTCGGAGAATTTGATTGTATGTCATCATTAGCATACATCACTAGGGTTCATAGAAGGCTTTCATTAACAGTTACTTTTGCTAGATACTGAAGATCAGATAGCCAACCAGAAAGAATAAGCACCAATAAACTCTGGCAGGCTGTCGACCAACCAAGAACATATTGCCCAACAAATGTGGAAAAGGCAATGAAGATGAAATGTACACACAGTGAGGAGACTAATCAGTTAACACTTTTGTCATAACTGCACTGAATTAAGGTAAACCCTGTCGCCAATTTGTTATAACTGTAGTGTATTGAATGAAGACGTTTTCACCTTATTCTGTCTGCGCCTGAAACTAATCTGCCTATCTGCTTGTCGTACCTTCCGATTTAGTCAAGCACGCAAAATATCAAAAGACAAAGGCTGGACTGTGACTGTGTATTGAAGTGCAACAACGATAAAGAAAGCCATGGTATTTATACATTTTACAACAATATGGACAGCTAACAGCATTTGAAATAATTTATCTTAATAGCCAATAACAAAGTGCGTGAGAGATGATAATATACCATATGTGCGAGATTTGACAGTCAATAACAAAATGTGTGGGAATGATAATATACCATATATACAAGATTAGCAGTCACTACCAAAATGTGTGAGAATGATAATATACCATATATACAAGATTAACGGTCACTACCAAAATGTGTGAGAATGATAATATACCATATATGCAAGATTAAACAGTCAATACCAAAATATGTGGGATCCTATCATAAACCAACTCGTTAATACAATTGCAGACAGACAAATAGATTCCTTCAAGAAGTTTGCAAACATTATCCTGTCAGACTCTGAACATCCTCTCCATATACACAACTCTCTTCTTGTTGCATTTCATCGGATAGAATACTAGAAGTGAATATAGAAGACTGTAATGCTCGGACGACTAAGTACAAATATTCTACGACACCTTATTTAGCAAACACATTTTGTGTGATGAGAAAAGTGTAAGACAGGAAATAGGCTACTGACGGCCTCTAAGCAAACAACATCTTTTTTTTGTTCTGATTGTTATATTGTCGTTAGCGTTTTCACTTGATCTAATTTCGTATTTCATTTCTTATTGAAAATTACCGCTAATGTACCATTTATTATTTATTGCCCGTGTAATGAAAAAATTAGATGTAATATTGTATCACAAGCTAAAAATTCCATATTTGTACCAAAAGTACTGATTGAAATAAAGCCATTATTATTATTATTGATATCCAGCGCTAGGCAGGCCTTGAAAGGGATCCGATTGGGAAGTGACAGATGAGTTGCGTGTCCGAAGGCGACACAGGGGAGACTACAAGAGTAGGAACTAGGTAAATAAGACAACAGAGAACCGAGTGAAATGGAGATGTGCTGTTGAATGACTATGTTTCACTCAGAATAAAAAGGAATGGCAACACAATAATGATAATAATAATAATTATTATAAGGGATGTGAAGATGTTCATAAATAATGCGTCAGTACACAACATGAAGAATCCTATATCCACTTGACCGTCTTTAAATGAATGTCATGCTACTCCATTTAGACATTAAATAACTATTTAACTTCAATAATAAAGTTCAATGTTTAACTAACACACTTTAACTCGTTCTTGATTTGTACAAGACAAACAGTTACCGACCACCTTATTGAATAAGATTTAAAGGTCAATTGTCTCTTTCTCTATAGTGCGTTATTCTTTCAGTCATATAGTGAAAAACTAGAGTTCGATACTTAGTCAGCTGATTTGCTCTTTGCACTGACTGATTCAGCAATTCAGCAAGTTTTTGTGAACTGAATAATGCCTCTCTCTTAGATCATAACAATATCCCCTTTTTATTTGTGTTTTCAAAATAAAATATCTGTAGTAGCCTGCATAATTGTCATTTTTGCTCGAAACGTCATCTACTCAACTGCACTGCATCCATCGTCCGTCCATAGACGACGCATAGAATAAAAATAATTATAAGACATTGGGAAGCAAGAAGGAATCTCGGGGTGTAAGTTTCATGCTTATCAGCACTCCTATGTAAGACATTATCCTTATTTATAGAAGATGATTTATTGGTTGTAGGATTTCATCCCTAGGTGACATCGGTTAGAGGAACACTGAAAAACCGGGGAGTACTGGACAGCCGTTTCGTCCCAGTTTCAAACCCAGGGCATTGTCGTTATGAGGCGTCTTCGTAGATCACTAAACCACTGGGATCCGATCCAATGTTCCATAAATTCTAACTTCTGACAATAAAGGGAGAATAGGCATAAACTATGCCTGTACACTCACCATTAGCTAGATTTTATAAACAATTGAAGGAACTCATATTTGTTGTTATTATTATTATTATTATGATAGCCTTGATAGTTTCCCATTATTTGATTTTTGATTTCAGCTTGATTCTACACCGTATATTTTTGGTACAGGTGTGAAATTTTCAGCATGTGATATAGGTAGCCCAAATTCTGCAGGCCGACCATAGATATCAGGTGTGCGTCGGCAGAGGATCGAACCCGGACCATGTGTGCATGGTCTGCGAGAGTCCTATCCACTGTGCCACCGACGCACATATTTTAATGATCACATTAATTCAAATACCTGTGATTAATATTTCATTATGTAAATGGAAAGCCTGATGAGAATTTACAGAAAATACATATTTTCTTAAATCGTCTCCTATAATTATCATTATGGGAATATTTAAATCATCTCCTTACTTAGTCATTTAAACACAAACTTCGTGTAGTGTAGACACACGAAAATAACACAACAATAATAACGAATGGGGGATAAGATCCAGAAGGGAAGCATAATTATCAAAACAATTCAAAGAATGGCTCGTTACCATATGTCACTTTCAGAAAGGGATAAAAGCGTGTTTTCCATTGATTACAGTTATCCTTCCTACCAGATAAGGTCTCAAGCCACCCAACTCAATGAGTTGTGATGCCTTACCAGGTGCTAATCCAACACTGTTTGAACTTACAGATGGAAAAGGTATTCCATACACTGCACTAGAATAATGGATGGGAGTCTGTAACATATAGCAAACATTGAAAGTTAGGCTTTCCAGCGTTCTGGTTAAACGTGCCTGTCGTCCGATTTGCATCAGTGTGCAAACATTGTAGGTGACAAGCTTGAACGCAACAAGTGTTTTGGGTATGGCACTGCGAGCGGAGTGGGAAGCGACGCTCTAGAGGTGGCTAACCAGCAACTCGAGACAGTATTGACAGGCTAGGACTTCAAACGATAGCGAAAAATCAATCAAAGTAAATACTTTAAAACAATTAGTTTCCTTTATGAATTTAGATAAAGCAATAAGAAGACGTAATTTGTCTGAATCGTGTGTGTAATGTATTTGCGCCCACAACACATTTCGAACAATCTGATCCATTACACACGGACTTGTCATAGGAATATATATGAAATTAATAAAGAGGTAAGAGGTGAGAAAAATAGACTTAGGTCAAGTTAAAAGGACATATTCAAGGTCAAAATAACAATGAAGACCACTAAACCAAATAGCAGAGGTTATAGTACATCTGCTATGGTATCAAAACAAAATTTACCAAGGAGGGTTTAATATGATGACGAATTGTTTTTGAATGCATAAAGGTGGTTTAAATTTTCTAATTCCTAGGGCTTCCACAAACTTTAGGATACGCCCCAAACACGTTTCATAGATAGGTTTAAAAGGTCTGTTAACATCAATTTTATGTCATGTCTCTACAATATGTTTCACAATAGAAGAGCTAGGTCTCCTGCTCTCAACGTTAATAGGTTCTGATGATTCCATCTGTTTTTTTGAAGCCATTTAGAAATATGCTCTGAAGCCCTTACTTGCAGAGATCGATGAGTCCTCCCTATGTATGTGTGTCCACATGTACATTCAAATTGGTAGATACAGTGGGATGTGACATCATTTTTCGCATGTTCGAAGTGCTTAGATAGATATATTGGGTTTACATTCTCTATTATTATTATATTAGCTGCATAAAAAGTCTTTTTAACAGTAGCGTTTAGTCTTTCTTTATCTAGTTATCAAGCTGCTATGATGACCCATATAGGATAGCTTGATATACACGTCTTTCTTAGGGGCGAGTTGTAGAGTGGGTCTTGGTGTTCTGACTACTTTATATCTCCTGATGATGAACTTGTCTGGATAATTGTTCTCAACCAGAGTTTGAGTCAACTTTCTTCCCTCTTCATCAAGTTTGTCTTCAGTCCACATTCGTTGGATTCTACTAATGCTGTTTTCCAATATTATGAATAAGAATATGTACTCTTTTGATGTAAACTCGTTATTCACTAATGTGCCTTTGCTCAAAACAGTTGACATTTTGTGTGATTATATTTCCACAAACAATTTTTTCATCCCGTTCCCTATACCTTACTTAAGGGATTTATTACTTCTATGTACTAACAATGTTAGGTTTACATTTGAAGGCTATTGTTTCCGCCAAGTTGATGGTGTTGCTATGGGAGGTCCATTAGGGCCCCTTTTAGCAGATATTTATATGTTGTACACTGAGAATTTATTGGAGTATTTAATTGAAAATGTACCACTTTATAAAAGGTATGTAGATGATATTGTAATCATCAGTGATAAGTCTTGTTGTGCCACCACAATTTTGAATCGAATGAATGGAGTTCAGAATAGCATATCACTTACATCTGTCTGTAGAAGAGGAAGATAATTGTTTATCTTTCCTAGACATATTGCTTAGTCGACGGCTTGATGGGTCGATAAAAAAATCCATTTATAGAAAACCTACCTGGACAGGACAGTATTGTAATTACCACAGTTTCTGCTCTGCTGGGTACAAAAGAGCATTAGTAAGGTGCCTCTTCAGTAGAATCCAACGAATGTGGACTGAAGACAAACTTGATGAAGAGGAAAGAATATTGACACAAACTCTGGTTGATAACAATTATCCAGACAAGTTCATCAGGAGATATAAAGTAGTCAGAACACCAAGACCCACTCTACAACTCTCCCCTAAGAAAGACGTGTATATCAAGCTATCCTATATGGGTCATCATAGCAGCTTGATAACTAGACAAAAACTAAAAGATACCATGAAAACGGTAGTTACCTGCAGTCAATATACTTCAAACGAAAAAATACCTTTCGACAAATAAAATGTTGTATTATTTAAATATGAGTCGCAATCCAACGGCACGTGATGAAAAGAATTCGTGACAAGTCGGGTCAGTATGAGTTGAATGTGAGGACAATTACATACCAACGACGCTGGATAGTGGTGTGATAAATAATAAATCATTCGATTTCAAGTGAATAGTCATCTACTTCCTTTGTAATCTGATGACTTCTAGTGAAGTTCAGAATACTCTGCATTCTATCAGGTGAAGACGCTAACTGATTGTATGACTCATCACCGCAATCATCTCACATTTGACAATATTTTGTAACTGAATTCAGACCATCACGTTTATCACACAAATATTAGTTATTTTATCACCCATTGTAACAAATCTGTTATTCTATGCTGCATAAATGTATTTCGAAATATACCCATTAATTCAAGAGGAAAATCGCAGTTTTTTGTTCGGTGAAGAAATATCTCTTTCCAACGACTTCGTTTTCAAGGTGTACAGTCGTATTTCTATTACGGAAAAAGGCGTTAAGTGGCACTAGAAATCGCTCAGTCAGTTTTGTACATATGACGATAAGAATAAAGATAACTACAATGTACTAAAGGGGTAGGGATGAAGTGGATGAATTACAAAACTTTAAAGACTATTAAATAAGTGAACCGGTATAAATATTTTAAAACTGTGGGGGTCACTTGTTGTCGGAAAACTAAGAGTACAATGATGATAACGATAAAGACGGCGAAGCTGAAGTGAAGTGGAATGAATTCAAGTGGTAAGATAGAATAAAATAAAAGAACATTACTATGACCAAGATAAAAAAAAGAGGTTTGATAAAACGTTTTTGAGTACATAATTTAGGTTTTTGTTCATATATAGCCAGAGCTTCGGCTATACATAAGTGGCGAAAACGTAAGCTTTTGGAGTGGTTGTATTTGAATTAGGCCCTATAAATAGCTGTATAGGATAAATCACGTGTGGGGGGCTGAATGACCTGACTCCAGAAGGTGTTCACACGTTGAGGACCATGTCATCCTTTACTCACATTTCATTAATCAAATCGGGTGGGAGTGTTCAGTAACGCGTTTACGGCGATTACACTTACAGTGTCCAATGTAATCAGCTAATTACATTAATATTATTATGACAAATATTCGTTAAGTGATGACTAAGTAGAACGGTAATTAATACAGTAAACTTGATTACTTAAATTAATAATTCCTGTTGAGAACAGAATGTTCAGCGAAGAGACTGTTTTCAACGAATTTATTATCAAGCTGTATAGTCCTACATGCATATGGCTCTTTCAATTAGAAAACAGACGCTATTCAAAAGGCTTGGCCGTTTCTCTTCTTCTCATCTCAAAAAGCTACGAAGAGGGAAAGAGCGGCTGTATAAGTCTAAAGACAGACCTGGTCTAAAAAGAATAAGAATCCTGATTAAATCAGAAATCCAAAGGCTGAACACCATATATAACCGAAGACTCTTGTCCTGCAAAACTCCTGGAAACATGTGGAAACTTTCCAGTGAAATTACAGGTTGTGTTAAGCAATGCATCAGTGCCCTCTGTGTTGATGTGAACACTCTCCACAAGTCTTCCATACTCTCTCCTAAAGATGCTTTTGTCCCCAATATAACAAATAACAAGGTCAGTGACTTTCGTGGTTCCGACACTTTTGATGCTCTTAGGTGTTTGAAATCTCTACAACCTTCCCAGAGCCTAGGCCCTGATGGTATACTTGCTATTGTCCTAAGGAGATGTGCTGATATTCTATGCTCCACGCTTACAAAAATTTTCAATACTTCCTTTTCCAGTGATGTTGTGTGTATCAATGTATGTATGCTGTCACAGTTGGAAGAGAGGTGAACCGACCGATAAACTATGTCGGTGTATTGCATCTGATTGAAACGGTAAAAACCATTGGTTTTGCAAAAGACATACTACTGGACACCCTTGGGATACAGTGAGAGTAGAACGTCTATCCCATATTGCAATGAAATACTGTCTCGACGTTGAGCATACTGGCACTGGAAACAGAATATGCGCTTTCAGTTTGAACCCGAGTAATTCTCTTCCGGAAATGGGAAGTGATATAAGGCTATATATACACTTGGTGTATCAATAGATTTTGCCTTTTCCAAACAACCTTTACCAGGTGACATGGGATCAATATTTGTCCTGTCGATTGATTCCATCTTTTTTAGGTCATACCGATTTCTATTATTATTATTACTATTAATATGTCACTTTTATTATATATTAGTTGACATACTGATGAATACATGTTCTCCCTCTAGCGAGCTGTGTGTTATCTCTGTATGCTGGCCTTACAAGTCATGAGACTTATTATCAATCGGAAAATCTGAGGGGAATATAAAAGGTAAAGCAAGAATATTACTCGTTTCCTTATGGATGCACAAGTTCGCTTTCAATTGTTTAATCAAAACCGCCCCAGTGATACGTTTCAACCTGAAACTGTCTTGAACTTCAGTTATCTTTAAGAACCTTGATGCATCGGTTTCATGAACTTAGTCTAACAGTTAATCGAGTAATGACACCGCTAAAGACTTTGCACCTTTCAGTCACAAATTTCTTGGAATATGCTGTGTTTGTCGAGTTTATGTGCTTTGGCATGTGTATGTAGATTTGTATATGATGTTGGAGGTAATGTCAGATAGCCATTTGTCAACCATAGAACTTCTCAGTGAACATTTTATTGGGTCAGTTGTGACTGACCTGCCAGTTCGATAATTTCGCTTACCAGCATCATTTTTTTCTATATTTTATTCCTCTAGATATTTTATCACTTTTGATTCCGAATTCAAGGAATACCTGTTTCTCTTCTACTGTATCAAATGTTACTTTTACATTTGCTACTGTCTGGTGTTAATCAGTGAATCTGAGAGGAGATCCACTGTCTCGTGAGTACTTTTCAGTGGGAGTGAGCTCATCATTGAGACTTTCTTTAGAAGAAAGTTATCCACAGTTTAGAAAATTGCCCTCATCAGATATTTCTTGTGTTGCATATTGTTGGACAAACGCTGTTGAAAATCAAATATAGTCTGTTAAAAAATTGTTTGTGATGAATATACCTTGGTATACTTCTATCCGTAGTGCGTAAAATTGATGTTCCTCTGTAAATTTTATACTAGTTTAGAAGCTGAAGGTGTTGGTGTTCACGGATAGTATGAAGTATACTGAAGCAAGATCTAATACTTACAACTATAGTTAGTATGCGTTCCTCGTTGACCAAAGGGAAATCGAATCAGCAGAATTGATCGGGTAAATTACGAAGCATATTTCGGGACCAAACCGTAGTGCGAGATGATTGCTTAACTAGCTAGGGATCTTGTACGAACGAACGAACGTAACACGTTACGTTCATCAATATTCATTGATGAATGCTGTGGCTAATGATTCTAGGGACTTATCTACCGTCACACTAGCAAGGTATGAATTAATTTCTTCTAACATAGTCTCGACTTCCAACTTATCTTTGCATATAATGAATATGTCGCCCACATGCCTTCGGGTATATGTCAGCTTTTCCAATACAATCCTTTTTTTATTATAGCTTGATTTCACACCGTGTTTTTGGTACAAGTATATAATTTCCAGCGTGTAATATCGGTAGCCCAAATTTTGCAGGTCGACCATTGATATCAGACGTGCATCGACAGGGGAGTGTACATATTTACAACAAGCCAGGAACATATTTGCAAACAGGTGTCCTGATAGACTTCTCATTTCTACGTCATCTTTTTGAGAATACATGTCATTACTGGATGCACAGTGTATCTCTTCATTCGGAAACGTTTATAAATTAAGCAGGCAAAAGATAATGAGGGGAAAGAGTAATATCAGACACCGTTTCTAAGCAGAAGGTTTATGTGAAGTTACGTCTCAAGAGGAATAACGTAACTCAAATGGTAAAACGTCGTTTGGAGAAAGTAATTAAACAAGCCTATTATGCAACTGATATGTAGCTCATGAACACAACAATGGGGAATCATAAACATCGGCTGTGCGTATAGAATGATGTCTGTCAGTTCGTGGTGCCAAGCGCTGTCCCAAATAGCTTTCTAGTGCTTATGGTAGCATCCCAAGGAGGTCAGTCACACAGCGTCTGTAGGACTGTGGTCATACGGTGACGCTGAGTAAAAGCTTAAAACTTATAATTCGACAAGTCACTAAAAAAAGGGCTCTTCATTTTGCTGAAGTTTGTAGAGTCAGATTAAATAATCCGCAGCTATGTATACAAAAGGGGACAGTATTTAGCTTATATCTATCTACCTTGGTAGCATATTTCCATTCTACTTTTACAATTTTCCATTGCCTTTACTCTTCCCTCTACAATTTTATCCATTAGTATTAATCTTGGTGAAGAGTGTTCAAACTAGCTTATGGGCATAGATCAAACATGTTAAATTCTTGTTATTTAATCCTATATAGTTTACATATGCCAAATTTATTTATTTGTCGAAGTTAAGTTGTATTAATTCTACCACAATAACTCCAGCTTGTTTATGTTAATATGTGATTTGATGAATATTATTCACATAATAATGAAGTTAATAGATTACTACTCAACATCTTGTCAAAACTGATCCTCATTTGTTGGCACAAAGTTCAAGTGTTTGTGTGTATTTGACCCTAAAATATGGTATAGATAACAGTGTTTGTAGAGTATTCAACTGACGAGTCATACTGAAATTTATGAATTCTGATAAATACTTCTCTCATTATCCATTTATATATCTAATGAATTTGTGATTTAGAATCACCTACACCAACATTATCGCACTTTTGTACTTTCCATCACTGCTATATATATATATATATATATATATATATATATATGTTCACAAAATACACGTAATCGTCGAGAAGAGAATTTTCTCAGTTGAAATCACTGGTTAATGTTCCAACGGTAATTTTTCTAATAATTTAATAGTTCCGATGGTTGCATTTAGAACACAATACTGAACAAAGAGACTTTCCAACGAATTTGTTGTCAAGTTGTATAATCGTATATAAAAGCAGAATTTTTTACTTAGAAATTATATTCTGTGATGAAATTTAAACATAAGTGTGAATGTATAAAATAATAACAATAGTATTGTAACGGCAACCTCACCTAGTTAACCACCTTGCTAGTTTTCTAGTCTGTCGAGGCCCGGGTAAATAGGGAGGGTTGGGCGTTGGGCTAGCCACCCTACATGTTGAATGTTCAGTTCCCTTTCAACAATAAGATTTTTAGACAGATAGATGACATTGCAATGGGATCACCACTGTTTCCACTGTCGGTTGACTGTTTTTCGGCAAATCTTAAAAACTCACAACTTCGTCAAATCATCGGTGGTTTTCATGTTTATAGCAGATACGTTGATGGCACTTTCGTTATCTGCGATTAGGAAATAATTCTTGATGATATCTTGTTTGCATGCTACAAATGTGACTCCGCGTTCAGACGTCATACTTCATGTTGACACTGAAGAGTACTGATATTATAAGAAAGAGGATTAAATGTCACTGGAACGGACCACGCAAACCTTGCTGATGCATAGCAGGAATAATGGCTGTGTTAGACATTGACAGCATTTCACACAGGCGTTACCACGTTGCCTATCATTCTCCCTAACTTTGCCTTATCCTTGAAATGATAAATAAAAAGGATACAAGTCTACAAAAAATGTATATACTTAAAACGAAATAACGATCAACTGACTCAGAAATGGTTTAGTATGAAAGAGTACATGGTTTGTAACAAAGCATTGAAATATTTCGCAGTTCTAGGTCGTTTCCACCTTCACCTTACTGATTGTAAATTCTGCTAATCATGCTATCCGCCATATCTGGGTCACTATCCGTCAGTTACTGGTGATATTGAGAAGAGTTTTTGAACATTTTCATTACCAATAAATCCTCCAGAAGACACTGGATGTAGTGTTTCTACTAAACATTGAGACTGAGTCCTCTCGATTACCCTGTGCTACATATACACATATGTCTACACATTAAGTGAATTGATCATACTTCTAATGAAAAATCCTTTATCTCAGGCATGAGGAGGGATAATCGTAGAAATGGCGACACATTCTCCAACGTACAGACTGACGGTGCATACATCCCATGATAGAGTTGAACACTTGTAACACTTCCAAAGTATTTAACACACCTTCTCTTCCGTGAAAAGCAGATATTACACAATCGCCTTACCAACATTCATCCGTTACAACCAACTGAGAAGAACTGGATCTTCGCATAATATATTTCTTCCATTACGTTACCCAATATTATTTTACGCATTCACACCTACTCTATATATGATACTAATTTGCTTTGCCACTTGACATTTAACTACGATTATAATCACACACATTTTAGTTTTAATTGCATTTCATATTGTTATTTTATGCATTCACACCTAAGATTCAATTCCCTCACCGGATATAACTTCTTAAAAACCATATATATATATATATATATATATATATATACGACTGTACAGCTTGATGATAAATTCGTTGAAAAGAGTCTCCTCGCTTAATCACTTGTTTTGCTTTCCTAAATGTTAAAATGGGAATTTTCCATGAATTATTCGTTTTCTTAGTAAAATCAACGAATATCAAGTGTGGAAAATTCATATATGCGCATAAATCTGTTCCATACAGCTGAAAAGTGTTATGTCTGTCTTACCATTTGTACACTTCAAACGAACTTCTCAAGTCGCTTGTAAACTTCAGAGAGTCGTAGTCATTCTCCTCACACCTACATTAAGATGAAACAATCATTGTGTCGGATGTATCAATGTGTATATACCTTTCGACACTTCTTCTTTCAACTCAGCGACATCTTTTCTGGCTATATACTTCTCGAATATCAAAAGAACAGCATTTCTGACTCCAGCAGTTGATGCCGTATACTCGGTCATACCATTCACACAACAACTTCTGTTTAACTTCGCCTTCTATGCTTGCTTTAGAAGGTGAACACGAAGATTTCACATCGTCTTTTCGACCACCAATATGTAGTCCAAACTAAACTTCGTGCACCGAAAGTAACAAAGGAGTGTGACCGCACCAGTATGCAGGTCGGCGACACCTGGCGAAAAACTCTACAATAATGAGTAAAATATGTTGAATGAAGTGTCATGATATTAAATGAGATATCTGACACTTTTTAGGTGAAAACTGGAAAAGATTAAGTTAAGGCTTAGGCTAAGAACATATTAGAGTCGGTCTAACCTAACCGACCATGCACATAGTCCGGGGTTCGAGCCCCGGCAGGCGCACACCTTTACCTCGCTAAGCCAGAAATAATGCTGGTAAAAGAGGGAAGGTTGGGCATGAGGCCAGCAACCCCATCCTGTAAAAAATCAACACTGCCACGGAATCTTCAAGCCTATAGCTTGGAGCCCTATGTTCCACTGGGAACGTGAAGGAAAAAAGAAAAAACCTAATAAGGGGGATATTGCGGTTGATTAGAGTTAGACTAGGGTTAATTCACAGATATTTTCGTATTACGGCTAGGTATAGGATGGAAATGTTTACGGTCAGAGCAAGGCTTAGAAGGCCCGGATGAACACATCCATAGTGAGTTTTGATTAAGCTAATGACATTCCAATGTAAAGCTCAAAGATATTTTTGTCAACTGTTGAAGAAATGTGTCTAGTTTAACTTGGCTTTTATCCATTATTTAAATAAACATGTGTACTTTATGTGTAGAACCGCCTATTCATACCATCGATTTGTTCGAGACTCTTTGTCCGTTACTACATTTTGATCCTTAAATTGAAAATTCGCTAGCACGGATTCTTGCAGCACACGTATAAGCCACAACAATCATGCAAACGAAAATCTATCAAACTTTGTGTTTGGTTTCCTAGTGGCATATTTGAATTCGACAACACATCTGTGGTGGACCTTTTACTCTGTTAGCTTAGTTACCCAAATTGAAATAGAAAATAAAGTACCAAATCAGTTTAGTTACGGGAAGAATGTATTAAAGTTTGGTTACTTGGGTTTACAAAGATCCAAAGTCCACAATAAACGTAATAGACTCCAGGTGCTGCGGGAAGACTGCTCCAGTACTAATTCTCCAATGTTGACGTTGCCGGAGGTCGACCAAAGTACGTAGGAAGAACTACGGTGCTCCTGCAAAAATTTGAGATAGAAAGCAGGTGATTAAAATTGATCGACGGCAGTTGAGATGGTGGAGAAGACGGAGAGTCGAAGGCAGAACTATATATTTATTCAAAACCCGAGGTAAAGTTCAAAGTACAGAGTTTATGGTTAAAACAAAGTGATGTACAATATGTTCATTTCTTACATAGTAGTAAAATTTGGATAAGTTTATTTTTGAGGACTCCACAGGGCTCCCCCTCTTAGAGGTCCGGAGGACCATCAGTACTGTCCTCGTGGACGATTACATGAATATAAGCAATATAAATAAGGGACAATGTCAACAATAAGGATAACAAAAAATAACAGCAACAACAATAAGGATACAAAGTTAGATCAGGATGTATGGAATGCATCCGTGTCGTATAAAGTTTAGCACATACAAGCAGATACAGGAATTTAAAAAAAATCAAAACTTGTTATAATTTTAAATAAAAAATTTATGTACATAATAAACCATGACATGTTCGTTAACATTTGTGAAATTCATATATAAATAGATATATACATATACTTGGTGAATGCGTGTGCTTGCAGTACAGTTAACGAACAGCAAACAATAATACTAATAAATATTAATGGTTATAATGGAATGAATGTCGACAACAATAGTAATGAGAAGAATGTCTAAATGAGGTTAACGTTTATGTCAGTCAATAAAATGAACATAGCGGGCAGGTTTACAGATCTGCCGCCCACTGCGTGTCTGTACAGGGGGAAGTGTGAAGAGCGGGAGAGTTGGAGTTGAATTGACTTTCTGATTGTTCATTGGTGTCGGCGTTGCTAGTGTTTCATATTCGCTGTCGGTGTACGCTGGTTTAAGACGGTCGATAGAAACAGTCTCCGGTTTACCATGTTTGTTCAGCGTGAAGTATTTATCGGTGCGTTTAAGTACTAGAAAAGGACCTTCATATGGATGCTGTAAACCTTTTCTAATGGCATCGACGCGAACAAATACAAATTTGCTAGTGAGTAGATTCTTATTAACTTGAGCTTTCTGAAGTGATTGGCGAGGGGCTACTGGTCGAAGCTGAAGCATTGCTGGGTAAGGCGGTTGGTGAAGTCGGAGATATTTACTTCAGTTGAATCATTAGACGGAACTAACTGACCAGGCAATGTGAGGGTAGTACCATACACAAGTTGAGCTGGTGTACATCCCAAATCTTCTTTTACAGTTGATCGGATACTGAGAAGAACTAATGGTAGGTGTTCACTCCACTTAGATGAGTCAGCTTGTGCCATAAGCGAGCTTTTCAGTTGTCGATGGAAACGTTCCACCAGACCATTCGCTGCAGGATGATAAGCTGTAGTGGAGATATGGTTCACTCCAAGGAGTCTCGTAAACTCTCGAAACAGAGTTGATTGAAATTGAGCTCCTCGGTCTGTTGTAATAGTTGTGGGTACTCCGTAGTTTGACACCCAGCGATCTAAGAAAACCAAAGCGATATTTTCTGCAGATATATCGTTGAGTGGACAAGCAATAGCCCATCGGGTAAATCGATCAATCGCAGTAAGTATATGAGTAAATCCTCTGGATGGCGGTAATGGTCCAATAATATCTATATGAACGTGTTGAAATCGTTTATCCGGTAAATTGAACTGTTTTGGAGGTGTGACGGTATGATGATGTACCTTGGATCTTTGACATTGCAAGCATTGGCGGGCCCATTTCCGAATATCGGAGTTCATCTTGGGCCAAACAAAACGCTCGCTGATTAACTTGACCGTAGCACGCACTCCAGGATGAGACAATGAATGTAGATGTTCAAACAAAGGTTTTCGACAACTTAGTGGAACAAAAGGTCTATGAACGCCCGTTGAAACGTCGCAGACGATAGTTGTATCAGACAGGGGAATAGGTACATCCTGCAACTGTAGGGAGGAGTTTCGTCTACAAGTATGGAGTTCGGCGTCATTTTTCTGCAGCTTGGCAATATTGTCTAAGCTAATATCTATCGAAGATAGGTGATTAACGTCACATCGAGACAAAGAATCGGCTACGATATTGGAATCTCCTTTGATGAACTGGATGTCTGTTGAGAATTGTGAGATGTAATCCAGTTGTCTGGCTTCTCTCGGAGAGTGTCTGTCCAACGAAGTGGTGAAAGCATAACAAAGAGGCTTATGGTCGGTTAAGATAGTAAAATGTCGACCTTGTAGTAAGAAGCTGAAATGTTTCACTGCTAGGTAGATGGCTAACAGTTCTCTGCCAAAAGTGCTGTAACGAGTTTGCGCAGGTTCCAACTTTTTGGAGAAGAAAGCAAGTGGAGTGATGTCATTATTGAACTTTTGTTGTAAAACTGCTCCCACTGCTACCTGCGATGCATCTGTACATAAAATGAGTGAAGCTTCTGGGTTGATATGAGATAACATTACAACGTTGGATAAGGCATCTTTTGCATTATTAAATGCTGCTTTTGCTTCTTCAGACCACTGAAATTTCTTCGAATTGCATCTAAGTAGGTCGGTCAGTGGCTGAACTATGGAGGCACATGATGGAATAAAACGTCGGTAGAAGTTGAACATCCCGAGAAAACGTCTAAGTTTCTTTAAGGAATCAGGTTCGGGAAAGTTCTTAATAGTTTTTATCTTATCTTCGGTAGGTCTGATGCCTTCGGCAGTTATTCGATGTCCTAAGAATTCAATGGAAGGGGAACCAAAAATACATTTCTTTGGATTGATAACAACTCCAAATTGTTCAAACCTTTGAAATAACAGGCTTAAGTGTTGCATATGTTCTTCCATCGATGAGCTGGCAATTAAGACATCGTCGATATATACAAAGACGAAATCAAGACCTTGGGTAACTTGGTCCATAAAACGCTGAAATGTTTGAGCAGCATTCTTTAGTCCGAAAGGCATTCTCAAGAATTCGAATAATCCAAAAGGCGTGATAATTGCTGTTTTTGCAATGTCTTCTGGAGCGACTGGTATTTGATGATATGCCCTGACCAAGTCAACTTTAGTAAAAACGGTCTTTCCATGTAAGGTCAAGGAGAAGTCGTGGAGATGAGGTATAGGATAACGGTCTGGGACCGTAGCGTTATTCAAAGCGCGATAATCTCCACATGGTCGCCAGTCATGATTAGTTTTAGGTACCATATGCAAAGGTGAAGACCATGGACTGTTAGATGGTCGTATGATACCTAGCTGCATCATATGTTCGAATTCCGACTTAGCTGCTGCTAGTTTATCGGGTGGTAACCGTCGTGGACGTGCCTTCACAGGTTGTCCTGTTGTGATGATCTTATGCGTAACTGTATGAGATATATCTTCGACGTTGTATGATGGTTTAAGGATTTTAGGAAATCGTTGCAATAAAGCAGAGAACATTTCACTCTCCGGCTTTTCTATACAGATGCTATGAACAGAGTAGTCACATGTAATACCGTGGATCTTGAGTTGGGTGCAATTGTCAACCAGTTTTTTCTTGCTGATATCAACCAACAGATTGAAGTGACTTAGGAAGTCTGCACCTAGTATAGCGTGACGTACGTCAGCTACTATGAAGATCCATGTGAAACGTCGGCGTAATCCTAGGTTTAAAATCATTGACTGTTCGCCATACGTCTGTATGTTGGTTTGGTTGGCAGCACGAAGTGAAAGTTTTCCAGGTATTTTGGCTGATCGCCTGGATAGTGAGGGGGGAATAACACTGACCTCGGCGCCTGTATCTACCAGGAATAATGTGCCGGTAGTCAAATCCCTCACATAGAAAAGGCGACTGGGGTGATTGCCATTAACAGCCGTCGCCATTACTGTCTGGCTGGGGAGTTTCCCTGAGATGAGTTACTACTGTTGTACATACACGGTCGAAGACACTTCAGGGCATTATGCCCATACCTCCTATGATACCAACAAATGTTACGGCTTTGGGACGGTGTTCTAGAACGTCGTCTAGATCTTGATCGCCGTTGCTTGGATACCGTATGTGACTGGTTCCTTTGTGCTCGAAGCTCAGACACTTCCAGTCGTAAGTCTTGCATTTGAGATGTTAACTGGGAAAGTAACCAAAACAGTGGTGCGTCCTTCATAGATGTGGAATCCGGCAAGGCGGTAACAGGAGAGTTCTGTGTCACTTCGCCTTTATGAAGTTCTTCGGGAATAGTGGTAGGTTTATATGGAGCCATTGTCAAAAAAAATATTTAAGTATAGAGATATACAAAATAGCAAAACTTGTGACAACAAAAATTAAAGCAATGCGAGTTTAAAAGGCCAAAATGACAACAAAAATGTTCAAAACGAGTTAACTATCGAAACAAAAAGGTTCGAAAACGGGTTAACCATAAAAAAGGTTCAAAACGGGCTCACCAATTATTGTGGTGGACCTTTTACTCTGTTAGCTTAGTTACCCAAATTCAAATAGAAAATAAAGTACCAAATCAGTTTAGTTACGGGAAGAATGTATTAAAGTTTGGTTACTTGGGTTTACAAAGATCCAAAGTCCACAATAAACGTAATAGACTCCAGGTGCTGCGGGAAGACTGCTCCAGTACTAATTCTCCAATGTTGACGTTGCCGGAGGTCGACCAAAGTACGTAGGAAGAACTACGGTGCTCCTGCAAAAATTTGAGATAGAAAGCAGGTGATTAAAATTGATCGACGGCAGTTGAGATGGTGGAGAAGACGGAGAGTCGAAGGCAGAACTATATTATAATAGAACAGCACAGACAGTATCAGATATCAAGCACACGGGTGAGGTGAGAAGCAGAACGCGACAGGGAAGTTCAAAAGATGTATATATTTACAACAAAGAGCTAGGCCTTCAGTATTCAGCGGCAGCCTGTAGACGGCCGTAGGTCATTTGATCAGCTGATGGAAATTGGCGTTATTTTTGGAAAAGACGTCAAGGTTGGGTCATTTTTCGTTGTTTTACACACTTTTTTACATATATTCCAGCTAAAAGTTGATGAAATACGGCGTATTTAGCAGAAATAGGCAATGGTGGTGTCCTTATCCGGCCGTAGCTTACAGGCAGTTTGCAGTTTGTTGAAAAAACATACTTTTCCGTTCAGAATATGTCGAATTACTTGAAGACATATGCTATAACGACCATTTCGTGAATTTTTTTGCATTTTAATGGATTACACATGGACATGATGAGGTGGGATAGCTCGTTTTGGTGATTATTTTATTTACTTTGTTGTGTACTTTTCCTAATGCTGACAAGGCTCCTCCACAGGTATTTCTTTAAGGAAAAATCTGCAGAAATACTTAGAAATTATATACGCATAGTACTTCCTTATTATATGGCATAAACTTGACGTTTGCAGGCAGATGCAATATCGATTTTGTATTATTGAAAAATGTTTACTGAAGTAATTATATACAATTCAACTAATTATTTCGTCATTTCAAACATATTTCATGGTTAATTATTGTGTTTACACTGACAACATTGTCTACATCTGTATAATTTTTATGTTCTTTACCAGATGATATCTACTTTCGGGAATTTCATGGATTTGGGTGATAAAGAAAAAGATACCTGCACTGTTGTCGATTTTGTATTACATGTTAATTCGTTAATAAATGTATTCCTCGTTATTCGTTTGTTTATTCTACTTGATAAAACCGAATATTAGCCCTTGCGTAATATGTGAAGTGTAGAGTATATGAGGCTATCTTTGAAATACTAAGTAGGAGCAGATATTTGGAAAAGCCTATTGGTAAAAGATTATGTTGTAGTCAAATAAAGTAAATATGCCTAAACCGTAGAGGAGGTCTTGCAATTATAAAGCGTTTCGAGTTATATGTCGTCATAGCAGAATACGTAAACTGATTCCCGATTCATGGTCACCAACTGAGAATAAATCCATCTGAGATAGTTTGCTTGTGATTTCTGCATGTCGCAATGTACCATAAGGAGAGACTATACCTATGCTGTTAGATGTATAACTCAGTGCAACCACGGTTATCGTAATAATTAAAAACAGAATGCCTAGGGTTATCAGCCAAAGAACACGATACGTTGCTATCTGCTCATATAATCACGAAAACAAAAGTCTTCCAGACGCCGCATTTACTCCTAACAGTTTACCCTCAACTTCTAACTTAGCACGTGTTACTTATGTTACTGGAACACAGTCGCATTACATCAGAAGGAACACAGATTCATTGAAAAATTGTTTATTAAACAAAAATCAGATTAAAAATGTACAGATAATTCAGATGAGTCCTCTGTTACCGTCAGTAAGTTCCATCTGAGAACACGGCACATATATGTTTCTCCATAAGTCTGAAAAGGTTTAAGAAAAGCATAATTAACTTGGGTATCACATGCATGATCTGAATAAAAAATTTTCCTGATAAGCATTTACAAGTAATCACTTTACAAACAATATATATATATATAAGTAGCCCAATAGTTTTCACTAAACTTAAGGGAGTTGCAACCTATCGTCGGTCGATATCCAGTAGGTCCATTGAAGCATCATGAAATGATAAAATTATCTAACAACAAGTTATGCAGTAGTTTTCAAAGCTTGTACAAATATTTTAGCAAAAATGACAACCACTTTATGACAGATAATAGGTCTAGACAGCAATAATAATAACATTCATGTTCATAGTGACTATAAAAACAATAATAGGTATTATTATCGCAACGAATTCATCATTAACTTAGATAAACACCTAATAATAATACAATCATATCAAATAAATGTATCACTTAATCTTAAGAAGCATGTGTTTACTTATTTCCACTGTATTCTCTCAATACTGATGTGCTCAACCAGCTTATTCCAACTGAATTCAAGATTAATTCTGAAAGTGAGTGGAGGTCCAGTTTATGTCAAATGAAAACATGTAGCTTACATGTATTACACCGCTTACTGGGACACCTGATACCTGCTTTCCGATCTTCGTGACAAGAACACAGATTATCTAGGTTTACCTACATATACATGAGTATATGTATATGCTGCATCAACCATGCCATTTTTATCATGACTAGCCAGACCACTGTGTATATCATACTTATTTAAGGATCTCTGAAAATAATGGTCAAGCGATAATTGAAGCTGCGTGAAGTTATTACCTCTTCAGAACATTGTTTGCATTCTTCACACCCCTAAGAAGTCCTTAGATCTTAATTTGGCATGAATTCGTTGAATTCAGCAAATAAATCCACTGGTATATAATTTCTCTCCTGAGCTGTAATAGTTTGTGTTGTCAGCTATCTCTCAAAATTGATAAAACGATCCCGGAAATTCAGAACTTAACCAAGCAGCAAAATGATGTTTGAAATAACCTCAACTAGAATGACAAACTGGCCAATCACGAGCGAGGGAATTGCTTGTTTATCTCATTCGCGGTCACTCAAAATTACGGCCGTCTACAGAAAATAGATATGGGCAGTTTTTTATTGGCTGTTGGCTAGCTGGCTTTTTATTGGTCTAAAATATAAATTAAAGCGCCAATGTCTTTATTTTTACACGGAAATTTACAGTCAGTAAAATTTCGGGCTTACCTTACCATAATATAATGGCGTGTTAATTTTTTTGGTGTGAGTGTAGTGTGATAGTCACACGCTATTTGGATGCATTGTTGATGTTTAAAGTATATTGAGATGTATGAGAATGTCCAGAAAGTGAATATAAATCAACAATAATTTTGATGCATTTATTTTAAGTCCAAAATAGGATGTATGCCATTTTGGTTACTAGGCGAATATAATTCAACCACCATTTCTATAAATTTAATGTGTCCTGAATTATTACATGTAGAAATATGTATGTAGTAACTAATCTACTTTTTTAAGTTGTCACTTCAATGATTTGTGGGAATTGTGCGTACTACGTCAGCATAAATGAAGTAAATTGACAAGGTCATGGCCAGTGGTATATAAGCACTGAAATGTATACTAGTGTTTATTTACTTGAAGTCATAGTGTTGTGCACGTTAGGAATTGTTAAAACGATTAAATGATGTTGCAAAGTACTCCTACTGCGTCTACTTCAAGAAATATATCATCTTTATTGTGTGATGTAACAGCTATATTCCAAAGGATAATGTTGTGTTGTATATTTTATACATGGACACAATTTAAGGAAGCTTTAGACACATTTATGAAGGTACTAACTAAGTTGTTCTTTATTTCTTTGAAAGGAATCCAATACATCCTATCGTGTTGATTCAAGTAAAAAAGATCGACCCGGTGCTGATGACTACAAGTTTGTTAAGTTTAAATGCACTTTTGGAAGTCATCGTGCTCCCCGAGGTGCTGGCTTTAGGAACAGAGGGTAAGTTGGCTGCGTGTGCAAATTTTAAAAATTTTAAGGTTCAAAAGTACATCATGTCAGTCAATAATTCTAGTCCAGCGGAAATCCAACGTATACGTGATAACCAAGTACAAAACTGTGCATAACCATCCCTGCACAGCAAGTTTTATGTCCACCGATGTATCTAGACGTCGGTTATCATCACAAGAAATGGCAATTATCCAACCGTTCATTGAAAGGAATACTGATGTCCATGAAATCATGGATCTAGCACATGAGAAGTTCGGAAAAGCGCTCCTGTATAACGATATTAAAAACATGCGGGCTAAGATAAATAAACGTAAGTCCTATCAAAATAAATGGTGCAGTAGAATAGAAATTGGTTGTTTGGAAGAGCTGCTTCATCGACTGAGGCAGACAGGTCCAGTTAAAGTTTTGCAGGACAACGCAGGCTTTGTATCTAAAATCATTTTTGCTCGTAATGATATGATAGACGTGTATCATAAGTTTCCAGAAGTAGTTGGAATCGATTGTACTTACAAAACGAATAAGATGGGGTAAGTTTCAGTACAACAAGGTATAATTCCTTTTCCAAATTTGTTACAGATGGCCTTTATATCAGTTTGTTGTGACTGATGGATTCGGAAGAGGAAGGACTGTTTTGTTTGCTCTTACTAGGAGAGAAACGTTTGCAGATATCAAGGAGATATTGCAAACGTTTAAGAGATTTATGGTGGATACATCGAAAACATTAACATTCACTGTCGACTGTGCAACTGCACAGATGAAAGCCCTAAAGGAGGAATTCCCCAGTTGCAATATTGTTTTGTGTCTTTTCCATGTATGCCAGGCATTCAGAAGGAAGGTAAGTTACATTCCCATTAACTGACATAGGGAAAACAGTTCCCAAACCAGCTTGTTAAAAAGTGGTTGTATCGAATGGCGCACACGCGCAGTTATGACAGGTAGGTTAGCAAATCAGAGTATATTGCCAAAGGTTTTGGCGTTACCTAAACCTCATAAGTATTGTAGACGCTGAGGCTGGTGCTTACATTAGAAGGTACTGGCTAAGAACACGCAAATATTGGGCTGCATCGTGCAACAGGTTCACCATCAGCATGGGGAACAATACTAACAACAGAGTTGAGAATGCTCATAGGCAGTTGAAAAGATATCTACGTAAAGGTGATCCGATGGAACTGACGCTATGGAAAATATGGAGGTGGATCGACCACACAACCATGCGTAAAATACGTCAGGGCCAGTGGATGCTTGCTAAATACTACAATTACGATGTAAGTTCGAAGATAATTTACGATTTATCCTAGGTACCTAATTCCCTGAAGTCTCATTTACGGAGTCTCACACCGTTTGCTGCCCAGAAAGTTGTGTTAGATTTACAGAGGCGTTCCTTCTTCTTCCATTCAATATCTTCTACCTCAGTTGTTTACGCCGAAGGTGGTCACATATTCTTCGTAAACAGGAACGAGGCGAAATGCACATGTTGGACATACTGCGCATACAATTTGCCTTGTGCACATGTCGTTGAGGCGTTCTTGAACTCATATCTAAATTGTGGTATGTTCCATTTCTTTAAATGTTACTCTTAGATATTCTGAGGAATAGTGAGAGGTGGACACGTGTATATAACACAACGGACAACATTCCGAGGGCCATCCGGTTAATACCGGAACCAAACAACGCGTTTCGAAATGCTTATGAACGCTTAAGATGTCGTCTCAACAGTCTGAACCGAAGAAATCCGGATGCTGCACTGCGGGAAATAGCGGAGTTTACCAGAAGGTTGGACAGTTTGCTAGCAAATGAACCGCAAACAACTTTAAGATTACGACGTGCCCCTGTTAATCGATTATTTTTGTGAAAATATTTGTATTACCTTTTTATTTCCATTTGTATTCAGAATATAAACATGTATGTATAAACTGCAGTTACACTTCCTTTCCTTTCAAAAGGCTAAGACCGACAGTTTAAAGAATACTTTGGTTGATTGTTTCGTTAAGAGAGCGCTTTGAAAGTCACTTAGAAATTAAAACGATCTGTGCCTTATTTACTACGTTTTTCAGCCGAGCATTTGCGGTTCATAGCATATCATGAATAACGGTGATTAATACGATTTATCACTTAGACCGCAACACCACCAAGCCTACTATATTCATAAACTTATTCTAACCTATTCATCGATAAGGCCTTTTTATGGTAAATGAAGCTCTTATTTACCCACCATTTTCTCAAATAACGCTGGTCATGCTTACAATGATACCTAGGTGCTGAATTGAGTCTTTTAGTTCTGAAATAACGCTAGTTCGAAACTAATTTGTCCTGTGAGGGATGGAACAGAGCGGATAAGCAAACCCAGTCGGTTCCATTTACTTTCAATCATCATAAGAAACCAGCTCTTAGTTTTAATCTCAAACAATAGCAGAACGGTTAGGCAGTTTACTTATTGAATAAGGTTACTATATTATAAAAGTTTACCTTATTTGGCTGAATCATTAAAGGTTCACCATAACCCTTGACTACCAACATAAAAACTGCGAACTTTAGGCTAAAAATCACCTTAATAGTAGTATCCAGTGACATAAACTGATCTACACACTGCAAAATGGGAAAAACATGCAAAAAAACCCTTAAAATTCAATGGAAATCGAATTCACGAAAACATATAACCAGCCGACGCAGGAACTCATCATGACCTTGAAACTGACTGTAGCCTCTTTCCCGTCTACAGGCTGCCGTATTCAGCAGCCACCAGTTTTTGAATTTTGCGCCTCCTCTTGAGTTCAAATTACTACAATATATTTATTCAAAACCCGAGGTAAAGTTCAAAGTACAGAGTTTATGGTTAAAACAAAGTGATGTACAATATGTTCATTCCTTACATAGTAGTAAAATTTGGATAAGTTTATTTTTGAGGACTCCACACATCTCCATCTTGTTCCATTTTCTGTGTTCTTCTCCAGCTGGGTCCACAGTTGCCCACAATGTCTCGTCTCCTCCTCACGCGATCTCCAGCATATCACCCTAGCACCGACGACCCACTCGCAGCTTTTCGTTTGGATTCTATTTGAGGGTCTGTCACGAAATGTCATTGGACGGTTTCCTCGATGTTTGCCCGATTTACCTCCATTTTCTCCTACATATTTGTTGAGCGATCGGCTCTTGGTTGCTTTGTTGTCAGCAAGAGTTTCTTGTTACTAATTGTTTCTGACCTGTATTTGATCTTCAGTATAAAAACAGCAAAGACAGCTGTTGATGCACATCTACAGTGACCTGTTGTAAATCGTTTCGTGACACACAGTGCCAGTTTCTGACCCGTATAGGAGGACTGACCGAATTGTGAAAAGTGAAAGAGCATAGACAATGTCTAAAGGTGGTTCCAAAGTCCTCTAAAGACTTAAAGAAGCTAGAAAACTGATCAGTGATTGCACTGCATTCGACAGAAACGGGACACAAAGTCGACTTTGATAGGACTAAGGTTCTACAGAAAGGTTTTGATTCGTGTAAAGAAAGACTGACTGTGGAAGCTATATGTATATATATATATATGGTGAGTCCCAACAGTTTGAACAGATGTGAGGGTGTGGTGTTAGCTGATGCATGGCGAATCCTGATTAATAAATAAAAAATGGATTTATATCACTAATTAATTTTACCTAGTCAAAATTCCTAATGGTCTATATCTTCTTATGGAGTAGCTAATAAATTTTTACAACTGTTCACCCATGCATACATACACAAATCATTGTATACTGCATCTGCACATATATTTTCGTACCCAGTTACCTGTGACAATGAACTTTTAGTCGAACGTAATCTGATGAAAAGTACACTCTGTTTAAATTGTTTAACAAAAGCAGACTAATTTTTGAAAGTCAGAGGTCAAATTTTGATCACATCTCATAAAGTTTTGTTTATCATACATTTTGATACCTGTTTCAGGACTCATTTGATTGGACAAAGCTTTTAAAAACAAGAGATGTACATTTATATATAAGCCTCTGTTAAGTTAATTTCGACTGATTTCCCGGAAGTTCGGACCAACTTGTCGAACGAAAACAAAAGCCCAATGGCCCCGTCTGCCATCTCAAAACAGGCCTTGTCAATGGAAGTGAACATTGAACGTTGGTTTATTGGCCTTGGTCGCCATTGGTGGGCAACTCGCAGGCGCGAATGGTTCAGTCGTTTACAGGTTCGAAGAAGACGAAAGAATACGAATAAAATGACAGCATATTTATTGTAAAAAATTTGTCTACAGACTATGTACTAACCTCGATTTTAACTGCCAAATAATGCAACTTCCTTCTTACAGCCACTGGTGTTTTGGAGTTAAAGTCGAGAATCACTACTAGTGCTTATCGATTCGGAGCGTCTTCGTAACAATAGGAACCTAGGGTTAAGTTCCTTGACAGGCTTTTTCCACATAACAAAGGTTGGCAATGACATCAAGTGCAGGAACAGTCCACGTTGACGAACACACTGTTGTCCCGTAAGACGGTAAGACCTAATATGGAAACGATAAGCATCTCACATGCTAGAAATGAGAGTATTTAAAAGTATTTTACTCACCTGGACAAAAGTGAAATCAAATATTTATAATCAAAGGACGACTTTCTCCAATGCTTATAAATAATAAATACTTCCGGAGGTGAGTATTCGGTCCTCCGTAATCTAAACACCACAACCGCTATCAAATCCCTTCTAGAGAAATGCGACATGTTGGCTGGAGAGACGAAACCGCTGAACACAAAGTCCCAATCATCTCGGGTGACGAATCAACAGTCATAAGCCTCCCGCGCGAATTCCCATTGAAAATATAGTCATGTTCACGTACCACCTTTCAAACTCCTGACGGAATCTAAGCGTTCACATAGCTGATCAATATGACCGTTAAGCCAGGTTCTTAGTCTGTCGACTGAACACCTTGATTTCTAAATATTCTACAGTGAATTTTATGAATGCCCACATAATCGTGCAGTTCAGTCTAAAACAACAGTTACCGAGTGTCCATAAGACTACTTAATAGCAGATAATTTTACGTTCCCGATGAATGAACTGATCCTTCTGTCTTAAACAAGCATGCTTAAATTTTCAGTGGTATACATTAAACGCTAAGTCACCATTTGAAAGTAATACTTCTGCATACAGAAGACTCAAATGGGAATCAAGTCACCTGACTGAAATGAATCATTTAATCACTTTACACATATTAACTCGCGAAAGGCCAATCTCAGCAACACGTTTACAATAGGACAAACAGAAAATAAATAAACTACAGACTACCGGAACAAGATAGAACTGAGATCTGATATTCGCTGTCTGATATTGTGGGTCCTCTTTATGGTCACTACATGAACTACCTTAGGCAAGAGATAGTAGACGTTTTGCTCAATGGCTCTGAGGTCCCAAGTGTCTGAGGAAGTAGGATGGTGTAGCGGTAAATAATTACCCAAAATTATTGACCATAGGAATAGATTATGTCTAAGAGAAGAATTACATCTTGACCTATGAATCATCAGTAAACATTGGATGCTGACCCTTAGAGTTTAAGTCGACTTGTTTATCTGAAGTCTTCCCGTCAAGCATCTCCGCCACTTGATACTCCGTCGTGTAAGGCATGATAAGTTCGGTGGTTTTCTAATGTTCAAACTATGCTTGTCTACTCTCAGGTCGGCTACGAAGTATGCAGGGATTGGTTACCCAAGACAAGGCAACGGATGACCAATAGGAGTGCCCTTCCCTCTTATCTAATTGTATTGCGATTGGTTGCAAATATAACACTTGACCTTGAGTCTTCGTTCTTACTAGCACGCGACACTTGTGTGATCACACTGCTAACGTGCGCTTTGCTCTCTGTTTCAGATCATTGCTTCACGAGTGGGATTACAGTCGTGTCATCTTTGTGCACGATAATTAGCTAGCTTAGCTTCCGCTCCAATCCGCGATTTGGTTCTGGGATATATCTCGTAATTTGGACCATCGTTTGTGGTCTTTTGCTTTGCCTTTGGTACACGAGAATCCAATAAATTAGAAGTTGTTGGTATAAGACCATGTGTTAATATGCTCAGTACTGTTCGCGAACGTCTATACCATCAACCTTCAAACCGGTGAGCCTAACTGCAAACTTCGTCTACGCAGATAACCCCGGTGAGTTTGTTCCATTTTGTATTTGTTCTTGTGCTATATTTTATTCGGCATAATTATCGTCATGAGTGATCTTAGTCCGAAGGTCATTCTTATCCGCTCAACTCCTAAAACCATTCAGCTCGTAACATACTGGTCAGATAATGCTGAAACGTGGTTTCAGCTACCTGAAGCAGATTTTTGTGAGCATCGGATAACGATCACCGTTCACTGTTACTTGCAGTTATTCACGCCCTACCGCGGGAATTCAGCAAGTACGTAGCATCACAGATGTTGAGTCCCAAGGTAAGTAACTCGTACGAGTTGCTCAAAGCATCCCTCCTCAGGAGAAACGTTCACACGGACCGATAACGTCTCGACGAATTATTTCGTAACATCGAGTCAGGGGATCAGTCAGCTGTGAGCATGCTGACAAGAATGAGAGAGGTCATTGGCCAAAGTCAGTTCGATGAAGGAATTTTCAGAGAACTGTTCTTATCCAAGCTGCCACAGTCCGTGCAGACTGTACTTGTGAGACTTCAGGGTGTTATTATAGGTGAGTTAGCTATTTCAGCAGATAAGATTCTAGAAATAACTAAACGGTCAGTTCCCGAAATATGCTCGGTGGACAAGCAGACTTCGAGTAAGGGTCCTGCAGTGATAGAGTTATGCAACTCCATCCAGCAGATGTTTAGGTCAAACTCGCCTTCTAATTCCTCCAACCGTCGTCCTAAATCCCCTCAACGGCGAAACTCATGTGGTCGATCTAAGTCCAGGCCACGTTCTCTGAAAAACCCTGACTGGTGCTGGTACCACAACACCTAAGGCCAAGCAGCGAAATGTTGCTGTAGGCCTTGTAACTTTGGAAATGTCTCAAAGTCTGTGGGAAACTATCCCGCCGCTACAGTAAGACACGTAGAAATACCAAGCACACTATCTCAGATAGATTTATTTTCGCTTTGTGACTAAGAATCGCGAATCAGTTGATGTGTTCTACTCAAACGATAGACAACTCGAAACGCTTTATAACCCCAACACCTCCTATGACATTTGCACATATTTACTTTATTTGACTACAATATAATCTTTTTAGCAATAGGCTTCTCCGCATATCCGTGCTTAATTAGTATTTCAAAGATAGCCTCATATACTCTGTACCCCACAACTTCCGAAAACGTTAATATTCAGTCTTATCAAGTAGAATATACAAACGAATAACGAGGAATACATTTATTAATTAATCAATCAACAGTGCAATACGAAATCAATGACAAATCAATGTGAAAATCTTTCTCTTCAGCACCCAACTCCATGAAATCCCGAAATTAGCTATCACCTGAAAAAGAGAATAAGCAATCAAAAGATGTAGACATTGTTACCACCATAAATGCAAAAATTAATTGCTAGGAAATACTAAATATTGTCTTCAGTTATCTATGATTACGTCAGTCAATATTTTTCAAGCAGACGGAATGGACATTCGACCTGCCTGTGGACACTAAGCCTATGCCGTGAAACAAGTAAGTACTATATGTGAATAATTCCTGAGTATTTCTGTAGATTTTCTCTAAACGGATGCATGTTCAGGAGCTTTAAGGCGATTACCAGAGGCAGACAACAAAGGAAGTGAAAATAATTAACGAAGCAAACCAGCCTAACTCATCATATCGATGTTTAATCCTTTGATATGCAAAACAAAACATCAATAAAGTCGTTATAATCAGTGTCAAGTTACTTAAAACTTGGCATTTTCTCAACAAAACAGTGCGTATTTCAACTATTTGTAAACTGGCCGTAAATTGCGGTCGCAAAGGACACCATTTTTTGCTATTCATGCTAAAACCGCTTCAGTTCATCGACTTTTAGCAGAAATACAGGTATGATAGCGTGTAACACAACGAATACTTACCAAATTTTGAAGTTTCTTCAATGAATACAGTCTTCAGGCATCAGCTGATCAAATGACCTACGGCCGTATATAGGCTTCCGTAAGAAGAAAGATGTCAGTGTAGTTGAAGATTGAACGATCAATTCATGGTTGTTTGCTCAAAACCAACCTCCCCAATTTTCGCGGAGGCATCAATACGACAGTCATCGTCTCATCGGTCGCTGTTCAGAAAGAAGTCAGCAGCAAACCGTCAGAAGTAATATTGTGATTCATCATTGTAATATTTGTTCACAGACCTTAGTGGTAACATTTTTTATATGTTGGTGTAACAATAAAGAATCCTCGGGTCACCAATTGGTGTTTTGGTTTTTGCGTTCGTTATTACTAAGCGTTTCTGAGAAACTTCAAGGAATAGCGTGAGCCCGAGCGTAGCAAGAGCTGGGCATTAACGGTTTACGAGAAGTGACTGACAAAAGAAAACAGAAAAGGAGAAAGAACAGCTCGTTGAGGAACACCAGCTAGGGTCAGTAAGTAAGTGAAGCAGTGAAAGAATTCCCATTGTAAACAGTGTAGTGTTTCGTATCAGAAAAATATAAATGTAACCATATGTACCGTTGATACAAGTATAAAACTTTGGCACTGTGGTGGAGTATAACTCCATTACAGATAAGATTTCATTTTGGTAAATCGCACAGTCTTGCACAGTAGTATTTACTGACGAGGTTTCGAGCACAGATTATTGGTCATCATCATGTCAAAAACGTTGTGTGAGTGACTTGATATGATTATGAGTGATAACTTGTGCTCGAAACGTCATCAGTTAATATTATTATACAACACTCTGAGATTTATCAAAATAAAATCTTATCCATAATGGAGAAATGCAACCAATTAGTAGTAATCCAACACTGTGCCTGTCAGGCAGTAAGCTTGTTAAACTAAACGGGCCTGGGCACAGAGTCATAGGCAGATGTGTAATCTAGGAAGTCACATCGAACATATCTGGCAACCCTGTCGAAACTAGAGACAATGTTATGATATAAGATGACGGTGGTATCTAAAGTGCACCTACTATGCTTAAAAGCGAATTGATTAGGGCCATTAAAAGCCTTCAATGAAGGTTCAAGGTCGAGTGAAAGCAGTCTTTCCAATAATTTCAAAAACGGTGAGGTAATGGCAGTGGATCCAAGCTTAACGTTTGGTCTACTTGATGATTTCGGTACAGGAACAATTTCGATGTCCTTCCAAGAAGCAGGCACAGTGTTGCTGGAAAACGATTCATTGAAAATACCAGCGAGAGGAGAACATAAAATAATAATTTATATTTTCCTATAAGCATATAAATCTACATGAAAATGCACGCCATTTTTACAGGCACGATCAAGTACGATACAATGTCATATCGTAGTTTGTCTACAAGTTAATTATGTTTCAACAGTTAAATATTTGATATATATATATATATATAAATACACTCATTGTCTGAACCAGGCCGTATAGTTATTGAATTGTACAGTTGTCCTCCAGGTCTCGTGGGAAAATTCACTTCGTTTCGTTTTCATCCCGTGGTTGTAGGCATACAATAACCAACCAATATTGAGGTAAGTACAAAGATTACAAGGGATTGGAAGCTGTTTTAGAAATGTTAAAGTGTTAAGGTGAATCGTTAAAGTGTAATAAAATAAGTGAGTGAAATATATCATTCATAAACACATTTATATAGAAAACAGAATGGGGAAGTAATTAATCCTTAGGCCGACAACGTTCATTTGCAATGTATAATAAAACCAATATATTTTGCACTATCACGATGTCCACTTTTGGCTTTAATACAATTATTTTCAAGCCAGTTGTCTTTATTTCATGTCTTTTTTTCTATTTGGTGCACAACCGTACCCTCCAGAGAATAGGAATAGAATAAGTCGAATCAAATTCATAAAGGGCTATAAAATGTCAGGTTTAATGGAATATAATGAGGATCAAGTAAATACGTTATTAGAATGAGACAAGACATTGTGAAGTGGTATTTAAAGATCCGACAATGGATAGCAAGTTAATTTATAAGATGCCCCATAAATCTGTGCAGAGCCCACGTGGTCGCATCTCAACAATAGGCTGAGCGAATGGTATATATTTTAAGGTAGAAGCATTGTCTGTCAAGGCGTTCACTATTATCTTTTTCAAGATAGAGATCTAAGCCTTCATAAAAATCAGAAATATCTCGAGCCTTCAAATTGCGTATTGCTGTTCCTGCAGAATGGGGCGATTCACCTTAGTGAACACCACCATATCTACTGATCAGCTTAAAATAAATGCATCGAAATTATTGTTGATTTATATTCACTTACTAGACATTCTCATACATCTTCATATACTTTGAACACCACCAATGCATCTGAATGGCGTGTGACTATCACACTACACTCACACCAAAAAAATTAACACGCCGTCAAGGTGCATATGTCAGCACGTCTTTCCGGTTTTTGCATACAACATATCTTACCTGTATCTAACTAAGATCAGCTGCACAGAATAACAATAAGTAATAATAGCATATAGATATATATGTACATACTTGAACTGTGACTGCAGGTACATTTTCTATGTAGGTTTCGTCACGAACCAGCATGAGTAAGAAGTAATTCGGTTGCTGGCTGTGCATTTGTTCCTATTTCAGACACATCATTTGGATGCACCTGCATTCACAGTGAGTGATGGTGTTCAAATTAGCACTCGAATCCAGTACCCATCGTATCAAACACCAAAGTTTATTCACTAAGCTTCTCCAGCCAAAATTGAAATAGAAACGAATAATAACTGATACTCGTTGCACAAGACGTGGTTATCATGGCCAAAGTCTTCTAGTAGACAATACTTAGGCGTTCGAAATGATGGGTACTGGGTTCGACTCCCAATGGGGACATTATCACTCACTGGCGAATGCAGCCACACCCAAATGATCAGTTTCAAATAACACGGAGTGCATATTTTTCACTTCACTGCTAGTCACCATCCACCAAATTACTTCAAGTTGTTCCTCAGTCATCGTCCAAGCGTCCGTACCTGGGGCGATACATCAACACAAACCCGAACATTTCCGCCCAATCAATCAGCGAGAAAATCAAAGTTCAACTAAAAACAAATAGTCAGTTAGCGATCTCTGAGAAAACAAATGCGATGGCACTGGACATCTGCTTTGACCTACTTTCGGTTTGTTTAGTAGTGCGCACACACGACCCAACCAGACATCAAAACCGGACCTTTAGGCTACGAGACCAAGGCCGTTCACCATTCACACACTTCGGCAGCAATTCAGTGGGCCGTGAATCATCTCCAACTAATATCGCTTCGTAATGAAATCAACATTGAAATTAATCCAGAAAGGCTAGTAATTTCATTGGCATGGTTACTTATCGACTTGGTTTATCGCAGGAGGTTTTTAACACCTCATTTTGAAGAGTAGCAACATTTCTACCGAGTGAACATCAGCAGCTAAAACAGAAAGATGGAAAACTATTAGCCTACCCTGTGAAGAATCTGTGCATATAGACTATTGTCCATTGTATTACGTTAAACTTACTACCGTACTTGGTTTCGGCCCTTCTCCATAGGTTAAGCTACAAGCCAAGCATTTAATTTTGCTCGCAAATATTTATCGAAGACTTGATAGCCATGTTGATCACCAACTGATAACCTTTCCATGCGAAAGAGCCAGTCTTACAAGCAATCACTTGTCACCTCACCCCTAGTATTTTTTCTCACTTCGCAGTGAAAACAAGTGAATGTATATTTCGTGGAAATTACAATGTTGAAAGTAAGTAGGTTTTCTAATTTCCCACATTATTTTGAAACCCGTATTATTTCTTTGCTTTGTGAAAGGTATTTATCACCTAAACAACGGCTAGTAAAATATACAATTTTTCGTTAATTACACCCATTTTGTTCAGACTGATGTTTTTGTGCTTCAAGTCATACACGTAAACCAATTTCAAAACAGGCAGCTTGGTATCGTCAGTGGACAGTCTAAAACCTTGTAATACACATCCATTACCTCGGAATGCATCAAGAAGTAATCTTAGACGTTCCAAATCGCTTACTATTGACGGGATCTGAAATCGATCCTAGCATTCAGAATGAATCGGATATATCTGATGAGTTAAACCCATCTAAGTTAGCCGAAGACAATGGAGATCCGCAGCTGAAGCCCTATGTTCCTCTAGGAATTAAAGGATATAATAATAATAAGTTAGCTGACAGTACAATTGATAATACACATCCACATTCGTCTTGACAAACTACAGCTTGAAATGAGTGCTAAAAATAATTCACAAGTTGGTGATATTCATCAGTGTACAGTTGGCCCTATCGAATCAAAAGTGGTTTGTGAAAATAGTCAGACAGAGACATCACACCATTCGATTCCAAGCAAGTTTTAGTGAGTCATAATAGTAATGACACTAACAGTAATGCATCAACTGTGCCAATTCCTTTAACTGATAGGATTTCAAGACATTCATGTGAATGGCAAACTGAAAAAGCTCTTGAAATACTTACCACTTGTTCATTTACAAATGAACAGTCAGTTCTCTTTGACAAGTGAAGTGCACAACAGAGTTCTACAAAAGTTTTACTCTTAATATAATTTATCGAAAAAGAATAGCCGACCGACAGCTGCTACCTAGACGTAGTGGTCGGACTTGCACATCGCAAGAACTCTGGCCTCTTGAGCCATGGACATGTGTCGTGTTTCGTAGATACACATACAAGACACGAGTGTGGCCATTCACTCAACGTCACCAGGCCGACAAGTTGAATCTGCAAAATTCACTCTATGGGTGTCTAAAGACCCCTCAGCTAGTTTGCGAGGACTCGCAGGTGTAGAGATATCACTGAGTGTTACGGCAGAAAAATCACTTCTTGGCTGGATCCCTGCAGATAGTTGTATGTGTGCGGTCGGTCTAAAACGGGTCCGTTAGAAGAAGGAAGGACGGCGTCACCTGTCGTTCTCTTTTCATAGTCTCCGCTTGCGCCCCAACAGACTGCAGTTCCGACGAACTTAACGACGAATTCTACATGAAACTGTCTAATTTGATGCAGTAAGCAAACCGTTCCGATATAGTTGCTTCAAAAGGCGGCTTCACTGCCCAAGTAGGGAAGTTGTGCCAGACTGAGAAGTATGTAGGTGGTACGTATGGAGTTCCCTGCCGACGAACCGACAACGGTGATCGTCTTCTACAGTTTCGCTCAGCTAATCATCTGCTCCTAGTCAGCACTAACTTTAGGCATAAAGAGATATACTGCGTGATCTGGTGACCTCCATCACCAAATCGACGCTGGACTCAGATAGACCACGTAGCGATAGGGTATCGTTGGCGAGGGTCAGTAGAAGACTGCCACTCCTTCTGGAACACGTGTGTAGACACCGGTCACGCCCTGGTACGCGCACATCTGTGCTTACGACTAAACGCCTATGAGATATTGTTGCCAACAGAGCAGTAACGTCCCCAACTAGATAGAGATTCTGAGTCCCTATTCAAGGAAGAAATAAAGAAACGAGTATCTGAGGTCGATAGCAGGACTTCTTCTGAGGTAGCTTGATACAACATACAGTTAGCAGTAGACAAAGCTGTAAAGGCTGTTAGTAAGCTAAAACCAAAAGTTAGTAAGAGCCATTGGATCTCTACCGCCTCATCCGAACTGATTGACGCAAGAAGACTGATTCCGGCGAGCTCCGATATGAGAGAGAGCGAAAGATACTCAAACGCAAACTAACAAGAAGTCTTCGCAACGACCATGAACAGTGGTGGGCGACAAAAGCGAGAGATGGAAGAGGCATAGGCACCATAATTAGCTCTCAGAATAGACGACTAAAACGTTGGAAAGAACACTTTGAGGAGCAGTTTAATTGGCCTACAATCACGCTCAACTTTCCGAACATACAATACCTCCCTGTTTAGAATTTAGGTACAAGATTCCCCATCCCTAACTGAAATTACTAAGGCTGTCAGTAGTCTGAAACGGGGCAAATCGGCGGGTCCTCAGGTAATGACTCCACGGGTATTTAAGTAAGGTGGAGACAGTTTAGTCTCTGCGTTAACCGAGGTACTAGACAGCGCTCAGAAATCAGAGAAAGTCTAGTCCAGTTGGTGGAAGCCATTGATTATTCCGATACACAGGAAGGCAAACAAGTCTTCCTGTCACAATCACACGGCGATTAGCTTGGCTAATATGGTATCCAAAGTCCTAGGCTCAATAATATTGCGCAGACTAAGCGCTCCACGGGAGGAACAAACACGAGAGAACCGGAGAGGCTTTAGACCAGAAAGAGGATGTATTCACCATGTGCCAGCCAAGTCTCATAAACCATCAATGTTCAGCTCTTGCTACACTGGACCTCACGCTGTCCCTCGAAGACTTTCAGAAACACTTTGTACTAACCAACGGGAAAATAACAGATCACTGATTGGCGACTCGAGAATCCTTTATTCTTACGCCAGCATGTAACCAACAATAAGGTTATTATATACCAGGTCTAAGAATAGATGTTATAACAATAAATCATGATAAAAAAACATAACGGACAATAAGATTGTTACACAAGGTCTAAGAACAAATGTTATAACAATATATCGCGGTAATACTTCTGATAGTTTTTAATCTTCTTCTGAACAGCGAACGACGAGACGATGACTGATGGATGGATGACCCGCGAAAAATATGGAGGAGTTGGGTTTGAGCAAACAACCATGAATTGATCGTTCAATCTTCAACTACATTGATAATCTGCATATTCTGAATCAACCAGATTATTCTCTAATGGTAACAAATTAATCCCTGAGTCACTGAAGTGATTTAGGGTTCTTTCCATTAGTACACCTATTATGAAATTGAGTAGCAATAGGGATGGTGGGCATTTCTGGTGAACACCACTAGTTGTCACCACTTCAGATGACAACTCACCTGGCTGACTACATGATTTCGAGTAGAGCGATTGTCAGACACTGGTAAGTATTCCGAATTGTAAAGACATGGTGTCAATGTAGTTGAAGATTGAACGATCAATTCGTGGTTGTTTGCGGGTCATCAATCAGCCAGTCATCGTCTCATAGTTCATTGTTCAGTCTGAGATAAAAAACTATCAGAAGTATTACCGTGATTTATTGGCATAACATTTGTTCTTAGACCTTGTGTAATAATCTTATTGTCCGTTATATGTTGGCGTAAGAATAAAAAATTCTCGAGTCGCCAATCAGTGTTCTGGTTTCTCGCGTTGGTTATTACAAATTGTTTTTAAAAGACTTCCTGGGACAGCGTGTGGTCCAGAGTAGTAAAAGCTGGACATTGACAGTTTACGAGAGTTCGTTGACATTTTCTGATAGTTTTTGATAGTTTCTGTTCGTCTTTCCTCATAACTTCCCGTATTCTTTGACAAGTTTTATCTGGAACTTCTTTCGATTTTTGGTCAAGTTCAATGATGCCTGGGTCAACGAAGGGACAGATCGTCTTGGAAGCAAGCAGGAAAGTAAGCAATGCTGAGTTGCCCGTTAACTGTAATGATATGTATGATGCTCAGCAGGATGAGTCTGTTGTTCATGGTTCGCCGTTTAGGGATAGTAAGGGTTTAAAGTTACCTAAATTCGAGCCCCTGTACTTTGATGGAAACCCAACCGACTATCCACAGTTTGTAAAGGAGTTTGAAGTCATGTTGAGTGGCCTTGCAATAGATGATGAAATGAAGTCGATGTATTCGTTGAAGTACTGCACTGGAATTGCTGCAAGAGCAATATAGTGCTGTAAGTTAATGACCCTAACGAAGGATACTCTGTGGCTATGAGTATACTGCGTCAAAGGTTTGGAAGAACTTCGATGATTGTAAGGAAATTATTCGAGGCTGTTAAGGGCAATGGTAGCCAATTACAAGATGGCTGCAAGGCACTCACTGAGTTTTTGGATAATCTGTTGACTTACAAGAATGCATTGGTTTCAATGAATTGCATAAGCGACCTCAACTCGAGTTTTATCCTAGAAGTAATAGCGAGACGTCTACCTACTCGACTGCAAAGGAAGTGAGTGAAGATAAGCTCCCGTATGGAGGATGAAGGTATGGAGCCAAAATTTGATGATGTCCTGAAACTAGTAAAAGATAGCGTCAATATATCTATGAGAAAGTTCGCCAGTCTATTACATCTCACCCCTAGAAAAGAGCAGTCTGAGAGCAAAATGCAATCATTGATGAAGAAAGGGCCTCAGAGGGGTAACATGACATAACATAAGCTTTATTCCAAATCAGTACTTGTGATACAGAATGGAATTCTCAGCATTTTACTACAATATTGCATCCAGTTTTTACATTAACAATAAATAAAGTTCTACATAGATTATAGTTATCTCAACAACATATTAGTATGTCGGTAGCAAAGCCAAAATTAAAGTGTTTGAAGGTGTTAGAAAAGTAGATACTACTAGCATATTTACTGGCGTAAGCTATAGCAAAATGGTCGAGATATACAGAGTGTGAAAGAACGAACAAGAATGTTTTAAGTACAGTTTGCAAGGAAGAGAGAAACAAAACAGCACATAACAAAAATAAATACAGAATGAAGAGCGAGAAAACGTTGTACCTATAGATGATGTGAGTTGGAAAGACGAGATCCATTGGTTCTACTGACTATTTAATAAGTTAAAGGTTTCATGCCTGATGCATTCTTTATCGCACAGAACACGGGCTAGGTAGGGTATGGATGAGTTTTTGTACTTACTAGTGCGGGCATATAGTTTCCTATATAGGCTTCTTGTTTTCCCTGAAGAGATACATGGGGAGAGTTGTGAATGTAGAGGGTGTTGTGAGTCAGATAAAATGGATTTCGCCCATTTTTCACATGAGTCCATATGCCTGTCCACCAGAATATTAACAAGCTGGCTAAGTGGCAAACTGCTTACCCTGCCGACAACCTTTAACATCCTACGTAATAAGGTATAGTCTTTCTTCAATAGCCCGGGAAAGACTAAGGGGGAGCAATAGAGAATTATAGGCAGAATACGGGAGTTAACAAATTGTAGGAGTAAGGGTTGGGTTACACCAGAATGTCTTAACTTCTTGATGTAGAAGGTAAGGCAAAGTTAAACTTTAGACACCACTAACAACCAATCAGAAAACGACCTTGAACAGACTAATCACATTAAAGAGACATATATGATGAATGGAAATGTATATTTATAGAAAAAATGCATAAAATAGATAATAAAAAAGTTACATGGGATATCTTTCTCTAACATGTGAGAGAAACATCTCCCAGTTTAGCATGGGACTGTCAATGGAGAAGTTACACCACATCCTGTACATATATTCATCTAAATGACTATAAATGAGATCCTTTTGAGATCCATTTATAGCCCTTATCCTATTTTTCAATCTGCCCCAAAACCCTTTCTTTTTTACCAGCGCTGTTTCATCGACATGCACGATAACGTCTTCTCCACCCAGCAAACAAGTGATTTTCTTCATTTTCCATGACGCGATATCTCTGCAATACTGGTACCATTGAACTGTTGAGACAGGCTGTTTCAACACCCAGTAGTTGCAGATATATAAAATCTGGGTTAGGGCGAGATGCGACCTAGCGAAAAAAGTTCCTACGAAATATTTAAATAATCAGCCTACCCTCTATAATGCTAGCACGCTTCAAACATATAGCACAACGATGAACAAATCCACCAGTTGGTCTGCTATAGCTTTTTAAAGTCATGATACCACCATACGAACAAGTTTGCTCCTTCCGGAGCAACCCTAAATCCAGGCAATACTGGAAAACACTATCCTCCTCGAATTGCAACCGTAACCTTGTAAGGCCACGCATTTGAAATGAATCAAGCGCTATGCAACATTGAACTACGTTCGTGAGCCTCATTGGATAATTCGACATCGTTCGTGAATCTCATTGGATAATCTGCTGATTGGTAGTTAGTGGTGTCGAAAGTTTAACTTCGCCGAAGGTAAGACGGTATATTTTCTTGGAAATCGTCAAGATATGAGACGACCAGGAAAGATCAGAAGATAGAGTGACGCCTAGGTATTTAATTTCCGACTTGGTTTCTATTTCACTGCCATCTATGTTGCACACCTCGTGAGTGCTAACCAGTTTGTTTAGGTCAGATTTATGCCTAAGGGTGAAATTAACTGTTTGGCATTTGGAGGGGATTAAGGTTAGACCGTTTTCCTTGGACCATTGGCTAATTTCCGATAAGAAGCCATTTAGTTTAGAGCAGTCACTTTGACATTTGACAGGTAAAGATACAGTTAGGTCATCAGCATATTTGACAAAGTTAATGTCATTTGAAGACGTTAGGTCATGTAGGAAGAAAGAAAAGAGAAGTGGGGAGGGTACAGCACCTTGGGGGACACCAGCTTCTGTGAGCACAGCAGAGGAGGATTGGCCTTTGTATACGGTGTACTGCATTCTGTTTGAAAAGTAGGAATGCAACCAGTTAGTGACCCAGGACTCGGTTTGTGTCATGGAGAGCTTATTTAGCAAGAGACTCCTAGGTACAGAGTCGAAAGCAGAAGTAAAGTCAAGAAACGTGCAGCGGACATATTTGGCACCTTTGTCTAATGATGAGATAATACTGTTGTGTAAGACGGCTGCAGCGTCTAAAGTACTCCTACCCTGTCTGTAGGCAAATTGTTTGGGGTCTTCGAAGCTTTTAAGGGAGGGTTCGAGTTTAAGAAGTACTAGTTTTTCCATGAGCTTTAGAAACGGGGAAGTGATGGCGATGGGTCTGAACTTTACGTTCTTGCTATTTCCAGGTTTAGGGACAGGGACTATTTTAATGTCTTTCCATGGAACAGGTACAACGTTTTCACGGAAAGAAGCATTCAGGATATTAGTTAGAGGAGAACATAAAGCATCTGCACATTGTTTTAGAACATATGCAGGTATGCTATCAGGGCCAAGACTATGTGAGGGTTTAAGAGTTTTAAGACATTTCAAAACATCGAGAGTATTGAAGTCCTGGAAGTTATCAGCTACAAGATTGGTAACGTTAGAAGTGGTTATAGTAGAAGGAGAGCGTAAAAAAGACAGTTTAAGAGCATTAACATCACAAGAGGGAAAAACATTACATCGCTTACTATTACCAGTAATTTCATTGAAAAGTTTCCACATGCTGTTAGGAGATTTGCATGATAAAAGTGTTTGGTTATAGATAGCATTAAGATTTTTGATTTCAGGTTTGATTTCAGCATTAATCTTTTTAAGACCTAACTTGTCTTTGCATTTATATAACATTTCTTTTTGCCTGAGAAGTTGTTTGAGACGGGGAGACGAGAAGCGGTCGAGGCGTTTGAACAGTGTTTGTTTGGGACAGCATATGTCGAGGCAGAACTTAAGATAATCCATTATATTGGTGATTGAGTCATCTAATGTACTTTCATAGAATAGATCCCAGTTGGTATCTTTTAACATGCATCTTAGATTGAGTAAGTTGTCAGATGTGTAGCATCTTTCTTGTGCTTTCGTAGACAGGTGTGAGAAGATTTTAATATGTGTTTTGCTGTATATTTTTGGCAAAACGCGGACAATGCAGTGATCGGAGTTATGTATCGGTGAACGTCTTCGTGTTTCATATACTCCTTCGTCATTAGTAAAAACGAGGTCGAGTGTTTTGTCAGGTCGAGTGGGAAATTTGACTATGTTTGTGTGACCAAGAGCTTCAAGAAAGGAGTAATCCGATGTGTTGAAGTCTCCAGTAATAACGGATAGAGAGTTGTCGAAGTTGGCAGCAGCAAACATGGTGAATTCATCAGCAAAATTAGATAGATCAGATGGAGGGCAACTAGGAGAAATGTACATGTTTGTAATATATAGGTCGTACCCAGAGGAATTTATCTCTACGCACTCGTGAACATATTCCTGTTTGGCTTGGGAAAAGAACAACCAAATCAATTAATAGTGCAATTCTGTCTCATCTAGTGGATAGCGAACACAGCATCAAAGTAGACGAGTCATTTACAGTTGCGTATTGGGTACCGAACAATCTCCCCAAAGGCACACGATTACGCCTCCTAGCCATAGCTGAGGCTTTAGAGATTAATAGAGAAAGACCAGATCTATGTGTACAGAAAAAACTTATTCACTCTCTTTGTCTACCCTGGCCCACTATAAGGTCACCAGGATCATAATCTTTTCGTACTATTATTATCATTATTATTATTTTGTGATATCATGTCTTTATTATCCATTTCTCCACCCAGTTTATTTCACCTCATTGTTACCCTTACTTTGTCAACCTTTATGATTTTATACTAAACCTACCAATTCTGTAGCATTTTATTACAATTTACAATTCAGCCCCTTTATTTTATCATTGGACATTATCGGTCAGCCCTCGTATCCAGTGCCTCATTTTTTAACGTGTCTTTACATGTATTTTGTGGTTATCGCATTTTTCTCACCCCAAGGACACTTGTATTCTGTTAACTATAAAACTACACTACATCACCTAATTGTTCATCCACACTTCATCACATTTTTCTGATTAAACACCCTATACACATTTAATTGACTATGCTAACTAATGGACTATCACCTCAACTTACACATGCACCCCAATACAGTTTCTGATATTATTTTCATTTGCCTTTACTGGCTATATGTACTCTATTATTCATGGATTTATAACTGTAGAGCCTGAAGAAGAAGTTATCGAAAACAATTGTTCGCTCAAAATCTTGTTTTGATATGGAATTGTTTATATTTGGGGAGGTGTTTGGGGCGACATTTGACAGTAATACAGTCAATGAAGTCATTTGAGAAGGTGAAGCAGACGTTATTTGAGACAGACCATTTGGAGTGAATAAAAGTTGCAACGCCACCACCATTTTTCTTATTACAACATTGACGGTCTTGACGAAATAAAATAAAGTCCTTTAGTGAGATAAGGTTGTCATCATACAGTTCATGCAACCACGTTTCTTGTAATGCGATTATGGCGGTGTTATGATACGTATCAGTTGACATCAGGGATTGTAGGTACATTATCTTATTTGGCAGAGAGCGACAGTTTGAGTTCATTATGACGGGGACCGTAGTTAAGTGTATTGGTGTACGTTTGAGAGCTCTCTGCCAACCACTACGAAGTTTCCTTCTTGGTTTCTTTGGAATATGAAAGTCATTTGGTCGTAAATCATTAATAAAGTTACGAGAGTAAATGATTCTGTTAGAATTCATATTTAAGTGATAAATGTATGCTGGTAAACAGTAAACTGGATGCAAAATGTAGATATTTTCGTAGCAGGCCCAAAAATTAAAACCGGTCGCCAAGGTCAAGCAACCTGGATATCGAGAAGGCTCCATGATGTCTAGTAATGCATATAGACCTAGTGAGTGTAACAGGTTTCGTAGTACATCCTCAACAGATAAGTTACAAGATGCAAGACAAACACGGTTGTGTTTTACACGTTTGCAAGAGGTGCATACAAAGGTGAACTGTGAACCAGTGAGCAAGTTCAGTGATAAGCCAAATGTAAACTCCAGGCCTGACTCCGAATTGTGTGACGATAACGGTTTGGTCAGGATGTCTGTAGTTGCAACTGGTTAGCCATTGTTGAGTAGAGTGTCACAGAATAGAGTTACTGCTTCAGAGTGCAGTTCTGACTCCAAAATGTTACAAGGTATTACTATTCAGAGTGAAGGTAAAAAATCTTTGGGGATGTGTGAGGAGGAACCAAAATTGTCTACTTCTGTTATTAAAGAGTCTGAAAATGATGAGATTCACGGTAAAGCGAATATTCGTGATAATGATCAAAGTATTTTACATTTGTCTTTGGTTGATCATGGTGAGATGAGGGATATGCCTACTACTACTAAGTTGAATAAAGGTTCCGTACAACTACAACGTGAAGTAGAATTGAATGCAGATGCAGTTGCAGAAGGTATGGATACTTGTGAGACCTTCAGTGTAAATGATCAGCGTGTAGCCCACCTATCATCAGATGATAGTGTTAAACCCGAACTAATAGTAAAGGACAGCAGTGGTGGTAGTCTTGCAGTCAGAAAAACTTCTAAAAGCCGAATAACAACAGCTTCTGATCCACCCCTAACTTCATCAACTGGTATCAATCAGTTGTCATTGGTGTTGTCATCCACAATGAGAAGGACGCCCATCATCTCAAGTATCTTGTGCAATGACTATGGTAGTATTGGCGCATTTGAAAGGACGAAGGATATTGCTCAGTTTAGTGAGGATAAGCCAAGTGTAAACGAGAGGGTAATTGTTAAATTGACTTGCATGAATAAAGGTTTTCAAGTTTAAAATTACTATTTGAATGATATTATCTTTGGTGTAAATTAGTCTGTTTCTACGCTTGGTTGATCAGATACGTCGTGTGTTTGTTCGTCATCTATATTTTACGATACAATGACATGGGCGTGTTACCGTTCAGATTTGAGGATATAGCCGATAGAGGTAAGTCAGCAAATGAACTCTGCGACGATTTTCCAACCTAGAGCGTCGACCTGAGAAAGGTTGTAGGCGTACTGCTGTAATTCTTACAGTTCTTCAAGGGTAGTTCGTCAAGGCAGAATCCACCACATTTGATGAGTTGACTGTACATATGTTTGTGTTAAATAATTGTGTGAGTTCCAATTATTGTAATTGTTGGTTAATCTTGTTTGTGTCCGGAAATTCCATAACTTTCAATGAATTGCATAAGCGACCTCAACTCGAGTTTTATCCAGGAAGTAATAGCGAGACGTCTACCTACTCGACTGCAAACGAAGTAGGTGAAGATAAACTCCCGTATAGAGAATGAAGGTGTCGAGCCAAAGTTCGATGAGATCCTGAAACTGGTAAAAGATAGCGTCAGTTAAGCTATGAGCAAGTTCGCCAGTCTATTACATCTCACCCGTAGAATAGAGCAGTCTGAGAGCAAACCGCAACCATTGATGACGAAAGGGTCTCAGAGAAGCGAGTATCGAGAAAGTGTTTTGGGTTTAGTAATCCGTATAAACTTAGTGAGTGTAACAGCTTTCGTGGGACGTCCCAAACAGATAGGTAACAAGTTGCGAGGCAAACACAGTTGTGTTTTACACGTTTGCAAGAAGCGCATACAAAGGTGAGCTGTGAAGATTAATAATACACATATTTCACATAAATTTAGCATTTACCTGATTGACATACCGTTTGTACAGGCATGATCACATTTGACAAGTGCAATTTGAAATGAAACACTGTTTGATGGCATTAAAAATTGGAAAAAATCACTTAGAAACTTTATAAGAATAGATTACAATATTTTGCTTTAAGTCTAAATTATAATCTACAATACACTCACAGTGAATCCAATTCATGCGAGAATTACGGAATGTTACTACTAATAATAATAATGTATATTCTCATATAAACATATAAATTTACATGAAAATGCATGCCATTTTTACAGGCACGATCAAGTAAAAGGAAGTGGGCGGCCTATAGATGGCCGTAGGTCATTTGATCAGCTGATGAATATTGGCATTATTTATTAAAAATCTACTGGCGGTACGTTCGAAATTGGTGACATTTTTGCACGGAGAGAGGGTATACGCTATAACCAGGTGTTATCGCTCAGCGACATCGGTTACCGCGTTCACGGCTACAGGCGTTATAATCGCCTATTAATTGGGAAATAGATCACATTTGACTAGTTTTAGACTTCTGGAGCCACACGGCATTAATTTGTTCATAGTAAAGCGTAAAAGTGTATATTATAGATCGGACGGATTATCAATGAAGAAGTCATCCTTTTGAAGAAAGTTCGCATAGAAAGAGTATTATTTGCATTATAGTGCGTTGAGGGTTTGTTTTTCGCAAGTTGTTTCAAATCTTAAGGTTGTAAATATACTACAGGCAATGGCAGAGTACTTAATGTCAGAGTACATAAAATGAGTATCAGCTATCTGTTGATTAGTAGCTAGCAGGTGTGTCATACAACTACTACACCTGTTACATAGATTATATCAATCTTAATAATTATTTTGTTTCAAATCACTAAGATATTCTGAGATCCTTAATGACTTAATTGTGGCTATGAAAGATGCACTTATAGCCCTTATATTTCAAGCAGTTATTACTAAACAAGTTATCTGTAAGCATTTTGTGATGTTCTGGTTACAATGCTTGAGTGTATGGGGTTACTGCCTGCTTCTGTGAGTTAAGGGATATTTGGTGAAAATCATGATACAATGAAGGTTCCTATAGACTCACTATGAATACTGCAAACTGTTGATAAGAAACTGCCTCAAAGGAAAAAATGCCGAACAGCCAGAAAATACTACCTCAGTTTCGATGATTATTACCTTTTGCATTTGTGAATCATCCTTGCAAAGCTCAGATTGACGGCAAACCATCCATGGTACCCCACAGGCCCTACAGAAATTTGTGAGAGATCTTACATGTCAGGTTATCTTAGAAAATTGTAAGGTTGCAGACATTTCAACTTACCTGTCACTGAAATATCCCTTATCTACTTCACGATGGTCTTTTCATTTGTGCACTATTACACTACATTTTATCTTAACTGGATATGCCTTTATTAAAGCTGAGACTTACTCTTTGTGCCTATTAGTTGCTTGCTTACAGTCTAGTTGCTTTTATTAGAAACACAACAGCACCAGTGCTTGAACAAAGCTGTGTTTTCATGGAAAACGTCATATTTTCTATGCTTACACCGATATGGTTGGCATTACACATTGCAAATGTATACTAACATTCCAAGGACATAGCACTTAGCCAAATGTACAGTGTTCATTGTGAAGGGTTTACAATTTAACTCTTATCATAACCTGTTCTAATTATTATTATTTGCTTGCTGCTATCCTTTAGAAGATGAACAATATGTGTGACAGTAAAAACCACAGAAGAATGCTGTCATGAACGAAGAATGAGAAAGGAGAATGAACCATTTTCAGCAAAGGTAGGTAAATATAAAGCGTTTAACTTTAATATTACTTCTTTCTTACTTCAGCGAATTAAAAAAACACTTTGTTTACTTATTTGCAGATATCCGGTAACGTCAGTCAACCCGGTCACAGCGATTCAACATTGCCAAAATTATTACGACAAACAACTGCGTAAAGACATTTGCTTGTTATTATTTTTCATTAAAATATATTTAACATCATGCTTACCAGACCTTTCTTGTTCTATCTGAGTGTAGCTATATTTGTCATGATGACTAGATGCAGGCATGACTTATCAATGAGACCTGACGAAGTAATTGGTGGCATATTTTAGTGTAATGTAAGTGTGACTACGATTGCTACAGCTCAACCTATTCAATTATTCGTCTCTTGTACACTTCACCTTACACTGTAAGTTAACACCCATAGTCATATAAATCGACATCACGCTTTAAGTGAAATATTGGTAATGAACTACTTTTGAATACACTTCACCTTTTAAGAAATCGACTCAATTGCAGTGCCCGAGTTCATTTCTTATTTTTCATATACTGAAGTATTTGTGTACTTGGTCCCTACAGACTGCCCTATGACTAGGAGACGTAATCGCGTAACTTTAGGCAGATTTTTGGGCTTGAGTAAAGTACTTATAATTCACTACTTATATCGATCGATAGTGTTCCTACAGAATTACACCTATATACAGTAACGAGTTCATATCCTAGGGAGTACCAGTCTACCATGCCGTATTCCCACCGCATGCAGAACAAATACAACACAAGAATATTAGATAGAAAATTTTATTTTACTGCCACGCAAACAAGTTTATTTACATGTATTATCTGAGCACAGTCAAAGATGAAAGTCTTCGTTTGCAAAGTATCTCCTATTATTCGACGGAAACTGCCCAGTGTCCGAAGTGCGTCACCTTTGAATTTTTCCACAATTCAAGTAAACAGAACTCTATCCCCACATCCAAAGCTATCCGGTATCACAAACTGCAAAACAGAATATCTGCATGGTTATACATGAATGAGTGAACTTACCTTCACTTGTTGTTGCATGTAGAATCAATTCCTAATACTGATTATGTAAATGTATCTGGTTATAAGTCGTAAGACGCTCATCACTGTTTTTCGGATATCTTTGTACGAATGCAGCTACATCTGCTTCCACTGAATCTAATTAACTGGCAGACCTCATTGCGACTTATCGTTTCTAAAGGTGATACAGATTAAATTCACTTGAATAAATTAAGCATTTAAATAATTAACATGCATGACCACAGTTGAGTTAAGTATAGTCTTTCTAAGTTACACTCTTTTTGAAATGTGGAGCACGTTAATGGTGCAGAAAATATCATGAACATAACACATACATAATATTATTAACTGCCAGTAATTGTGCCATCGAATCATACTACAAGAATACATTTGATAATACTTTGTTAGTGGTCTGAGGGACAAAAATACTAGAGCGAAACATACAAGCTAGATGAAAGTTTCACAAAGCTGTCCCACTAAAATACAATGTCTCACTCGTGGATTTCCTATACGCATGTGAACGTATCCACATACTGGTATGCGGAAAAGTTCGTCACTGTTAGCAATATATGAAGTTCACGCCTTTTGAAAGTCTTCTAATGCTTTTGTAACTTCCTACATATGTGCTGCTTGCGCTCGCACTGATTACCTGCGATGAAATTCTAGAAAAAGGGCTCGTTAACAAAGCACATTATTGCAACAGCTTGTGACAGCTAAGTCGCAAGAAACACAGGATACCAGACTATGTGAGTGAGAAATCACGAAGTAGGAAATACTGTACCTATAAACACAACTCAAGAAATGCATTGGCACCCACGGGATGGTAGTCACTGATAGGAACCATAATGCCTGACCAGTTTCCAGGGAGTTCATAGTGAAAAGAGAAGTGTATCTGTGTAAAAAACAGTGAAACAATGTTAAAATAGTCAAATATTACATCTATCTTTGTCAAATTTGCTTGCAAACGGCGCATAACACAACCACACAAAACCTCACACGATACGACCTACCAAGGACGAATCAAATATCCAATTGACCGCCACCGTTCTAGCCAATGAAAGACGAAAAAACCTGAGTCGCGGAAAATATAAACACGTTATAACGTATACCCTCACCCTTTTGCACGTGTTTGCTCTGAAATTTATTTACTGCTTATTGTCATATAATTCTTGAAATTATGGTCCAAATCTCTAAAAAACGTGTTCGTAGAAACACAATTGTTTTAGATAGTGGCTTAAATTCGGTTATAACTGCATTACCGCCTGGTAATACAGTATCAACTACTAGCTCTCAAAATGGTTTGAGTGCAGATCTCACTCCTGTGATACAGGTGAAAGATGTTCTGTTAGAGAACTCTGAGTTCTGTAAACTAAACCTCCTTTTGAAAGATATGCAGAGGCAAGTAAGTGAAATTCAGAAAAAATTAGATCAGTTTGATAGTATGTCACTGCCAATCTCAAATACCACGGAGAGCCGGTCTGATATTGGCCAGGTTAAGTGTTTACTGGATGTAACTCAAAATAAGCTTTTGAATTTAGACCCAATAGCCTGTCTTTTAGAAAGGCATCCTAAAATATCTCCAGACAACCTAAATAAAGCTGAAAATCTGATTGACTGCTTGGCTACGGAGGTGATGAAGCGTATAACCTCTTCTCACCAAGCTATAGTTTACAACGTCCCAGATTCTCTGCCCCTGAAAACTGTAAGACACAAAATCCTGATTTGTTGCGGCATGGCTAGTGTTCCATGTGAATGCAAACGACTTCGTAAAAAGTCTAACCAGGCTAATTGCCCAATCATTTTTAAATTCAGTAATTCCCTTGATGCTAGTAAGTTTACTAAATGTCAGGATCACTTAAGACTGAATAGCAGTTATAAGTCTATAACCGTAGCTCAGGATAAAACACCGTGTCAGCGCAGAATAATGCGTAGTAATAACCTGGTCACCTCCTCTAGCTTAGATTTACCAAATAAGGATCGTGCACAGCAACAGACACCTAGTGCTGAAACTAGCATTCAGCAAACTACACAACAACCACACCTGCCAATGGAACTAGGAACTGATTTAGATACCAGTACCCCTGTAAATAAAGCCTCATCGAAAGATGTTAAAATGACTAGAACTTCTGCAAGTTGTTCTAAGAAATTTCCCCCCAAACGTAGTAACCTCACCACGATGAACAAATTTCGCAGGGTTGAGACTAATGATGGGGAAGAATACTTTGTATTCAATAAGCCTGCTGAGAGTAAGAATGCCAACAAACCATCACTTGTTACGAAAAACTCCTCTCGAAACATAAGTATATCTGGAGGTGTTCCGCATGCTCCACCTTATAGAAAGTCAGGCTCCAAGACTCCTAAAGTCTTGCAGCCAAAGCACCTTCCTTCACAATTCCCTTTAAGTTATAAAAACAACCCGAAGGTGTATACCGGTATGACGAATAGCAGTTGGATGGGTAGACCTTCTGATGCTATGCCTTTTAACCGTCAACCTAGGCCCAACCTGTACTACCCTTATATCCAGGAACACATGGTAAATTTTCCAGGTGTCCCGAATCACTGGTACGACCCATGGCACCTAGGACCACCTCATTGCACTCCAACCCGATGTACAGACACCCAGTCCGACCTCCTTTTCATTCATAAATTCTTGCGGTGCTGACGCACAAATAGATTTAGGTTATGGTGACATTTTAAGCCAGTTTGTAGTATCCCGTGACTTATTCACGATATTGCTAATTAATGCACGTTCCTTAATCAATAAGATATCTGAACTAAGGACATTATTATTAGTCGCCAAGCCTACTGTAGCTCTGATTACTGAATCATGGTGCTCATCCTCTGTACTTGATGTGCATATAGGTATCGATGATTACACTGTACACCGTGCAAACAGAGATTGCAAGCGTGGTGGAGGATGTCTCATATATATACATAGCTCATTTGTAGTCAGTAAGGTGGAAGATGAAACAATGAATAATGTACCTGACTCACTCTGGGTTGTCTTACATGGAGATAAGTACAAACTTCTCATAGGCTGTGTTTATCGAGCACCAAGCTCAACAAAAGAAACTGATGCGTTATTAGCTAAATCGTTTGCACACGCATCCTCGTTTAGTGCTAATTACAAAATAATTGCAGGGGACTTCAATCTTCCAGAAGTCAATTGGCTAACTAGTTCCGGCCCCCAACGCTTCGACGAATTACTTGCCACTATAGACTGTTATGGATGGCAACAACACGTCCAGACACCTACTCGTGGTGACAACATGTTGGACCTTGTTTTTTGTCATGACACAATCCCAGTATCCACCTATGTTGGTAATCGATTTTCCAGTAGTGACCATAGAATGGTACTCTGCTCTCTGCCTTTCTCACCACTAAATACAGGAAACAAACAAGACTCAGGAAGCACAATATGTCGTAGTTACAAATATACAGACTGGGGATTAGTCCAAGAACTTATTCGACTCTGTCAATGGGATGACTATTTTACCACTGACTCCCTGGAGGCCTTAGTAACCCTGTTTTACAGGAATGTTACCCTTTGTCTAGATACAGTTGCTCCAAAGAAAATAGTGAAATTAAGTAGACACCGAACTGAATATATTCCAAGGGCACACCGTAATAAGTTAAGGAAACTGAAGAAACAGTACTATTCCACTAAGGACATATCACTATTGCTCTCAATCCACGAGTCTCTTGAATCTCTCAAGCGCCTACGCTCTCAAAAGGACCTCGACGAAGAGTTAACGGCACTTGAAAGTACCTCCAAAGTTTATAACTTAACGGCACTTCTTAAAAAACGAATGCAGTCGGCGAGGGAAATCCCATACTTACTTCACGACAAAGTAATCTACAATGAACCTGCCACTATCTGTGAACTCTTCAGTGATTGGTTTGCAAACTTTAGTTTAGAAACACATATGCCTGGTGAAACCGCTCCCCTTACTATCTCTTCCCTTGAAAGCATTGTGTTCACTAATCAGTTAATAGTACAAGCAATTAAAAGCCTTAAACCTTCCACTAGTACGGGACCGGATGGCCTCGCTTCGATAATTTTCAAAAACAGTGGGTGTGATATACCCCTGTTACTTCTTAAATTCTTCTCAATATCTATGGACACTGGCACTTACCCTAGTGAGTGGAAAACTAGCTTCATAATTCCACATTACAAATCTGGTGATAGGGCAAACGTCCGCAATTACAGACCCATAAATATAACCCCAGTTATCTCACGAATCATGGAGAAAGTTGTAAAAGATCAATTGTCAGACTACCTAATTAGGGAAGATCTTGTTACAAGGTCTCAACACGGATTTCTCAAAAATAGATCCTGCGTTACTTGCCACTTCGACTTTTTCAACTGCATCACTAGTAGTCGCGAAGCACGTAAGCTAGTCGTTGTTCTCTACTTCGATATATCTAGGGCATTTGACATGGTATCTCACAGTATTCTCTTTGAGAAGCTGTACTCTTGTGGAATTCGCAACCCATTACTGAACTGGTTAAAATCATTTCTAAGCAACAGGGTACAAATAACCAAAGTTGGATCTGTATTGTCTCATCCTAGGCAGATCTCAAGTGGGGTCGTGCAAGGTAGTGTCCTAGGTCCACTTTTATTCACAATCTACATTAACAGCATTTGCAAGTGCTTCACCTTAGGCAAACCATTCCTATATGCTGACGACCTCAAAGTCGTCTACTCCTGCTACACTCATGAATTAAGCGATATGGTTACTAAAATACATCTTGAACTAAGTAGTCTCGCAACATGGTGTGCTGAATCCTGTCTAAATTTTAACATTGACAAATGCGGCTGGATTTGTATTGGCAACAGTAACCTTGATCTAACTCTTGAAATAAATGGGCGAAAACTAGCTAAGCTCAACTCAGTCGTAGATCTCGGTATTAGATACTCTAGTAACCTAACGTTCGCTGAACAGACTGATTATGCCAGACGTAAAACGCGAAGGCTGATAGGATGCATAACACGCAATTTCTTTTGTTGTGAAACTAGGGTTTTATTATACAAAGTATGTGTCCGACCTATCTTAGAATACTGCCCGTTTATTCTTAGCGGACTAAGACAAAATGACAAGCTTAAATTAGAGGGAGTGCAACGGCAGTTTACCTCAAGAACTCTTGGTTTAGAAAGTGGTCTGGAATACCATGAGCGATGCGTAAGACTAAGATTAGAACCCCTCTGGAAAAGACGCCTTAAGCTAAACCTTATCTTTTACTATAAGCTAACTAATCTTCTCTTGCATTCCTCCGAGCCAATAACTAAACCTACCGCTGTCATCAGTTACAATCTTAGAAATCATCACAACCTAGCTGCTATGGAGCACTGTCAGACTTACGTGCGGTACAACTTCTTCTTAAATAAGTTTTCAGTCATTTGGAATAGACTACCAGCTAATGTGCGCGATGCAAACACACTTCCAGTGTTCATCTCCTCAGTCACCAGACTACTCAAAGATGACAATGCACTTTTGCGCCTGACTCTTACACCTTCTTTTTCACCCTACATAGATATTTTAAGTTCTTTAAACGTGTAGTTACAACAAACTACAATTATAAATTTTAATATTATTGGAACTAGATTAACATTTCTACACAGGACAGTAATATTAGTTTACACATAATATAAAAGTTAGCATAACGGGACTAGTTAGTTTGTGTACCAAAATAACCACAGTTACTAAACAGAATATATATGTATATATTTATTAATCACTCCTTAAGGACTCCCGTTGCTTTCTTTTGCGTTGCTGTTGTTTGTCTTCTTTTTTCTCTCACCATTTCAGCTTCCATTTGACTTTTTGAATGAGAATGAATAATGTGGATATTTGACCATTTACAATGACAAATGATCTGCAAACATTATTGGTCCCGTATCTTTCAGTTGCCTGGTTAATAACGAATTAACTTTCTCCACGACGCAACCTGGATTACATTTGTGGAATATACTCTTATACCAATGGAAAAGTATCTATTTGTAATACAACGTCACGATTGTAGCTTATAACATAACTGATCGTATCTGTAAAAATAGCTTCCTTATTACCCAATTTGGATATAAATCAAATCAAAAATAAGATTCGGATTTGTACACACCCAAGTTATATTGAGGAATTACTTCAAGCTTTATTTTTTCCCAAGTATTTTTAATCCATCCAAAACTTACTTGGGTTTTTTTGTTAATGCGAAGACAATATTCCTATATTTCATGATGTGCTCCATTGAATGACTTGTTATATTGTGGAATAACTTCAAGCTTTATTTTTTCCCAAGTATTTTTAATCCATCCAAAACTTACTTGGGTTTTTTTGTTAATGCGAAGTCAATATTCCTATATTTCATGATGTGCTCCATTGAATGACTGGTTATCATATTGTTCCCACAGACCTAAGACAAAAACGCCAGCAACCATGTAACTTAACCATAAACCAAATTTATGAAATTTATATAATGCTTATCCATGCCTGTATATTTGGTGTGTCCTACACAAGTAGGAAAAAATGTGTATTTTATTAAAACATTATTATTAATTATGATTGCTAATCGTATATGTAATTTATCATATTGATGATGCCTGTAAACTGGCGTCTCTCATGTACAAAACGAGAATATACTATTATTATCCTAGAAGTAATAGCGAGACGTCTACCTACTCGACTGCAAACGAAGTAGGTGAAGATAAGCTCCCGTATAGAGAATGAAGGTGTCGAGCCAAAGTTCGATGAGATCCTGAAACTGGTAAAAGATAGCGTCAGTTAAGCTATGAGCAAGTTCGCCAGTCTATTACATCTCACCCGTAGAATAGAGCAGTCTGAGAGCAAACCGCAACCATTGATGACGAAAGGGTCTCAGAGAAGCGAGTATCGAGAAAGTGTTTTGGGTTTAGTAATCCGTATAAACTTAGTGAGTGTAACAGCTTTCGTGGGACGTCCTAAACAGATAGGTAACAAGTTGCGAGGCAAACACAGTTGTGTTTTACACGTTTGCAAGAAGCGCATACAAAGGTGAGCTGTGAAGATTAATAATATACATATTTCACATAAATTTAGCATTTACCTGATTGACATACCGTTTGTACAGGCATGATCACATTTGACAAGTGCAATTTGAAATGAAACACTGTTTGATGGCATTAAAAATTGGAAAAAATCACTTAGAAACTTTATAAGAATAGATTACAATATTTTGCTTTAAGTCTAAATTATAATCTACAATACACTCACAGTGAATCCAATTCATGCGAGAATTACGGAATGTTACTACTAATAATAATAATGTATATTCTCATATAAACATATAAATTTACATGAAAATGCATGCCATTTTTACAGGCACGATCAAGTAAAAGGAAGTGGGCGGCCTATAGATGGCCGTAGGTCATTTGATCAGCTGATGAATATTGGCGTTATTTATTGAAAAAACGTCAAGGTTAGGTCATCTTTCGTTGTTTTACGCACTTTTTTTACCAATATTTCTGCTTAAAGTTGATGAAATACGGCGTATTTAGCAGAAACAGCATATGATGGTGTCCTTATCCGGCCGTAGCTTATAGGCAGTTTACAGTTTGTTAGAAAAACGTACCTTTCCGTTCAGAAAATGTCGAACTACCTGAAGACACATGTTATAACGACTTTTTGTGAATTTTTTTGCAATTTAATGGATTACACATGGACATGATGAGGTGGGGTAGCTCGTTTTGGCAGTTATTTCATTTACTTTGTTGTGTACTTTTCCTAATGCTGACAAGGCTCCTCCACAGGTATTTCTTTAAGGAAAAATCTGCAGAAATACTTAGAAATTATATACGCATAGAATTTCCTTATTATATGGCTTTAACTTGGCGTTTACAGGCAGATGCAATATCGATTTTGTATTATTGAAAAATGTTTACTGAAGTAATTATATACAATTCAACTAATTATTTCGTCATTTCAAACATATTTCATGGTTAATTATTGTGTTTACACTGACAACATTGTCTACATCTGTATAATTTTTATGTTCTTTACCAGATGATATCTACTTTCGGGAATTTCATGGATTTGGGTGATAAAGAAAAAGATACCTGCACTGTTGTCGACTTTGTATTACATGTTAATTCATTAATAAATGTATTCCTCGTTATTCGTTTGTTTATTCTACTTGATAAGACCGAATATTAGCCCTCGCGTAATTTGTGAGGTATAGAGTATATGAGGCTATCTTTGAAATACTAAGTAGGAGCAGATATTCGGAGAAGCCTATTAGTAAAACATTATGTTGTAGTCAAATAAAGTAAATATGCCTAAATCGTAGAGGAGGTATTGCGATTATAAGGCGTTTCGAGTTATCTATCGTCTTAGCAGAATTCATATACTGATTCGTGATTCATAGTCACAAAGTGAGAGTAAATCTACCTGAGATAGTTTGCTTGTGATTTCTGCATGTTGCAGTGTACCATGAGGAGAGACTATACCTATGCTGTTAGATGTATAATTCAGTGCAACTACGGTTATCGTAATAATTAGAAACAGAATGCCTAGGGTTCTCAGCCAAAGAACACGATACGTTGCTATCTGCTCATATAATGACGTAAACAAAAGTCTTCCAGACGCCGCATTTACTCCTAACAGTTTACCCTCAACTCCCAACTTAGCACGAGTTACTTATGTCAGTGAAACGCAATCGCATTACAACAGAAGGAAGACAGATTCATTGAAAAATTGTTTATTAAACAAAAATCAGATTAAAAATGTACAGATAATTCAAATGAATAGTCCTCTGTTGACGTCAGTAAGTTCCATATACGTACACGGCACATATGGTTTTCCATAAGTCTGAAAAGGTTTAAGAAAAGCATAATTAACTTGAGTATTACATGTATGATTTGAATAAAAAATTTTTCCTGATAAGCATTTACAAGTAATCACTTTACAAACAATATATATATAAGTAGCCCAATAGTTTTCACTTAACTTAAGGGACTTCACAACTTATCGTTTGTCGATATCTAGTAGGTCCATCGAAGCATCATGAAATGATAAAATTATTTAACGACAAGTTATGCAGTAGTTTTCAAAGCTTGTACAAATATTTTAGCAAAAATGACAACCACTTCATGACAAATAATAGGTCTAGACAGCAATAATGATAGCATTCATGATCATAGTGACTATGAAAACAATAATAGGTATTATTATCGCAACGAATTCATTATTAATTAGATAGACAACTAATAATAATACAATCATATCGAATAAATGTATCACTTAATCTTAAGAATCATGTGTTTGCTTACTTTCATTCTTTTCTCTCAATACTGATGCGCTCAACCAGTTTATCCCAACTGAATTCAAGATTAATTCTGAAAGTGAGTGGAGGTCCAGTTTATGTCAAATGAAAACATGTAGCTTACATGTATTACACCGCTTACTGGGACACCTGATACCTGCTTTCCTATCTTCATGACAAGAACACAGATTATCTAGGTTTGCCTACATATATATAAGTATACGTATATGCTGCATCAACCATGCCGATTTTATCATGATTAGCCAGACCACTGTGCATATTTTACTTATTTAAGGATCTCTGAAAATAATGGTCAAGCGATAATTGAAGTTGCGTGAAGTTATTACCTTTTCAGAACGTTGTTTGCATTCTTGACACTCCTGAGAGGTCCTTAGAACTTAATTTGTCATGAATTCGTTGAATTCAGCAAATAAATCCACTGCCAGATGATTTCTCTCCTGAGCTGTAATAGTTTGTGTTGTCCGTTATCTCTCCAATTTGATAAAACTCTCCCGGAAATCCGGAACTTAACCAAGCAGCAAAATGATGTTTGAAATAACCTCAACTCGAATGACAAACTGGCCAATCACAAGCGAGCGAATCGCTTGTTTATCTCATTCGCGGTCACTCAAAATTACGGCCGTCGACAGGCTGCCATGGAAGTGTAGTGGTTCAAACTCGAACGCAGGCGTCAATTCAAAAACCGGTGGATGCTGAATTGTAATAACCTAGCTCTTTGTGTATAAATATACATAACTTTTGAACTTCTGCTGTCGCGTTCTGCTTCCTCGCCTTACCTCGTGTGCCCGATCTCTAATATTGTCTCTGTTGTTCTATTATAGAACGTGGCGAGCCGGCCCAACTCGCATAAACTAAAGCGCGAAATGAAGGACTTTGAATCTCCTGCTAACGCCAACACCTGTGGTCCGGAAAATGATTACAGAGCGCCACCGGTGATGTCATCAACATCACCAACAATGTCGGCGTCCACGCCTGTCCCAGATATGATCCAGGCAATGGTCGCAGCGTTCAGAATAGCACTGATGACGTCTGATACACTTTATCGTCCTCCAGTGATAAATCTCAAGTTAAATTCCCTGCACCGGAAAAGTTTGTTCCAGCGGAATCATTCACATTGTGGGAGGAGCAGTGCCGTCGCTACATACAACAATTTGATGAAGAACAAAAAGCTAGTGCTATCATTTGTTTATTGTCAATACCGGTGTCGAAATGCCTCAAGCTAGCTGGTGCTGACACAGAACAGACAATGGGAGTGGAGGAGCTATTTACAGCTATGTGTCGAGCATTTGCGCCGCATACCCATGTTCTCGGGCAGCGGGCTGCTTTCCACGCATGTGTCCAACATAGCGGCGAAAGTACAGAGGATTTCCTCTGGCGCCTTCAAGAGTTAACTTCAGTGGCTTTTGAAGGATACTCAGCAACAGAGATCAGCTCCCATATTCTCCATCAGTTCGAAGAAGGGTTATTGCACGACGAAGTAAGAGAAAGGGTAATCGAAAGTAACCCTACATCGCCTGTGGAGGCCCTACAAGTTGCCAAACAGAAGGAAGCTCTAACTAAGCTTCGTAAGAACCGGCGATCAAGAGAAGGACCCTATACTCCGTCACAGTATTAAGAATCGAGGACACCTTGTTAGCATCGTGCGAAACCACCGAAAGCAAGACAAATTTCAAGCCAACCACGTCCAAGGGCGGGCTGGATGAACTCTCGCCTTCCAGAAGAGATTGGTGAGTCTGCCTCTTTTTTACCTAATGTTATGCAATTATCAGACGAGCCATATGTAAACAAGCAATTGCCCACCGTCTTAGCTAAGTTTTATTACAGAACTCTCGTTGGTTCGGTAGACACAGGTGCAACTCGCACATTGCTGTCCAGCGAACATTGTAATGCTATAGCCAAAACTGCCACCCCCCACCTGAACATCCAAACGGCCAATGGGCCTCGCATGAAAGTGGCTGGCGAGCTGTTAGTATTGTGGGAAGGTAAACATGATCGTATGTGGCATCCGTGTTTGGTAGTTTACGGATCGTCATGGGATTTGATGAAAAGTTATGACCTCCTACGCAGTTGCAACGCTTCAATTGATTTTGGGTCCCAAACGCCCACCCTTTTAGGTTCTGCATTACTGTTTGGATCAGACACTAGTAATACCTGTTTACAGCTGAGTGTAAGTGCAATTGATACCGCCCTGATGGAAATTATGTTAACACAGGTTCCGCGGGAGCACAAAGATTCGGTACATCGGTTAACTTCAGAGTTGTCGGAGGTCGTATCTTGGTCTCCGGCTGACCTGGGAAGAACCACAGCTATCCAACACACCATTGAGACGGGTAGTTTTGCTCCAATACGGCAAACACCTCGACGAGTCCCAGCTAAGTTCCGTCCGCAGCTGGAAAGGATGACTGATGAAATGCTACAGAAAAAGATAATTGCGCCATCAAACTCACCGTGGACCTCGCCTATAGCATTAGTTAAGAAGAAAAACGGCTCCCTGCGCTTGTGCGCTGATTACAGAAAATCAAATGCAGCGACTCGGAAAGATGCTAATCCATTGCCTAGAATAGATGAGACGTTAGAGGCATTATCAGGAGCTGTCTGGTTTTCCACCCTTGATTTAGCTTCTGGATATTGGCAGGTGGAAGTCCACCCTCATGATCGGCACAAAACTGCTTTTACTATACCCACCGGTTTGTATGAATTCCAGACCATGCCTTTCGGGTTAAGTAATGCACCAGCCACGTTTCAACGACTGATGCATACTGTATTTAAAGGATTAGTCCCATAGGTGTGCCTCGTATATTTAGACGATATTATCGTGTTCAGTCACACCATCGAAGAACATCTCGAGAGACTGCGGGTTGTCTTGGAACGTTTGAAGGAGGTGGGGCTCAAAGTTCAACCCACTAAATGCCGTTTATTCTGAACAGAAGTAACTTTCTTGGGGCATGCTGTCAGTGCACACGGCGTTCATAGAGATCCTGAAAAATTTGCAACAGTCAAAGAGTGGCCCGTGCCTAAACCCGTGAATGAGTTACACAGTTTTCTAGGGTTGGCCTCTTATTACCGCCAGTTCGTGAGAAATTACTCAGAGACCGCTAGCCCTCTAAAGAGTTTGACTAGAAAAAATATTCCCTTCGTATGGACAGAGGATTGTGACCGTGCTTTCCAACAGCTGAAATATTCACTATGCTCGGCGCCCATTTTAGCATTCCCGGATACATCACCAACGGCTGGTAAATACATCTTGAACACGGACGCTAGTCACACATCCGTCGGAGCCGTGTTATCCCAGGTCGGTGGGGATGGTAAAGAACATGTTATCGAATATGGCAGCCGCACGTTGAGCCGTGCGGATAAGAACTACTGCATCACCCGCAAAGAGATGTTAGCCGCTGTTACCTTCGTTCGTAAGTATCAACCCTATCTACTTAGTAAAATGTTTGGTTTGCGAACGGGTCACATACTCTTCAGTGGTTGCAAAACTTCAAGGACCCTGAAGGATAGATAGCAAGATGGCAGGAATACCTTCAGGAGTATGACTTTGAATGTGTACACCGTCCTGGCAAGCAGCATGTCAATGCTGACGCGCTATCCAGGCGCTTTTTCAGACCGCACAGAGACTGCCCGTCATGCGAGAGTATTGATATTTGTGATATTTTGTTGGCGGGTCTAAGCAACTACTGACGATGAGACTGCACTCCTATATCATACCCTGTCGAATCAGACTGGTAGGCCAGTTGAAGCTGATGTGAAAGGGAAGAGTTGGGAAACCAGGCGTTTGTGGGCCTTATGGGATCAGTTAGTGCTCGTGAATGGTATCATGTGTGTTCAACCCGGCCCCAACTACTCGAGAAGAGTTGTAGTCCCTCAGTCGTTTGCAACAGAAATTCTGGAGACTATACATTATGATTTAAGACACGCTGGAATTAATCAGATGTTGCAAGCAGTTACCCAACACTACTGGTGGCCTCGCCAACGGCGCGACTTCCGAGACTTTGTCCAGGGGTGCGCAACATGTGGCACAGTAAAGAACCCACAGAGGAAACCCAGGACGCCACTTACTAATGTGAAGGCTGGATATCCTAACGAAATAATCGGCGTCGACATCATCGGACATTTACGTGAGACCACACGTGGAGACAAGTATATCCTGGTTATGGTTGATTATTTTGCGAAATGGTACGAGGCTGTACTACTTCAGTGAATTGATTCCTCTACAGTAGCCAAAGTTATATTCGATTGCTGCATTGCCCGTTGGGGCGCACCAGAGCAACTGCATTCTGAACAAGCAACAAACTTCGAAAGTATCGTGGTTGGAGAAATGTGCCATTTATTTGGAATTCAAAGGTCAAGAACCACCGCGTACCACCCCAAAGGCAATGGGTTAGTAGAGCGCACCAATTGAACCCTAAAATCACTACTACGCCTATTCTTAGAGAGAGAAGCTGAATCAGCCTGGGACATCATGTTACCAAGATGCTTGTTGGCTTACCGAGGAAGCACGCACATGTCTACGGAAAAGACACCACACCTGTTATGGACTGACTGCGAGTTACGCCTGCCTTGTGATACATTGGTTATGTCCCGGTGGGATGATCCGCTAACTATATCGGAAAGGTAATAAGGTTGCGAGGGGACGTTGCCAGGTATCATAGCTATGCACGCGAAGAACTCCAGAGAGCACAAGAACAACAGAAACGCTACTACGATAGAATGCAGTGGGGAACACCATCCAAAATAGGTGATAAGGTGTGGCTACGTCAACCAGCGACCAACAGCTGGAGTCGACATAAAGCTCAAGCACAGTGGGCAGGCCTATACGTGGTGTACCGCAGAGAAACTGACAATACCTACAAAATCCAAGAAGACAACAACAACCCTCAGAAAGTGATAGAGCACTTCAACCGTCTGAAACCGTGTACACCAAGCAAACAGGTACCGAGGAAAACCCCGCCTTATCTCTATAACCATGAAAACCATGTGTCTCTTCCTCTTGTAGGGATTATGCCGAGACGGGGAGAACGAAAATGGGAAGTCGCTGGGGTCAGCTTTTTGGAACAGAGGGGTCATGTAGTGGTTCGAACTGGAAAGCAGGCGTCAATTCAAAAACCGGTGGATGCTGAATTTATTTTATTTTATATTTTTTGATTGACAGCTTGATTCCACACTGTATTTTCGGTACAAGTGTGGAATTTTCAGCATGTGATATCGGTAGCCCAAACTTTGCAGGCCGACAATAGATATCAGGTGTGCGTCGGCGAGGGATCGACCCTCTGACCATGTGCACGGTCGGGGAGAGTCCTAACCAATGTGCCACCGACCCAATAGCCTAGCACTTTGTGTATAAAAATGCATAACCTTTGAACTTCTGCTGTCGCGTTCTGCTTCCTCGCCTTACCCTATGTGCTTGATCTCTAATATTGTCTCTGTTGTTCCAATATAGAAGGTAAGAAGAGAGGGAAAGAGGCTACAGTCAGTTTCAAGGTCACGACGGTTTCCTGCGTCGGCTGGTTAAATGTTTTCGTGAATTCATTTTCCACTGAGTTTTAAAGGTTTTTTGATGTTTTGCTCATTTTGCAGTGTGTAGGTCAGTTTTTATCACTAGATGCTACTGTTAGGCTTACTTTTAGCCTGAATTTCCCAGTTTTTATGTTGATAGTCAAGGATTATGGTGAACCTGCAATCATTGAGCCAATAAACGTATACTTTTCTAATATAGTAACCTTATTTAATAAGTAAACTGCCTAAATGTTCTACCATCTTTTGAGATGAAAACTAAGAGCTGGTTTTTTGGCGTGAGTGGTACTAAATCGAACCGACTGGGTTTGCTTATCAGCGCTGTTCCAGCCGTCACAGTGTGGTGAGAGCAGGCCGTGAGAAAAGATGAGCAAGGCTGATTCATCAACCAATCACAGCAAAGTTAACGTGGCAAAATATGATTCGCAGATAGAGAACTCTATTTGTCGAGGAATCCCGAAACAACCAATCAGAAGCCTGCGTTTGTCTGCCTAACTTCTGATAAACAACCAATCAGATGACTGCGCTTGTCTACTTGCATAAGCTGTAATAATGTATGTGAAATATGTATAAATGCGTGTTGATTTTCATAATAAAACGATCTGTTGCCTGGCCCTTGTCTTCTGTTGTTACAACAGGACACATTAAGCATGGACTAGCGTTACTTCAAAACGAAAAGACTTAATTCAGCACCCAGCTATCTTTTTAAGCGCGACCAGCGCTACTTCAGAACATAGTGGGTAAATAAGATCTTCAGTTACCACAAAAAGGCAATATCGATGAATAGGTTAGAATAAGTTTAGGATTGTTGTAAGCTTGATGGTACTGAGGTCCAAGTGATAAATCGTATTAATCACAGTTATTCAGGATATGCTATGAACGGGAAATGCTCAGCTGATAAACGTAGTAAACAGATCGCAATCTGTGTCTTATTTACTGCGTTTTTATAAATTACACCGCGGTGTAATTTATAACTGAGTCCAAATCGCTCTCATCACGAAATAATCAACCATAGTATGCTTTAAACTGTCACTCTCAGCTATTTGAAGGGTAATTTACTTGATTTATGCTGACCTAGTATGCATAAATTCCACAGGTCATTGAATTGACAACTTAAAAAGCTAAATTAGCTATTATATATATTTATCTATATGTACTAATTAAGGGCACATTAAATTTTTAAAAATTGTAGTTGAATTTTATTCGCCTAGTAATCAAAAATGCATACACCCTATTTTATAATAATAATACTAATAATAATTTATAATAATAATTTATTTTCATATAAACATAAATTTACATGAAAATGCATGCCATTTTTACAGGCACGATCAAGTACGATACAATGTCATATCGTAGTTTGTCTACAAGTTAATTATGTTTCAACAGTTAAATATTTGATATATATATATATACATATATAAATACACTCATTGTCTGAACCAGGCCGTATAGTTATTGAATTATACAGTTGTCCTCCAGGTCTCGTGGGAAAATTCACTTCGTTTCGTTTTCATCCCGTGGTTGTAGGCATACAATAACCAACCAATATTGAGGTAAGTACAAAGATTACAAGGGATTGGAAGCTGTTTTAGAAATGTTAAAGTGTTAAGGTGAATCGTTAAAGTGTAATAAAATAAGTGAGTGAAATATATCATTCATAAACACATTTATATAGAAAACAGAATGGGGAAGTAATTAATCCTTAGGCCGACAACGTTCATTTGCAATGTATAATAAAACCAATATATTTTGCACTATCACGATGTCCACTTTTGGCTTTAATACAATTATTTTCAAGCCAGTTGTCTTTATTTCATGTCTTTTTTTCTATTTGGTGCACAACCGTACCCTCCAGAGAATAGGAATAGAATAAGTCGAATCAAATTCATAAAGGGCTATAAAATGTCAGGTTTAATGGAATATAATGAGGATCAAGTAAATACGTTATTAGAATGAGACAAGACATTGTGAAGTGGTATTTAAAGATCCGACAATGGATAGCAAGTTAATTTATAAGATGCCCCATAAATCTGTGCAGAGCCCACGTGGTCGCATCTCAACAATAGGCTGAGCGAATGGTATATATTTTAAGGTAGAAGCATTGTCTGTCAAGGCGTTCACTATTATCTTTTTCAAGATAGAGATCTAAGCCTTCATAAAAATCAGAAATATCTCGAGCCTTCAAATTGCGTATTGCTGTTCCTGCAGAATGGGGCGATTCACCTTAGTGAACACCACCATATCTACTGATCAGCTTAAAATAAATGCATCGAAATTATTGTTGATTTATATTCACTTACTAGACATTCTCATACATCTTCATATACTTTGAACACCACCAATGCATCTGAATGGCGTGTGACTATCACACTACACTCACACCAAAAAAATTAACACGCCATTATATAATGGAAAAGTAAGCCCTAAATCAAACTGAATGTAAATTTCCGTGTCAAAAAAAGATTACAAACTTAACTTATATTTTAGACCAGTAAGAAGCCAGCTAGCCAACAGCCCATCAAAATCTGCATAAATCTATTTTCCAATTTTGGTAGAGCACACGACTGTCTATACTGAGGCCAGGTAAATCAACTGGGGCGGATGGACCTCGCCCAAACCCATTTGTCAGAAACCTCTCGTAAACCATTTGTCAGCCACGTCACGTAAACCGTTAATGCCCAGCTCCTGTTACACTGGGACTCACGCTGTTCCTCGAAGCTTCTCAGAAACGCTTAGTACGAACGGACACAAAGACCAGAACCCAGTTTGGCGACTCGAGAATTATTTATTCTAACACCAACATATATCCAATGTACAACTAAGGTCTATGAAAAAATATTACAATAATAAATCACAAGATTACTTCTGACGGTTTGCTGCTGACTTCTTTCTGAACAGCGACCGATGAGACGATGACTGGCTGATTGATGCCTCCGCGAAAATTGGGGAAGTTGGTTTTGAGCAAACAACCATGAATTGATCGTTCAATCTTCAACTACATTGACACTCCCCGGCAAAAAAGGGATCCAACCCGTTTTTCCTTCACGACCAATACACTTTGACTTGGATGCCATTGCGAGAACCTGGGTCACACGGACAGAGCTGAAATGGAAAACAAACAGAAAAGCCAACACACCACAATCATACTCACAGCACAATCTCACACATCGCTGACGACCTGCGCCTTCCAGTTAAAGGCATCCTCTTGCAACACAATCGCCACTTACTAGAATGACTCTTGCAGAATGCAACGTGACCATAGCACCACCTCATGATACTCCACGCACATCCTCTTATCTACTCACTACCAATTACCACTGAAGTCGCTTGTCACTCATTCTGCCTCGGTTCTAGTAACGGTGACGTATGCGAGCCTCAGTCGTTTACACTCTTTCTCCCCGGCGTGTGGGACCGCAGCTAACAATTATCTCCGTATGCATTTCATTCTCAGCAATAGCCTAGCCTCCCCGGAGTATACGACCTATCTGCTATCTCTAACATCAATCAACCCATTCACGGATGTAGAAGAGTGGACACAACTTCGAAAGTAATCACGACGAAAATTTTAACAAAATTATGCAATAACAACAAGGTACGGAAACAACGAGTAAACACAATTAATCCAAAATCACAAATTGATAAGACACACCACACGTATTCACAAACAGTCCAAATAACCCCGCGGATCATGTCTTGATGGAATTCCTTTGAAGAATCGCAGGACTTACACCAGTACGCTTGCAACCCATCCCAGGTTCATGAATGTAACTTGTGGAATGTTCGGACACAAACAAGATTGACCAACAATTACAATAATTGGAACTCACACAATTATTTAACACAAACATATGTACAGTCAACTCATCAAATGTGGTGGATTCTGGCACGACAAACTACCCTTGAAGAACTGTAGGACTTACAGCAGTACGCCTACAACCCTTCTCAGGTCAACGCTCTAGGTTGGAAAATCGTCGCAGAGTTCATTTGCTGACTTCCTTCTATGAGCTATATCCTCAAATCTGAACGGCAACACGCCCATGTCATTGCATCGTAGAATATAGATGACGAACAAACACACGACATATCTCATCAACCAAGTGTAGAAACAGACTAATTTACACCAAAGATAATAGCATTCAAATAGTAACTTGAAACTAGAAATGCCTTTATTCATGCAAGTCAATTTAACAATTACTCTCCCGTACACAATTGGCTTATTCTCACTATACTGAGCAATATCCTTCGTCCTTTCAAATGCACCAATACTACCATAGTCATTGCACAAGATACTTGAGATGATGGGCGTCCTTCTCATTGTGGATGACAACACCAATGACAACTGATTGATACCAGTTGATGAAGTTAGGGGTGGATCAGAAGCTGTTGTTATTCGGCTTTTAGAAGTTTTTCTGACTGCAAGACTACCACCACTGCTGTCCTTTACTATTAGTTCGGGTTTAACACTATCATCTGATGATAGGTGGGCTACACGCTGATCATTTACACTGAAGGTCTCACAAGTATCCATACCTTCTGCAACTGCAACTGCATTCAATCTACTTCACGTTGTAGTTGTACGGAACCTTTATTCAACTTAGTAGTAGTAGGCATATCCCTCATCTCACCATGATCAACCAAAGACAAATGTAAAATACTTTGATCATTATCACGAATATTCGCTTTACCGTGAATCTCATCATTTTCAGACTCTTTAATAACAGAAGTAGACAATTTTGGTTCCTCCTCAAAAATCATTAAAGGTTTTATAACTTCACTCTGACTAGATATACTTTGTAAACTTGTGGAGTCAGAACTGCACTCTGAAGCAGTAACTCTATTCTGTGACACTCTATTCAACAACGGCTTACCAGTTGCAACTACAGACTTTTTCACCGCACCGTTATCGTCACACAATTCGGAGTCAGACCTGGAGTTTACATTTAGCTTATCACTGAACTTGCTCACCGGTTCACAGTTCACTTCTGTATGCACTTCTTGCACACGTGTCAAGCACAACCGTGTTTGTCTTGCATCTCGTAACTTATCTGTTGAGGATGTACCATGAAACCTGTTACACTCACTAGGTCTATATGCATTACTAGACATCATGGAGCCTTCTCGATATCCACCTCTCTGAGGCCTACTCGTCATCAATGATTGCATTTTACCCTCAGACAGCTCTATTCTACGGGTGAGATTCAATATACTGGCAAACTTGCTCATAGATTGATTGACACTATCTTTTACTAGTTTCAGGATATCATCAAACTTTGGCTCGATACCCTCATCCTCCATACGGGAGCTTATCTTCACCCACTTCCTTTGCAGTCGAGTAGGTAAGCGTCTTGCTATTACTTCTAGTATAAAACTCGAGTTGAGATCACACATGCGATCCATCGAAATCATACCATTCTTGCAAATTAGCAAATTGTATAAAAACTCAGTGAGTGCCTGGGAGTCATCCTGTAATTGACCCCCATTACAATTAACAGCCTCGAATAATTTCCCTGCAATCATCGGAGGTCTTCCAAACCTTTGACGTATTATGCTCATAGCCTCAGCGTATCCCTCAATAAGGGGCATGAGCTTACAGCACTGTATAGCTCTTGCAGCATCTCCAATGCAATACCTCATCAAATACATTAACTTCATTTCATCAGTTAATAGAAAACCACTTAGCATGATCTCAAACTCCTTTACAAATTGAAAATAATCAGCCGGGTTTCCATCAAAACATCGTGGTTCAAATTCAGGGAGTTTGATGTTCCTATTATCCCTGAATGGCGAAACAGTAACATCAACCATGTCATGCTTAACATCAGACACATCGTTACAATTAACAGACAAGTCACCATGACTTACTTTCCTGTTTGCATCCAAGAAACTCTGTCCCTTCTTTGACCCAGGCATTGTTGAACTTGACCCAATTCCAAAAAAGTTCCAGATATTGCTTGTTCAAAGAGGACCTGACCGGCACCAGGAAAAATGAACGGCGACTATCCAAACTTTCACCAACTGTTTCAATCCGCCAGATCTGTTTCTATCGTCAGAAACTGTCAGCCAAGTCTCATAAACCGTTAATGCCCAGCTCTCGCTACGCTCGGGCCCACGCTGTTCTTAGAAGATTTCTCAGAAACGCTTAGTTATAACGGACGCAAAAACCAAAACACCGATCTGCCGTTTGACATTTCTGTATTGTTACACCAACATATAAAAGGAATAAACGAACTAAGCAACTAAGGTCTGTAAACAAATATTACAATAATAAATCGTTATGTTACTTCTGACGATATTTTACTCTTCTTTCTGAACAGCGACCGATGAGACGATGACTGTCGTATTGATGCCTCCGCGAAAATCGAGGAAGTTGATTTTGAGCAAACAACCAAGAATTGATCGTTCAATCTTCAACTCCATTGACAAAAGGATTAACACAGGCATATAGCCTACTATCCTAAATAAATTGTAAACTGTAAACTGTAAAAATAGAGAATAAAAAAGTTACATGGGATATCTTTCTCGAACATTTGAGAGGAACATCTGCCAGTTTAGCATGGGACTGTCAATAGAGAAGTTACACCATATTCTGTACATATATGTATTTATCCAAATGACTATAAATGAGATTCATTTATAGCCCTTATCCTATTTTTCAACCTGCCCCAAAATCCTTCAATAGAATTTGTATGTGTCCTCGTAACGGGATCCACAAAATCACTTAAATCGTTGGCTCTATGATGAATATATCCCAGAGATGACAGCGAACTGTAGCCGTTCCACTTGTTCGTGTGTATAATTGACCCCCGCTTAACAAGTCTGGTAATAATAGGTATAAGAGTAGTTGCTTTTCTATCTGCTATCCTTTCGACGAATCCCTTCCGGAAGGAGGTGTCATACAAACCTATTACCGTGCTGCTCTCACACCCTGTTTCAACACCCATTAGATGCAGATATACAAAATCTAAGATAGGGAGAGAAGCGACCTAGCGAAAAAAGTTCCTACGAAATATTAAAATTATCAGCTTACCCTCTCTAGTGTTAGTAAGCTTCAAACATATAGCACAACGATGAACAAACCCATCAGTTGATTTGGTATAGCTTTTTAAAGTCATGATACCAGCAAAAAGTCAAATTCGCTCTTTCTGGAGCAACTCAAATCCAGGAAATACTGGAAAACACTAACCGCCTCGAATTGCAACAACAGCCTTGTAAGGTCACGCATTAGAAATGAATCAAGCGCTATACAACATTGAACTGCGTTCGTGAACCTCATTGGATGATTCGGCATCCTTCGTGAATCTCATTGGATAATTCGCTGATTGGTAGTTAGTGGTGTCGAAAGTTTAACTTCGCCCAAATTCCCTTACAAACTGTAAATAATCAGCCGGGTCTCCATCGAAACACCGTGGTTCAAATTTTTAGGGATTTTGGTGTTCCTATTATCTCTGAACGGCGAAACAGTAACATCAACCATGTCATGCTTAACATCAGACACATCGTTACAAGTAACAGACAAGTCACCATGACTTACTTTCCTGTTTGCATCCAAGACGCTCTGTCCCTTCTTTGATCCAGGCATTGTTGAACTTGACCCAATTCCAAAAACTTTCCAGATATTGCTTGTTCAAAAAGACATGGCCGGCACCAGGAAAAATGAACGGCGACTATCGAAACTGTCACCAACTGTCCGAATCCGTCAGAAACTGACACCGTACTGTCAGAAACTGTCAGTCACGTCTCGTAAACCGTTAATGCCCAGCTCCTGTTACACTGGGACTCACGCTGTTCCTCGAAGCTTCTCAGAAACGCTTAGTACGAACGGACACAAAGACCAGAACCCAGTTTGGCGACTCGAGAATTATTTATTCTAACACCAACATATATCCAATGTACAACTAAGGTCTATGAAAAAATATTACAATAATAAATCACAAGATTACTTCTGACGGTTTGCTGCTGACTTCTTTCTGAACAGCGACCGATGAGACGATGACTGGCTGATTGATGCCTCCGCGAAAATTGGGGAAGTTGGTTTTGAGCAAACAACCATGAATTGATCGTTCAATCTTCAACTTCATTGACACCCTTTATTTCCTTGGCGGATGTAATTTATATTCCACTTACGGAGATTTTCCAAATGTCTCTGAGGCAGGCCATGCTATCCAGGGACTGGAAGGATGCCATTATATGCCCTATCTTCAAAAACGGTGATAGGCAATCGGTATCTAACCACAGGCCGGTAAGTCTGACATTCATTATCGCAAGAGTACTGGAAACTATTATAGGGGGTCAGCTATTAGCTTATGTTGAAACACATGGCTTGTTGGCTGTGGAACAGCATGGATTCCGACCAGGACGATCTGCCTGACAAACCTACTATTGATTAGGGAAGACTGGGTTGAGGCGGTCTCTATTGATCTTAGCAGGACATTCGACTAAGTATCCTACTTAGTTCTCCTTAGTAAACTTAGAGCTTTCAGACTAGACCAATGCCGATGTGAGTGATTTAGAGATTACCTAATGGATAGAAGGCAGAAGGTTAGAGTTAACAGTGCACTATCAGGATAGAAAGCAGTATCCAGTGGAGGGCCCATGGAACTGTATTAGGCCCCTTGCTGTTCCTATCATACGTTAACGAATTACAAGGGATTCTTACTTCATCATTATTTGCATATGACATTAAGATATGGAAAACTGTAAATAATTACGAGGATAGGTCGGCCCTACAAACTGATTTAGATAAATTAGCTGAGTGGTCAAGCCTATGGAGTTTGGAAATGAATGCTAGGAAAAGCGCGGTAATGCACTTAGGTCAGAAGTCTTATGCGTCGTACTCCCTAGGGGACGCAGAACTACCTGATGTTAACGAACAAAAGGACCCAAGAATCATTGTCAGCAATGATTTGAAAACAACTGCAAATTGCAATGCAGCCGCAGCTAAAGCTTTTCGAATGCTATGGGTAATTCGAAGGGCTTTCAAACGATTAGACGAGGGCATGTTCCAAATACTCTACGCAACATATGTCAGGCCTCATCTAGAATACTGCATACAAGCGACGAGTCCATGCTTCAAAAAGGAGGCACATATTCTGGAAAGAGTACAGAGAGTAGGAACAAAATTAGTTGGTGGTATCTCACACCTTCCTTATGATAAGAGGATGGAGCATTTAAATCTCTTCCCGTTATCATACCGAAGGAAGAGAGGCGACTTAGTTTTAGCATACCGTATACTTTAGGGTGATTTAGGAACTGACCTTTCTAACCTTTTCTTCCCTTATAGGATACATTTACAGGGTCACCGCAAAAAGGTGCTCAAACCAAGGACGATTAAAATACGTGCAGAATTTAGATTCTCTCACAGAGTGGTCAACGATTGGAACTCCTTACCTGATTCAGTAGTATCAGCTCCATCGGTGAACGCTTTCAAAGAGAAGTTAGATCTCTGCAGAGATATACTTTGCAAGGATTAACACAGGCCACAAGAGCCTTCTATCCTTATCATCTAAATGTGAATCTAGTCACGTTACTTCAACGACCAAGTTTGTTTGTTTCCGTGTTGCTATAACAACTAAAAGTGATATTTCAAATCAACCGAAATTTTCCAAAATGAGTCTTGAAGTAATAAATCCGATGGACAAGTTGACGATCTCAGATCAAATCGCACAAGAAAAAATGAGCTTGTAATGACTAAATTTATGTTGTCAGTTTTAGGAATCTACTGAGGCAAACTAACTGTAAATTAGAAGAATCTATTGATATTTTGGAAGACCAGTTAGCTAACATAGAAGATGAAGGTAGTTCAGAGACTAACACCTAACACTTTTTAAAACAGATAATGAGTGGAAAACAAGATACTTGATTCAAAAAGAAATAAACGATTACTATAAAAGAGCATTCTTCTATTGTGATCAACAAATTCCAAAAGCTAAGGCTATGCAGAGAATCGGTAATTTATTCTGACTGAAATTTTCACTTTCTTATATCCAAGTAAATCGTGCTATCAGAAGAGGCTCAAAAGTCTCCAGTTATTTGGACCTTGATGATGAATCAATTCAAGAACTTGAGGAGTACCGAGAATATATTCTTCGACTATGTCGGGAATTAGAGGCTAGAATAGAACAGGAAGGAAAGGTAAGTGAAAAAGTTTATTGTCATTGTTTATTGGTTCAAAAAATATCTCCCCAACTTTTCTTACGATATCTGATAGTTGAAACAAAGACTGAGAACGGTTGAAAAATATTCCATTGCACTTTTTCAGGAATCAAGTGACTTAATAAACCAGATGTGTTAGAGTGATTTGTTCAGAAATTCACATAACTAGGAAACGTCGTAAGCAAGACAGAACAAAATATACGTCAGCTTCTTCAAACAACAATCTCTGAATTATTTAGAGACACACTATACATGGATATTGAAGCATGTGTCAATTACCGGTGGTTTGACACACTTGTTCCAAAAAAAAATTGACCATCAGATGAATTAAAAGCCTAGTATATACTTTCTTACACCCGCGAAAGCAAACAATCTAGTAGAATACGATCACGATGGACAAAGACTAACTGATGAATCCGAGTAGAATTTTGCATAAAAGTTTGTTAGCTAAAAGAATCCCCACACAATACAAAAAACAACTAAGAAATTCACAATCTGATTGCGTTTCCGCTATGAACAGTTTGGGTCAGGTTACAAAGGTCCTCTAACCATTGACTTTTAGCATCTCGATTACTCAACCCAATAATCTACAACTTATCCAGACTACTAATAAAAATCTAAATGCATTGTGGAAAAGTTTTGGTCTGGTCACTTCCTTTTTCAGGTAAAACTGTCAATGAGAAGAGAATTTCGGCTTGCGTGTGTAACCTGAGTAGCTACCTTAAATATAACGATGTACATGTATTGTTTTATTGAGAGTCAGTTCCCCTACGAATCATTAATTCACCACATTTTGAATCTGTATAAAAAAATTACTGTATTTCATTCAGCAATTGACAGAATGTGATGAAACTAAAATATGAACGTTTTAAATACCAAATCTTAGGCGCTTTGTTTTTCAGTGAGTAAAACTGTAAAAAATTGGATTTTATCTCCAAATAGTGAAGACTGAGACCTACTAAAAGCCTAGAAATTATAAAAACCAACTGGAGTTTTGTTAATAAATCTCTTAAACCGAGTATTAAAAAAGTATACTTTAATTAGGATGAACCCCATCAAAACTGCCAGTGTATCTTTAAGACAATGCAAAGTATCTCTTAAATTGATGAAATTGGCATACAGTAGCAACAACACTCAATTTCAAACCTTAAGTCACTTAAGCTTTTTAATATTTTTTATGACTGCTACGTAGAAGATTGTGGTGTTTTATTTAAAAATAATTAGTTCGTGATGTTACTACATAAATAACTTTAGGAATTTAAGCATCTATGTGAATTCAAAGTACTCTGATTGCAAAAGGATACAAGTTGGAGATTGTGGTAGAGTATAATTCCACTGTCGATAAAATTTTATTGTGATAAATTTTCAGTGTTATACAGTAATATTTACTGATGACATGCAATTTATTGCTCATAATCACATCAGGGTGATATTATTGGTTTCAGTAGCAGTGGTTTACTTTTACGAGGTGAGGTCACTAGCCCCAAGCCAAAACTTCCATCTTTACTGCATTTACTACATGCCTAGCGATCTTTAGGAGTGCTTCGGTCGGGATTTGATCCCCGGAGCACGTATGTGGTTGTCTGGTGTCCTAACTCTGAATCACCAACGCAAATTTTTCGTATGACGCATGCTTATTTTAGAAATTTGTAATTTAAAAACGGTATGAGTTGCAGTGTAAAATATCTGAAGTAAAACCGATTAAATCGATTAAAAGTAATACTGTATAAGATCAAGTAAGAACTGCTTAGCTGAAAATAAATTTATTATTATTATTATTGTATCCTTTAGTTCCTAGAGGAACATAGGGCTTCAGCTGCGCACCTCCATTGACTTCGGTTTTCTGACAACTTTTTCAACCTGCTCCAGGTCTGTCCACATGCTTTCATCTCCTCCTCGCATGACCTCCTCCAAGTCACCCTTGCACTGACGACCAACTCGCCGCCTCCCTTTCGGGTTCCACTCAAGCGATGGCTTGTCTAGTGATGTCACTTGTTGGTTTCCTCAGCGTATGGCCAATCCATCTCCATTTCTTTCTGCCTATTTGTTTCACAATCGGTTCCTGATTGGTTCGCTCCCAGAGATCCCTGTTGCTGATCTTTTCTGGCCATCTGATCTTGAGTATTGAACGGAGACAGTTGTTAATGAAGGTTTGAAGTTTGTTTGAGATGCTCTTTATGACTCGCCAAGTCTCTGATCCGTATAGTAGCACTGACTTCACATTGGAGTTGAAAATCCGGATCTTATTTTTGATGCTGAGTGCTGTTGACCTCCACACAGATTTGAGAGTAATGAAAGCTTGTCTTGCTTTTCCGATTCTGGCTTTGATGTCCTCGTCGGTTCCGCCTGTAGTTGAGACGATGCTATATATCACATAATCACCACTCTTTTGGAACTAAAATCTTCATCTGAGTAAATGATAAACAATGAGAAATTAATAAAATGCTTATCTGACTTTTCCCAAAGTAAAAATGTTGTGAGTAAATCAAAATGTGAGAGCTTTGACCTTTGTTATGAGCCACTTAAGGAGATGCAGACCGTATGATCTCGTAGATGTTCGAAAACACTGATTAAAGATATGATAGCTCAAATTTGATAACCCGTAGTTATCAAATTATTTTTTGACCATGCAGCTTTATTCACTGCAGTCTCATTACACTCCTTTTTACATGTTCTTCTTCTCATTTGTGCATATTTCTACGCTAATAAGTTGGACGAATGTTTTTTAACAAAATATTATCACTAACTGATTATTAGCCTCCTACGATACCATACTGTTCGGTTAACAAAAACAAATTTATAGTGAATTATTATTTTTGAAAAAAATGATCTTTATTTAAAGCAACTAATGGAGTATTGACCGTAAACCAATTAAAGTCCACCTGAAGTTTTCCCCAATGAATTGTAACCGTAGGATAAAGTTACTGTTATTTCTACAAAATAATAATAAGAGGATATTTGTATGAAACATGCAATATATTTGCCCAACACACTTTAGACATTCTGATTGCATACGCAAATGCCATAAAAAAATTTATATGAAAAGCAACAGAGAATAAAGGATCAAAATTTTGTGAATGTAGGTCAAAATATTTGTGGGTCAGGATCGCAGACAGGTAACAAGAAAATCAGGTAAGAAAAGTGAGGTGATGAAAAAGAGGGTGAAGATATTAGTAAAAAAAAATGAAGCTTGATTCTAAGCTCGCACTACCAAGACAGATTCAAAGGAATTAGAAATAATTTTTGAAGACAAAGAAGATTTAAGGCTTTTTACAGCTATTGGTTCAACAAAACTAGGCATGTCATAAAAGTTTTATATGTGAGTTCAGAGGTGCTATGACTTGTCTCTGTGATCTGCTCTGAGACAGATGACGTCGGGCATCTATTTCATGGGTTAACTGAATCAAGATGTTTTATTTGTTCTAGCAGCCACTTAGGAGTGTGTTCTGTTGTCATGACGTGTGCAGATCGACGCGTTCTCCCTATGCTCGTGTGACAACACACCTATAAACAAATTGGTAAACACTGAGGGGTATAATACTATCGTTTGGATGATATTAGGCTTTAGACGACAACATAAACCTCCTTCTATTCACCAGGCTAAGCATTTCTGTGGGATCTTCCCCCGTTTTTTTCTACCAAGTTTCCCTATCTCTAATCTGTAGTCTTCACTACTAAACATTCTGATGTATACTTACTCAATTTTGATCAGCTACACTATGTTAAACTTCATGTCAGTATTTATGTCAAATACGTGTGTGATCCAAATTTCTCAAATATGTTAGGTAAAAATATTATTAAGTTCATAAGGTATAAAGACAATACGTGTTTTGCTAATACTTCATTATTTGCCAGGAGTTTAAAACAAGCAACAAAAGTTAATGAAGCAGGATTTAATGAGTCCATCAAATTTGATATATATATATATATATATACGAAGAATTTCGGACTAAGTAATACTGCTTATAATAGTGACAATAATAATAATGTTGAAACAAGTTAAGGCAATGGTAATTATAAAGCAGTTTTAAGTGAATGAGAAATAGTAATAAAAAGAGGTGAAATAAAACACAGAATAAAATATTAATAATGATAACAGTTAATGAGTGGAACTTATTTCCATAATAGATTCAGAGCAACCACTACTTCCTTTCGTACACAGAGACCTGGTTGAAAAAACTCTAATTGCACTTTCGTGTTTGTTTGTCTGCTGGCAAGAGTGAATGACTTGACAGAACTGGTATCATGTCTGTTATTGAACTTTTAGACACTTCCACTTCAGCTGTTTCTAACCACCTTGTCAAATGCTCCACCATGTGAGTAGACAATCGCCTTTCTGTACGGTCTATTTATTTGCTTCCACAAATTCACTCAAACTGATATACACAGTTTGAACTGTTAAGGAATGGCAACTAGTCTTTCCCAGATTGTTGAAGCACCAGCTTGGTGGTGCTGAGAAAGACAAGTTTTACAGCAATAATAATTTCTCTAAATAGCTTTATGGAGTCTACATCTGACTACTTCTAGTACGTTATCTCCTCTAAAGGGTTGATTTATGTATGCAAATATATCTGGAATTGTTTGAATAGTTTTACTGGGGTTCGTTTCTTTAGAGTATTGATTAATTCACTTCTCAGGATATCCATTCTTAGATAAAATAGACTGCAGAGTCTTTATTTCATGTTCAATTGTACTGTGAGAACAAATTTTTCGTGCTCTGTTGAATAGTGTTATGAAGAAGTCCTTTTTATATTGGGTTGGAATGTACATACTCTCACGTCAATAAAGACTTCCTAAATACAGATCTTTCCAGTGTGCCATCAGTCCTTTTCATCAGAGAAACATCTAGGAATTTAATGGTATCATTTTCTTCGTGTTCTATCGTGAAGTTAGGATTCAGATGGCAGGAGTTGAATTTTGTCAACAAGTCTCCGGCTTTTGAATCTACGTTCAGAGACAATAAAAAAAATATCATCAACATATCCATTTGTAATTCATGCTGTTCCAAAATACCGGCTTCTAGGCTTGACAAGACAACATCCGCAAAAAGTGGTCCCAAGGGGCTTCCTGTTGGGACACCATCAACTAGATGGAACAGATTCCCATCGAATTGGGCATTCTTAGTTCACAAAACTAACAATTTCCTCAAATCCAATGTTGCAATGGATATGTCTTTAGCTTTTCTATATATAAAGTCAATAATCTCAATGACTAGAACATTTGTGAAAAAAGAAGTAATACCGAAAGAGACCAGACGCTCACCAGTTACATTATTATTATATCCTTTAGTTCCTAGAGGGACATAGGGCTTCAGCTGCGCACCTCCATTGCCTTCTGTTTTCTACCAACTTACCAGTTACATTAAGACCATTATTTTTTGTTTGACAAATTTGAATGAATCAAAAACAATATACTTTCGGAAGCGTTTTCACAAAGGTTGCAATAATTCACATAGCCATTGTGCTGATCTGTGGTATGATGAATTTATCACCGAAAGTATAGGTATTAAGGGGGCTCCTAGTTTGTGTATTTTAATTCACCATATCGGTTTAATATTCCTATATGTACTTTCATCAATGTAAAAGTTCCCGTGAATGTTGCACGATTTTTTTTTTTCATTTAGAGTTTATAAACACCAGGTCTGTGTACAAAAGGAAGTGGTGGGCACTCTGAATCTACCACTTATCATTACTGGTTCTGATTTATTTGAAACTATCTTTTATCATTATCGCTGTCTTAACTCGTTTCAACACTATTGATTATTATTATTATTATTATAACTGTTCCTATTACTGGCATTGCTATTATTAGCAATATTATTTTGTTCGAAAATCTTGGTATCTTATCAGTCTTATATGTCCCAAAGTGATATATATATATATATATATATATATATATATATATCCCTGTATGTAGAGCATTCAACTGAAGAGCTCTACCAAAATGTGATGGATTCATTGAATCCAGTTTTACTACCACTTTTTAAAAATTCGTATCGGGAAATAAAATGTTTGAAATTTCCTTGAGTTGTCAGATAAAAATGCAGTATTTCAAAATCCCAAATTTACTTCTACACAATTATTACCATTGAATAGCTAAATTTCAATGAAAGCAGACATTTTGTTTACCCTAACAATGACTCTGATGAACAACACATCAGCACTTCACTTCCCTGTAGTAAAATGTAAAACCCAACTGTGTGGATCAACACTAGAAACTGTATAGATAAAAGCACAGACTGTATTCGAACACCTGGAGACATATAGAAATTTTGATGAACTAGGAAAGCCATTTGGAAAAGCGAACATACCACTTCAAAAACCTTGTAAGTGATCTATCCCCTGACATTATGCAAATTAAGATAGTACTTATTCAATGGCATGAATGTTTTTTTAAAACCACATTCAACTAGTTCAAACTCTTGTGTAAAACACCTCTTAAGTTCATTATAACATGAATTAAAAAAATACATTTGCCGGAGGTTAATTAATTAATTTATTTACTAATCTTTGTTCACAAAGTTAAAAACAATTAGTCCCTTTTATAAATTTTGATAGTGTTATAGAAGACGGAGATTATCTGAAAAAATGTGATGTATTTACACTATACATTTCGAACAATCTGATCACACATTTACTTGTCAAGTCGATATATATGGAAAAGCTGAATTAAACAAAGTGACAAAAAAGAATTAAGAATAATTAACACAAACGTTTGGTAATCCAATCAAATAAGGATTACCAAGGTAGGTAAAGAGTAATAACAAACTGCTTTTGAACACACAAGGGGGCCTAAGTTTATGAATAGCTATAGTCTCAGCGTATTTCAGTAAGCGCCCTTGACCGTTACTGCAGATGACCTTAAAGACTGAGTTAACATCAATCTTATGGTTCATCTCGATTAGGTGTTTAGCTATAGACGAAGTTGGTAGTCTGACACACCTGCATCTATTGGCTTTTCACAATTCATTTGTTTTTCTAACCATTTTGGGATATGCTCTCCCACCCTCACATGCAAAGCGCGACTACTCCTCCTCATGTATGTGTGTTCACACACACGAAAATTGGTAAATAGCGTGGGATGTGACATAATCACTTGTGCACTTTTGAGGTTTGCAGTGAAGCATATATTTAGCTTTTTCCACAATTACAAGCTGGGCTGCATAGTAGGTTCTACAGATGATCGAATTCAACCTTTGTCTCAAAATCCTACTGTTTATTTCCCTGTTATATATGGTAATTTGATGAAAACCTTTTTTTAGGGGCGGTATGGACTGTAGGTTTAGAGATTATTTGACCTCTACATCTGTTTAAAAATTGTATTGGATATCCGTTTTCAACAAGAGTAACCATCAATATTTCGTTTTCTTTGTCTATAACATCTTTTTTTCGGCTAATACATTTTAGGCTTACTATTGGGCAACAGAAATTAGAAAACGTGCATTAATCGAATTAAACTACACATATATACCAGCACCAGTAAGTAAACATCCTGTGGAGAAAAAGAAAGAAGATGAGGATGGCGAAAAACCAATAAGGAGAGCCCAGTAAGTTTACATCGTACTGACGTTCATTTTATATGGAAATGCATAACATTTGATAACTGGACAAAGTTGTTAGACGCTTGAAATATTCAAATGAAAAGAAATATTTATCCTACTCAAACTATATTAAACATTAAATCACATTAAATTTTTATTGCTCACGGTAGAATATTTTTACTATAAGAAGCAGTGTTAGTCGAGATAGGATTAGACAGGAAAATATGACGAATACATTGAGTAATTGATCGTTGTTAAAAGTGTAGAACTTGGGAAATACACATGCCTATGTTCGTGTGCTATTAATGCCTGAATTACAATCTTTCGTTTACTGAAAGACGATACCAGAATAAGGTGACATTTCTTACACAGTTCAACAGATATTCCTTAACTCTGACTATGCATTGACAGTTTGGAATATCATTTGGTACTAGTGTTGAATTTACTTATTATTGCACGTAGTTTTTGATATGATAAACGAAGGTTCAGTAACAAACATCTCCTACCCTTTAACATTGGACTTTATTGTTGTTGTTGTTGTTTTACCTCGCCTAATATTGTAATGACTGGTCAGTCCATGAACTGAACAGTCTACCCTTTTGTAAGAGTAAGCGTCATATATGTAGCTTAATTTGGTATACTTCTGTCGACTTTCTCAGACCTTAATTCCTAACTTTGATCTCGGAATCATTGCAAAGCACTTAATATACGAAACTGCATTGCCTGATCAGTCCTAAGGCTTCTTCTTAAACCTACAAAGTTTTTGAGTAAGCTGTAAGTGACTTCCACACTTAACTGATGTGCAAATACATGAATAATACTATCTTGTTACATCAAGCACTTAACAATATTAGGAACCTTCTTAAAATGAGGATGTTAAGCCTTTAACACACTGGCAATTGAAGCAGAACAGGCCGCAGGCAAAAGAGACATCAGGACACTAAATCAGACAACCAAGTCTCTATCCGGGAAGAGATCAACCCAGATGATGAAATCAATAAAAGATGCTCAAAGGAACCTGATCACCAAGGAGGAGAAACAAATCAAATAATGGGGTGATCACTTTAAAAGGCTCTTGAATCGACCACCACCGGTAACTCAAACAGAAATACCACCGACAGCACACACAGAAATGCCAGCGGACGCACTCCTCCAACGAAAGAAGAAATCCTGAATACAATCAACCTAATAAAGTCCGGGAAGGCAGCGGGAGCAGACGGAATTCCTACCGAAACACTGAATACCGCACTAGAGATTATGGCAGATGTTCTCACTCCATTACTGCAAAATGTTTGGAAAGAAGGAAAGGTGCTTACTAATTGGAAGAAAGGCTACCTCGTCAAGTTGCCAAAGAAGGGCGACTTACGCCTCACTCTGCAAGAACTGACTGGTGTGTAATCATGCTTTCCTCCACACCAAGTAAAATACTAAATCGACCGAAAGCTGTTACCTTCACGTGGTGGTCGGGCTTGAACACCGCAATGATCTATTCAAGCTATACTGGCTGAGACTTATGTCTCTTGAGGTACTACCATGCCAGGCAGGTTGTTTGGATAGCGGTTAAACAAAAAGCAGCTACCCAATCCAACATCATGTCCAATACAAAATTACAAAATTTCATGCCGGATCGGCCGTGGCCCGGATTAACAACGACCGCGCTTCCTGCTGCCGTGTCACAGGGCAGGAGTGATAAATCTGCTACTGAGACACACCAAACAAAAAAGAACGAACAAAAACAGGCCGCGTGTGACCGGCCTCAAGCAGTTGTCCCCTGGGCTCTGCGGTCACGCAACCAACTTCCACGGTGTGGGCAGCCGGGAAGTAACAATCGCCCTCACAATCCGAAATGCACACGAAACCTCTCTATTACTCACTCATCTTTGTCTTCATCTTCATCTCTATCATCTTGCCTTCCTTCCACTGATGCAACTCCTCGACTTGATAGCTCTCCACTTCCTCTCCACTCTGCGTCCACTAAAAACGATGGAAGCCAAAAAACCACCACCGACAGCCTCTTAAAGCCGCGCCACCAATTTCATATAGGAGCTCTTAATGTTAGGACACTTTGCCAAATAGGACAACAAGCATCACTAGCCAAGACCCTGGCATCACGAGCCATTGATGTATGCTGTGTTTCAGAAACACGCATACAAGACCCAAGTGTGGTTATTCACCTAACCCCACCTGGCCAACAGGTTGAATCTGCAAAATTCACCTTGAGGGTGTCAGGAGATGCCACAGCTAGTTCACGAGGATTAGCTGGCGTAGGGATAGCTTTGAGTACTAGGGCAGAAAAGACATTGCTTGACTGGATCCCGGTAGATAGCCGAATGTGTGCTGTCCGCCTGAACGGATCAGTAAGAAGGAGGAAGGACTGCACTACTCGCCGATGCCTTTTCGTAATCTCCGCCTACGCCCCCACTGACTGCAGTTCAGATGAAACGAAGGATGAGTTCTACCAAAAGCTGTCTAGTTTGGTGGAAAGGCTAAACGCTCAGACATAGTCGTTCTAGCTGGTGACTTTAACGCTCAAGTAGGGAAATTGTGTCAATCTGAGAAGGATGTCGGTGGCACCTATGGAGCTCCGTGCCAGCGAACCGACAACGGTGACCGTCTCCTACAGTTCTGCTCTGATAATCATTTGTTTCTTGTAAGCACTAACTTTAAACACAAGGAGAGACACTGTTTGACTTGGAGACCCCCTTCATCAAACCAACGCTGGACACAAATAGACCACATAGCAATAAGCTATCGTTGGCGTGGGTCGGTAGGAGATTGTCGCTCCTTCTGGAACACGTGCGTAGATACCGACCATGCACTGGTCCGCGCTCGGGTGTGCTTACGACTGAACGGACGTAGGAAACAGCTGGCGGTAAAACCATCACGTCCCCAGCTCGATCAGGAAACTAAATCCGTATTTGAGGAAGAACTAGCTAAACACATATCTGTGTTCGACAGCTGTGCTCACCCTGAAGAAGCTTGGAAAAATATCCAGGCAGCCATAGATACAGCTGTAAAAGCTGTGAATAAGGTAAACCCAAAGGTGAGTAAAAACCACTGGATCTCCACCGCCTCATCCGAACTGATAGATGCTAGAAGACTTATTCCGGCGAGCTCCGAATTCAATGAGGAGCGAAAGCTGCACAAGAGGAAACTTACGAAAAGTCTCCGCAAGGACCATGAACAGTGGTGGATGACAAAGGCGAAAGAGGTGGAAAAAGCATCGGTGATAGGCAACACTAGGCAACTCTAAAGACTCATCAGGGAAACGAGTGGGAGAAGTCAAGTCATAAGTGAAACAGTCTCGGAAAAAAATGGCACTATAATTAGCTCCCAGGATAGACGACTGGATCGCTGGAAAGGGCATTATGAGGAGCAGTTTAATTGGCCCACAGCCACGCTCAACCTGCCGAACATCCATCATCTCCCTGAATGGGATATAGACACAGGTCCTCCATCCCTAACTGAGGTTACTAAAGCTGTCACCAATCTGAAACTAGGCAAAGCAGCGGGACCTGATGGAATGACTCCAGAGGTATTTAAGTACGGTGGAGACAGTTTACTGTCTGCATTAAGTGAGGTACTAGGCAGCGTCTGGGAATCAGAGGAAGTCCCATCGGGTTGGTGTAAGTCACTGATTATTCCGATATACAAGAAGGGAGACAAGTCTTCCTGTGATAATCACAGAGGGATTAGCTTGACTAATATAGTATCTAAAGTCCTAGGCTCAATAATCATGCGTAGACTGAGTGGTGCTCGGGAGGCACAAACACGAGAGAGCCAGGCAGGCTTTAGACCAGGAAGAGGGTGTATTGATCATATCTTCACCCTCCGACAGATTCTAGAACATAGGAATTCCTATCGGCGTCCAACAGTCATTATATTTCTTGACCTAAAGATGGCATTTGATTCTGTCGACCGATAGATTCTTTGGCGATTCTTGGCTGTAAAGGAAGTGCTGAGAAAATACATTGCACTGATTAAGGCACTCTACTCGTACTCATTCAGCCAAGTGAGGGCTTACGGCGAGTTGTCATCTGAACTGGTGACGACTAGTGGCGTCCGTCAAGGATGCCCATTATCCCCTTTTCTGTTCAAATTCATCATAGATGTACTAATGGAGTTAACCCTCAGTGACTTCAGCGACTCGGGGATTGACTTGCTACCACCAGGGAATAATCTCGTTGACTTGGAATATGCAGACGATATAGTCCTTCTAGGCGAGGACGCTGACGAAATGCAGAGTCTTCTAAACACCTTGAGCTGCAATCTACGAATGTTTGGCATGCGATTCGCTCCCGCCAAATGTAAGATGATGTTACAGGACTGAACTACAGCGACTCCTATTTTAGAAATAAGTTGTGAAGTGGTAGAGCACGTTGACCGCTTCACTTATTTGGGAAGTACCATCAGCCCCAACGGGTTGATCTCTGACGAAATCTCAGCACGGATACAGGGGGCTCGTTTCACATTTGCCAGTTTACGCCGTCTCTGGCGTAGACAAGATATCTGACTATCGACCAAAGGGCGGGTGTACTGCTCATCAGTCCGCTCCGTCCTCCTTTATGGCTGTGAGACCTGGCCACTGAGAGTGGAAGACATGAAAAGACTAGCTGTCTTTGATCATAGGTGCCTGCGTTCTATTTCCCGTGTAAAGTGGCATAATAAGGTGAGCAACATGGAGGTTAGGCGTAGAGTTCTAGGTAAACAGGGGAAATCAATCGACGAAGTCGTGAAGCTACAAAGACTGAGATGGTTAGGACATGTGTTACGTATGCCAAGCCATCGCCTCCCTCGACGAGCAATGTTAGCGGATATAGGGTCAGGCTGGAAAAAAGCTAGCGGCGGTCAAACAAAAACTTGGCATCAGTCAATGAAATCCACAACAGTTGGTCTAAGCCACGTAGGAAGGTGTAGACTTTCCTGATGGGGTCCTCGGGACGGTAAAAATCTATGGTTGGAAACAATTGGTGACATGGCTCAAAACCGTTCTCAGTGGCGCAGATGCATCCACTCCCTGTGACTTATGATCTCCAATGAAAGTGTTTTGTTATTCTTTATTCTCCTTTGTCTCACACCTCTGCTCACTGTTTCTATTATGCTTTTCTTGTACTTTCTTCTCTTGCTTCGCGTGGTACACGGAATGTGGCGATTTGAACTTCCGCACATTTGTGCAAAGTTCTATGTCAAAAACAGACAGACAGAGACTAAGTCACATCATCCTGGAGAGAATAAAAGATGTAGTGGATACAGAACTCCGCCAGCCCCAAAGGAAACAGCTGTCTGGATTCAGGAAAGACAAATCAATTCTCATTTTCAACACCAATGTGAAGTCGGTTCTTCTATACGGGTCAGAAACTTGGCTAGCGTGTCACGAAGTAGATTTCCAACGGGTAGCAAGCTTTCATCAACAGCTGCCCATGCTGGCTGTATACTGAAGATCAAGTTGCTGGCCAGAAAGAATTAGTAACAAAAAACTGTGGCTGGCAACAAACCAACCAAGAGCCCATCGCCAAACAAATATTTAGGAGCAAAATGGAGATGGATTGGTCGGGAATACAATCAGCAGGCCGTCGAATGACACCACGCACCACCAGACCATTGCTCGAGTGGAATCCAAATAGGAAGCGACTAGTGGGTCTTCCTAGGGTGACATGGAGGAGATCGTGTGAGGAAGAGACGAGAGTTTGGTCACTGATGAATAGGACGGCAGAAAACAGAACAAAGTGGAGAAGTGTTGTTGAAGTCCTATGTCCCACTCGGAGGAAAGCAAGGGAATAATAGTAATAAATAAGCCTTCATTTGTGACAGCTGAAATGTATTTTCGCATCAGTGGAATCGTCACTTACTGTGAATAGATAGTCAGATGGATGAATTCGATGATCACTTCATTTTAGTGCGAATTCACATCCCCATCGATAATAATATGATACAAAGCTAAACTGTCGAGATAAACATGAAAACCTTGTTAATTTAGCGACGAGTACATAACAATTTGGCGACGGGGAAAACTACTATCAACCACTGAGCAGCAGCAACATAACAATTTACTATGGATTATTCTAAATTGGAATTATTATTTGAACAACAAATGAAATTAATGGAAATGTTCGTCAACCAACAGACTGGTCCAGCTCCACCTTCAAGCAATCCCAATCATACCATGCTACCATCTGTCGACGGCATTGTGAACAGCATTTCACAGTTCAATTATGACCCAGAGGCTAATGTCACTTTTGACACATGGTATCAACGTTATGAGGATTTATTCACTGTTGATCTCGCCTCACAAGACGATGCCTGGAAGGTGCGAGTGTTGTTACGTAAATTGGGTCCGGCAGAATATGAACGGTACTGCAACCTAATTTTACCCCAGAAACCACGTGACAAGTGTCTCGATGATACAATAAAGCTGCTGCGTGAACATTTCGGAGACCACTCCTCATTATTCAGTATACGTTATCGTTGCCTCAAGCAGACAATGAATGAAAATGATGATTTTCTTACTCACGTTGGCACAGTCAACCGAGAATGTGAGAGATTTCGACTCAGGTCCTTAACAGATGATCAATTCAAAGCCTTGATTCTCATATGCAGTCTTCAATCTCCTCGTTTCACAGATATCCGAACTCGACTGCTCAATCAGCTAGAACAAAATCCTAAGTTAACATTACATGACATAGCTGATGAATATCAACGGCTGATTAATCTGCAGAAAGATACACACCTGGTCGAATCAACACCTTCGAGAAGCTCTGATATTCGTGCATTACGAAAGAGCAAAAATCTCTCATCATCCACTCCTGACCCACCTTCTTCTAATGTTCCGCGGAAATCTACAGATACTCGTCCAACTTCACAAAATACTGCAAAGAAGACCCCACCATCACCATGCTGGCATTGTGGCGCGTGGCACTTTGTAAAGTCTTGTCCGTACAAAAATCATCGTTGCAGCAAGTGTAAAATCATCGGTCATAAAAATGGTTTTTGTCAGCCACGCAAACCCAGATGTCAAAATCCAGCAAAAGCTCGACAAACTGTTGGTCCTAAATCCCCCAAAAAGTCATTGAGTCTACGCGCAACCTGTCAAGTCACAACACCAGGTATGCGGAAATATCTTGATCTTCAGATGAACGGTCATGATGCACGTCTGCAGCTAGATACCGCCTCTGATATTACTGTTATATCAGAGAAACTTTGGAATTATATTGGCAGACCACCAATCGGATATACTTCCCAGACTTTTCTCAGCGCCTGTGGTGGGCGGCTCAAACTAATTGGTGAACTCAAATGTTCTGTTTCCTTCCGCAATACCAAATTCACAGGAATTTGTTACGTCACCAAGAGTGATTTAAATCTTTTGGGACTTGATTGGTTCGATCGTTTGCATCTGGCTGATGTCCCACTAAATTCTCTACGCAATACAGTGAAGAAGCATAAAATGCTAGACAATTCCGGACGGAGCCGAAGCCGCAAACCCAACATCAGACGAAACGACAGGCGTCAACAACAAGCCCAAAGGTCCCAGATAAACCCCCAGGTAAACATCCTACTAATCATCCATCTTCTCAAAAGGGGAGGTGATATGTATCCACATATATATATTTATGTGTGTGTGTATGTTGGTCTCTCTTTCTGTTTGCTCGGTTAGTCTGTGACCACTTCACTTGTATGGACTTGTCTCCTTTAATAATGTGTATTCTCCTTATATTATATTATATATAATATGAGTGTTTGTTGACAGTCCGTTGCTTGGTGACATATATCCATATATGGTTGTTGACATGTCTGCTATATTCGCTATGTATATTTGGATCGACACTCCATTATAATTAGCCATTCATGTTAAGACTGTCTAATGATTTGTTCCCACGCTTTGTCTGGAACATTCATATATATTTCGCATTCACAATCTTGTGACTTTACTTTACTTACTTATCACTTTGGTGTGAGACCATTTATTTTCGTCTCCTTGTGTTTGGACAATAGAAGTATCATCGCAAACCTAGTGGTCTTCTGATTTCCGCCTTCTCGCGTCAGGACTATTAGTTTCTCGACCAGTCCATAACAATAATTTAGCGACGAGTACATAACACTTGTGCGCTATATTTGTGAGATGATACTCTACTATTAGGAAGCCTGTATCTAACAACATACCTTATCCTGCGCTCCTCAACCAAGAAATACAGTCAATAAAAGCGAAGCACTACAAAAAGACTTGTCTTTTTATCACTGTATTTGGCGTAATCACTGAAAAACTTAAAACTGAGACCAAATCAGTACTCTCTGTTGTGTGTGTGTTAGCCACAGAACTAGAAAAGAGGGGTCAGGGTACGAAAATGCATCGTCTGAAGCCATTGAGTTATTGTTTGTCAAGCTAAACCAGAAAAAAGTTCAATGCGCCAAGAACCTCCTAACTTTTGATTTGCGTTACGTTATGCTGAAAAGAAAACCGTTGAGAACTTTAAGTGATATATGCATGGGTATGTTATGATATATATCTTTATTAGATTTCTTTTTGTTTAGACTGGCTGTCTATTCAAAACTTTTAATAGTGTCACTTTTATTTCGTCTCTTTATAGGAAAGTAAATTATGGAAATTTGAATAGATACTAAGCAAATCGGTTGCTGCTGTACATCTCTGTCTGACTTAAATGCAACTCGTGTAATACGATCAAGTAGGGACACGTAGGGCAAGTTGTATAACCGACTGACTAGATATACCAACTCAACTGCTTCTCACAATGCATTAGGAGTTTTTTTTGAAGGCTGTTTGTCGGTATACCATTTACCACACAGACCACCCATCATTTCACTGATCTCTGTTTATTGCTGTCAGTCAGTAGGCTAGGTGACGTACAACACCTTCCATCTCACTGATGCATTGTAATTTACACTGGCTATTCATAATGTCTATCAGCCCACCCGAACACAGATAGGAAAAAATGTTGACAATTTGCAAGGACACCTCCTCTATGAGGAGAAGAATCCCAAAGCTGCACTGACACTATTCGTATTCACCATCCTAATTTACTTAGAGTGCACTGGGAACGAACACATGCCAAAAAAAAGTCGATAAAAATCCAGAGTAGTACTGTTGAAACTAAAATAGGACGGTAGACTATTTTAATCCTTTATAATATTAGTAAAGTTGTTTATGCTTGTTGTTTTTTTTTGTATTCATTAATCCAATTATCATCTCATGCCTGCCTTTCAGAGCTTAAAACACAACCTGCTTTTTTGGTTAGTCAAGTTGTTAATTGCTGTCACAATTCATTTCACTTTATATTGTATGTATCATATAGAAATCGGACATTTAATCCTAAATATGGTCTTGGCAGTAAAACAAGTGGGGTGAAGAAACTGCCTCCGATGCATTTTTAACCGAAATCTCACTTCATGTAAACATCATATACATATATTTATATACATATACTAATTAACGTCAGTGCATTCGATTCAACGTGTATCAACTTAAACGTTCGTTAACTCGTATACATATCGTGTGAGAAACAAGAGGAAATTTTTTCGTTTGACTTATAAAATATTGTTATTATTGTTGTGGTTTTTTCTTTACATAATACACAATATATAAATTTATATAGATATATATATATGTATGTATTTATATACTGGTTTACTTTCTCCTTACTAGAAATACAAAATTCTCTGTTAAGTCGGCAAAACAATTGTTTCAGCTACAATTGGCAAAAGATCTTTCGTTTTCAACCGCCAATTTTTAGGATCTTTACTAATTTGACACCATACTTCACCATGACGCGGTTCCGCGTTGACACAACGTTTGTACACTTCTTTTTGTTGATCCTGACGTAAGGGAAAGAAATTGAAATGAAAATATATTTAAAAAAGTGCAGTATTATCCAGGTAGGTGTACACACACACACACACACGAGGGAGTATGCGCAGAATGACAAACTCCAACCCCATTTCAGGCTCTATAGTTGTCACGTGAATTTAACAAACTGGTGGTCAGCACTCACCTTACGAGGTGTGCAACATAGATGATGGCACTGAAGTAGACACAGACCAAGTCGGAAATTAAATACCTAGGCGTCATTCTATCTGCTGATCTTTCCTTCCTGGTCGTCTCATATCTTGATGATTTATAAGAAAATATTCCGTCTCACTACCTTCTACATCAAGAAGTTAAGACATTCTGGAATTACCCAACCCAACCCTTACTCTTATGATTCGTTAACCCCCGTATTCTGCCTATTATTCTCTGTTGTTCCCCCTTAGAAGAAAGACTATACCTTATCACGGAGGATGTTAAAGGTTGTCAGCAGGGTAAGCAACGTGCCACTTAACCAGCTTGTTAATATTCTGGTTGACAGCCACTTGAACTCATGTGGAAAATGAGCTAAATCCATTTTATCTAACTCACACCACCTTCTTCATTTACAACTCTCTCCTTGTATCTCATCAGGCAGGACCAGAAGCCTATATAGAAAACTTTATGCTCGCACTAGCAAGTACAAAAACTCAATCATACCCTACTTAGCTCGTGTTTTGTGCGATAAAGAACAAAGCATTAGGCGTGATATACCTATAACTTATTAAATAGTCAGTAGAACAACTGGATCTCATCTTTTCAACTCATATCATTTACAGGTACAACGTTTTTCTTTCTTTCTTTTCCTTTTCTCTCTCTCTCTTTTCTGTTATGTGCTGCTTTGTCTCTTTGTTTTGCTTACGCCAGTAAATATGCTAGTATACCTACTTTTTTAACACCTTCAAACACTTCTGTTCAATTTTGGCTTTGCTACCAACCGATATGCCAATATGTTGTTGTCAAAACGAACTGAGATTACCCTTAATCTATGTAGAATTTTATTTTATTGTTAATTTACTAACTGGATGCAATACTGTAGTAAAAGGCTGTGAATTCCATTCTGTATCGCAGGTGCTGTTTTGGAGTAAAGCAAATTATTATTATTAACAATCTCGTATACCAACGGAAGTTTATTTTTACATTTAAAAGAGAACTAATACAGATTCACGTAAAATAATTATTCACTTTGGTTATCCAAGCCTTGACAGATGTATCACAGTTTGAATTTGTGGAATCTACCTACCCAGACGAGTAGCTAAACCAATATGTAGCATGCAGCTAGTTACTCACACTTGGGTTGAGACGACTGCAAACAATCAGTTTTACTATTTGTATTAAGATTCGAGTTTTGTATGTTTATTGGATGAGTGGTTGGTAATTCTTAGCTGTTCACACAGTAAAGCTGATTCTTTAGAGAACTCGAGAAAGAAAATGTATTAATTTCACACATGTTCGCAGAGCTCAAGAGACGACGGTTTGTGACCGGTTACTTTTTAGCGCTGATAGAGTGCGGCGTTAAGTTCTCTCCATAAGGGAAACCCTGTTGTCCGCTTGAGATCGCTGTAGAGTAATTCAAGACTTGCAAGCTTTAAGATCAACTGCCTTTTCGATCATAGAGGAGTGAAACACACTTAACTGATGCCGAACTCCTATCCACACCAAGAGTATGACTTCATCCTCAAAACCACAACATACTATAAGCAGCCGACACTATAACAGTGATTGCTTTTAGTCTAACTGCTATTCAACGAAAAACCTTTCCGACATGTTAGAACTTATAAAAACATTCATTCCAACTACACGTTGGTTCAATGGGACGTACATACCAAGTCAAAACAGCAGCTACTACTGATCGGGCAGTGAAACTGCGAACGCCATATGAAGAAGATTACTTCACACGTTTTTATTACAAATATACACAAGAACTTATTTATATACGCCTGTTTCAAAGATGAAATTGTTTTTAGGGCACAGTCTATTTCAATTAAACGTTAACTTTGGTAGTATAACAATGATAAAAAAAGCAATTAAATATTTGCTTACTTCTGTGCCATGTTGTAGTTCAATTTATAAAAATAAGCCCATGCATCACCAAGATCAGGTTCTAGTTTCACTGTTCTTGTGAACCAATTACGCGCCTTCATGACCAGTCTTTCACACCAGAACATTCTATGAAGACAAGAATTTAAATGTTTAAAAAGAAAAACGATAGTTGACTGAAAAACACATAATCAATCCATCAAGAAAACATTGTATGACTGACTGACTACACGAACTATGTAGCTAATTGACCACACGTTGTATTGAAAACAAAAAGGCAACCGTTAACAACTGCCAAAGTTTCTATTGCAGACTTTTCAGCTTTGAAAATTCGCCACAATACAGACTAGCTATAAAAGTCCCTGGTAAACCTACCATTTTGAAAAGCTAGAATTCTCATAATTTATATTAGTATCATTACTAAAACACAACCCTGATGATACATTATAGACACGAAGAGATGCGCTAAACAAAACAGCATAGTTTGTGCGAGGACACAGAAATTGCTCAAACGCCCAAACCAAAGCATGTGGTTGTCGTACGGGACAACCCCACCCCCTCTAAGCGTTCTGCTTGAAGTCTGATCCTCATGGTGAACAAACCAGATTAATACACCATTCCCTTCGTTTGAATCTTAGAGCTCATGTACACCACACTTTTGAAATCATGGTTCTCCAGCCCCTCCTCAAAGCAGACCAGCATATTCATTAGTCCAGCTCTAAGTACTAGAGGTTTGTAGAGCTCAGAGTTATCATACTGCACTCTAAACTCATTACTTCCCATGATACAGTTAAATACTAATTAAACCTAGTGATATATACGGCAGTATGGTGTTGCATTAAACAAAACTAGACTTGAGAATGAATCTTGATTTTTACAACCTACTTGTTTTTTATTCATTTGCATTCCCGGTGAAACATAAGGTTCCAGTGAATGTGTAGTGTTGTGTTTTTTTTTTACAGAGAGGGGTTACTTTTCTCACACCCAACCTCCCTCTTCCCCAGAGTTATTAACGGCTAGTACATCGACTGGGAATAGAATTTAAGACGAAGTGAGTGGTTGGTGAGCATTCCTACCACTGGCCTACCCATGTGACCCCTACTACTATTACTGAATTATTTCTACTTAAAAACAACCCTAGTACTGTCACTAAACGAAAAAGAAAGTAGAACTATATATACACACACAATGTTCATTTATATAATGGAAGACATTAACTGTTAGGTTAATAAAAAAAATAGTAAGAATTAGAAGAGTACATACATTTAATGAAATCGATTATTGAATGGGTTAATAACAGTGTATAGAAGACTTACTTGGATACAGCTAAAAGAACCAATGGGTCATGTTCACATTTCTTTAATGCATCTACGGATTTACTTTTGCGTTGAGCTCTTGGAGTCATGAATATTGCTTCAGCCCATAGACAACCTGATGCTGGACATTCTTGAAGAGCTTTTGAAAGGAGTGATTCAGCAACAGGTTTTAAATTGGCTCTTGTTTCTAACCTGATAGCCTCTAACCTAATCACATTAAGGAAATGAAGGGAAATAGATAAATAACTCAGTGATAATATCAGGTTACCATCTGAGAATTTGTTAGGTGGTCACGTGTTTCTAATCAGTACCTTGATTTGATACATCAGTGCAGAATTGCTGCACAATAGTGTGAGAGAGAGAGAGAGAAAAAGAATAGTTATGCGAAGACTAGTATTCCCAGGACCACTTGTTCTATTCAGTTAAATGCCTCCCTTAGGTGGCAAGTATTGGACATCTGAAAGCATACTTGTGTTCCAGCACCTTTTAACGACATTCTACCCTGATAATAAGTCAATCCCTGAGATGTCGAAGTTGGCTTGAGTCGCATCCATCAGTACACGCATAATGAAAATGAATTAAAAAAAATGGTAATATTGAGTACCGCTGACAGAAACTCCTGGTTTTCTTCACTTCAGACAAAAACTCTCCATGAGTACTTGCATAACTTCGTGAGTTCCAAAGCAGTGGTCTTGATGGCTGATTCAGGAACTCATTGAAGTTATCAGTCCAGCGTTTTCGATTTTCCCCTCTTTAATAATCGAATTTTTTCTCCATTATCTTTCACTAGCTTCATCTATGTTGACCTCTTCTCGGATAGTGACCTATTTATCTAACATAGTGTTCTGAGTTCTCTGTTACCTGTGGCTTATTCTGTTTCAATGGCCTGTGTGTGTGTGTGTCGTTAAAGTGACTTATGTATTTTTTAGCACTCTTCTTTATTTGTTATTTAATGCGCTGTAGGTCATGCACAGATTCTCCTTTCGTTGTTCATCTATGAACTGGTTTATCTGTTTCACCATTCCTCTCTCCTATGTTAGCTTCTATGTGTCCGCAAAGAAACATTTTGTAAGTTGTTTCTCACTGGTGCCTAAAATGTCTAAACAGGCTTCTAGTGTTCTTCCATGCAAATGCCCTCTCAGTGATATTGTTAAATGTTTTAGGTGTTTCGTGATAAATGCAGCAGCTTCATCTTTTGGTTTCGGGATGTTAAACCTGAGTTGCGGCCAATCTACAGATTCTTTGAAGGCTTTTATATTGATCTGGAAGGTTCCGTGCACTAGACAATGATCTAAAACCACATATGCTCTTTTTCTGAAATACGTGTCTGCGCCACCACTTTCTAAGACTTGGGTTGAAGTCTATCTGATTTTCGGCGTGTCCATTTAGTGAAACTCACATCGCCCTGTTTATATCCTCGTGCACGTGTAGATGCTGTTCCCAAACACCAAATCAATAAAGCGTTTAGAAGTTCGTAAACAGTTTGTCATTCTCATTTAATTCACTGAGTGTATTTAGACCCATGATGAGTTCTCTCTCTGTGTGTTGTCTCCTCCCAGTTGGCATTAATATTATCCATTAGAATTGTGATGTCAACATCTGGCTCGAGTCTTGTCCATTACTGCTTGCGAATGTCTACAGAGGTATTTCACCATTCTCTGGGTCTGAGTTGGTTGTAAGAGTACACCGTTAGATAACTGCAACTTTCCTTCCATTTGAGTTGAATCTTGCCAACGTTATCCCAGAGAAGATTAATTCCCACTCCAATAAGAGCCATTGATGATGTTGGTGGTATCGTGAAGCTCATCCATCCAGTGTGCTCATGGCTATTCTCTAGATGACCGCGTCGGTGGCACAGTGGTTAGGACTCTCGCCGACCATGCACATGGTCCGGGGTTCGAGCCCACGCCGGCTCACACCTGATATCTATGGTCGGCCTGCGAAATTTGGGCTACCGATATCCATGCTGAAAATTCCATACTTGTACCAAAAATACAATGTGGAATCAAGCTGTAAATCAAAAATAAAAAAAAAATAAAAATTAACTCACAAGTAGCCAATTTTGAAAGTTCACTATCATTTCATATTTTCTCACACATATGTGCACTCCTACACCATATACTCTCATTTCCTGTACAATCTGAAGCACCCTTCCACCCAGTCAGCTTGAAATACCATGCAGACATCCTATGATCCCATGTTTATTTTGGTTTCCACCGAAAAAAGGCCATTAGTTAACTGGATTCCCGAAGACTGTTGTCACCAAAGCGAGTCATTTAGTCTATTCGATTCCAATGAAGATTAAGTTTACTTCGTAAACTGTTTCTGTAGCAGCTGTGTTGATTTGCTGAGGTCGGTTCGCTAGCCCCACGCCTAACCTTCTCTCTTTCTTAGGGCTTAAAGCTAGCAGCCCCACCCCATTAAAATAAAAACCACTGCTACCGAAAAACCAAGCCTTTAGCTTGAAGCCCTATGTCCCATTGGGAACGTAAAGGAATAGTAAGAAGCTAAAAGCAAAACATGCGTCCATGGTATAGCGGTTAGGACGCTCACCGGCCATGCAAATGGTCTGGAGTTCGATCCCCGGCCGACGAAGCACTCCTTTACCTCGCTAAGCCAGTAGTCAGACTGGTAAAGAGTAAAGGTTGGGTGGGCATGAGGCCAGCGGCAACCCCATCCTGTAAAATAAACACTGCTAAAGAAACTTCAAGCCACTAGTTTGAAGGTGTCCTATGTTCCACTGGGGAACGTGAAGGAAAAAAAAAGAAAAACACGTTAACTATATACACATGTAATAGTCCTCGAACATTTATCCATCCATCCATCCATCCACGCAACACATGTCTTACACAACACACTTTAAGAGATACTTACCATAATTCAGGTGTTTTAGGATTTTGTGAACGAGCCTTCTCCAATATTGAACGCGACTTAGTCAAATTACCCTGTCGTTCTTCAAATCTGGCCAACTGTAACCACAGTGGAGTATAGTGTGGATTATGATTAAGCTGGAAGATAATTGAGTAAAAAAAAACAAAAAACCGTAATCAAAGGGATAAACACGCAGTGTGGATTTGGTTGTAGTTTGTTGTTGGTGTTGCCGTTTTTGATGCAGCAGATGGCATATAAATAAAAATCCAAAAAAAAAACAAAAAAAACAAATACTTCTTTAATAGATTCGTGAGCTTTTTCACTAGTCACCCCGGTAGGTAGTAGTTTACATAGGAGTCTGGTATTGTCATATATTCATAAATCAGATATGATAGAGAAGATTTGTAGCTCAGGTGGATAATTTTGATGTGGTTTTGTTCTCTGAGCTGGATGGTTAGTTTGCGAAGCTTTCATCGCCCTACTGGGTGACATCTTCAGCGCAAAACATTCATAAATCAGCCTCCCTCCCCAATACTTAATAAAATATCTCCCTCCACCTTACCCACTCTTTCTGTACTAAAAGTCTAGAAGAAGTACAACCATTACATAAAAATCATTTTTGGACACCTACAATACACATTATCACAAAGACGTGAGCTTTCGATTCCCATGATGCGCTTTTAACAAATCTACAAGCTTACCACCTCATGAAAACTTCGGTTTCTGAACTGGATTTTTGATACTCCTCTAAGTCTGTCTGTTTTCGACATAAAACCACCTTGCACAGATGTGCGCCGTTCAAGTCGCCACACTCCCTCTGTGTAGCACACAAAGCAACAGAAGAAAGTAGAAGAAATGCATAATAGAGACAGTAAGCAGAGGTGTGAGACAAAGGAAGAGTAATAACGAAGAACAAAACACTTTCATTGGAAATCACAAGTCACAAGGAGTGGATGCATCTGCGCTAGCCATTGAGAACGATTTTGAGCCATGTCACCAATTGTTTCCAACCATTGGTTTTACTGTCATCCCAAGGACCCCAACCAGGAAGTCTACATCTTCCTACGTAGCATTCATTGACTACTGCCATGTTTTTGTTTGACCGCCGCCAGCTCTTTTACAGTCTGAACCTACGTCAGCTAACATTTCCCGTCGAGGAAGGCGATGACTAGTCAGGGATGCGTAACACATGTCCTAACCATCTCAGTCTTTGTAACTTCACAACTTCGTCGATTGATTTCCCCTGTTTACCTAGCACTCGACGCCTAACCTCAATATTGTTCACTTTATTATGCCACTTCACACGGGAGATAGAACCCAGTCACCTATGATCAAAGACAGATAATCTTTTCATGTATTCCACTCTCAGTGGCCAGGTCTCACAGCCGGCAATAAAGGAGGACGGAGCGGATTGATGAGCAGTACACCCACCCTTTGGTCGATAGTCAGATATCCTGTCTACGCCAGAGACGGCGTAAACTGGCAAATGAGAAACGAACCCCCTGTCTCCGTGATGAGATTTCGTCGGAGATCAACCCGTTGGGGTTGATGCAACTTCCCAAATAAGTGAAGCGGTCAACGTGCTCTACCACTTCACAACTCTATATTTCTAAAATAGGAGTCAGTGTAGTCCAGTCTTGTAGCATCATCTTACATTTGGCGGGAGCGAATCGCATGCCAAACATTCGTAGATTGCAGCTCAAGGTGTTTAGAAGACTCTGCATTTCGTCAGCGTCCTCGCCTAGAAGGACTATATCGTCTGCATATTCCAAGTCAACGAGATTATTCCCTGGTAGCAAGTCAATCCCCGAGTCGCTGAAGTCACTGAGGGTTAAGTCCATTAGTACATCTATGATGAAGTTGAATAGAAAAGGGGATAATGGGCATCCTTGACGGACACCACTAGTCGTCACCAGTTCAGATGACAACTCGCCGTAAGCCCTCACCTGGCTGTATGAGTACGAGTAGAGTGCCTTAATCAGTGCAATGTATTTTCTCGGAATTCCCTTTACAGCCAAGCATCTCCAGAGAATCTATCGGTCGACAGAGTCGAATGCCATCTTTAGGTCAAGAAATATAATGACTGTTGGACGCCGGTAGGAATTCCTATGTTCTAGAATCTGTCGGAGGGTGAAGATATGATCAATACACCCTCTTCCTGGTCTAAAGCCTGCCTGGCTCTCTCGTGTTTGTGCCTCCCGAGCACCACTCAGTCTACGCATGATTATTGAGCCTAAGACTTTAGATACTATATTAGTCAAGCTAATCCCTCTGTGATTATCACAGGAAGACTTGTCTCCCTTCTTGTATATGGGGATAATCAGTGACTTACACCAACCCGATGGGACTTCTTCTGATTCCCAGACGCTGCCTAGTACCTCAGTTAATGCAGACAGTAAACTGTCTCCACCGTACTTAAATACCTCTGGAGTCATTCCATCAGGTCCCGCTGCTTTGCCTAGTTTCAGATTGGTGACAGCTTTAGTAACCTCAGTTAGGGACGGAGGACCTGTGTCTATATCCCATTCAGGGAGGTGTTGGATGTTCGGAAGGTTGAGCGTGGCTGTGGGCCAATTAAACTGCTCCTCATAATGCTCTTTCCAACGATCCAGTCGTCTATCCTGGGAGCTAATTATAGTGCCATTTTTTTCCGAGATTGTTTCACTTATGATTTGTCTTCTCCCACCCGTTTCCCTGATGAGTCTAAAGAGTTGCCTGGTGTTGCCTATCCTCGAAGCTTTTTCCATCTCTTTGGCTTTTGTCACCCACCACTGTTCACGGTCCTTGCGGAGACTTTTCGTAAGTTTCCTTTTGTGCAGCTTTCGCTCCTCATTGAATTCGGAGCTCGCCGGAATAAGTCTTCTAGCATCTATCAGTTCGGATGAGGCGGTGGAGATCCAGTGGTTTTTACTCACCTTTGGGTTTACCTTATTCACAGCTTTTACAGCTGTATCTATGGCTGCCTGGATATTTTTCCAAGCTTCTTCAGGGTGAGCACAGCTGTCGAACACAGATATGTGTTTAGCTAGTTCTTCCTCAAATACGGATTTAGTTTCCTGATCGAGCTGGGGACGTGATGGTTTTACCGCCAGCTGTTTCCTACGTCCGTTCAGTCGTAAGCACACACGAGCGCGGACCAGTGCATGGTCGGTATCTACACACGTGTTCCAGAAGGAGCGACAATCTCCTACCGACCCACGCCAACGATAGCTTATTGCTATGTGGTCTATTTGTGTCCAGCGTTGGTTTGATGAAGGGGGTCTCCAAGTCAAACAGTGTCTCTCCTTGTGTTTAAAGTTAGTGCTTACAAGAAACAAATGATTATCAGAACAGAACTGTAGGAGACGGTCACCGTTGTCGGTTCGCTGGCACGGAGCTCCATAGGTGCCACCGACATCCTTCTCAGATTGACACAATTTCCCTACTTGAGCGTTAAAGTCACCAGCTAGAACGACTATGTCTGAGCGTTTAGCCTTTCGCACAAAACTAGACAGCTTTTGGTAGAACTCATCCTTCGTTTCATCTGAACTGCAGTCAGTGGGGGCGTAGGCGGAGATTACGAAAAGGCATCGGCGAGTAGTGCAGTCCTTCCTCCTTCTTACTGATCCGTTCAGGCGGACAGCACACATTCGGCTATCTACCGGGATCCAGTCAAGCAATGTCTTTTCTGCCCTAGTACTCAAAGCTATCCCTACGCCAGCTAATCCTCGTGAACTAGCTGTGGCATCTCCTGACACCCTCAAGGTGAATTTTGCAGATTCAACCTGTTGGCCAGGTGGGGTTAGGTGAATAACCACACTTGGGTCTTGTATGCGTGTTTCTGAAACACAACATACATCAATGGCTCGTGATGCCAGGGTCTTGGCTAGTGATGCTTGTTGTCCTATTTGGCAAAGTGTCCTAACATTAAGAGCTCCTATATGAAATTGGTGGCGCGGCTTTAAGAGGCTGTCGGTGGTGGTTTTTTGGCTTCCATCGTTTTTAGTGGACGCAGAGTGGAGAGGAAGTGGAGAGCTATCAAGTCGAGGAGTTGCATCAGTGGAAGGAAGGCAAGATGATAGAGATGAAGATGAAGACAAAGATGAGTGAGTAATAGAGAGGTTTCGTGTGCATTTCGGATTGTGAGGGCGATTGTTACTTCCCGGCTGCCCACACCGTGGAAGTTGGTTGCGTGACCGCAGAGCCCAGGGGACAACTGCTTGAGGCCGGTCACACGCGGCCTGCTTTTGTTTGTTCGTTTTTGTTTGGTGTGTCTCAGTAGCAGATTTATCACTCCTGCCCTGTGACACGGCAGCAGGAAGCGCGGTCATTGTTAATCCGGGCCCCAACCGATCCGGCATGATGTTTTGTGAGTTTGTTTGTATCATAGTAATGGATTGGGCAGCTGCTTTTTGTCTAACCGTTATCTAAACAACCTTTCTGACATGGTAGGACCTGAAGAGACATAAGTCTCAGCCAGTATAGCTTGAATAGATCATTGCGGTGTTCAAGCCCGACCACCACGTCAAGATAGCAGCTTTCGGTGGAGATACGCCTCTAAGCAGGATTCTAGTGTAATCCAACAGCCAATACTCATTTTCTTGCAATTGTAGATATAGGAACAATTCTAGAGCCACACTACATATCAAATTAGTCACATGTAAGCTATTCTTCTGGTGGTGTTGTAAGACATACACTTCTGTAGTCTCTGAACTAACTGCAGCTCAGAAGATATAAAAGACGAACTCCATTCAAAACCCCGTATTACTACATAAACAGGACATTCAGATGTGGTTGTTTAAAGGTCGGATATAAATGTACAAATTAGGAAGCACCTACGCAGTGTCTTCATAGTCGAATACCAGTGAACTGATAACAGCAATCATGTGTTGCGATTGTATTAGGATAACTATGTACTGAAGACTAGTAATAACTTCAGAAATAGAGAGAGATGCTTTATTTGGTAACTTTACCTTCAAGCACATTTAAATGATAAAACTGAGAAAACCGTATCTAATTCGGGTACTATTGGAGGAGGAGGAGGAGGAGTTTATGAAAAGACGATTTTGAGCCATGTTGTCAACAACAGTCTCGAGTTCTTAACAACGTTGGCCAGGAACTTTACACATCCCTACATGAATCAAAACCAACAGTCAAAGATTACATAGACTGATGCGATGTTTTGATTCGACGACGCCTATGTCTCTTTTCCAACCTAATATTACATCAGCTAACACTGCTCGAAGTAAAAGACAATGTAGGATAACATACACTAGTTGTTTACACAAAAGAAGATGCATTGTATCAACCATTGTGAAGCTTCTAGTTCGTATACATTCACGTACAAAAAGTACACTTCTAAAGCGAAATGCGCGTATGGTGGTGATTTGCTCTGATGATTATGAAGTTTCACCTGTCAAGGTAGTGCCAATAATAATAATAAATACAAAAAGACAGAATATTTTTTGATTAAAGGTATTTGATTAAAGGTATGCTCTCAGTTTCTCGTGATAAGTGGAGCGCAACACGGCAAATAATAATGAAGTAGGAGGCAGAGAGTTAGGTGAGGAAAGGATATTTAACAGATTGAGTTATGATGCTCCATAAACTGAGACGGAGACATTGAAAAGAAATACTAGTTGAAAAAAACAAAAACTAGGTTTTAAAAACGAAAAATCAGACTGTTAACAGAATTAGACTGATATCACCTCATAATGAAATCCTCCAACTAATGAAACGAAATCCCTACAAAAAAAATCAATACTTGAAACTTTATCTGATGCTCACTAGCGACTGGTCCCCTATTTAGACAGTTAACCTGGGGTTCTAGTGGGAAGCCGTAACCACCAGTAGGGTACAGCAGGTTGAAGATGAGGCATTAACTCATCGAAGAAGATATTGAGAAGTGGTCGGGCTATGTCATGAATTGGCAGAAGTTAGAATTCATGGGCTGACTGGTCATTGGATCGGGTCCCAGTGGCTTTATGATCTAGGGGGTGGTTGGCCTTGTAACCAGAAGGTCCTGGGTTCGAATCCCTCACCGTGGTGGGTGCGTACTGCTGAATAGCCAGTCCCAAACTAGGCTGACGAAATAGCTGGCTGTCCAGTACTCCCTACAGGTTTTCCAATGGACCTCTAACTGATGTGTCAGCTCACAATGAAATCCTTCGACTAATCAATCAAACAAAATCCCTACAAAAACAACCAATACTTGAAAAAAAAGGATGAGTATAATTCTTACTTACACCTTCACGATAAGCTTTTCTTGCACGTTCTCTGAGTGAATTCACTTCTTCTGGTTTTTTATCTTCATCATTTGAAATTTGTTCACAAATTTGACTAAGCATCAACCATAACTTTGGTGCTTGACAATATGTTGTTGTAGCTTTTTCAAGCATTTCTAATGCTTTATTGAATTCACCTAAACACCACTCTAGTCTAGCTGATTTCATCCATACACGAGCAGTTGATGCAGATGCACACGCCTTATCTAACAGACGACGTGCACGTGCATATTCTTTATTTTCTGATTCAAGTTTTACAGCTGCTAACCATATCTCTTCTGAATTAGGATTTGCTTCAAATGCACGTGCAAGTATAGAACGTGCTGCAGGTACATCACCCTGTGTAATGGAATTGTAAAATTGTAAAATCCAATTTAGAAACAAAAAGAAAGTTGGGAGAAAAAAAACAAACATTTTTGTTATTCCAAACAAAATTCAATGAACGAATCACACTTGTATGCTCACTGAGAAAGATTCACATCATATATCCCAATATAAAGCAAGGGGTTTAATTCAATTTTATACTCCTAGCAGAATCTTTTTCTTAACAGTTTATACAATATGCATTATTATTACTGTTCCCTTGGGTTCCTAGTGGAACATAGGGCTTCAACTGCACGTCTCCATTTCCCACTTGTCTTATGCTGTACTTTTCATCTGCATCCATGTTAGTCCATACTCTTTTAACTCCTCTTCACACGATCTCCTCCATGTCAACCTTGCACTGACGTCCCACTCGCCGCTTGCTTCCCTTTCGGGTTCCACTCGAGGGCCTCCTCAACGAGTGTCCAATCCATCTCCACTTTCTCCCGAATATTTGTTGTTGTTGGGTGATTGGTTCTTGTTTTGTTTGTTTCCATAGTTTCTTGTTGGTGATTGTTTCCGGCCCGGCCATCTGATCTTCAATATAGAGAGAAGACAGTTAGTTGTTGATAAAGGTCTGCAACAGGCTGTTGGAAATATTCTTTGTGACCCGCCAACCTCGCCTAGATTACTAGCTAACTAGTTTTCTAGCCAGTTCCAAGCCCGGATAAAGAGGGAGGGTTGGGGCGTGGTGCTAGCAACTCCACCCTAAAAACTTAACCAAATTGCTACAGAAACTTCAACGCATAAATATATTAAAAATACTGAAAATATACAATATGCATACATAGATTTAAATTTTCATGTGTCGGAATCAGACCACTCCGTTTCTGTTTACAGCTTAAAAATAATACAGTATTCAACTGAGAACACACCTACAGTTCATGTTGCATCTAAGACGGGAAACATTGTAAAAATAGGTACCGGTCAGTAATAGATAATACAGTTATAGAGTGCCATATGTATTGTAATCACTTTCACCAGATTAAACGCTACTGAAGTGTTAAAAGACTAGACAAAGTAAGTAAAAACTCAAAAACAAGAAATAATAATTTCCCTGGCTTAATAATTTATCAGAATACGTTCAATCTGTTAGGATAATGAGTGAAGAAATGGCTCATTTGGCTTAAGTACTCAACTTTCTACCAGTTTGTCCGGGGTTCAAATCCCAATTCACCTACCTTAGCCTGTGCAACAAGCTGGTATTATTAGCCGGCACACAATAAGAACTTAGTAACTCACAGTCTGGAATGCATGAAAATGCACTCTAAGGAAGTGAATTCACAAAATAGTGGATCTGTGCATACAGATTATAAAATAGGAATGAAGAGAACTTGTGTGTTAGACGGAGTTTAACCGATGATTACATGCATACACTGCAAATAAACATCTCATCGAAACAGATTAAAAGATTAACGCGAAAAAAAAGTAGTTTTCACATTCCTCTATAAAGAAGCTATCACGGCGATGCACACCGAGATATATTGACTGCCCAATTCCGCCAAGATGGATTTTTGAAAGCGTTTTTTTCTCTTTCATCAATATTTGTCACTTTCATGTCTACTATTACCTTTACTCGCCTAACTATAATAACTATTCTCATTCTTCGTGTAAAAAAAAAAGTTTTATAAGTTAGAAAGTAGGTTCGAGTTCGCCTCCTAAACGACGCACTCCTAAGCCAGATGAAGAGGAAAGGTTTGACATGGTCCAAAGCAACCTGATCCCATAAAAGAACACCACCGTTACCGAAACTTCAAAGTTCAACTGTTAAATCTATATATTCCACTGGGAACACAGAGGAAATATTCAAGCAAACGTGTGTGTGTGTGTGTGCATGTGATCAGTCAGTCTGTTAGAAATGCATTGCATGAATAATAAGAAATTTCTCTGAAACAAATTTTCTTATATTATGCTATAGTTATCCATATATATTCAAGGAGAAATGAACGAGAAAAACAGAGTAGGCGAAGATTTATCACAAGCTAACAGTCCGGATACACAGAGTCTAAATGAATTTGCAGTCAGACAAAAATTAGTGCCCGGCTGTCGATTACTTGATATGTTGAGCTAGTAATGTACCGCCCCCCCCCACCCCGCCCAGTACTCTCTCCCTTCCTTCAATTAACTAGACAGTCAGATAATAAACTGTTAATTTGAAAAGAAGTAACAAACTCACCGCAAGCCAACGTGTTTTTGCTGCCATAAGCCAGAGCACTTCTGCCTGAGGACAATGACAAACTGCTTGACGTAAAAGTTCCTCCAAAGTTTCTCTATGTAATAACAAAAGACAGGGATTTTTTTTTCGCACACAGATTTCGAAATGGCATTGTTCAACGCAGAATTATTATTAAGTTGTTAATAGACCTACTAATAATAATTATGAGATAAAATATTTATACAACGTTTCCATTTATAAAATTAATTATTAAAAAAGAAATAATATATCAGTTATACGAGTATATGTAAGGGCAGATTATGCATATGCATTAATGTATTCACAGAGATCCCAGTTACTTACAATATACAGAAAGTCTACAAGTGCTCAGCACAACACTAATTATCTAATTATCATTTAAGTGAAATACAAAAGTAGAGCTTTAGAACCACCACAAATTTTTGAATTTCATCAGTTTAAGTTTGTTCAACTGAGGTGGTCAGTGAAGGAGCGTCTCTGACAATGTAGACCGCTGTAACAGCACAGGGCATGGTGGCTGTTTTTGATGGCGGAATTGTTCTTTGTTGTGAAAATAATGCACAACTATGGTGAAATACAGACACCTTACACAACATTGCAAATTTATTTTGCGCTTGTGGCGCTTGTATCGTGACTCTTTGGCGGGTAGCGCTTTCATTGTTTCTGATGTTGTTTTACACAAGGACCTGTCATTTCGCCTCTTTGCGATTGAATCCATCGGTCTACTGTTCAATATTCCAGCACAAGACACAGAATACAACTTAAAAAACCTTATCAGTGACCGACTTAGTGACTTTAACACAGACATTTGCACAGATATCTAGCAGTTAAACTTGCCACACAAAGTATGTGAAGAGAGCAAAGAGAGATTGAAAAGTGAGATGTCAGGAATAGTGATATGGAAGAAAAATACAGTTTTATTGGATTTGTCAATTCACAAAAACTGAATACACCTGCGTCATTGGAAACAACTTTGAAACGTATCACTAATTATCTCCATCTGAGAACCCCAACCAGTCAGCCAGTCTATACCTCCCTGCGTGACTCAAACTAACTATCAAGGATCTCATACACTGATTCCAAGTGAAGTCTTAATCACCACCAGCTATTCTCCAACCTCATCACCCATCCTATGTCACCTGACATCAACCGTCGAAAAAGGTGATGGATAGACATACGTATCACATGTCCTAACCATCTCAATCGACTCACCTTTACATCCCCAACAATTGACTCTCTCTCTCTCCTTACCTAACCACTCAACGCAAAACATCAATATTACTCATCCTACTAAACCAACTAACATGGGAAGTAGAATCCAGACACCTATAGTCAAAATGATAGCTCACCTTTCCATTTCTCCCACTCTCAATCCACTGTCTCACGGCCGTTAATGTGGACGAAGCGAATTGGTGAGCAGTACATCCGTCCTTCCATCGAAAGTCGGATATCACGTGTACATCAGAGATGGCGTTACCTGGCAAATACTACACGATCCTTTTGTGTATGTACTCAGATTTCGCCAGCGATCAAACTGTTGAGGCTCATGCAACTTCCTAAATAATTTAAGTGATCAACACGCTCCACCACTTCACTCTATACCTATCTTCAATCTAGGAATGGGTCAATGTAAACCAGACATGCAGCGTCATCATCTTACATTTGACAGGAACAATACTACTAATTGAAACGTTTCACATAACAGAGAAATTCATCATTCAGTCACAAGGGTTGTAAACCAACTGCCCACGCCACTTCCCAATCGGGGATATATATATACATTAGGACAATCAATTTATACTGACAAATTATGTCCGACTATTCACTATCTCACTGTCATACTCTCCCAGGTAATCAAAACTGAAATACTACATAAATGCCATGATGTATCATCGGTGGATAATCGTACAATGGTCGCCAGGTATGCAGGAGGCACGGGTTCAATTCCCAGGCTAACGTGCTACTGAACTGTCTGTCTGTCTGCTTTCGACATAGAATTTTGCACCGATGTGCAACAGTTCAAGTCGCCACACTCCATGTAGAACACAAAGCAAGAGAAGAAAGTAGAAATGCATAGTAGAGATAGTAAACAGAGGTGCGAGACAAAGGAATAGTAATATCGAAGAACAATATAATTTTATTCAGCATTACAAGTCACAAGGAGTGGATGCATCTGCACCACCACTGAGAACGATTTTGAGCCATATCACCAATTGTTTCCAACCATTGGTTTTTACTGTCATTCCGAGGACCCCAACCAGGAAGTCTATACCTTCCTATGTGTCTGGCTTAAACTAACTGTTGTAGATTTCATTGACTGGTGCCATGTTTTGGTTTGACCACCGCCAGCTCTTTTCCAGTCTGACCCTATGTCAGCTAGCATTGCTTGTTATCGCAGAAGGCGACGGCTAGGCATACGCAACACATGTCCTAACCATCTCACAAAAACGGTGTAACTTCACAACCTTGTCGATTGATTTCCCCTCCTTACCTAGCACTCTAAACCCTCACTAGTCAGTTATAAGCGTGTAAAAAAAAGGGAACATTTAATGTGAAGTCCCGTGAAACCAAAACAACCACTACTGAAACTTCAAACCTCGAAGCTACGCGTTTGACTCGGGGACTGCAGAACGAATGGGGGAGAAACTAAACAAAAAAAAAACAATATTGTGCTTACCTTGTCCCGTAATTTCGTTCAAAATAAGCAGCTCGTAACCAAATACTCTTCTTTTTCGGAAAGTGTGCCAATGCTACGGCGTAAATAGCACGAGCACATTCAATTGCTCCATTAGCAGCACAATTCTCTGCGTCTGATAACCATGTGTGCTTTTTATCTTGTTCTTCTAAACCGTATCCTATTATCGCTTTACTAACAAAACAATTCAATAAGAAAAAAAGTAATTCGATGAATAAAAGACTGACGCACATGCGCATAAAGACTTAACGCATATATATAAATAAATTATGCACCGTGAGGGGGTGATGACTAACGGACTCAACCAACCAATGTAGAACAGTCCACAGAAGCGTTTCAGATCAAGTCTCTACACTTCAGGAAAGCAATGCTGTGTCGCACAATGTTGAATTTCAGATTAGTACATATTATGCATTCTCTACTGAGTGGCACAGGTGCGAGTTCCACAGGGAACACGAGTGTCCTTAAGACCACTTTACGAATAAAAAAAAAGCCTTTCGCTTACGGTTTTTCGGAAGTTGACTTCTACCAACGGATCACTGACCCAATACATTCGTATATATATATATATATATATATATATATATATATATGCTTAAGATAAAATCCAGTTGTCTAAGTCGATATAGCAGGAGCAAGTTTAAAATTCACATCTAGTTTATGAAAGCTGAATGCCTAAACAAGTGATATAGGGGAATTTACATAAAACAATTAAAGCAAAATTATTTAGTTAGTCCCAGAGACTGTTCAAGATTTGAAGTAACCAACTTGATGTTCTTGCTCACAACAAAAGCATAACCTCATTTTATTCCGCTTACACAAAATACATACTAAAATTTTAGAGTAGCGTGCGACAAACAGAGGCCTGCTTAAACTATGCGCCACTGAAAAACCTCCATCCAATTTCTCGTGTTCGCTCGTCCCGCTAAACTTAATAAAAAAACATCATGATGGATGACAACGTGTCCCGACACACCAAATGACTGTTACCGAGATTATGAGTAAAAAATGTCACTCGCTGTCTAATAAAATCCAACTGCCTAAAATCTGACCCGTCTTCCAATGTATATCGAAATGCGGGAGTGATAACTCCTTAGAAAACTTGCCCCCATTATCTATATGCTCATAATGTAGTCTGTTTAAATAGTTTCAGACATCCAATATACAAGATAAGAGTAAATCTAAAGAGAAATGTGGCAGCGACATCGCAACCTTTATCAATCCTCAGTGGTCTACTTCCAATAATGTAATGCTTCAAATTCTCAAGTGACAAAATCGATTGTATCACCATTAAATGTAGTCCAAAACATATGTGTTTGTTTGTTTGTTTTCTCTCTTCTTACATGACTTGACCTTATCCTGATGAGACCAATTTTGTTATGCATATAAATAAACAGACTGTTTCCATGCCAGTTACTTCTGAATCAGACGCATCCAAAATGAACAACTGTGTATCAGAAATCAGTCAGTGGTCTTCATCGAATGGTCTTAAGCTAAATCCCTTCGTATGTCAGATTATTAATTTCACTTTAGGAAACAACCATGGACAGCATCGTATGTACCATAGAGGGCAGGTGGAGTTGAAACTATACCGAATATGAAATCCCTTGGATTATATCTTTCCTCTGATCTTTTCGGTCTTCCAACACATGCTGGTGTCTAGAAAGACATTTTGTTTAATCTTCTACGTAAGAAAGTTAAGACGATCTGGTATCACTCAATTACTACTTTGACAGTTTGTTAATTCTTGTATTTTATCTATTCTCCTTTATTTCTCTGCGTTAATTTTTCCTGGGCCACGTAACAATGGCTTTGTTACAGTGCAAACGGTATTCAAAGTTGTCGATACAGCAAGTGGCGTGCGTGTCACTAAGCCAACTCGTTAATAACCATTGTAAACAGACACTTGAACTGATGTGCAAGCGAATACTATCTTGTCGGAATCTGAGTATTGTCTCTACCAAAAAAACTCTCTCCATGCTGCATTTCATCAGGTAGAAATGGAAGAGGCAACACTATAGAAGACTTTATGCTCGGACGGCTATAAATACAAAATCCCTACAAAATACCTTATTTAGCCCACATTTTATGCGATGAGCAAGTGTTGGGGGCATGAACCTATTGGCTGGCTTACAGAGAAACAGCAAGTATTTCATTCTTTGTATCATTAATTTATTTTTGTCACTATTTCTATTAATTTATAGTTTTATATTTACATTTTTATTAGCATTATTGCAAATATGTAAATGTTCTGATGAGTACCAACTAGAACGAAAGCTAGGTCAGACAAGACTTCCTGCCGATCACTTCCAACCATCTAAAATATCAACAATTCACAGTGCAGTACATAGTAACAACGAGCCACCTAGCATAGTGGTCGCAATGCATACTTGACTGACTAGTAGAATTCAGTCTGCACTAAAGCTAGGGGGCTAGACACATTACACTAGTTACTAGCTACAGCCCTACAGGAGGTCAATGGCAAGTCCGAATGGCTTAATTGTTACGTCTTTGACTGCTGCACTGAGTGATGCGGGTTCGAATCTGAGAAAAAAGACATGAGAGTTCCTTCAAGGTGATTGCAGATACGCCTTCTTGCTGACGAGTGTGAACTTGCATGAAAACTAGGTCCACAACACTTCTTCGTGCCTCCAACTGCCTCCAACCATCTAATTACTCTTCCCTTTATTATGTGATGTAAAGAAAAAAATTAGGCATGAACGTGTACTAACATGCTAAAAATTCCACCCTGTATTAAACGTACTTTTTGGAATAAAATCACTATTATTATTATTATTATTATTATTATTATTATATACATGCAAGTGTTAATTAGTATTACATGTTTCTGCTAACACTGGGACTCGCAGGATGTTAAAATATAAACTCATCCCTTTGGAGTCGCAACAGGATTTCTAATCCTCTACTATGATTCCCAACGATTGTCCCAACGATAGTAAAATCCTCAGAACATCAGTGTCAGCTCACTCAAATCTAACGATTTGATTGTATTCCATGAGATATTGCTTATATTATTTCTTCTTTACAATCTGAGTAGGACATACAGTTTCAGCTGCACATTCCCCCCGCCCCCCCCCATTTCACTCTTCTCTCTACAACCACTTTCAATTGGTTCCACAACTGCCCAGAAGCTTTCTCTTCCAATCACCTTTTCATTTCACTTCCCTACGTCTAGTCTAGCCCATCTCTTTCCTTTTGGATCTTTTTTTTTGAAGCCCTGTTAGGTGATTCAAGTTCACGTAACCTTAGAGTATCTCTCCAATCCACCTGCATGTCCCTTTGTATATATATATATATCGAGCAATACGTCCTTTACTGGTTTGCTACCGCCTGTCAGAGTTCCCCGTTGCTTATTCTTTCTGGCCAGATTTCTGATCTTTAGTATCCAGTGACGAAAGTTGTCGGTAAAAATCTGCAGAAAACTGTTGGAGGTGCTTTTTGTAATGTGCACGCTAAGTGTGTATGTGTGTGTGTATATAATCCATATAGAAGTACTGACTTCATACATTAGTATTCAATATTTGGATTTTGTTTCTTGAGCTAAATACTAGATCTATGCATTGGTATCAAAGTATTCCAGGATAAGATGAAATCTTCACTGAAGGCCACACGACCGTTAATCCAAGCAAAACGCAAATCTGATGTCATTTTTGATATAAGGATAAGAGTGAACATAACTTGATCCAACCCCCGCCCCTTCCAATATGAATCTAACAATTTTGACACGCTACGATGTATGCTATGGAAGAAACGCTAAGATAATCAATCAACTTGAAAACATTCATGCAGAACAAATGAAACATTTTGAAGACAATCCGATATGAATAAACAACAACTTACATAATTGCTTGCGCAGTGAGAATACTTTTTCCTTTCTCACATTCCTCAGCATCTTTAATCCACTGATCACGATTAATTTCAACCATATTGGCGTGCAAGGATGCAACACCACGATCAACAATTTTCTGTATCATTCCAAGATTACCCTGAGCTTCTTCTAAACGAGTAGCTGCAAACCAAATCTGTCTATCTGTGGGTATACTTTCACGAGCTTTATTCAACACAACTCTGGCTTGTTCATAGGTTTCTAAACGTGCCAAAGCCAGCCATAATTCAACTGATGTTGGACAACATTCAACAGCTAATGTTAGCATAAGTCGAGCATCATCTTCATCCTCTAATTCAACAGCTAACTTCCATAATCTAACTGAATTGGGAACCTGTTCCAGTGCTATATCGAAAAGCCACAATAACAAAAATGATAAATCAATTATTTTCAAGATTATGCTTTAAAAAGTAGAATGTATCATTTGAAGAAAACTCCTACATATACAGAAAAACAAAACATTTCTGTTTTCCTGCACATTGTAAGTCGTCGGGTTCAATGGTAGAATGCTCAACAACCACGTACACGTAGTCTCGATCCTATTTCCGGTCGATACACCACTAGTGAACCTTGTTTAGCAGATAGTAAGCCCGGAAAAGAATGTAGGGTTGAGTGTTCAGCTAGCAACACGTCTCTATAAAAACAACATCGTTTAAAGCCCCAATGTTCCAATCAGAGAGAGCAAATGAACAGGGAAAACACATTGATGAAAATTAGTCACCAGTGAAAAACAAAACATGTAGTTCAGCGAAGAGTCTCTTTTCGGCGGCGAATTCATTCACTTAGCTGTACAATCGGAATTAAAATAATCATTTTTGTATGTGTAATACACTAGCTTTGTCAGACAAGAATAAAAATTAGTGTTAGGGATGTTGATTGTGTGTCATTACAAGATTTTAGAAAATGCGATGAATAATCAAATTGTAACTAGGAGGTGAAGATTATAATAGTGTTGATGATAAGTTGTGAAAAAATAGTTGTCAGTGTTAGCCAATGCATGAAAGAAGTTGAGTAAATGTATTATAGTTGCGTAATACGATGGATAATGAATTCTGACTAGGATGTACATAGAAATGAACGAAAATATGGAATTATGTAAGAGTTGTACAGAAATATGAAACAGGCAAACAAACATCAAGTCAGTACGGTTGTCGCCATGGCGATGGTAGAAGTGGTTGGATGATTTTCTTTTGTATACACAACTCTGGCTTTCCCAACTGAATGGGTGAGGCTTCAACAATACAAAGGAAACGAAAGCGTATTGCCTTTGGTAGGTTATTCTTGACTCTGTATATTACTTTGGAGGGAGGATTTGTTGAAATGGAATGGTTGGTGTTGACAAGGTATTCAATGATCACACTCCTTGTAGAACCACCATTATCTTTTCTGCAGCCATGCGAGATAGTGTTCTCGAATCCTTTTGGACAGGATGTGCATCGAACAACCAGTGTACTTGGCTCCGCAGCAACAGGTCAACAATTTCCATAGGAATGTACTGAAACGTGCTCTTTTTAAAATTTTATCCGTTTGTGTTTCTAGTGAAACACCGGGTTACAAGCTTTGAGTTTTACAGTTTTAGAACCAATGGTGTTATTCTTTTTACACTACGGAGTTGTTAATCTTACACTAAACCCTGTGTCTTTATACGGTTTAATACCCGCTAAGCCAGGTTTAGGCGTGTGTCCTCCGGGACTCGCTGCTCGGATCACTTGCGCGGTTGGCAAGCATTCTACCACTGAACCACCGACGCGCTTAAATGTACATTAGGACTGTTTTCCCTACAAAGGATGCATAACATCTACATTACACAAAGTCATTCGGCTATATGTTAGCAGTGTTTTTAGTTGGAACACACATCAACTGTTATAACTGAGCTCTTACTCATGAGTATAGGCAATGATTAAGTGAATATTTTGTATACCTCATATTGCTCCCCACTTGATTCAAAATTAACCTCACCTAGTTTACTAACCAGTTCCCACCCTGGCCCTGGAAAAGAGGAAGGGTTGAGTGTGGAGTTACCGACCCTACCCCGGGAAATCAAACAACCTGCTACACAGAAACTTTAGCGCCCAAGAAAAATAGTAAAAATATAAGAAACAAACTTATTTTTCGCTGAAATCGAAGAGAAGAAATGACCCAGCGGGTCGGTGAAAACCTTCGGGAAGTCAGTCAGATGTTTCCTCTTAATGAAAGCAACAATAAAAGTGGGGATGTGGCAGCTGGGAAGGCTGCCCAGGTGGCCAAGGAAATGAGGTATGCTATAGAAGTGCTTGGAATATCCGAAAGCAAATGGAATGGATGTTGAGTGTTAAAATTGTCAACTGGTGAACCAGTTAGCTAGTCTGGTGATCCCCTCAGATGACAACCACGAGGGCAATGATATCACCAGAGGCAGCCGCAGCTCTAATATAGAGGGGACCAATCTCCTCCGGGATTATGATAGCAAGATTCAACTCAAAAGGAGGGAAGGTTACAACTATCTAATGCTACGCGCCTACAAACAACGAGGAACAAGAGAAGGAAGACTTTTATAGACAACTGTAAACAGTAGAGGGAAACATTTCAAATGGAGACATTAAAATTCCTAAGGGCGACATGAATGCTAGAAGGGAGTCAGACAATACAGGAAGAGAACTCATCATGGTTCCGGGTCCTGAACGGATACCAGGAAGCTAATCGAAGACAGGACAGCAGGGCGGTGAGAGAGAAGATAACTCAATGCAAACATGGGCAACAGAAGGGGAAGCTAAGTTCAGTGCATGAACTAAAGCAGTGAAAAAGAGTGCTAGGAAAGTCAAAAGACAGTTCTACGACACACTGGCTGGCAGGAACTGAAACAGAACAGGAAGGAAGGCGGCAGGTAAAAGAGACCTAAGGACATTATATCAGATAACCATGTCTCTATCCGAGAAGAAATCAACCCAGATGATGAAATCAACAGAAAATGCTCAAGGAAACCTGATTACCAAGTAAGAGAAACAAAATAAAACAATGAGCTGACCATTTCAAAAGACTGTTCAATCGACCATCACCTGCAACTCGCCCAGAAATACACCACCACTAACAGGAAGCATAAAACTGCAAGTGGACACCAATTCTCCAACGAAAGAACAAATCTTGATTGCAATCAAGCCACTGAAGCCCAGGAAGGCAGCAGGGCCAGACGGAATTTCCGCCGATACACTGAAAACTGACCCAGAGACTGCGATAGATATGCCGACGCCATTATTGCAAAATGTTTGGAAAGAAGGAAGGGGGCCTACCGATTGGAAGAAAGGCTACCTTGTGAAACTACCAGAAAAGGGAGACTTACGTCTCTGCAAAAACTGGTGCGGAATAATGCTGTTGTCCACACCGAGTAAAATACTAGATCGCATCATCCTGAAGAGGATAAAAGATGCACTGGGTGCAGAACTCCGCCAACCAGGACAAGCTGGATTCAGGAAAAGCAAATATGCTGATCAAATTGCAACTCTACGCATCATCATTGAACAAAGCCATAAAATGGCAGTCAAACTTCCACCTCAATTTCATCGACTTCGATGAGACCTTTGACAGACAGCGCTAACTGAGGAGAAATTTGTAAACTGCTTCAACACTACACCATGCAGTGTCAAAATCCTTATCAATCTCATTCAACCACAGTTATATGACAATGTTACGTGTCAGGTGATCCACAGCAGAAAACTTAGGGAAGCCTTTGAAGTGAATACTGGAGTAAGACAATCTGTCTATTATCACCAATGATATTCTTAACTGTAACGAACTGGATTATGCGTCAAATCGTGCGTGGGAAGCGATAAGACAGGAATACACTGGACCGACTAGAAGACTCTAGAAGATCTGGATTTCGCGTGTGGGTGATTTATGTTTAGTGTCACACAAACCCGAAGACTTAGAGGCAGGAGAAAAACAACAAAACCGGCTGAAGAAGCAACGAAGACAGGATACCAGATGAACGTAGAGAAGACGGAAGTGATCAAGATAACTAACTAACTAACAGCAATCACTATCAACAGGAGAAATTTGAAAGAGGTTACTTCCTTCACTTTTCTAGACGGCATCTTATCATCAACTATAGGCGGAACGGATGAGGATATCAACGCCAGTCAGATTCGGAAAGGCAAGGTACACCATTATTAATCTGAAATCAGTGCGGAAATCTGCACTCGGTATATAAAGAACAAGATTCGAATTTTCAACACAATAAGTATAAGTGGGTCAGGAAACAAATGATTATCAGAGCAGAACTGTAGGAGACGGTCACCGTTGTCGGTTCGCTGGCACGGAGCTCCATAGGTACCACCGACATCCTTCTCAGATTGACGCAATTTCCCTACTTGAGCATTAAAGTCACCAGCTAGAACGACTATGTCTGAGCGTTTAGCCTTTCGCAGAAAACTAGACAGCTTTTGGTAGAACTCATCCTTCGTTTCATCTGAACTGCAGTTAGTGGGGGCGTAGGCGGAGATTACGAAAAGGCATCGGCGAGTAGTGCAGTCCTTCCTCCTTCTTACTGACCCGTTCAGGCGGACAGCACACATTCGGCTATCTACCGGGATCCAGTCAAGCAATGTCTTTTCTGCCCTAGTACTCAAAGCTATCCCTACACCAGCTAATCCTCGAGAACTAGCTGTGGCATCTCCTGACACCCTCAAGGTGAATTTCGCAGATTCAACCTGTTGGCCAGCTGGGGTTAGGTGAATAACCACACTTGGGTCTTGTATGCGTGTTTCTGAAATACAACATACATCAATGGCTCGGGAGGCCAGAGTCTTGGTTAGTGATGCTTGTTGTCCTATTTGGCAAAGTGTCCTAACATTAATTGCATCTATATGAAATTGGTGGCGTGGCTTTAGGAAACTATCGGTAGTGGCTGTTCGGCTTCCGTCGTTTTTAGTGAACGCAGAGTGGAGAGGAAGTGAAGAGCTATCAAGCAGAGCAGTTGCATCAGTGGAAGGGAGGCAAGATGATAGAGATGAAGATGACGAAAAAGATGACTGAGTATTAGAAAGGTTTCCTGTGCATTTCGGATTGTGAGGGCGACTGTTACTTCCCGGCTGCCCACACCGTGGAAGTTGGTTGCGTGACTGCAGAGCCCAGGGGACAACTGCTTGAGGCCGGTCACACGCGGCCTGCTTTTCTTTGTTCGTTATTGTTTGGTGTGTCTCAGTAGCATATTTATCACTTCTGCCCTGTGACACGGCAGCAGGAAGCGCGGTCGTTGTTAATCCGGGCCACGGCCGATCCGGCATGAAATTTTGTGATTTTGTATTGGACATGATGTTGGATTGGGTAGCTGCTTTTTGTTTAACCGCTATCCAAACAACCTGCCTGGCATGGTAGAACCTCAAGAGACATAAGTCTCAGCCAGTATAGCTTGAATAGATCATTGCGGTGTTCAAGCCCGACCACCACGTCAAGATAGCAGCTTTCGGTCGGGATAAGTGGGTGAGAAACTTGGAGGCGTTACAAAAAGCATTTCCAGCAGGCTACTGCCAAAACTTTTATCAACAGTTGACTTCACTGACTCCATACTGAAGATTAAAATGACCAGCTAGAAAGAATTAGCAACAAGAAACTCCGGCAACTAGCCAACTAAGAGCTAACTGCTCAACAAATATACAGAAGAAAAAGGAGACGTATTGGACATACGCTGAGGAGGCCGTCGGATAGAATTCGAAAGGGGAAACAACTAGTGGGTCGTCCAAGGGTGAAATGGAGATCATGAGAGGAGGAGGAGGATGAGATGAGAGATTACGGACAGTTGTGGATCCAGGCTGAAGAGGAAAGCACCAAAAAGCACAAAGTGGAGATGTGTTGTTGAAGCCCTTTGTTCCGCTCGGAACCCAAGGGAACAATAATAATGATTCAAACTTATGTCTGCCTTGCAATAACTCAGGATAATTAACGTAAAATAAGGTAAACCCATAAAACAGTAAGCTTATTAAAATGTTGGTATTGTTACTATACAAATACAAAAAAAATACAGCTAACCTTTTTTGTATACCACTTTTTTAGATTTATGCTCAGTTTCCAAGTCGGCAGCTTTAACCCATAGTCGAACTGATTGTGGTAAATGACGTATAGCCTGGGCCACAACGGATTTCGCTTGTTCAGGTGGTACAAGCCTTGCCGCTTCAAGCCAAATATCTTCTGATTTTGGGCATTCTTCACAACCGCTAAGAATTAAATTGCGAGCCACCTTGATTTGACAAGAAAAATACCGAATACACCATGGTATGTAAATACGCATGCATAGATAGAAGGAAAGGAATTTCTAGAACTAGTACAGTTTCTATACACACTTAAGAATGATACCAAAACACTGTGGAGAACACTGTGGTTAAGAGATGAGAAAGACGCCAAACATTAGGCAACTCCCTGCGTGACTCAAACTAACTATCAAGGATCTCTTACACTGATTCCAAGTGGAGTCTTGATCACCACCAGCTATTCTCCAACCTCATCACCCATCCTATGTCACCTGACATCAACCGTCGAAAAAGGTGATGGATAGACATACGTATCACATGTCCTAACCACCTCAATCGACTCACCTTTATATCCCCAACAATTGACTCTCTCTCTCTCCTTACCTAACCACTCAACGCAAAACATCAATATTACTCATCCTACTAAACCAACTAACACGGGAAGTAGAATCCAGACACCTATAGTCAAAATGATAGCTCACCTTTCCATTTCTCCCACTCTCAATCCACTGTCTCACGGCCGTTAATGTGGACGAAGCGAATTGGTGAGCAGTACATCCGTCCTTCCATCGAAAGTCGGATATCACGTGTGCATCAGAGATGGCGTTACCTGGCAAATACTACACGATCCTTTTGTGTATGTACTCAGATTTCGCCAGCGATCAACTTCCTCAATAATTGAAGTGATCAACACGCTCCACCACTTCACTCTATACCTATCTTCAATCTAGGAACGGGTCGATGTAGTCCAGTCTTACAGCCTCATCATCTTACACTTGACAGGGGTAAATTGCATCCCAAACATTCGAAAACTGCTGCTCCTCAACGTATTCATAAGACTCTGTATTTCGTCAGCGTCTTCACTTAGGAGGGAGGACTATATCATCTGCATATTCTTAGTCAACGAGATTATTCCCTTGTAGGTAACAAGTCAATCCCTGAGTCGCTGAAGTCAGTTAGGGTTAAGTCCCTTAGTACATCTATGCTGAAATTGAACAAAAATGGAGACAGTAGGCATTCCTGGGCTATTTACAACAATCTCTTCACACTTATGAAACATACAGATACATATATATATGCCCGTTTTATATATGAATGGCTCAAATGTTCCTCCCTGTCGTAAGAAGACATTACAGATAAAAATGCCGAATTCCTAGTTGACAGGTCTCAGTAGCAGAACTCTACCACTACAACACTTTTGTAACTATATTCTCAAAGCCATCAATGTAACACTGTTGACTCTTTTTTAATACATGTCACATTTGCTTACATGCCGAATAGGCTTAAAAATGATTAGACTTTTGTTAAACTAACCTGTAGTTTACCAGCTATTTCTTCTAATCGAGCGGATGCGATCCAAGCAGGAGCGTGTTTTGGATTAGTTTCACGCACTGATTTCAATAACAGTCTAGCCTTCTTCATATCATTTATATCACCACCATGTTGAGGAATCATCGACTGTAGATCTGTCAAATAGCCCTTGGGATCGACAACAGTCTGTCCGGATACGCTATCAGAAACCTAATCACATGATAAAAATGAGGAACGTGTTATGCAAAGGAAAGTCAACAAGGAGTTTCGAATATATATATATATAAATATATACATATATATGTGCAAAAATTATCACTGTCTGCTACATTTAACGCAAATCATCAGTTTTTTTCCTTCACGTTTCCCAGTGGAACATAGGGCTTTAAGCTAGTGGCTTGGAGTTTATTCTACAGGATGGGGTTGCTAGCCTCAGCTGGCCCAACCTTTCCTCTTTACCAGCATTATTTCTCGCTTAGCGAAGTAAAGGAGTGCGTCGGTGGCCGGGTATCGAATCCCGGACCATGTGCATGGTCGGTGGGCGTCCTAACCACTATGCTAGATGTTCATAAATTCTTAAATGTTCAATAAATTAAAAAGTTCATAGGCAATCTCTACATTTCCCTGAGTTACTTAGACTAACATTTAAATACTCCACAGATCGCTTTCATTTTCTCCAACCTAATTCTATGTCGACAAGGTAAAGTGGTTCATTTTGACATACAGACACGGTGGGTGTGTATTGTGACAGTGACGTGAATTTATTCTGATAGTGACATTTAAAGCCATGTATGTTAAAATATACTGTAAACATCAACAACGGAAATCATTTGAATCTATCTAGTCAGAATAGGATATTTTTGTGCTTGACTCTACGGTTAAATAAACCTTCCAAGATGAATATCTCACAAGATTGAAGATTAGAACAAAACAGAAAAAAGGTGTACATATTACTACTAGAAATTAATGTTAATGATAGTGTTGGAAACCAATTAGACTTTTCAATAATGCTTACTGAAGAAACTTTGTTGTCATCATTAATGAAAAGAATTAAAATTTATCTCTAATCACAAAAACTAAGTTACCTGTGTTAACTTGATGTCCATTAGAGATGTACGTGCTTCACCAATTTTTTTCATATCAATATCCATCTGAGCTGATTGTGATGTGAACGGTGTAGTTAAACCGCCTAAACTTTGTTCTACTGCATCCACAGAAACATTCGTCTAGACAAAGAGAGGAAACAAGAGTATGTGATTATATCAATTTTAATGGATTTACCTGACCCTCAGTTAAGCCTTTTGCAATAATGCTATCCGGGATTGGAGTAAAACGTTCATATCTTGGATTTCTTTGTCGTTTGTTTCGTGCATCTCCAACCTCTGGTAAAGCATTCCATTCACTTTCTGAAACACTAGCTAAATCTCGTTTTAAATCCATAAATTGTTGTTGAATTTTTGGTCTTTCTCGTCGATACTTTTCAATCTCTTCTCGAAAACGTTTCTCTCGATAGTCACGTCTTCTTTCATCCATCCTGTCGTCAATAGAAGCATAAATGGCATCCGCTTCTTGATCATCTTTTTCATAAGGATCTTTAGCGCACAAACTACCACCATAACCTGTAAACTGGATATAAGAATAACGAGAGAAAAAAAAACAATTTGAGAAGTAAACACCACATATGTAATATGTGAAATGGAAAATTCATTTCTGACAAGTATGCCTAGAACGCATAGCATACAGCTTAATAAACAGCAAAGTTAATAAATCCTAGTGATATGTTGATAATATAGGCGAAATGAATAAAGATTAACAAATGAGCCTGAGAATTAGTGCTACTATCCCCGAAAACTTAAACATCCGCTATATGGAATAGGATAAAATAATGCTGGAGTGCACACCTTTGATTGGTTTGAAAAGCAACAAACAGTATTGACAGTAATGTTGAGGATGTGACACAGTTGGTCGAATCGCCACTCTAACCCACTCAGCCAACAGGTTGAGACTCGAAATACACCTGCACCTACCAAGAGAATTAGGCAGGTAAATAATATCCCAAAACATGTGTGGCTTATTATGTACATATAAATAACTACACAACATGAGTTGCTACATACGTGGTACTTAATGTGAAAGAAAACAAAAAAGAAAAGTAATACACTATCTGAAAGTTGGATTAAAATGCATTTAGTCTGCTGAAGTGCATTATTCCCTATTAATGCCTACGTGATTCGTCATAAACTTTGACGAGTGTATTGAAGAATACGTTGGACAAAGCAATAAAAACACATTGAGCAGAAAATCACTGATCAATTGTTAATTTTCCCAGTGCCTTCTCAACAAACTGCTTACACTGTTGGACCCCAGTTAGGAAGTCACGGTATTTAGATGAATCGAAATGTTAGTTATATAAGTAAAGCATAATGAATCGCTGTAACCATATATTTAATGCGATAGGCTTCTCGAGAAAAACAAGACACAAGTAGTTACAAGATGTGGGGGGGCAAATATCACAAAATTTCGCACATCATTAGAAATTATCAAATATACAAAAAATATTGTTATTCAAGCTCATCAGACATTAGAATCACGACGGAGTAACTGAGTACGAGGGAAAAGAAATTAATGTTCACAATTTACAAAAAATGATATAATCAATTCGCGGTCAAGATCCCAGTTACCGAGGTAGAGAAAGACTTACTACGGCTTTTATTGATTGCATAAATTAAGTCTTAACTGTCTGATAGAGAAGGGCTTTTGCGAACTCCTGGAGACTCGACTTGACTCGTTTGTATGTTGTCTTGAAAGACACCAAGGGTTTGTGCAATATCTTTTTTCGGCTACCCGTACCTAATCCTATGTCACTTCTATGAGAACAGTGGTGGCTAGGCTATTGTGATACATGTTCTATCCACCTGAATCTGTCCGTCATTACGTAGTCATCGATTGACTTTCCTTCACCATATAATACTTTGCACCTAATCCCAATTGCACTTACCATACAAAACCAGCTGGCACGAAGAGTTGAACGGCCACATCCTGCAGGCATGAAGACGAACAGAGCGAAATGGATGGTGCACATGTCGTTTGATGTATAATCGGATATGGTGTCTTCACGAAAGGTGATGCAAGTTGGCAAATACTAAACGTGTTTTTCGTATCCACGTTCAAATTTCATCAGCAACCAGACTATGACAACTGGTGCAACTTTCCAAATAAATGAAGTGGTCAAGGTACCTAATCATTTTACTCACTTTCCTAAAACAAGGAGTTAGTGCACCATCCAATATCTTACAAGATTATATCGTGTGAGGAACAGTAATATTTCTCACAATTTTCAATACTGCATTTTATCAGCGTCATTAATTAGAACTATTATCAGCTGTATACTCAAGATCGGAAATACCATTCAATTAGTTTGTAAGCCAACCCATAAAACGTGAAAGTCGGTATGGTCACCTTCATCAGTACATCTATAACTGAATTAAATAAAAGCCATGCCACTGGTCATCCTAACCGTATCGATCGTGTTATTTAAATAAGAAATACAAAATATTCCTGTGTATAAAGATGAAGCTGGAATTTCGTTTTCCACTGATTCATTTTATGAAAACTAAGTGACTCGCATTTCCTTAGGACATATTTTTTCCAAACTGGACAGCAAACAGAAAATAGAACTCAGTGAACATGTATGCATTGGTGCACTAAACACCATACTAGTTAGTGTGAGGGTTGTTAGTATGATGCGGTTGCCCAGTTGATGGTAGGTTGAAGCGAAATCGGGAATGCAGGTCTGAAATACATTAAAACTTTGTTTGCGTTAATAAGATTTTTCTTATTACGCAAGTCAGCACAACTCTGAAAAATATTTTACAGTCAGTCACTTCTTACTTCATCATAATTTGAATCATTAAGATCCTCCTCTTCCTCTTCTTGCTCTTTACGGCGTTTGGAAGGAGCGACATGTCGCTCGTCTGAAACATCAGTAGCCTCACGAGCTGGACCAATATCAGATCTTGTGGTGAATGCAACAGCACCACGTCCTATGCCAGCAGCATATCCCAAAGGAGCAGGCAGTCCAATAAATTCCTTGCGTTTCTTAGTTACTAAAGCTTGAATTGACATTGTGATCAGTATTGTACAATCTATCATACAAGGAGTAAATCGAAGTGTTATGAGACTGGAACACAAATCATAAAACACTTTAAAAGTAAATCAACAGAACCCAACTAAGTTATTTTAACAAGGAACATGGAAAGTAAACTAGCAACTCAATGCCCCAGCATAAGTAAACTACAAGTTTCACACATGGCGTTTATGTATGATTTACCCAGGATTCATAAATCACGTGTAGCTTTGAGACCGATAATGTCACAGATGAAATCACCATACCATAAACTAGATAGATGGTCGGAGCAAAAGTTGGAACCAATTCAAATTCGGCAGTTTGGTGTCGAAGATTCATTTAGACAGTCAAATGAACCGGACCAGTGGAATATTTCGGACAATATCCTAGTATCATATGGTGTTTGTTCATTATTTACAAGCACATCGATTAAAGAAACAGCGAAAACGAAAGACTAGAAGTCTGAATTACTTTCTCCTACTGAAAATGAGTGGAGGAAATCATCGCTGCTTTGTACAAAGGATGTTCAGTTACAATTCAATAACCAACAATGCAGACAAATTAATGTTGTGACTATACATCCGCCTTTGGGCCGTTATTGTGGACGTATTCTGTCTGTCTGTTTGTTTTCGACATAGAACTTTACACAAATGTGCGGAAGTTCAAGTCGCCACACTCCGTGTAGCACGCGAAGCAAGAGAAGTACAAGAAAAGCATAATAGAAACAGTGAGCAGAGGTGTGAGACAAAGGAGTAATAACGAAGAACAAAACAGTTTTATTGGAGATCATAAGTCACAAGGAGTGGATGTATCTACGCCACTGAGAACGATTTTGAACCATGTCACCAATTGTTTCCAACCGTTTGTTTTTACCGTCTCGAGGACCCCAACCAGGAAGTCTACACCTTCCTACGTGGCTTAGACTAACTGTTGTAGATTTGATTGACTGGTGCCATGTTTTTGTTTGACTTCCGCTAGCTTTTTTCCAGCCTGACCATATATCCGCTAACATTGCTCGTCGAGGAAGGCGATGACTAGGGATGCGTAACGCATATCCTAACCATCTCAGTCTTTGTAACTTCACAACTTCGTCGATTGATTTCCCCTGTTTACCTAGAATTTGACGCCTAACCTCAATAATGCTCACCTTATTATGCCACTTCACACGGGGGATAGAACCCAGTCACCTATGATCAAAGACAGCTAGTGTTTTCATGTCTTCCACTCTCAGTGGCCAGGTCTCACAGCCGGCAATAAAGGAGGACGGAGCGGACTGATGAGCACTACACCCGCCCTTTGGTCGATAGTCGAATATCTCGTCTGCTAAGCCAGAGACGGCGTAAACTGCAGGCATATGCGAAACTAGCCCTCTGTATCCGTGCTGAGATTTCGTCAAAGATCAACCCGTTGGGGCTGATGGTACTTCCCAAGTAAGTGAAGCGGTCAACGTGCTCTACCACTTCACTTCCTATTTTTAAACTAGGAGTCGATGTAGTCCAGTCCTGTAACATCATCTTACATTTGGCGGGAGCGAATTGAATGCCAAACATTCGTAGATTGCAGCTCAAGGTGTTCAGAAGACTCTGCATTTCGTCAGCGTCTTCGCCTAGAAGGACTATATCGTCTGCATATTCTAAGTCAACGAGATTATTCCCTGGTGGTAGCAAGTCAATCCCCGAGTCGCTGAAGTCACTAGGGTTAACTCCATTAGTACATCTATGATGAATTTGAACAGAAAAGGGGATAATGGGCATCCTTGACGGACGCCACTAGTCGTCACCAGTTCAGATGACAGCTCGCCGTAAGCCCTCACTTGGCTGATGGCATGAGTACGAGTAGAGTGCCTTAATCAGTGCAATGTATTTTCTCAGCACTTCCTTTACGGCCAAGAATCGCCAAAGAATCTATCGGTCGACACAATCAAATGCCATCTTTAGGTCAAGAAATATAATGATTGTTGGACGCCGATAGGAATTCCTATGTTCTAGAATCTCTCGGAGGGTGAAGATATGATCAATACACCCACTTTCTGGTCTAAAGCCTGTCTGGCTCTCTCGTGTTTGTGCCTCCCGAGCACCACTTAGTCTACGCATAATTATTGAGCCTAGGACTTCAGATACTATATTAGTCAAGCTAATCCCTCTGTGATTATCACAGGAAGGCTTGTCTCTCTTCTTGTATATCGGGATAATCAGTGACTTACACCAACTCGATGGGACTTCCTCTGATTCCCAGACGCTGCCTAGTACCTCAGTTAATGCAGACAGTAAACTGTCTCCACCGTACTTAAATACCTCTGGAGTCATTCCATCAGGTCCCGCTGCTTTGCCTAATTTCAGATTGGTGACAGCCTTAGTAACCTCAGTTAGGGATGGAGGACCTGTGTCTATATCCCATTCAGGGAGGTGGACGTATTCATGAACCCATTTGAGCAGTAACAACTGAGATGAGAAATAGAGAAAACCATATCACTTCAGGTATGCTGACATACATTCGTTGTTTGCACTAAAATTGATCATAAATCAACCGCGTTTGAAAAATCCAACGTAGCTCATTCTCATATTACGTTTACAACAACTAGTTAAAATGTCCCATAAGTACAGTCTAGTAACAATTCTGGTAGCCCGCACAAGGTTCACAGTCAATGTAGAATATAAAATTCTCATGCGTGAATCATATTTTAATCGTTATACCTTGAAAACGTACACAATTACGGAACAAACTATTAAGCTGTACCAGAAAAACACAGAACCAGGGAAAACATAATTAAATGAAGACTAACGAAGCCTTTCACAATCTCGAAATTGACAAAATCAAAATTATTTGGGCAATTGTGAGTGGAGCTAAACCATACCATAAGCTTAAACCACTGATTTTCAGCATCTCTAGGTCAACAAGCAAACAGTACCTGAATTCGCCTTACCCACTTTCAGGCCTTTGTACTTCTACCAATCAAACGTAACATTCCTCGTTGTTATCCACGTCTGATTCCTGACTTGTAATTATATATTACTCATTTATACAAGGCGATTAAAATAGGTCAAATCTCCAATATATAGAAAACTAATCGACATACTAAATGATCAGGCAGTGCCCCAAAAAGTAAACTATGTCTCTTCAAAGGTAAAAACCATTATAGGATGAATTCTCGAAGAACAGTTCCGATGCTTGAGGTGACAATTGGTAATAATTTAGCTGGAAATATTACTAGAACTAAAAAACCTATCAGTATGTGTAAACTATCGAAATATAATCACAATTAATTAGGTCTATACTACAATGCACAAACTTTCCATTAACTGAAAACAGTTATTAAAATGAAAAACTGTAGAATGCCTTAGGTTCACCTGTTTAATATATGATTCAATATCCAATATCGTTTTTACGAGCTATATTGGATATTGGATATTGAATCATATATTAAACAGGTGAACCTAAGGCATTCTACAGTTTTTCATTTTAATCACTGTTTTCAGTTAATGGAAAGTTTGTGCATTGTAGTATAGACCTAATTAATTGTGATTATATTTCGATAGTTTACACATACTGATAGGTTTTTTAGTTCTAGTAATATTTCCAGCTAAATTATTACCAATTGTCACCTCAAGTATCGGAACTGTTCTTCGAGAATTCATCCTATAATGGTTTTTACCTTTGAAGAGACATAGTTTACTTTTTGGGGCACTGCCTGATCATTTAGTATGTCGATTAAGAACATATAATAACAGCATACAATGCGGTACTACATGTCTTGAAATTCTCGTCTTCAGGACGAAATTTTGACACCGCTATAATAAATACACACTCTTTATATGACTACAAACAAATCGACGACGTTCCGCAACGCAAAAAGGGAAAATCAATGCAGCCATGACCACATGGTCATCAGTGATTGAACTCACTATTCACACACTGGTCATATGCTTATATTTTTAACCACACCCAAGTGAGCGCAAAAAATAAATCCGCAGAGATGTTTGAAGTTTATGATAATTCGTTATTTAGCAGGTCCTCAGAACAACAGAAAAACAGCAAGGTTAAGGTCGAACACTGGTTATAGCGTATATCCTCACACACACCCACTACACCACAGAGTTTAATCAAACCGCTTTCAACTTTCAATTTAGACCTCAGATTTAGTTTTCAGACTCTTGAATGAAGGTAGAAGAAGTGAATTCAAAGTTGTTTCACTAATAATATGTTTATCTGCCTGTCAAAACTCTTCTTTGATGAATCATCTGAGGGCTCTGACATCCCTTATTCTGAGAGTCGGTTCCAGAGTTAGTGACCCGATGTGAATAACAGTACTCAGTGGCGCATCCCTTCAGTTTTCGGACTTCCGCCTATAATGATGAAAGCGGTTGATTATAAATGGTTTGCGTGAGTCCTTGCAGTATATATGCGTATAAGGAGGCCCAACTTTACTGTGAATTAGCTGAGAACATTTTATCCGTCACACTACGTGAGAATCTGAATTCGATCCATAATTCATTGGACTACAGAATATACACACCGATGTAGCAATGTCTCACAGGTATTATGCCAACTGACTGTAGTTTAAGGAGATCTCTGAGTAATCATATATATTATATCAGGCATTAAAAAGCACCTCTCCTCCTACAATTTAATAATGAGATGTTAAAAATTTCCCGGTTGTTCTCACCACCATCTGCCTAGACTACTGCCCAACTTATGTACCATTTTCAAGTCTTCAGACTTCTCCAAACATAGACTTGAAGTTTGTAAACGGTATTCAAGATGTGACTCAGCGTATTCTCTTGAGGGCATTTAAAAGCTTTCCAAAACCCTGAAGTATTCGGAAGACCTTCGACGTGGCTGCGTTCTAGTCTTTGACATTTTCTAAATTGTGGCTCACGACAGTTACTGAATTGTTTGTTCTTTGATGTCAACCAATTCTGTTTCCTTCAGTACATCAGCCGAGTTAAATCTCTGGCCTTATACAAATAAGTGAGTAAATAATTTACAATTATATTCGAAAAGCTGACAGTTTCTCTGACGTTAACTGAGTATTTTCTGGAATGATTTTAAAAACTGGGGTTGTAAAACTATTGGATAATTTACATATCCCACTCTGCAAGGTAAACATATTATTTATAGTCCTCTACATAATAGTAAATGACGTTGTGAGTTATACTGATATTTATGTGCAAAACTTTAGGCAGCAACCCTTGAACCGGTAACCATTTGAACCCGTAACTGTTTGGTTGTGTACTTCCCGCGATTGTAGGCATCTGTGCTGTAAATGTCTTTTACTAATGGTTTACTGTCAGTGGAGCGATAGATAATCCGAGTTGCAAGTTTACCTTCTGGTATTTTTGAGTTGGTGAGAGTTCATAGTATCCTGAGTTAAGTCTATTAGTCGTCCGGCAGCATCACCAGCTTCAGGATCAATAGGTTGTGAGTCTTTGAAGCAGGTACATTCACAACTATCATCATTAGAGTCATAAATTTAGACTGTTTCTATACTCCTACTACTTAGTATAGTGAGAGCATGAGATTCGACACTATACTACACGATGAGAGTCCCACACCGCATCAGATTTAGCGTTAGGAATAGATTCATGGTCATAATGGCCAACTAACTGATTTTTCCTTTTATCCTATGAGGTTTCTCAGACGGCTGAACAAAGATGCAAAGGGGTAAATTTTTAGATGACCAACTATCGTATCAAAATGGCAACCCAAATTAGAAACGTATAGCTCTTCTATAGATGGAAGAAAACGGTTGATTTCGAATGGGTACTTCATCAACTCGCTGGTGGCTGAATGAAACTGTGCACCATAGTCAGACAGTATTCAACAGAAAAACAGAACCTTACAAATCGTAAGGTATGTATATTTCCTACCTGACTGATTGTGTTGTCCTCATTCAGCAACAACCTTTTAGTGGGCAAACCGTTTATTTTGTGTTCCACGTCAGAGAGTCTCTAAAATAGAATACGCCTAAATGCCTTTCTAAATGCCACCTGGACTTTCGCAACAGTGTATTCATTGTTGACCTAAGAGTCGACTGAGGCCGCTAACTCCTCACGGTTGATGTATGTCCCCTGAATGTACACACTAAGGAATTAAGTCTTTCGCGGAAAGCCATAAGTTTTAAATGTGAAAGTAACGACTGCGTGATCACTACTGTATAACACTGGTAGACACCGATTATTAGTGTCTCATTCTAGTGAGTAAATACAAAATTCACAATAAAAAGACTAAAGTCAGCGTCGTGCTGTGCTTGCACATGTAAATTTTTTCAAATTAACACACACCTGAAAAGAGTCAGTATAAACCCATCGTTGAAACAGTTATACAAGCCGGCTAAATTCTATTTCTGCTATCCTACTTGATATCAAACATTTTTCTAGAGTTCGATACATATTTACCCTAAGAATAATCTAGTGGGCTGGCAATGAGTACCTCAGCGTGTGACTCCAACCGTCCCAGCATCACCCTATAAGTTAATGTCACTATCTCACAGGCGATACTATCAAAAGTTTCAGACTTCAAAGACTCGAATCCCACCGGGATATATTGGGTCGTTCAAGATCCCTCACATCCAATAACCCCCACGGACCTTCCGCATCGTAAGTGACTGGAGTCCATATTGACGAGTATCCATTATAATTATTTTTACGTCACGTAAGTCTAAATGTAACGTCTGCATTTAAACAAATTCAATATGACTGAAAATAATTTTAATGTCATTTTTACAGAAACTATGAAATATGAAGTATTCTTCTTAGGTTGAATGTCCATATATTTTCACATATTCGATGGTATAAATAATATATTTCCTAGTTAAGACATCAAAAAAGGGCAGCATTGGTGTCAAATGCAAAAGCCGTTGTCCATGTAGTTGAAGATTGAACGATCAATTCATGGTTGTTTGCTCAAAATCAACTTCCCCAATTTTCGCGGAGGCATCAATACGACAGTCATCGTCTCATCGGTCGCTGTTCAGAAAGAAGTCAGCAGCAAACCGTCAGAAGTAACCTTGTGATTTATTATTGTAATATTTGTTCACAGGCCCTAGTAAAAACATTATTTTTATATGTTGGTGTTACAATAAAGAATTCTCGAGTGGCCAATTAGTGTTTTGATTTTTGCGTCCGTTATTACTAAGCGTTTCTGAGAAACTTCAAGGAACAGCGTGAGCCGAGTGCAGCAAGAGCTGGGCATTAACGGTTTACGAGACGTGGCTGACAGTTTCTGATGGTAGAAACAGACTTTGGCGGATTCAGACAGTTGGTGAAAGTTTGGATAGTCACCGTTCATCTTTCCTGGTGCCGGTCAAGTCCTCTTTGAACAAGCAATATCTGGAACGTTTTTGGAATTGGGTCAAGTTCAACAATGCCTGGGTCAAAGAAGGGACAGAGTGTCTTGGATGCAAACAGGAAAGTAAGTCATGGTGACTTGTCTGTTAATTGTAACGATGTGTCTGATGTTAAGCATGACATGGTTGATGTTACTGTTTCGCCGTTCAGGGATAATAGGAACATCAAACACCCTAAATTTGAACCACGGTGTTTCGATGGAAACCCGGCTGATTATTTACAATTTGTAAAGGAGTTTGAGATCATGCTGAGTGGTTTTCTATTAACTGATGAAATGAAGTTAATGTATTTGATGAGGTATTGCACTGGAGATGCTGCAAGAGCTATACAGTGCTGTAAGTTTATGAAGCCAAAAGAGGGCTACGATGAGGCTATGAGCATACTACGTCAAAGGTTTGGAAGACCTTCGATGATTGTAAGGAATGTACTCGAAGCTGTCAAAGGTAACGGCAGTCAACTTCAAGATGACTCCAAGGCACTTACTGAGTTTTTAGATAATCTGATGACTTATAAGAATACCTTGATTTCGATGAATTGCATGAGTGACCTCAACTCGAGTTTTATACTAGAAGTAATAGCAAGACGCCTACCTACTCGACTGCAAAGGAAGTGGGTGAAGATGAGCTCCCGTATGGAGGATGAGGGTATCGAGCCAAAGTTTGATGATATCCTGAAACTGGTAAAAGATAGCGTCAATCAATCTATGAGCAAGTTTGCCAGTATATTGAATCTCACCCCTAGAATAGAGCAGTCTGAGAGCAAAATGCAATCATTGATGACGAGTAGGCCTCAGAGAGGTGGATATCGAGAAGGCTCCATGATGTCTAGTAATGCATATAGACCTAGTGAGTGTAACAGGTTTCATGGTACATCCTCAACAGATAAGTTACGAGATGCAAGACAAACACGGTTGTGTTTTACACGTTTGCAAGAAGTGCATACAAAGGTGAACTGTGAACCAGTGAGCAAGTTCAGTGATAAGCTAAATGTAAACTCCAGGCCTGACTCCGAATTGTGTGACGATAACGGTGCGGTGAAGAAGTCTGTAGTTGCAACTGGTAAGCCATTGTTTGATAAAGTGTCACAGAATAGAGTTGCTGCTTCAGAGTGCAGTTCTGACTCCACAAGTTTACAAGGTACTAAAGTCAGAGTGAAGATATAAAACCTTTAATGATTTGTGAGGAGGAACCAAAATTGTCTACTTCTGTTATTAAAGAGTTTGAAAATGATGAACTTGACGGTAAATTGAATATTTGTGATAATGATCATGATACTTCACAGTTGTCTTTGGTTGATCATGATGAGATGAGGGATATGCCTACTACTGCTAAGTTGAACAAAGGTTCTGTACAACTACAGCGTGAAGTAGAATTGAATGCAGTTGCAGAAGGTATGGATACTTGTCAGACCGTCAGTATGATTGATCAGCATGTAGCCCACCTATCATCAGATGCTAGTGCTAAACCTGAGCTGATAGTGAAAGACAGCAGTGGTGGTAATCTTGCAGTTAGAGAATTTTCTGAAAGCCGAACAACAACAGATTCTGATCCACCACTAAGTTCATCGCCTTGTGTCACTCAGTCATCGTTGGTGTTGTCATCCACAATGAAACAGTCACCCATCAACTCAAGTATCTTGTGCAATGACTATGATAGTATTGGCGCATTTGAAAAGACGAAAGATATTGCTCAGTTTAGTGAGAATAAGCCAAGTGTGTACGAGAGAGTAATTGTTAAATTGACTTGCATGAATAAAGGCATTTCTAGTTTCAAGTTACTATTTGAATGCTATTATCTTTGGTGTAAATTAGTCTGTTTCTACACTTGGTTGATGAGATATGTCGTGTGTTTGTTCGTCATCTATATTCTACGATACAATGACATGGGCGTGTTGCCGTTCAGATTTGAGGACATAGCTGATAGAAGGAAGTCAGCAAATGAACTCTGCGACGATTTTCCAACCTAGGGCGTCAACCTGAGAAGGCTTGTAGGCGTACTGCTGTAAGTCCTACAATTCTTCGAAGGGTAACGCATCAATGAGCAGTGCAATGTGCTTGGTGTGTGATTTTGTACATATATTCATATAGTATATACTGAAATGACATCATCTGTCATCTAGCTGTTGGTAATTCTGGTGTTTCCGGACATTCCACAAATTACAATCATCAACCTGAGAAGGCTTGTAGGCGTGCTGGTGTAAGTCCTGCGATTCTTCAAAGGAATTACATGGAGACACGATCTGCGAGTTTGTTTGTACTGTTTGTATATACGTGTGGTGTGTCATATCAATTGGTGTATTTTGGATTCATTGTGTTTACTTGTTGTTTTCGTACCTTGTTGTTATTGCGCAATTTTGTTAAAATTTTCGTCGTGATTACTTCTGAAGTTGTTTCGAGTCTTCTACATCCGTGAATGAATTGATTGATGTTAGAGACAGCAGATGGGTCGTATACGCCGGGGAGGCTAGGCTATTGCTGAGAATGAAATGCATACGGAGATAATTGTTAGCTGCGGTCCCACACGCCGGGGAGAAAGAGTGTAAACGACTGAGGCTCGCATACGTCACCGCTACTAGAACTGAGGCAGAATGAGTGACAAGCGACTTCAGTGGTAATTGGTAGTGAGTAGATAAGAGGATGTGCGTGGAGTATCATGAGGTGGTGCTATGGTCACGTTGCATTCTGCAAGAGTCATTCTAGCAAGTGGCGATTGTGTTGCAAGATGTCAAGAAGGGGTCTCTATCTGGAGGCGCAGTTCGTCAGCGATGTGTGAGATTGTGCTGTGGGTATGCTTGTGGTGTGTTGGCTTTTCTGTTTGTTTTCCATTTCAGCTCTGTCCGTGTGACCCAGGTTCTCGCAATGGCATCCAAGTCAACGTGCATTGGTCGTGATGGAAAAAAGGGATGGATCGGTATTTTGCCGGGGAGTGTCAATGTAGTTAAAGATTGAACGATCAATTCATGGTTGTTTGCTCAAAATCAACTTCCCCAATTTTCGCGGAGGCATCAATACGACAGTCATCGTCTCATCGGTCGCTGTTCAGAAAGAAGTCAGCAGCAAACCGTCAGAAGTAACCTTGTGATTTATTATTGTAATATTTGTTCACAGGCCCTAGTAAAAACATTATTTTTATATGTTGGTGTTACAATAAAGAATTCTCGAGTGGCCAATTAGTGTTTTGATTTTTGCGTCCGTTATTACTAAGCGTTTCTGAGAAACTTCAAGGAACAGCGTGAGCCGAGTGCAGCAAGAGCTGGGCATTAACGATTTACAAGACGTGGCTTACAGCCTTTGTCAAAGTTTATTTGGCATATAAGCATATTTTTATTCCGGTCGACCCATAAACAACCATTACTGTCAATTTTATTCTGGTAGGTTCCACATTCAAGCGTGATCGAGGAGCATTTCAGAAACATTAATCATTACCGGAAATATAAGCACTGAATAAAGACGGCGGCGGAATTGGTATATGATTGTTAGTACACTGACAGAGGCTATACGAGTAAATCTACACAATTCTGCGACTGACTGTGTATATTCGCAAAATGTTATGCTAACCACTTTAGAATCACTTTCAAAACTACTGTAAATTAGACGGAAATGTAATGGCAATGAAATGGGTCGCTTTTGTTTATCTGTGGTAAGAGTAAGATTTGAAAAAGACAACTGTCAACTTAAAATAGAGCTTGGACATTTGAGATTACATGTATAGAGCGAAGATATTAAAGGGGAATTTATTGCGAAATATATGCCGACAGTTTTTCAGAAAATGCGTCTAAAAATCGGCCAAGAAAATTCATGCTGACTGAAGCATAGTATAAAGATGCATATACGTGTTCATCTGGCCTGTAAACAGAGGTAACATAGGTTATCTAGGCTTCACACCACAGAATTCAATGCCTTCTACTTCACCAAAGGCACAGCGTAGTTCTTAAACGCCTCAATATTTTATTTTGGGAATATTAGGCGAAACGAGCCACTTTAGTTCCTGAGGTATTTATGTATGCCAAGCTCCAGCACTCCATCGTGATTAACCAAAAAAGGCCATCATAAATGTTGATCAAAAATATTTCTAAATGGGCAGTTTGTTGCTTCACCAGATAATCATTCACTGATGATCGCGGATTACTTCAAAAACATATACAATAAGCAGTCTTATTTTTAAGTGAACAGTATTCTGTGTTTCAGAGTACCTTAGATCTCATCATCACTAAATCTAGTGCAGTTTTTGCCGGTATCAACCGACAGATTCCTAAAAATACCGTTGAACATTCCGACTCTAATAGCCTGCTATAATTATAGAAACTAGGAGGTAAGTAAAGAGCTCTGAAAGACAGCCAGGTGTTTCCACCAAGAAGTGATGGACGTGGTTAATTATATGAGTTTATAATGGGTACATAAGTGCGTCGGATGCTATTTATTAATCGATAAAAGTGGCATGTGGAATACTACTTTTTCAAGGAGACTTATAATTTCTGGCAGTAGGAGGATGAAACACAAGGAATGGAACACATTGGAAGAGAAGAATCCACTAAGAAAAAGGTATGGACGACATTGAAGTAAAATTTGATACCTTTATTTTAAGGTCGTGACAATAAGCTACACAGTTACCCAAGTGTACATTGTTCTTCGTTACAGTTGAATTCATTTCTGCCATTAAGCTTATACTCGCCTTTATGCACATCTTTCACCATGCCTACTTTTCAAATTGATCCGTTTCAAAGTATTTTAGGAACACACGAACAACTTAAACTCACCCAGATTTCTCAATGAAAGTGTCAGCCACGACTCGTAAACCGTTAATGCCCAGCTCTTGCTGCACTCGGCTCACGCTGTTCCTTGAAGTTTCTCAGAAACGCTTAGTAATAACGGACGCAAAAATCAAAACACTAATTGGCCACTCGAGAATTCTTTATTGTAACACCAACATATAAAAATAATGATTTTACTAGGGCCTGTGAACAAATATTACAATAATAAATCACAAGATTACTTCTGACGGTTTGCTGCTGACATCTTTCTGAACAGCGACCGATGAGACGATGACTGTCGTATTGATGCCTCCGCGAAAATTGGGGAAGTTGATTTTGAGCAAACAACCATGAATTGATCGTTCAATCTTTAACTACATTGACACTCCCCGGCAAAATACCGATCCATCCCTTTTTTCCATCACGACCAATGCACGTTGACTTGGATGCCATTGCGAGAACCTGGGTCACACGGACAGAGCTGAAATGGAAAACAAACAGAAAAGCCAACACACCACAAGCATACCCACAGCACAATCTCACACATCGCTGACGAACTGCGCCTCCAGATAGAGACCCCTTCTTGACATCTTGCAACACAATCGCCACTTGCTAGAATGACTCTTGCAGAATGCAACGTGACCATAGCACCACCTCATGATACTCCACGCACATCCTCTTATCTACTCACTACCAATTACCACTGAAGTCGCTTGTCACTCATTCTGCCTCAGTTCTAGTAGCGGTGACGTATGCGAGCCTCAGTCGTTTACACTCTTTCTCCCCGGCGTGTGGGACCGCAGCTAACAATTATCTCCGTATGCATTTCATTCTCAGCAATAGCCTAGCCTCCCCGGCGTATACGACCCATCTGCTGTCTCTAACATCAATCAATTCATTCACGGATGTAGAAGACTCGAAACAACTTCAGAAGTAATCACGACGAAAATTTTAACAAAATTGCGCAATAACAACAAGGTACGAAAACAACAAGTAAACACAATGAATCCAAAATACACCAATTGATATGACACACCACACGTATATACAAACAGTACAAACAAACTCGCAGATCGTGTCTCCATGTAATTCCTTTGAAGAATCGCAGGACTTACACCAGCACGCCTACAAGCCTTCTCAGGTTGATGATTGTAATTTGTGGAATGTCCGGAAACACCAGAATTACCAACAGCTAGATGACAGATGATGTCATTTCAGTATATACTATATGAATATATGTACAAAATCACACACCAAGCACATTGCACTGCTCATTGATGCGTTACCCTTCGAAGAATTGTAGGACTTACAGCAGTACGCCTACAAGCCTTCTCAGGTTGACGCCCTAGGTTGGAAAATCGTCGCAGAGTTCATTTGCTGACTTCCTTCTATCAGCTATGTCCTCAAATCTGAACGGCAACACGCCCATGTCATTTTATCGTAGAATATAGATGACGAACAAACACACGACATATCTCATCAACCAAGTGTAGAAACAGACTAATTTACACCAAAGATAATAGCATTCAAATAGTAACTTGAAACTAGAAATGCCTTTATTCATGCAAGTCAATTTAACAATTACTCTCTCGTACACACTTGGCTTATTCTCACTAAACTGAGCAATATCTTTCGTCTTTTCAAATGCGCCAATACTATCATAGTCATTGCACAAGATACTTGAGTTGATGGGTGACTGTTTCATTGTGGATGAGAACACCAACGATGACTGAGTGACACAAGGCGATGAACTTAGTGGTGGATCAGAATCTGTTGTTGTTCGGCTTTCAGAAAATTCTCTAACTGCAAGATTACCACCACTGCTGTCTTTCACTATCAGCTCAGGTTTAGCACTAGCATCTGATGATAGGTGGGCTACATGCTGATCAATCATACTGACGGTCTGACAAGTATCCATACCTTCTGCAACTGCATTCAATTCTACTTCACGCTGTAGTTGTACAGAACCTTTGTTCAACTTAGCAGTAGTAGGCATATCTATCATCTCATCATGATTAACCAAAGACAACTGTGAAGTATCATGATCATTATCACAAATATTCAATTTACCGTGAAGTTCATCATTTTTAAACTCTTTAATAACAGAAGTAGACAATTTTGGTTCCTCCTCACAAATCATTAGATGTTTTATATCTTCACTCTGACCTTTTGTACCTTGTAAACCTGTGGAGTCAGAACTGCACTCTGAAGCAGCAACTCTATTCTGTGACACTTTATCAAACAATGGCTTACCAGTTGCAACTACAGACTTCTTCACCGCACCGTTATCGTCACACAATTCGGAGTCAGGCCTGGAGTTTACATTTAGCTTATCACTGAACTTGCTCACTGGTTCACAGTTTACCTTTGTATGCACTTCTTGCAAACGTGTAAAACACAACCGTGTTTGTCTTGCATCTTGCCACTTATCTGTTGAGCATGTACTACGAAACATGTTGCACTCACTAGGTCTATATGCATTACTAGACATCATGGAGCCTTCTCGATATCTATCGCTCTGAGTCTTATTCGTCATCAATGAGTGCGTTTTACCCTCAGACTGCTCTATTCTAGGTGTGAGATCTAATAGACTGGCAAACTTGCTCATAGATTGATTGACGCTATCTTTTACCAGTTTCAGGATATCATCAAACTTTGGCTCGATACCCTCATCCTCCATACGGGAGCTCATCTTCACCCACTTCCTTTGCAGTCGAGTAGGTAGGCGTCTTGCTATTACTTCTAGTATAAAACTCGATTTGAGGTCACTCATGCAATTCATCGAAATCAAGGTATTCTTATAAGTCATCAGATTATCTAAAAACTCAGTAAGTGCCTTGGAGTCATCTTGAAGTTGGCTGCCGTTACCTTTGACAGCTTCGAGTACATTCCTTACAATCATCGAAGGTCTTCCAAACCTTTGACGTAGTATGCTCATAGCCTCATCGTAGCCCTCTTTTGGCTTCATAAACTTACAGCACTGTATAGATCTTGCAGCATCTCCAGTGCAATACCTCATCAAATACATTAACTTCATTTCATCAGTTAATAGAAAACTACTCAACATGATCTCAAACTCCTTTACAAATTGTAAATAATCAGCCGGGTTTCCATCGAAACACCGTGGTTCAAATTTAGGGTGTTTGATGTTCCTATTATCCCTGAACGGCGAAACAGTTACATCAACCATGTCATGCTTAACATCAGACACATCGTTACAATTAACAGACAAGTCAACATGACTTACTTTCCTGTTTGCATCCAAGACACTCTGTCCCTTCTTTGACCCAGGCATTGTTGAACTTGACCCAATTCCAAAAACGTTCCAGATATTGCTTGTTCAAAGAGGACTTGACCGGCACCAGGAAAGATGAACGGTGACTATCCAAACTTTCACCAACTGTCTGAATCCGCCAAAGTCTGTTTCTACCATCAGAAACTGTCAGCCACGTCTCGTAAACCGTTAATGCCCAGCTCTTGCTGCACTCGGCTCACGCTGTTCCTTGAAGTTTCTCAGAAACGCTTAGTAATAACGGACGCAAAAATCAAAACACTAATTGGCCACTCGAGAATTCTTTATTGTAACACCAACATATAAAAATAATGATTTTACTAGGGCCTGTGAACAAATATTACAATAATAAATCACAAGGTTACTTCTGACGGTTTGCTGCTGACTTCTTTCTGAACAGCGACCGATGAGACGATGACTGTCGTATTGATGCCTCCGCGAAAATTGGGGAAGTTGATTTTGAGCAAACAACCATGAATTGATCGTTCAATCTTCAACTACTTTGACAGCATTTTAGATACTCTATAAGTGTCTATAATATGCACTTCGTAAAGGGTGTTATTTTACGGGCCACACGCCAGGAATAGATAAGCGAAAGCGAACTTTGAATTGTGGAAGAACAGCTTGGAAGGCATTTCCAAAAATTGTCCTCGAAGAAATGCAGATAGATCGGACATACTCTGAAGAGATATTAGGATTACGCCACGCTATTCAGACACTATATTGAAAAACGAATGGTTAGCAAAAGACTGACAGTTAGCAAGCGATATAGGGAAGGTCATCCAGTAAAATGAATGCTTGTTAGCTACCATGGAACCAGCTAAAATTTATGACCGAGAACCAAGTTAAATAGAGATTTGCCACTGATGAGCTTCCCACTGAGTTCACGAAGAATGCATAATAACACTAAATTTTGTGCCGAAAAAATTCAAAAAATACTGTCAGGTAGGGAGGGATTTTCAATCTTTAAGGAGGGAGGGTGGCGTTAGCTGATCAGTAGATATGGTGGGGCTCACTAAGGTGAATCGCCCCATTCTGCAGGAACAGCAATATACAAATTAAAGGCTCGAGATATTTCTGATTTTTATGAGGGCTTAGATCTTTATCTTGAAAAAGATAATAATGAACGCCTTGACAGATCATGCTTCTACCTTTAAATATATACCATTCACTCAGCCTATTGTTGAGATGCGACCACGCGGGATCTGCACAGATTTATGGGGCATCTTATAAACTAACTTGCTGTCCATTGTCTGATCTTTAAATACCACTTCACAATGTCTTATCTCATTCATTTTCCAATAACGTATTTACTTGATCCCCATTATATCCCATTAAACCTAACATTTTACAGCTCTTTATGACTTATTATATTCCTACTCTCTGAAGGGTACGGTTGTGCACTAAATGCACAAAAAGGTATAAAACAAAAACAACTGGCACAACTGAGGATAAATGTATTAAAACAAAAAGTGGACATCATGATAGTACGAGATATACGTGTAGCATTATACATTGCAAATGAACGTTGTCAGCCTAGGGAGTTTTCTTTATTAATGCATTTATTAATGATACTTGCACTTACCTATTTCATTACAATTTAATGATTCACCTCAGCACTTTTACTTTCTAAAACAGCTTTCAATCCCTTGTAAACGTTGTACTTACCTCAATATTGGTTGGTTATCGTATGCCGACAACCACGGGATGAAAACGAAACGAAGTCCATTTTCCCGCTCAACCTGGAGGACAATTTTACAATTCAATAACTATACGGCCTGGTTCAGACAATGAGTGTATTTATATATATATATCAAATATTTAACTGTTGAAACATTATTAACTTGTAGACAATCTACGATTTGATATTATATCATACTTGATCGTGCCTGTAAAAATGGCATGCATTTTCATGTAAATTTATATGTTTATATGAGAATATACATTATTATTATAATCTGTTGATCCCTATACATTGACCATCTAGCGTTTCTAAAACCCCTGAAGAATATCTCTTTTAGAGACCGACTTTCCATCGAAATAGTTGTTCAAATTACCAATCAACAACTCGTAATATAGCAGAAGACTAATGGAACTACAGCAGAAGGTAAATGAAGGGAAGAAAACCTAGTCAGTCAGACGGAAGTTAATTCATCATTCAACAGATAAAGAAAACCTGCTAAGTGATAAAGAAGACATTTTCCTTAGTTGGTCACTCATCCTATCCTTCTGAATTCACCACACTACGTGGCTAAGGCCCTCCAGTCCAACTACCTCCATGGTCTTCCGTTGCATTTGGAGGCAGTAAAGACGGAAGCATTGTGCATGAATTCTGTGGGAAAACTGTAGTTCTGGGACCACAGCTGAATGTACCCTCTTGTTCTTCACCGAACTGCCCCATTTGTTAGAATAAATATAAGACCAATAATGAGCAGACACACATGCATCCTGAAATTTATCTGACAAGCAAATGGAAGTCGGCCGTTTCACGAATAATGATCATAACGACATGGTTAATTTTATTATTCATTTCTCCTTTATTATTGCCATAATGAAGCCCCTTCAATATGACACTTTATCTAGACAGAACCACACTCATAAAACAACCTCCAGTGGCTTAACTGTCGTCACTCCGAGACCATCTGGTACAGTAAAGAGCTTCCAGCCTTGAATTTCCGGTGTGTGTTTGCTAGGCGCACATGAAAGCTTTCTCTCTTTCTGTGATAGTTAGAGGCTAATACGTGTGCGTCAGTCCAACATCGACCGAAAATCCAATGTGGTCGGCGAACGTTCTAACACTTAACCACCTTCGCGCATATGACTGATAGACGTAACTGGCAAATATCTTCTCAAAAATATGAAATTCCACGTCCCAAATACAATAAAGCCTTCACGTTATCTCACAAACCCCGATATCTCTCGGTGAACAATTATGACTAAGGCAAACCAAAGACATAGAACAAATGAACCTCAAGTTCACTCTGTTAACTGAGGATTAACGAACTAAAAAGGGTCACCGCGACATTATATTCACAAGTTATTTCCCTTGTTAGTGGGTGAGAAAATATTCTGTCACAATAACGCGCTGGAAACAAAGACACTCTTCATCACATAGCAAAAGAACGTTAAAGGATCCAAATTACTCAGTTTGATATCATGTTGCAACTCGCTATTTGACGACTGCTATCGTTTAACTACTTGATGAAAACCCTAGAAGTTCTACTTCTTTAAAATTGAATCCTGACTAAACTATGAGGCGAATAAAAGCCCCCTTCTCACATACTTGAATTTTAGGGTCCCGAAGTATTATCCGCTATTAATGACATCTTGCTCCTTGAAATAGCTTCTCACGTTTTTAGACTTTGTTTTACTCTAACAGTAGTCCTTTAAAATTCTCACAAAGAGCGTGCTTCTTGAATATGGCTTGCTTTTCCTCTCCAACTGGAATGTACCTCTTTTGCTAATTATCCACTTGAGAAACCTGATCTTCCTAGTCGGTGAATTCAATTCAACTATCACTTCCGTATCAGATCTCTCTGTGGTCCAGCTGTCTCGAACCACTGCCAGAGCTTCAGGTACCACATCTGTAGCAGCATCTTACTTACTCGTTCAGATAAACAAGATTTTTGGTCTGCCACGTGATTGCTGTGAGGCCGATTAACAAAAAAGTAATATGTAAAGTCGAAAACATTTTCATTTCTTAAATTGGGTTTTGTCAATCTTTCTGTTCTTGGTCTATGGGCAGATACTGTTGCTGTCTCTGTGGCACAGAGGTTAAGACTGTCGCCGACCATGCACATGGTCGCACACCTGATATCTATGATCGGCCTGCAAAATTTGGGCTACCGATATCACATGCTGAAAATTCCATACCCGTACCAAAAATACGGTGTGGAATCAAGCTGTAATCAAAAAAATCAGCATACTTTATAGTAATCGTTAATATGGCGGTTGAAAGTAGCTTTAGAAAGAGCACCGAAACACCATATTCTGTAGTCACGAGGGCTTCAGCCAGTGGAGACAATCACCCAGGGACATCAATCCCATCTCGCATACCGATTCTAAGGACCCTTGTACATTTCGCCTCTTCTCGTGGTACGCCTACAATGCCACAGTCTTGCTATGAAACAGAACAGGCAATACTAGGTTGACATGATACTACACCTGTATCCATTGGAAGCCAGCGAGTGACACCTGGGGAAACAAACCAAACCTAAGTCTGAGGTCAGTCGGTCGAATTCTCTAATTCTGTTTAATGTACCCGAGTGCAATGATAGCTTGCTTGGGCAACGGGCCCTGTTTGATCAGAAACGGTGGTCCGATTTGTGCAATAAATTAGCCTTGAGCTTCAGTTCAACGAAATTGTGCAGGCTGTACAAAGGTGACCATGCACATCAGGGTAAGCCATCTCCATTGAGGGTTACACTGGGCTCTGCCAAAGGGGCTAAAAGGATACTAGCTATCGACAGGAGTTCCAGCACAGGAGTGAGGCATGATTATTTTTGTTTAATTTTATTTTTGATTACAGCTTGATTCCACACTGTATTTTTGGTACAAGAATAGAATTTTCAGCATGGATATCGGTAGCCCAAATTTTGCAGGCCGACCATAGATATCAGGTGTGCGTCGGCAGGGGATCGAACCCGGGACCATGTGCATGGTCGGCGAGAGTCCTAACCACTGTGCCGCCGACGCCACAGGATAACAGGAAAATGGCGAAGGAGTTACCGGAATTGATGCCTTCTATCTCCATGGTCAAATATGGTGTTCAGGAGCACTGATTATGAAAACACATGCATGACGTACATCAAAGGAGATGGCTGCCATCTCACATGGCTCTTGATGCTTCCAGAGCGATCTTGTTTTCCGACTACCTCGCCCCAAGCATTTCACACTAATTTGCTCCCTAAGGCTGCCAAGAGTAAAATTCACCTCCTAGGAACAGTTGACCCTAGTGCTTCAATGGTGCTACGGGAACAAGAAGAAAATGGGAGGACACATTCGATGCTGCGAAAACAGATCCTGTCAATGGAGTTGAAGATTGAACGATCAATTCATGGTTGTTTGCTCAAAATCAACTTCCCCAATTTTCGCGGAGGCATCAATACGACAGTCATCGTCTCATCGGTCGCTGTTCAGAAAGAAGAGTGAAACATCGTCAGAAGTAATACAATGATTTATTATTGTAATATTTGTTTTCAGACCTTAGTTCGCTTATTCTTTTTATATGTTGGTGTAACAATACAGAAATATCAAACGGCAGATCGGTGTTTTGGTTTTTTCGTCCGTTATAACTAAGCGTTTCTGAAATCTTCGAAGAACAGCGTGGGCCCGAGCGTAGCGAGAGCTGGGCATTAACGGTTTATGAGACGTGATTGACAGTTTCTGACGATGGAAACAGATCTGGCGGATTCAAACAGTTGGTGAAAGTTTGGATAGTCGCCGTTCATCTTTCCTGGTGCCGGTCAAGTCCTCTTTGAACAAGCAATATCTGGAACTTTTTGGAATTGGGTCAAGTTCAACAATGCCTGGGTCAAAGAAGGGACAGAGTGTCTTGGATGCAAACAGGAAAGTAAGTCATGGTGACTTGTCTGTTAATTGTAACGATGTGTCTGATGTTAAGCATGACATGGTTGATGTTACTGTTTCGCCGTTCAGGGATAATAGGAACATCAAACTCCCTAAATTTGAACCACGGTGTTTCGATGGAAACCCGGCTGATTATTTACAATTTGTAAAGGAGTTTGAGATCATGTTGAGTAGTTTTCTATTAACTGATGAAATGAAGTTAATGTATTTGATGAGGTATTGCACTGGAGATGCTGCAAGAGCTATACAGTGCTGTAAGTTTATGAAGCCAAAAGAGGGCTACGATGAGGCTATGAGCATATTACGTCAAAGGTTTGGAAGACCTTCGATGATTGCAGGGAAATTATTCGAGGCTGTTAAGGGTAATGGTGGTCAATTACAGGATGACTCCCAGGCACTCACTGAGTTTTTAGATAATTTGCTAATTTACAAGAATGGAATGATTTCGATGAATTGCATGAGTGACCTCAACTCGAGTTTTATACTAGAAGTAATAGCAAGACGCCTACCTACTCGACTGCAAAGGAAGTGGGTGAAGATGAGCTCCCGTATGGAGGATGAGGGTATCGAGCCAAAGTTTGATGATATCCTGAAACTGGTAAAAGATAGCGTCAATCAATCTATGAGCAAGTTTGCCAGTCTATTAGATCTCACACCTAGAATAGAGCAGTCTGAGGGTAAAACGCACTCATTGATGACGAATAAGCCTCAGAGAGGTGGATATCGAGAAGGCTCCATGATGTCTAGTAATGCATATAGACCTAGTGAGTGCAACAGGTTTCGTAGTACATCCTCAACAGATAAGTTGCAAGATGCAAGACAAACACGGTTGTGTTTTACACGTTTGCAAGAAGTGCATACAAAGGTGAACTGTGAACCAGTGAGCAAGTTCAGTGATAAGCTAAATGTAAACTCCAGGCCTGACTCCGAATTGTGTGACGATAACGGTGCGGTGAAGAAGTCTGTAGTTGCAACTGGTAAGCCATTGTTGAATAGAGTGTCACAGAATAGAGTTGCTGCTTCAGAGTGCAGTTCTGACTCCACAAGTTTACAAGGTACAAAAGTCAGAGTGAAGATATAAAACCTTTAATGATTTGTGAGGAGGAACCAAAATTGTCTACTTCTGTTATTAAAGAGTTTGAAAATGATGAACTTGACGGTAAATTGAATATTTGTGATAATGATCATGATACTTCACAGTTGTCTTTGGTTGATCATGATGAGATGATAGATATGCCTACTACTGCTAAGTTGAACAAAGGTTCTGTACAACTTGAACGTGAAGTAGAAATAAATGCAGATTCAGTTGCAGAAGGCACGCATACTTGTGAGACCGTCAGTGTGATTGATCAGCATGTAGCCCACCTATCATCAGATGCCAGTGCTAAGCCTGAGCTGATAGTAAAAGACGGCAGTGTTGGTGGTCTTGCAGGTAGACAACTTTCTGAAAGTCGAGCAACAACAGCTTTTGATCCACCGCTAAGTTCATCAACTGATATCAATCAGTCGTCGTTGGTGCTGTCATCCACAATGAAACAGACACCCATCATCTCAAGTATTTTGTGCAATGACTATGCTAGTATCAGTTCGTTTGAAAGGACGAATATCAATGGTCAGTTTAGTGAGGATAAGCCAAGTGTAAACGAGAGAGTAATTGTTAAATTGACTTGCACGAATAAAGGCATTTCTAGTTTCAAGTTACTATTTGAATGTTATTATCTTTGGTGTAAATCGCTGTGTTTCTATACTTGGTTGATGAGATATGTTGTGTGTTTGTTCGTCATCTATATTCTACGATACAATGACATGGGCGTGTTGCCGTTCAGATTTGAGGACATAGCTGATAGAAGGAAGTCAGCAAATGAACTCTGCGACGATTTTCCAACCTAGGGCGTCAACCTGAGAAGGCTTGTAGGCGTACTGCTGTAAGTCCTACAATTCTTCGAAGGGTAACGCATCAATGAGCAGTGCAATGTGCTTGGTGTGTGATTTTGTACATATATTCATATAGTATATACTGAAATGACATCATCTGTCATCTAGCTGTTGGTAATTCTGGTGTTTCCGGACATTCCACAAATTACAATCATCAACCTGAGAAGGCTTGTAGGCGTGCTGGTGTAAGTCCTGCGATTCTTCAAAGGAATTACATGGAGACACGATCTGCGAGTTTGTTTGTACTGTTTGTATATACGTGTGGTGTGTCATATCAATTGGTGTATTTTGGATTCATTGTGTTTACTTGTTGTTTTCGTACCTTGTTGTTATTGCGCAATTTTGTTAAAATTTTCGTCGTGATTACTTCTGAAGTTGTTTCGAGTCTTCTACATCCGTGAATGAATTGATTGATGTTAGAGACAGCAGATGGGTCGTATACGCCGGGGAGGCTAGGCTATTGCTGAGAATGAAATGCATACGGAGATAATTGTTAGCTGCGGTCCCACACGCCGGGGAGAAAGAGTGTAAACGACTGAGGCTCGCATACGTCACCGCTACTAGAACTGAGGCAGAATGAGTGACAAGCGACTTCAGTGGTAATTGGTAGTGAGTAGATAAGAGGATGTGCGTGGAGTATCATGAGGTGGTGCTATGGTCACGTTGCATTCTGCAAGAGTCATTCTAGCAAGTGGCGATTGTGTTGCAAGATGTCAAGAAGGGGTCTCTATCTGGAGGCGCAGTTCGTCAGCGATGTGTGAGATTGTGCTGTGGGTATGCTTGTGGTGTGTTGGCTTTTCTGTTTGTTTTCCATTTCAGCTCTGTCCGTGTGACCCAGGTTCTCGCAATGGCATCCAAGTCAACGTGCATTGGTCGTGATGGAAAAAAGGGATGGATCGGTATTTTGCCGGGGAGTGTCAATGTAGTTAAAGATTGAACGATCAATTCATGGTTGTTTGCTCAAAATCAACTTCCCCAATTTTCGCGGAGGCATCAATACGACAGTCATCGTCTCATCGGTCGCTGTTCAGAAAGAAGAGTGAAACATCGTCAGAAGTAATACAATGATTTATTATTGTAATATTTGTTTTCAGACCTTAGTTCGCTTATTCCTTTTATATGTTGGTGTAACAATAAAGAAATATCAAACGGCAGATCGGTGTTTTGGTTTTTTCGTCCGTTATAACTAAGCGTTTCTGAAATCTTCGAAGAACAGCATGGGCCCGAGCGTAGCGAGAGCTGGGCATTAACGGTTTATGAGACGTGATTGACAGATCCCTAACCATAGGGAGGCAGCAAACTTAGGTCTTAATAAGTCCTCAAGCCTCAGCGACACTAGGGTGTTGCGGTGCTGAGAATAACGGTCTGTCACCCAAGTGTCCTATCTATATCCATGGAAAAGTCTACAACGGGCCGGTTTCATCAAAATCGGCCAACTAGTCCCAACATTAAGTCCCCTACCAGCGAACAACCTAACGTCAACTACCCCACAACACGCTGAGGTTGTGTAACTCACTGTCAACTGCCTATATAACAATGTGAGAGGGCTGAGAGAGAAACTGTGTGAACTCAGACCTAGACCTTAAAATAACAATCCTCACTGAAACCTGGCTAGTTTCCACTATCGCCGACAACGAAATCAGTATAAGTAACAAAGTTCTCGTCAGGAGAGACAGGGATAACAAGAAAGGGGGAAGTTACCATATACTTTGACAGGCGACTTAAATGTGTACGTTCAATGGACCAACCGTTTACTGAACTTCCAGACTCTATGTGGTGTCATTTCACGGTCAGCTTCTGCTCAGCACCATCATAGGGATACGGTACTCGGGCTATGACTAAATCACTATAGCTGGAGATTTCAGTGTCCCATCACTGAACGTTGGCCAGGGGTATATTCGGAGAAAATTCGGCCGAAATCTACTACTAACCATTAGAAACGCAGGACTGACTGAGAATGTGTGAGACGAAACTAGATTATATTCTGACTTGTATCTGACTGCTCATCGAACAGGTCCAGATCATGATTCCTCTAGGAAGTAGTCACCATGCAATCACAGAATTCGATCCTGTTCTTCCGGCCACCTGCGGCGGGACGCGAGGCGAGCATGTCTGCGTTATAACAAGACGGACTATGCTGAAATGCTGAGGATTTTGTCCAACGCAGAATGGCTTTTAGTGTGGGATGAGTTATCTGTGGATGAACTCTGGGAAGCGGTAAAAGTGATTATTAGCACAACAGTCTCGGATACCGATTCTTTAGTCACAGCACAGCAGAAGAAAATGTCGTCATGGCTGAAGAGAAGTAAATAACGTATTCTGCAAGCAAAACGGAAGGCTCGGTCTACGAGCGGAGTATCTCAGAATCTGACTGTCTACGATGAATACTTGGAACTCAGGAGCCGGTGCAATGCAAGAGTCAGGAGCGACAGGAGGTCATTCCCGGCTAACCTTGCAAAAAACTCCTGGCGAACCACAAAAGCGTTTGTCGACTCATGTCGGACAGAAAACCAATCGACCAGAGTGCATGCGTCTTAGCAGATCCAAACGGTAAAAGCCTCACCAGTCTGGGATTTCTGAAACATTCAGCCCAGCCCTCGCAAAACCGTTAAACAGCAATGTGGGTATTACTGGTACGGACCAAAATGGCGACACTACTATGTCACCGGAGGAAAACCTAGTGGCTTACTCTCCGAATAAACCTGGTGATTGTACTAGGGAAGCCACAGGGATTCACATCTGGAAAGTCCCCATGTTGTGATGACATCAGGTCATCTATCCTGAAATAGGGTACCGAAGCTTCCTCTAGGCCCCTGTTCCAACACTGCCAAGGGAGTGGAAAAGAGCCATCCTTTCTCCGATCAACACAAGAGGGGATGGGCGAAATGCCGCTAGTTGTGGATCAGTAGCACTACTCCGACTGGCATCAGACGTACTGGAAAGTATTATTGATGTTAACGTTAAGGAGCACCTCGATATGATTAAAAGACTCCATGGAGCGCAACAGGGATAGACGAAAGGGAGAACCTGTGTAACAAACCTACGATCAGCTTGATACGAATGGACATCATACTGGGATATAAATTTTTCAGTCCATGTGGTCTTCCTAGACCTCGATAAGGCATTTGACACAGTTCACCATGACTTTCTCATGCAGAAAGTAAGTCAGGCAGGTAAACCGCTTCTGTCATGGTTGAAGGACTACCTAGCCAAAAAATGTTTGCACAAAGGTCAACCGAGTCCGACCGCCTTGGCATAGCTCGCCATCAGGAGTGTCTCAGGGTTTTATCCTAAGACCCTGATGTTTTTGATTTTTACCAATGACCTCCCATGTCGTGTAAACTCCCCGACTCATTTGTACGCTGACGACATAAAGATATGAAGGACAATAAAGTGTCCGGAGGACTAAGGTAGGCTGCAAGTAAACCTGAAGCTTCTGGAAGACTGGACAGTGGCCAATTGTATGACTTTCAACCTGAAAAGTGCACAGTAGTGAAATTACGCACCTGTAGGCTGCAGAATACAAGTCACATCCTGTGCAATGAAAGCTTGTCCTGCACGGCGTCGGAGCGCGGCTCAGGTCTAGTTCTAATGGAAAAATGGGCACAAGTGTAAATTCTACGGGGGATGTAGCGGGGGCATATGCGGTCATACACCTCACACATAGACAGTTAGGTGCACTCACTCCTGAGCTCTCTCTAAGGTTGTACAAAACATACGTCAGACCACACTATGAAATTCATAATATCATTGCACCTCTACTACTTAGAAGAGACGCAAACCTCTTGGAAAGAGTCCAAAGACGAGCGACAAAAAGAGTGGTTGGTCCTCGAAATAAACCATATAATCAAAGGCTGAAGAAATTAGGCCTATTCACACTTAGCTACCGTCAGCTTAGGGAATTTAATTACTTCCTACAAGATAGCAAGTGATCAGAATCACCCAAAATAACGGTGTTCTACCATTGAGTAGGTATGGGTTTCTTCGGGGAAACCCCGGAAGGATAGCTCGCTAGAGGGCAAGGACCTGGGTGCACCCCCACTTCATTTCACCTCGGATTCGCCATCCCTGCAACTCCTTACTGGCAGACGCAGCTACGGCACTGTCTGTGAACACCAATAAGGGAAGGCTAGACAATCATGCAGCGACACAAGGACTGCGTCCAAACGGCCTATTCCCTCAAAATCCCATACACCATTCAGGTGTAGACAACTAAATATATATACATATATATCCCTGTATGTAGATTATTCATCTGAGGAGTTCTACTGAAAATTGACAGATTCATTAAATTCAGCTTTATAAACTTCTGTTGCTTTAAAAAATTTCGTTCCGAGAGATAAATTTGGAATTTCCTCGAGTTGTCTTTTAGTCTGAATAACCTACACTATATCTCTTATTATCGTTATTATCTCTTTTCCAGTGAAAGGATCAACTGCATTCATAAAAGTAACAAAGTCTTAGCACACGGCATACAACAAACAACACATAGTTAGTCCCAGAACTACTCCTTTTAGAGGCAACCAGAGCTCCGACAGCTGAGTGGTGGGACGAACTAAGCAGAAGTTAACCGAAGATCAGGAACCTACACCTCACAATCAAGAAGCGGGCACAACGAAATCAAATTGGTATATACCAGCTCGTAAGAACGATGGTGGAAATTTGATACTCATCCTTAAAGACTTTTTAATCTACCGCTTTTTTTAATTTTATTTTTGATTACAGCTTGATTCCACACTGTATTTTTGGTACAAGAATAGAATTTTCAGCATGGATATCGGTAGCCCAAATTTTGCAGGCCGACCATAGATATCAGGTGTGCGTCGGCAGGGGATCGAACCCGGGACCATGTGCATGGTCGGCAAGAGTCCTAACCACTGTGCGATTGGTTGCTCGACGGATGGCATTTAAGCGTAGAAACATTACCCAGTCAGAGAATGCACATGGAAAAAGTGGGTAAAATGTGTTCCAAGCGTGCCATGTCCCGAAAAATTTTCACGTCCCACCTTTTCCACACTTCTCACGTCTTTACGTCTCTATGCTATATGCAAAGAATAAAAAATCTCCTAGCTTTCTCCATTTAGCTCACTTAACCAGTTCACACATTGCTACCCACTTCGCGAACGAACTGCCTACACATTTCGCCATTTATAGTTATTACTAGAACCGATCTTCCTACCATTACAAGCATCATGACTACTGCAGTTAGAATCTAACACATCTACAACGGTGTGTTCCACAGATATAAATCAGGGCAAATGCAGTGAGAGTATATTACATTTTATACATTTAAACACAGTTAAGAGGTTGACAGTATAGACGTTCACGAACAGTACTGAGTATATTAACGCAAGATCTTATACCAACAACTTCGTGTTCCAAAGACAAAGCAAAAGACCACAATCGATTGTCCAAATTATGAGATATATTTCGGAACCAAATCGCACGACAGTGACACGACGGAGTACCAAATGGCGGGGATGCTTGACGGGAAGCCTTCAGCTAAACAAGTCAACTTCAACTCTGAGTGTCAGCATCCAATGTTCAATGATGATTCCTATGGTCAACAATTTTGGGGAATTATTTACCGCTACAACAGGCTTCAAAAAAATAATAACAGGTGAAAATGTTGACAGAAATGATTTTATAAATTATTTTTGGGACATCGGTTGGCTGGGACTAGGTTCAATAACGCTGAGGCACATCTGAAATAAATAATCCTTCGTTCGAATTAGGGAAGCAGTTGAAATGAAGTACGTAAAAATTTGAACAATCGTCCTTCTTGCTAAAAGCCAGCATAACAAATATCAGTCGTAAAAATCTGCAGTCACAAACATTAATCATGCCCTGAATACATGGTATGTATACACATGATGTGTGTTTTGTTTTTGACAGTTTATTATATTTTGCTATGTGTATATGGATCGATATTTCATTATAACTGACAATATGCTTTTGTCTGTCCATTAACTAAATAAACATGCATGACCTTGTTGTCACATGACATTACAACCAATCATGTTAAGACTGTCTATTCATTGGTTTGTAAGAGCTATTAAGGCTTAGGGTAGACCTCAACTCTAAACACTCTTACAAAACTTCCTCACCGTTTTACGACCTTAGCTGTACGCTACTCGACGTGCAAATACTGACGAACTGAATCAAGGTAAAAGAACTTGGTATGACAAGAGTATCTAGGACAATTGTATTTACACAGCGAAATATGAAATTCAATAAATAAAGAGGTTGTACAACTTATCTGCAGACGTCACGGGTGGTAGGCTCGGAGAGTGCAAAATGAAAGCACAACGAGAGAGCGAATCAATGAACGTACGGAAGAGTCACAACTCAAAAGATAAAAGTGTGTCAGACATGGGTGAGCGAGTTTAAACAAAAGTTCAAGGGTACAATGTGCACTAAAGGTCCATGTGTATTAGTCATTTTCATATATACTTTTGTACTGTATACTTGTCCCCACGTTTCGTGCACTACGTACCATTTCACTCACACTCTTGTGTGACATTTATTTTCCTTGTCTGGAAAATACAAGTATCATCGTAAACCTGGTGGTCTTCTGATTTCCCTCTTTCCGCGTCAGGACTACTCGACGAATACACAACAATACCCTTGTAATTCGTCAGTTTTGCCAAGCTTTTATTTATTTTTTTATTTTTGATTACAGCTTGATTCCACACCGTATTTTTGGTACAAGTATGGAATTTTCAGCGTGGATATCGGTAGCCCAAAATTCGCAGGCCGACCATAGATATCAGGTGTGCGCACTCAGCAAACAACGAACTGATGTTGTTGCGTCATTTCCCACCTTGAATGAAACTTGGCACACTTAAATCCTAGTTATTGAGGAAACCGGATAGAAATTCCCCAATACTTGTTAGAAATATTTCCTGTTTTTCAGTGTGCGATCAAAAACCTGCAGCATAGACAATGATTTAATTGACATCATATATTTACTCATCAATTCTGCCTTCACTGACAGTTGCGTGCATGAAGTTGAGGCGCTGAAATACTTTCGTTTGGACATCACAAAATGAGTCCACAGGAGCCATTTAATTATAACAATAATAGTGGGATAAACAAAACTTCAAGACAGAACCGCACGTTTTATCGCTTTCATGATATTAGAGATTTCGTGAAGTCTACCAGTATCCTTGGGTGATTCGGGAGAGAGTGACTGTTAAGGTTAGTATAACATGCGTTATTGGAGCAACTGTAGTAGCAGTTAACTGCAAACTACTTTTCAACATGAAACCGAAACTACTATTATGCTAAATCTTACGAGTATCATACAGCCATATTTGTTTGTTTATTAGATGGATCACACAGTGAAACAGTATTATCTACTGCATGACGTTTCCAACAAAATTTATTGTTCATAATCATATCAATTGTACCTTAAAGTCTTAAGGTAGGTACAGCTGTTGTTTCACAGTGCTGCACAGTTTATAGTGATAACGTGAATGGCATAAGATATTAACAATTTTGAGCAGTGTGAGGAAGTTGGAGTACAGTGGAGTAGGTAAAATGTCATGTAATAAGGCTTTGTCCAAATACAACAAAAACATCCGTCATTCAATTGCCTTCCAAAATTGCATAAATTATAAACTTCTACATTTCCGTTAGAAGTCCCTAGGAATGCAGCTCTCTGCACCCTACAATATTTGCTCAAAGCAAGCAGTCATGTCGTTGCTTAAACCCAATTGGCGTTTTTCAGCCAACCACAACCATATACCCGATTGCCGTCTTACAAAACCTAGGCAGACTAAGTGCATGTATTCCGATGGAAAACTGCTAACCATGTCAATTGACAATCTCTCGAATATGGACGTGTCGCAGTGGTAGTCGTAGTCATCCTTATTCCTAAAGCTGCTATCTGTTCTAGTACAGCTGTTTACATTGCTGAATAGCATGCGTCGTTTGACACGCTCTCCAATAACACAACATCATTCACACCCTTTTCTGTTGTTATGGCCCGCTGTGAAAGTACATCAGGTCTTACAGGTTTATCACATAATGTTGCGAAGACGGAAGCCTATATTGCCTGTCATTAATATGCAGGCCATGTGCATATAAATGCTCCATGTTTGGCATCAAAAACTTATTGAAGTCTGACGGTTTATGAAAAATACCATAAACGCCAATAAGGGATATATCACCAGGAAATGGTCTCACCACTATACTCAATATCGGCTAAACTTGCTGTGTACCATTGTTAAAAGTGACAACACGTAAACATTCAGCTGCAGGCTCATGCTATCAAAAGATGCAAACTGACAACTTAGTATAGGTGTGACTATACTTTGCGAACCAATATGATGATAATAATAATAAATTCCACAGTAGAGGGGCAGGATTGGCTGCTTTTCAGAAGGTGTTTCATATTCATTGATAAATTTGGGAGCATATAATAAGACTCATTGCTATTTTTCAGCATAACTGACACTAATTCAGCACCTTATACTTTTTTCGTACTAACTTCATCTGTGAAACAATGAGTTGAGCAGGTTGGTTCATTTAATCTCTCAGACCATTTCAAGTTGCGCGCGTGACACTTATAGGAATTATACTGACTCTACATATTATAACCGTAAGAGTGACAATAACTAATCGTAGGCTAATTTATGCGTGTGTCTGTATTCTAATGGCACTGGTTATTCTCGTTAATGTATGTGTACTAATGAGTGTGTTTCAGATAGTTACGTGAACACATAAATTACCTAAATTGTCGATCTACTGCTGTTTACACCCTCCCCCCCCCCATTTTTTAATATTAGTACTCTGTGTTCTGTGTTTCGTTTGTTGGATTTCGCGACAGTCCCCATAGGAAACTTCTTAAGAAAAACCCAATGAAAGTACAGAATACAAAATTCCGAGAAAAAACTTACACTACTTACAATTTATCAGTAGCCCACATGAATTGGACAAACTTTCGGAGTTTCCCTTTTTGTCACCTTTATTCTAATTATTTCCACCCTTGGAAAAAATTTTCTCCTTTTTGTCATCCTTTTCCAAGAAATGACACCTTTCTGTTCGCATTATTGTCCGACTTGGTCCACTTTCAGAGCCTACTGGGTTTGTTCTTCAGAAACATTTCAGCTGCCTCCTTCCTGTTTCCGAGCTGACTGGCATTTTGTTTTCAGAGTTATTTCAACCCTAATTTAGTGCTGACTAGCATTAATCCTACATTGCCTAGACCTATTCAGGCGCAATTTGCGAACATTGGTTCCGCACTCTGTGTGCTTCTCAGGAGAAACCAACACGTTTAAAATCTTATGGAAACACGTTTTGGCATAATTATAACTGATATCTACTGATAATTGCCATTTGCTGCATCTTATGCTCACAAAATTCATTGAGTTTTCAGAAAGAAACCACCATTTTCTCTATTTGCAGTATATTATTACATTGCGGTACAATCTTGCTGCAAATCTGCCAGTTTAGGTCCGAAAGTAGCATCCTGAAAACAGAAAAATTTAAAGTTAGTTGAAAAACACATATGCTTATTACATTTTGAGCTTTTACATTTAGAAAGGTGTACTTACTTTGTGGTGAGAGATGACTGTTAGCCAATATTGGTGGACAGTAATTTACGTCAATGTTTATGTCCCCAATATTGGTAGTGAGAAAAATGAGAACAAAGGCCTTGCGCAGGCGGTTACAGTTAACATATAGATGATCTGACATTTAAGAAACAGCCACAAAGAGATGCAAGGTTAACTTTCTGTGAGAAACAACCACCAATCAGAAGACTGTATTTGTCTGCTAACAATAACCTATAATATGTACATGAAAATCTATAAATATGTGTTGATTTCTTTAATAAAGGATCTGTGTGAAGTACGTAACAATGTGATTGTAAACGTTTTGGTTATTTGTAGAAATTAGAGATATTGTACATGATTTTTGTTTAAAACGATTCTTGTTAAAATACATATAACTTCCGTGTAGAATTGAAAATACACTTTACTGTTGGGAACTTCGCCTTCTCTCTGGCTATTTCTGCTTACTTGCTCCACTCATACCGTGTTGTATACTTTGGATTTATTGTAGGAGTCTACTACCCTCAACCGAAGACGATTCTACAACCGGAACACAGCAGATGCAACCCAAACAGTTAACGTTCCCGTGCATTATACAAATAATTTGTAGGAGAGGACTTAAACTTTATATCCAAGTAATCCTTTTTATTGATATAACTCGTCACTGCATTTTTGGTAATATATTGTTATTTAATATTTCATTGACTTGGATTATTGTTCTCATATTTGTAATGTCAGTGAACTCTCGCAACAGTCCCCTACATCTGCTGCCTGGCCCTTGTCTTCTGTTCTTACAACGTAACTACCGTTTTTTTCTTCCAACGTTTTTTCATTCGTCTAGAAATAAGAAAATTAATGTTTTAACTGCTGCATGTGTTGCATAAACCATGGATTTTGAAAGTAAGTCTGTGTGTTTTGTAATATTACATGACTTCGTTTCTTCTGCATACGCCTCTGGGCGCAACTTTTCAAATTATGAAAGTAAGATTTGATGGCTTTATCCGTTATGTCTCCAACCTATTTAGACGACAATAGTTGGCCAGAGAACTCCGACAAAATTACAACTACAGAAATAAATACTTCATAAATCAATTTTAAATCTCATGATTTTACAGAAAACAAATGGCACAACACTGGACTTATTCATACTTCGCTGAAACGTAAACTTCAGGTTTGAGAACAGTGTGCATCATAAATTTCAGTGATAAATTTCGGATCACTCCGAGGGCAGCTAAACATTTTTAATACGTCTATAAATAATTTATAATTAAGTAGGCAAACTCACAAATATCCCTTTATATTTATTGTTTCTTTAAGATACTTCTAGAGTCTATAACCGATCTTAATTCTCAATCGGAAAGTCCAGCGTTTAGTCATTGTTGTTGGCTGTAAGGGTTGTTTTCCATGGGATTTTCTGTTAATACTCACAATGGATAAGATTTTCGTACACAGTTTGACGAGTTCTATTGACACATCTTGAAATCAGCAATTATTTTTCAAAAGTTACCTAGCACTTTCCCAAGAATTAGTGAGTTATTGTTGACTTGGTAAGACGGCAATGTAAAGCAAGTTTACAGAATATCATAATTATTCCTACAGTTATCGTCTTTTTTTAGCCAATAGGAGAAAAGGAATGGAAGTTAGGAGCCTTTGAAGTACTCAAAATGAATGACATTTAATTAAGTTTATACCTTGGAATCGAGGGGAAAAAGTCATTTATGAGACTGAAAACTGGTTTGATCAAACCAACTTCGCTGGCAGCTAAATCAGCATCGATTGACTTGTAAAGAAGTCTTTATCGGTCTTCTTGGCATCCCTGAAAAATATGTAAGAAACAGAAAACACTACTTACCATTTCGGTCTATTACTAGGTATTCGCAGCATGTTGTCGTTACTGTCTACATTCTTATTGTTTTGACCAATGCTACTCAGACCTTCATATGTATCTTGAAATGTGACAGTAGATTCGAAATTACCTCATTACTGAAGTTGATAAAATTCAACCAATAACAATCGCTGCCCAACAGACGTAGGTTCCAAAGGGTATGCAGTACTATTGTATGCAGATAAACCACTTCATAATACCCTAGTGTTTTGGGTTAGCGACTATATTGTCGTCTTTCTCTAACTGAACGACGGGAAATTTAACTGCTGTTGAATTTTCGAGTATTGGTTTTGTAGGAATTCTTTTGTATGGTTGGATGGAGGATTTCATCAGGAGATGATATCAGTTAGAGAACTATTGGAAAATCTGGGAGTAATGAACAGGTGTCTCGTCCTAGTTTGGGGCTCCTCGTCAGTACACACCCACCCAAACAATCAAACAAAATCCCTACAAAAAATAATCAATACTTGAAAATCGATCTGATGCTCATTAAAGACTGGCTTTATTCAGACAATGACCTGGGGTTCTAACTGAAAGCCGTGACCAGTAAGGTGCAGCAGGTTGAAGCTGAAGTAGTAACTCATCGAAGAAGACATTGAGAAGTGGTCTCTCTATGTCTTGAATTGGCAGAAGTTAGAATTCATTGGCCATTAGATCCGGTCCCAGTGGCTTAATAGTCTACGAGATCGCTCGCATTGTAACAAGAAGTGCCTGGCTTTGAACTCTGGAGGTGGATGCGTACTGGTGAAGAGTCCCAAACTAGGACGAAACAGATGTCCAGTACTCCCAGGTTTTCCAATAGTTCTTTAACTGATTTCAGCTCATGTTGTTGAATTCTGAAAAAGGAAATGTAATGAATCAGAAATACGACAATGTTGCTTTCATACATATTAGGCCATTGAGCCTAGACCTAAACAACGTGGAATCAACTTTCATATGAACTGCACTAAAACCAGTGGCATTAACTAGATAGAGGTAGACATGCAAACTTGACAACCAGTAGACATTAAGGAAAACAAAGACGAATTACCAATCGAATGATGAAGCTACAAAATTGGTAAACTTGGTAATCTAGTGCACAGTAGCTTTGTTTTAACGCATAAAACATAAGGATGACTACTTCTTCATTATGCACTGGGACTGTAATGCACTTGTAAATCATGTTCGGATCAGGTATACAGAAGATTTCGTGACTGAATTTCGAGCATTCAAAAATATCTCTAAATTGCTGTATTTAAATGGCAAGATGAGAGATAATCATTGAAGTCACAGTGCAGTCTAAAGCGAATCTTTCCTTTACTTTCCATTTTCTTGAGAATAACCGGTTTAATCAAAGCTCAGGTAATTCCATATTAGTTTGATTATTAAATGTATCACACAGTGAAACAGTATTGTATACTGGATGACGTTTCGAACACAATTTATTGTTCATAATCATATCAATTTTTGTCACACGACTTCGAGATTTGATTTTTATAGTTTTCTCTGTCTTCTCCTATTTGTTGTATGGGCAGTAGAATTTTCCATATATCTGGGGCAGGTGTTGAATCATTCCTATTACATGTATTTGCAGTTGATTCGATAAACAAAGCCTCTCTTATCAATCTCTCCCTATACCCTGTGACATTAGATTTTAAAACTGTCATCCTATCCCATCCTATTGTATGGTTGTGTGTAACTGCATGTAGTGCTATAGCTGAACTACTCTCTAGATTTCTTATCTTATTCGGGTCAACCAATCTTGATTTAGCTAGGTTTTTATGTTCGGCTAGTCTGACTGCCCCTGTTCTACTAGTTTGACCTATGTATTTGACCTCACAATCATTGCAGGGTATTAGATAAACTAAATTGTTTTGTTTTAATGGCTCTACAGGATCTTTTAACCGACAAAGCTTGTTTCTAATTGAGTTTGTGGGTTTGAATGCCACTTTTATTCCTGCCTTGTTAAGAATTCTGCGTAAGGCTTCTGAGGTTCCTTCTTTGTATGGAATTATTGTTGATGATTTACATTCCTTATTGTTGGTGTCGTTATTATTATTATCACTATCTCTGTTATCATTATTTATTTTATTTTTACATTTACTTACATATTTCTTGACTAATTTATCCGGGTAATTATTAAGTTTCAAGGCTTCTTTTATGTGTGTCACTTCCTATCTTCGATTTTCCTTGGTACTACTTAGTTTTTGTGCTCTGTCATTTAAACATTTCACTAATCCTATTTTTACTGATATAGGATGGGATGATCGAAAATCCAAATATCTGTTTTAATGTGTGGGTTTTCTGTAAACACTTGTGTTTAGCTTCCCATCTTCTTTCCTTTTTACGTTGCAATCTAACATTGGAAGTTCCCCTTCCTGACTTTCCAGTTCATAAGTGAATTGAATTGCCTCTACCTTCGAGTTGATGTGCTCGAAAAATCTATCTATATCTTGTGAAAAGCTCAGGTAACATTATTCGGCCAATAAGCATAAAATTAGTACTCAGACACGTCATCTTCCCCTTCGTAAACTCAACGGTTTCAGTACACGTTGCTTAATAAGGTACATGATTCACACCTGTACTTTTCATAAGGGGTTCACCTGCTAAGCGTAACCTGAGCCTCTTAGACCAGTGACACTTCAAGCGAAATTGCTTATACGACTGGAATCATTAATCGTAGTGTTTATTTGTTTTTTTTTTCTTTTCATTTCTTTACAAAATGAGAAAATTAATTATGATTTAATGACTTGCAAGGAAATGAGAAGGTCAAGGATTTTCCTCTCTAGACAGCAAAACTATTTAATATGGATTATTGCACAAACTAGCAGTGATTCTTCTTTTTCCACTTGAAATATAATAGAGAGATTACATCTAATTTCATCTTAAAACAACAAAAAAGAATCCTGAATAAGGTCGCAAGGTAAGCGAAAGGGAGTGAACAGTAGACACACAGTACAGAGGAAGTACAAATGGATTAATTGTATTAATAATCTTCACTAAGACAGTTGTCTTTTTAATGATATTCTCGCGTTAATTATTTCACTTTTGAGTCTTTTGCTCATTGTATGAACAAAACATTAAAAACCCTAACTGAATACGCAAACTTTGACTTTCGAAATTATGGAGAAGACTTTTAGTTAGTTCTGTAACCTGGACGGTTTATTCACGAAGCTTTTGATTGTCTTCCCAGCTAACGTCTTCAGCACAGACTTCTTTATGGAGTCACCATGAATATATTAACCGTCCGTAGGAAATAGGACATTTATATATATATATATATATATATATATATATATGTATATTACCTGTCTCTCTCATGGTGACTTTGGATGTCATTAGTTGTTTCCGGAGTCTTTCCAACTCTCTTATCGATTTGTATGAGTATTGATTATTTTTCTCACCTGGTAGTTGATGTTTTGTCTATGTGACTGAATTTTTTTTGTTTGACAGATAGGATACATGTCAATGTGTCTGTTGATTGAAGATTCATTTCAGCACTGTGGTGGTTCTTGGAATTCCCAGGCAATCAATTTGTGTTGATGGATATGAATGCGAAGGTGACATCCACTTCACAGGGGTTGCAGTTTATCCTATAAATGATGTTGGTTTTGTTTACAGTCTCCGTTGCAAGCAGTGTTTCCTGCTTGACACTGATGGATTTAGTTCACGAATGAACCTTGTTTCATAATGGTCCACTGATACTGAAAATTATATAGACAGAGTACTTCTTTAGCTGCATGATTCCCAGAGCGTTGTGATCAGTTTTCTGCATGAAAATGAATGGTTTTTTTTTCTTTTCAAACACTTTTTCGTTGTACTGAAGCTGGATACTTCGTGTGCTTAGTCTTCTGTATGTAAGGAATTCAGAAGTTTCATACACCACCATCATGTCATTGTACTAACTGCACACAGTAGAGAGATCAGTTACTTAATGCTGTTACATTCACTAGCCACTTCATGTCCGTAGATAGGCTATTATAAAGCAACAAGGCTGATTCATATAGTCATGCTCAAAATCGGTGTTGTCAATTCAATAGGTAACGTTTGGGTTGTACTAATTGAGTACACAAAACTGTGACATGCATTCAGGGTAATATAAGTCTGGATCCAGCTTCAGAGATATTTTTGATGGAGGGGGGAATGATGTTCGTAGTGCAGCATTCCATGTATCAGGTCGATTGGAAGAAAATGAAGGGTCATATTATCTGTGCTTTCTCAATATCATCGTATTAGTTGTGGTTTCCTGCAAAACTTGGTTATTTGTCTACAAACATTGATAAAGTCATCTACACAAATGAGTCTACCAGAGAGGTATTCACAAATTCAACAGTGATGATAATATTGTTAAACTTAAAAGTCATCAATCTACCACTAATCGATTACACGCTCGTAGATTTTCGAAATGTGTTTGTGAATAAATACAAAACTGTCTCAGAAGTGGACGTTATACATGTTCTTTCATATTTTACAGTCAAGTCAGACTAATGTGATGAAGACATTGAGTGTGAGTGTCGACTAATATGCGCATTAACAAGCATTCGAGGCGTCATTCTCTCAGACACGCCACTCACCTAATTACACTGATGTCTGTCTGATTTTCAGCCTTACAACTGCCATTAGTCATGCAAGTTTTAATGATACAATTTATGTCATTGAATTTTTTAAATTTACGTTAAATGTCAGTACAGACTACTGAGTAGAGAATTTCATATGAATGTGCTATGTGGAATTTCGCGTTAACTGTTCATGTTCTTAGCTGTACAATCGCAAATATATATATGGCTTATTTTGTAAGTGTGTGTACATTAAGTTTGTCAAACAAAAATGCACCTGGTTATGGTTATTGTAACTAAGCAGAAGAGAATTAGCGATATTCTTAAGAGGAGAATTTCCACTTCCTAAGAAGAACCTTCTTCGCGGCAGTACTGAGAGCAGTGTCCTCCAGTCCAGTCGCTCGCTGATCTGCAGAAGCCCAAAGGACAAGATCTCACAAGTGACCACTTTTATGTTTATATATCAGTTCCTGTCAAAAAGAGTCAAAGAGCACTATTCAACGTGGCTGCAGAAAGGAAGTAGTGGCCGTATAAAGAGTGTATAAACGAACATCTCGTCACCACTGGTCATTTCATCTCAACAAACACCTCCTTCGGAATAATCTATAGAGTGAAGAACAGCTTACCAAAGACAATACGCTTCCATACTCTTTGCATTACCGAAGCCCTTGCCATTCAGTTAGAAGAACCAGAACTATGCATACAAAAGAAAATTATCCAGCCACTTTTGCTATCATGGTAACTACTCTGATAATCAGACTTAACTTCAGCTTGTTTTTATAACTACTTAAACTCTTGTATTTGATATGTATCCATACATATATATGTGTGTGTATGGTGGTCTCTCTTTCTGTTGCTCTCTTAGTCTGTGACGATTTCACTTTGATGAACCTGTCTCCTTAACAATGTATATATATATATATTATATATAATATGTATGTTTGTTGACAGTCTGTCCTTGGTGATATATATCCATATAATATGTGTGGTCGTTGACATGTCTGCTATATTTCGCTATGTATATATGGATCGATACTCCATTATAATTAGCCATTCATGTTAAGACTGTCTAATGATTGTTCACACCCTTGTCTGGACATTCATATATATTTCGCTCTCACAATTTGTGTGACTTACTACTTTGGTGTGATACCACTTATTGCTTCTCCTTGTGTTTGGAAAATAGAAGTATCATCGCAAACCTAGTGGTCTTCTGATTTCCGCCTTCTTGCGTCAGGACTATTAAATTCTCGACCAGTACATAATAATAATTTGGCGACGAGTACATAACAGTATTCCTTTAAAACGCTGATGTAATTTCGTATTTTATTATCTTTCCACTTTCATCTTGAGCAAAACTCTTTCATCAAACTACTAATGTTATTATGTAACTCTTCATTAACAATCGTTTGTGACAATTCATCACTTTTGTTACTACTCTCTTATATCAACATCCAATTCATCTGAATACCTTTTGTATTGCGTAACCCCATCCGAAACTTATTAATTCTTACCTGTTTAGTAAAAATAACCATAACCAAGTGTATTTTTGTTTGATAAACTTAATGTACACATGCATACAAAATAAGACATATATATATATATTTGCAGTTGTACAGCTAAGAAAATTAATTCGCCGAGAAAAAGAGACTTTTCGTTGAACTACTGGTCTTCTCTCTATTAATGTTCGAATGAGGATTTTTCATCAACTGTTCTTTTGTCACCAGTGAATAATCGATTGATGATAATTAATAATTTATTGGTAACGTAGATACACGATGTTTACAGATGATCGAAGTGTGAATGTATGGATTATATTCTGCTACAGGTTTACACTGCTTTTGGATCAATTTTGTATGAACAGTAAAGTAACGGTAGATGACGGCAGACTTGATAAAGGAATGTTTCCAATAGATATTCAGCAGTAGAGTAGAAGTACACAAAACATGAATAAAATAGTGAACCTCAGATTTGATCTTATCTACATTTTTTTTACAAACACTGTTACCGGCTATTATATGCGCCTTGATTTTGTGAATAGATGGTTTTGACACAAACACACCCAAGTTTTTGAAGTTATATTCTTTGTTTGTTGAGTGTTGAGACAGATAGCAGATACTATCAGTAAGTAAGGAAACTTCAACTGGATAGGTGATTGTTTGCACAGAAATGTTCACTAAGAAAGTGTATGTGTATGTGTGTGTGGGGGGGGAATGTTGTGATACTGTTTTTTTCTCGGTAGTTTATCTTCGTCAATTTAAGGCGTGCAAACAAGCTATAGAAGAGACGGCATACATACATCATAACTGGGAGAATGAAAAAGAAAGTAATTTAGTAGTTCCACTGTCATTCTCACACAAGTACTGATATTATTCTATTCTATGATATGTTGAGCCTAGTTTACTTAACAAGACTTCCACCTTTTTTCCTGTCTTTATTATTATTGGGCGTTGGTGGCACAGTGGTTAGGACTCTCGCCGACCATGCACATGGTCCGGGGTTCGAGCCCACGCCGGAGCACACCTGATATCTATGGTTGGCCTGCAAAATTTGGGCTACCGATATCCATGCTGAAAATTCCATACTTGTACCAAAACTACAGTGTGGAATTAAGCTGTAAATCAAAATAAAAATACTATTATTTTATTCCTTAACCTCGCCTAGATTACTAGCTCGCTAGTTTTTTAGCCGGTCCCAACCCCCGATAAAGAAGGAGGGTTGGGACGTGGTGCTAGCAACTCCACCCCCAAAACTTAACCATCTTGCTACAGAAAATATGATAGAGAAGATTTGTAGCTCAGGTGGATGATTTTGAAGTATGCGCTGAAGATGTCACCTAGTAGGGTGATGAAAGCTTTGCTACAGAAACTTCAAAGCACAAATATATTAAAAATACTAAAAATATAAACAATAACCTTATTTTTTGCTGGAATCGGGGAAGTGAAATGACGCAGGTTGGTCAAAGCCTTCGGGAAGCCAGTCAGTCAGCCAATGTGCCTTCTTTCGATGAAAGCAAAAATAAGGATAGGTACGTGGAATGTTCGTACAATGTACGAAGCTGGAAAGGCTTCCCATATAGCCGCAGAAATGAGGAGATATAGAATTGAAGTGTTGGGAATCTGCGAGAGCAGATGCAACGGATATGGAAGGTGCCAACTATCAACTGGAGAGAGACAATAATATATTCCGATCACCCAGAGGACGATCACGAGCACACCGAGGGAGTGGCCATCATGATGTCACCAACAGCAGCCAAAGCTCCCATCCAGTGGGAACCAATCTCCTCCAGGATAATGACAGCCAGGTTCAACTCAAAAGGAAGGAGGGTTACAATCATTCAATGCTATGTGCCTACAAACTTCTCAGAACGAGAGAAGAAGGAGGATTTCTACAGACAACTACAAACAGTAATGGACAACGTCCCAAATGGCGATATCAAAATCCTGATAGGTGATATGAATGCGAAGCTGGGAGGAGAAAATACAGAAAGAGAACTCACCATGGGTCGTGAGGCTCTTAGTGAAATGAACGACAATGGTGAACTCTTCTCAAACTTCTGCGCCTTCAATGATTTGGCGATTGGTGTCAGTGTGTTCAAACACAAGGATATACACAAGACGACATGGATTTCACCAGATGGACACACCAAAACCAGCTAGACTTCATTTCAATCTCAAGGAAGTGGAGACCGAGCCTACTGGACACAAGGTCAAGGAGAGGAGCAGATGTGGGTGAAGAGGAGATGAAACAGTATGGACTAACATGCATGGATGCAGATGAAAAGTACAGCAGAAGACAGAAGTGGCAAATGGAGGGAGACGTGCAGTTGAAGCCCTATGTTCCACTAGGAACCCAAGGGAACAATAATAATTATTACTATTATTTTATTCCTTAACGTTCCCAGTGGAACATGGGGCTTCAAGCTAGAACTTCGAAGTTTTCATAGCAGTGGTATTTATTTTTACGGGATGAGGCTGATAGCTTCATGCCCAACCTTCCCTGTCTTATTACTGGCTTAGTGAGGTAAAGGAGTGCGTCGGCAGGAGATCGAACCGCGAATCACCTACGTGGTTGGCGTGCATTCTACCACGGTGTCACCAACTCTTTTCCTCTCCTTAGCCTAAACTAATTCAAAATTCAGTAGTTATTCAGACATGTCTGATATGAAACAATATAAAGATTATTAGAAATCCTCATTGAAATCTCTTGTCTTCTGTAGTACCATTAGATTAAGATTGAAGGCAGTAAACATGGAGATAAAAACAGAAGAAATTCGTAATATCCATGGTCTGGTCTGGGTATTTCCTGTCAGATTCTGACAAGAAGAAAAACGTCACTGACCCGACTATTTTAAATGAATCTATCAGTAATAAAGTTTGCAGTTTGGTTAGCTAACTTATTATTATTATCCTAACTATGTACCTGAAAGTTAGTTTAACCTCACCCAGCTTACAAACCAATGCCAAGCTCACAAAAGTGGGAGAGGAGTTTCTAACCACGTCTCTACTAAAGTTTCAAACCAAAGTATAACCTAACTTTATTCACCGCTGGAATCCGGGAGACTCTTCAGTTCGAGAACAAATGACACCGCCTAGTGAAAACGTTTTAGAAGCCAATCGGTCAGTGTGGCTTTTTTCGAATAAAGCGAAATTGAGCACGGGGACAAAGAATGTCTCCATCAACTTTAAGGCTGACAACGCTACTACTCAGTTAGCTACTTTTATCCTCATATATGTTCATCTGTAAGCTAAAGAGATTTTATAACTCTCGCGATTTTACACTTCTTATATACATTGGTCTGTTAAACACTATCAAATTCGCTAATCACCAAAACATAAAATTACTCACAGCCTTCGTAAATGACTACATGAAATATGAAGCTCGTAAGTTACTTCATACCATTAGCAGAGACTTATTTATTGTTCTTTCTCACTAAATAGTGAATATCCCCTTCATTCACACCCTTCATCTTATAACTTTTCGGATAAAGCCAGAAGCGATTTTATAACAATTTACGTTTGTACGGTTAAATATAAAAACTCGACTATATCATACATAGGACGGGTGTTGTGTGAAGAGTGAGAGAAATGTCAGATGAGACGACATAGATAAATTACAGTTAGAAGCACTATCTCATTGGGTCTTAAATTTTGTGACAAAATATATAAGACCAACCAACTCAATACCCCAATATCCACTTTGAAAACCTCCTCCTACAAAGAAAAGACTTGATCCCAAGGTCAGACGATGAAGTCGTTAGGCATGAAACCACACTAGTCGACGGTTGTCAGCAGTATAAAAACAGTAGTCATTCTAGTAAGAGTTTACTGACTAAACAGCATTGAGAAGCCCTAAGAAAATTAAGGAACGACAAAAACATTATAATCAGTAGACCTGATAAAAGAGACGGAGTAGTATTGATGAATAAGTGTGATTATGTTGACAAAATGAATTCGCTTCTAACGGATGAAACGAAGTTCCAAAACCTTATTAACCCAATAGATCTGGATGGAAAGGCTGAAAAGCAGCTAACAAACACGCTTAAGTAGCTGAGAGAAAGTGGGGGTAATCTCAGAGGCATCCTACAACCGTTTTAAACCTACTGGAAGTAATACTTCACGATTGTACGGTCTGCTCGAAGTACATAAACCAGGACTTCCTCTTCGCCCAGTCCTAGATATGTCTAATTCCACCAACCATGGAATGGTAGAGTGGCTAGGTGATCTCCTCCAACCGTTACACAAGATGGTAGTAAATCATAGTGTTAAAGACGTGTCGCTTTTAAGATGTGCTATGAATGTACACTTCACAATCAACAACCTTTATTATAGACAAATCAACGGTATTGTTATGGGTTCTCCACTGGGTCCAATTTTGGCAGATTTCTTCCTTGCTACGCTTGAAAATCGTCCATTAAAACAAGTAATAGACAAAACGGATACTTATTTTCGTTATGTTGATGATAGGTTTATTACTCTTGATGAGAAAGTTGACAAGAATGAAATGTTAGTAAGATTTAATGATGCACATCCACCGCTCATCTTTACTTGTGAAGAAGAACATGATGGTGGACTGCACTTCCTTGATTTCCAATTAAGCAGAAGAGAGGGTGGTTCACTCAAGAAAAACTACATCTGTTGGACAATATACACATCTCCACAGTTTTGTACCAATCTGATACAAAATCAATTTGATCAGACGCCTCACGAATAGAGCAGGAAGGATCTGTACAGATGACTCACTAGAAAATGAGTTGGGATACATTCAAAATACGCTGGTCCAGATTATTATTTATTATTATTATTGTATCCTTTAGTTCCTAGAGGAACATAGGGCTTCAGCTGCGCACCTCCATTGACTTCGGTTTTCTGACAACTTTTTCACCCTGCTCCAGGTCTGTCCACATGCTTTCATCTCCTCCTCGCATGACCTCCTCCAAGTCACCCTTGGACGACCAACTCGCCGCCTTCCTTTCGGGTTCCACTCGAGGTCCAGATGGGTTATCCGAACAGATTTGTACACTACGTATTACAAAGAGAGACTGACAATTAAAAAGAAACAACTGTTCCTAAAATTGAAATTTACTGGGGACGTGGCTAGTGAAGTCATACATCTGAGATTATCGAGAGCAATAAAGCGGACTTATGCTGCAACCACCCTTTGTTTGTCATTTTCTAGCCGACCAGTTATGATTCCTCAAGTGAAAGACAAGCTACCTAGCTGTACCACTTCTATGTGTATTTATAAATTTAGTTGCTCCTGTGAAGAGATGCTATATAGGGCGAACAACTAGACAGCTTAACAAACGGATTAATGAGCATCTTCCTTCATGGTTCGGAAAAGGTCAAATATGTGCCGCCAAAGTTATCTATCGCATTCCATCAAGTCTTTCGAACGGAATCAGAACCCGTCTTTTACACTTAGCCGAAGCTATGGGAATTCGAGAGAACAATCCTAGTCTTTGTATACAAAAGAAATTTGTTCTACCTTTGTCTAGGTGAATTCTATTCAAAACCCTCCCACCCTTTCTTATCATCCGTCTCCTTCGTACTTTTATGATATTTATTTAAACTCTGATTATCCTTCCATTTGATTTGACCTTCTTTATTTATTTATTGAATTGTCTACATATATGCATATACTACCTTTGTTATTCTTATCGCCACCTGCACAAACCTTACTATCAATATTTTGTTATCATTACAATCATCGTTGTTAACTACGTTCAAAACATTTACCGCATTATTATTATTTGATTCATAAAATCACCGTCATTGGTTAAAATGTTTATATATAAATCTATGTAATTCAAGTGTTGATTTGTAGGGATTTGATTGGTTACAGGATTTCATCATGAGCTGACATCAGTTAGAGAATCATTGTAAAACCTCACTAGCGACTTGTCATATTCACGTAGGTAGATACCTGGGGTTCTAGTGACAAATCGTAACCAGTAGGTTGCACTGGGTCGGGTGTGAGGACAAATACTCGCCACTGAAGACATTGGCTAGCGGTCGCGCTATGTCGTGAATTGGCAGAAGTTAGAATTCATGGGCTAGCCATTGGATAGGGTCCCAGTGGCTTAATGGTCTACGAGCTCGCCTTGTAACCGGAAGGTCCTGGGTTCTCTAACTGATGTCAGCTCATGATGAAATCCTGTAAATTAGAGTAAAGCCTGAAGAAAACAGTATTGTTCGCTTATATGTCATGTTCTAGTATGAATAACGGGAATATTTAAAGGTAAGATTCAATCAGTCTAGTCATTTCTAGCATTATTACTAAATACACTGATAGGATCCCACATATTTTGGTATTGACTGTTAATCTTGTATATATGGTATATTATCATTCTCACACATTTTGGTAGTGACTGTTAATCTTGTATATATGGTATATTATCATTCTCACACATTTTGGTAGTGACTGTTAATCTCGCACATATGGTATATTATCATCTCTCACGCACTTTGTTATTGGCTATTAAGATCAATTATTTCAAATGCTGTTAGCTGTCCATATTGTTGTAAAATGTATAAATACCATGGCTTTCTTTGTCGTTGTTGTACTTCAATACACAGTCACAGTCCAGCCTTTGTCTTTTGATATTTGCGTGCTTTACTAAATCGGAAGGTACGACAAGCAGATAGGCAGATTAGTTCAGGCGCAGACAGAGCAAGGTGAAAACGTCTTCATTGAATTCCCTACAGTTATAACACCCATTAAATTTCAGTTTTTGTGGTGTTATAATTATCTTTTATTTTGTATAAGAAGAAAAACTGTTAAAATATATGAATGCTGATGATTACCTCTTGCATAGAAATTATTCGTTGGAATAAAGTAATTATCTATATTATTGCTTTTTCTAATTGCTGTGAACGAAGCAGCACTCTACCCACCCAACTGATCAATCATACCAGATTGGTTATTTTGGAAACTAAGTTTCATAAATTGCCATTATATGGCTTATTCTGTAAAGGATCTCCTTCTTTGTCATAGGCCACTGCTACTAAGATGGAAGACTTGGTACAGTAATGTTTATTTGGAATTTGGTATCTCCATATGGCGAAATTTATGTACAAATTATCTTCAACGCACCATTTGCACAGATCTTCCGTGTTGTGCTACATCTGGACTTCCTTCATATTGTGTTTCTTTGTGTCCCCATGTTTCTCCACAATGCTGAATCATTCGCTTTCTCTGGCATCACATCTTTCTCCCTGGTATTTGGTGTTTTAATGTCGATGAACGTCTCTTTATATACTACTGATAAATGTTATCAGTAGCGCACATCACACTACTACGAAGTATCGTAATAGTTTCAATACGTGTAACTTTCCTCAAGTAGAATACGTACAGACCGTGCAAAAACTGAAATTAGTGTATAAAAGACAGGTTACTTTTTTCTATTGTCTAGTTCACTGAATGTCCATCACTGGCCATTGTAGGGATAGTAGAAACCATGAAAACTCCACAAAGCAAGATTTATTACTGTTATGTGCTCGTCGCCAAATTATTGCTATGTACTGGTCGAGAATTTAATAGTCCTGACGCAAGAAGGCGGAAATCAGAAGACCACTAGGTTTGCGATGATACTTCTATTTTCCAAACACAAGGAGAATGCAAAAGTGGTATCACACCAAAGTGGTAAGTAAGTCACAAGATTGTGAGAACGAAATATATATATATGAATGTCCAGACAAGGGTGTGAACAAATCATTAGACAGTCTTAACATGAATGGCTAATTATAATGGAGTATCGATCCATATATACATAGCGAAATATAGCAGACATGTCAACAACCACACATATAATATGGATATATGTCACCAAGCAACGGACTGTTAACAAACACTCATATTATATATAATATAAGGGGAATATACATTGTTAAGGAGACAGGTTCATCAAAGTGAAATGGTCACAGACTAAGAGAGCAACAGAAAGAGAGACCACCATACACACACACATATATATATATACATATCAACTACCTCTCCCTCCTTTAAATACCTCCATCACAGAAAAACTTTCCCTCCGATTTAACTTCATAGCAGATGGTACTTTTGAAGTCACACCTGTCTGAGATACACCTTTATTGTTTGACTGAAATTCAACAACATTCTGCACGGGTAAAAAATATGCAGTGTCAATAAAACCAGTAGTGCTTTCTCAACTTATCATACTGCTTCAACCTTAGGCTAGTAAATGACCTGTTTCTACAAATCATCGGTGGTTACACCTATGTAACATATATACGCATGCTAAATCAATATTATATACGATGAAGATGCCAAAACACATCACACCGCAAGACTTCAATAACAATCTTTATCCACTTATGTTGTTATCATCATCAGAACCAAAAGTTTGTTCAAGCAACATGTTATCCATTATTTAAGTCCCAAATAGGAAAAAATGCGCATCCTGGATTCCACTGCTAGTCACCATCCACCAACTAACTTCAAATATGTTATCACGGCTAAATCTATTTTAACTGTAAGAAAAAAACGACACACAACACACACCTCACAGAGAATCACAAAAATATGCAATTCAGCTACAATTCCAGATGATAAATTCTCCGCAAAAAGACGAAAAATAAAATTCAACGAATGTTAAACAATCAACAATGACAGAAAAAGGAAAAAAATTGCTGCATCAGCAACAAAAACCATACCACCTAAAATAAAAAGCACAAAAACAAATAAACAGAAGAGAGAAGAAGAATATTACACGAATTCAAAAGGACAAACTGCCACTTTACGTCACTTCGATATGGATCTACTTCTTTACGCGGCCACACAAAGTGTACATTTATCGAACCTATAACTAGGAGCAGTGCGTCGGTGGCACAGCGGTTAGCACACTCGACAACAATGCACATGGTCCGGGGTTCGATCCCCGGCCACCGACGCACTCCTTTAACTCAATAAGCCAGAAATAATGCTGGCAACGAGGAAAGGTTGAGCATGAGGCTAGCAACCTCATCCTGCAAAAATAATCACTGCTACAGAAACTTCAAGCCACTAGCTTGAAGCCCTATGTTCCACTGGGAACGTGAGGGGAAAAATTATTATTATTTATTATTACTAGGAGCGCAAGTTAGTCACTAACACAGCTTCTCAAACAGCTATACATTGATTCTCCTTCAATGATATCTCCAACGTGTAGAATAACTCAGGTGTTAAACTTCTTCCAAAATTCAAGCCCCCACTTCATGTGCAGAAGGACCTTGTTCGACCTCTACATATACTACGTTTCCTAAACTCCTTCGTATTGTATTCAATCTGTAGTAAATAAGTGACAATTATCAGTATTACCATAACCTACTTTACACTTATCCACTGAAAATTTTGTGGAGCCTACATCAGCGTAACGAAGGACTGTTAGACTACTTAAATGCTGCACTTAACAGCATCCTTTATCTCACTTTCTTAAAAGCAGCTCTAATTCACAAGAGTACTGCCGGGAGTCACTTTTTATTGTTATTTTTTGATTCAATTACATCCTCAGTGGAACATAGGGCTTCAAGCTAGAATACTGAAGTCTCGGTAGCAATGATATTTATTTTTACGGGATGGAGTTGCTAGTCTGATGACCAACCTTCCCTCTTTACCAGTCTTATTACTGACTCAGCGAGGTAAATGGGCGAGTCGGCCAGGGTTCGAACCCTGGACCACATGCGTGGTTGGCAGACATTCTACCGCTGTGCTGCCGACGCACAATTCAATCGTTACTCCAAAGGACACTAAAAGACGCAACTTCAAGTTCTCTGTACATTCGTTTAGTAAAATCGTTATAAAAAACATTTGGTATTCAGAGAATACTTCACAATTCAGTGAGTTATTGCAATAAGCTGATATGAAATTATGTACCACAGTGGTCAGTGGTAACAAGTGATTGAATAACGAACTCCCTTATCCAGCTTTTTGACTAATACTCTAAGTGACTTATTTAGATTACGCCACAGATAAATCGGACTACAATTATTAATGATAAGATTGAAAGTTACATTATTAATTATAACACTAATGGCTTTATTCCAAAAACTACTTTCAATACAATATGGAATTTTTCAGCACGTGATTTCATGTAGTGGCAACTCATTTTCTCCTCACATTACCTACTACAGAGTGCGGGAGAAAGTAATTAGGAGCACATTTGCACTGATGATAATAATAATAATAATAATAATAATAATAATAATAATAATGAAACAAAGAAATACAAAAACCCATTTTTCTTATTGATTTGCAGTTAGTTACCAGTCCAACGCCTTACACTATTCTCATCACATAAAATGGACGCCAAGTAATCAAACGCAAATTCTTCACGCCAGAGAACCAATGGCATTTCACGCGATAACTGAAAAAAAGTATTTTGTCCAGCCCTTGAACATCTGATAGCCTGATCGCTTAACAGAACAGAATGCTTAATTTGTTTTGTAATAATCATATTGTGGTGAACTGACTGGATTATGCGTCAGACAGTCAGTGGGAAACGAGAAGACAGGGAGGGATATCCTGGACCGACCAACGTGAAGAACCTAAAAGACCTGGATTTCGCGCGTGGATGATTTATGTCTGATGTCACACACACAAAATCGAAGACTTACAAACGAAAACCGACCGACAAACTGGTCGAAGAAGCAGCCGGCGAAGAAAGGACCCCACCAAGTGAACATAGGTGAACAAGACGGAGGTTATGAACATAACCAACCAACCAACCAACTAACAACAACAACAACAGAAGCAACATACAGCCAACAGCCAATCACCATCAACGGGAGGCATTTGAAAGAGGTCACTTCATTCATTCACTTATCTAGGGAGAGAGCACTGTCTCAACTACAGGCAATCCGAAAGGGCGAGGATGTCAAATAGGGCGAGAATCGGGAAGGCGAGCGAGAAACACGTTGCTCATCTACTTGAAACCAATCTGGAAATCTTCGTCACTCAGCCACAATCAACAATAAAATTCCGTCGGTCGGATTTTCAATACAAACAGCGTCAAGTCAGTCACCTCTTCTATACGGATGAGAAACTTGGCGGATGTGTCACAAAGAATATTTCCACCAACAGCCTGTTGAAGACCTTCATCAACCAACAACTGTCTTCACTGGATCTATATACTGAAGATCAGATGGCCAGGCCGGGGGGCCGGAAAGAATCACCAATTATGGGAAACTATGGCTGGGAACAAACAAACAAAAGAAGAACCAATCGCCAACCAACAACAACAACAAATATGCAGGAGAAAGTGGATGGTGATGGATTGGACACTCACTCACTGAGGAGGCCGGGACGGTGGGTGACATCGCGTACGCGTCAGGCCATTCATTACTCGAGTGGAACCAGGCCGAAAGGGAAGCGCGCGGTGAGTGGGACGTCAGTGCAGGGGTGATATGGAGGAGATCGTGTGAAGTTGAAGAGGAGTTGAAAGAGTATGGACTAACATGCATGGATGGAGGTGGAAAGTACAGCAGAAGGAAGACAGAAGTGGCAAGTGGAGGGAGACGTGCAGTTGAAGCCCTATGTTCCACTAGGAACCCATGGGAATAGTAATAAAAATTTTTTGCTCCCCTCACTCCCTATTTAATTTCTATCGCGCATTACTGTTGTTAATGTCAATTAGACCTACTTAATATTTACTTCTGGAGCAATACGTTTATCAAGAACAACTTACTTCACTAGTATAGATATCACGCCGAATTTTATCTAGCGACTGTTCACAGAGCCACCTGCTTGAAGAAATACTTTCCGTGGAATACTACTGAACTTTTGCAAACACAGTGAAGAAAGTACTTAAACAGTGCATAAATAAAGATACGTTCATTTCAAATGCGATGTGATAAACAAAAATACAATTAAGAAAAGTTGATATATTTATGTATACATATATATACAATCTCGAGATTCTGGCTATTTAGCTCTTGTCATCACCAGCTGTATCTTTGCGAACAAATAAATCCCGACGTAATGCACAAAGTTCTTCTACCCATTTTTGGCCTAAATGTGTCTTGAATGTACCTAGAATAAATGCAAATTAGTTGAATTCCCAAGTAAAGACAGAAGAAGAAGAAGTAAAGCCTACCTAGAGTATTCTCAAAAAATGATTCCAATTTTCCTGGTTCACATGTCTCACTTTCATATTCATAGGCTTGTAACAGCATTTCAAATCTGTGCGTATACGAACAGTTTTGTTTGCATAATATTTATGGAATTGTACATACTTGTCAAAATCTTTGCAAATAATAGCTTCAGGCGTCTTCTGTTCAGAGTACTCCTAAAAATTGGAAATAAATTGTAGTATAGGCATGGTTTATGCACAGTAAATAATCTTACCTTCCATAGATTCAAAATTTCTGTACCGTTCTCCTCTGAGATAAGCGAACACAAATGCTTCATAGCATCCTGTAGGAGAATAAAATATTATCATTATTACAGTGTCATAAAGAATAGCTACTACACTACGCTGAGATCTCACATCCCCAATCAAAAAAGAAAAAGTAAACTAACTGGACAGACAAATACCAGTAAAATTGGTTGGAGGGTTTCATCATGAGATGACATCGGTTAGAGAACCATTGGAAAACCATCTGGGAGTACTGGGCAGCTGTTCCGTCAGTCTAGCAGTTTGAGACTCTTCATCAGTACGCACCCATACTGCGGGATTCGGACCCAGGAACTCCTGGTTTCTAGTGGGACGTCGTGACCAGCAGTAACTCATCGAAGAAGACATTGCGAAGTGGTCGTGCTATGTCGTGAATTGGCAGAAGTTAGAACTCGTGATCTGGTCATTGGGTCAGGTCGGGTCCCAGTGGCTTAATGGTCTACGAGATCGCTAGCCTTGCAACCAGAAGGTCCTGAGTATGAATCCCTGTGGGTGCGAATTGATGAAGAGTGTCGAACTAGGGCGAAACAGCTGACCGCTACTCCCATCTCATGATGAGATCCTCCAACCAATCAAACTAAATTCTTACAAAAACCAATACTTGAAAAATACCATCAAACACGAGTGGTCATTTGCATATTTTGTTCACAATCAACATTCAAAGATGCAGCTGCGAGCACAATACTTTGAAACTGTCAAAAACCTCAACACTAGTCTTCGTGATCAGATTTATGTAGAAAAAAATAAATCCTCACTCAAAGACAGCCTGGTTCGCAAGCACTTCTTTGCGGTTTGAACCTTTGTATTTCTTTTTTTCGACGTTTTATCCATTACATTCACCTAGCCTAACATCAACAATCAATTTTCCAAACTGTGTAAGTTATGTCAACATGAAAATGCCAACTGTTAATCATCACAATATTAGTGACAGATTGAATGAGTTCAGCACAAACAAACTCTCTGTCAGAGAGCGTATAAGTATAAAGAGGGAATGGAACAATGAATTTTTGACTTGTTTCAGATCAAATTCACAATTTACGCAGTTCGAGTGGGAGGAATTTCACTGTAACTTCCTTTGGAAACCAAGCTACTCCCATCACAATATATGATCTGCTTGATACAACTCATATGAACCAGTAGTATTTGCTAGCCAGATCGAGGTGATCTTAACACCTGTCAGTTGTTTCGCAGGTTTAGGGTCGGTGTACCCGGTTGCACCCAGCTCAGTGAGCTTGACTCTGGACGAGAGAAGCAGCCGTCTGATGGCTGGCAAGTACTGCCTGGTTCCTATGAGTCGTATGCAACTACTCCTCTCAATCAATCAGAATTCCACCGTTCTGTGCCAATTCCTGCTTTAAGACATATCATCATACTTGAATTGAAGGCATTTAGCAACTTCATAATGGAACTATTCTGTCAACTTAAGAAGAGAGGAGAGCATTTCAATTGACTGATCATCGATCGACCACCCTTTAATGATGACAAGCATCAAGATTATTGTCGTAAAAGGTTCTAAAAAGTAATCTAGGTAGGTGGAGAGAGAGGTCGATTACTGAATCCTGGCTAGGTTCATCGAGCCTACACCAAACACATGCAATAGGAATGATTCATCACTTATACCTGAAAAATATGAAAAATACTACGGCCAATCAAATCAAGTGAAAATCAAATGAAAAATAATGGAACTATATAAGTGAAGTTAGGTAGTCATGTGAGGAGTACCTTGATATGATTATGAGCGGCGATAAATTGTGCTCGAAACGTCATCAGTAAACATTACTGTATAACACTGTGAGACTTTATCAAAACAAAATTTACCCATAATGGAATTACACTCTTCCACGGTGCACAAGTTTTATTCTTATATGTCAAAGGTTATGACCAGTTAGAAAAAAAATTGTATTAAGTCATGACAGACCACCAGTAAGCCTTTCATTCCACTATGCACCCACTAACGTTAAATGAATTACTCTACTTTGCTTAAATCTACTGATCTTCCTACAGGCGCATTCAAATGTCATTCTGGAATTGCTCACTTTATTCTGCATACTATGTTCAGATCAATAACAACAGATGCAGAAGAATTAAAAAGATTCATTTCATTTTATCCTTAACCTCACTACTGTTTATGTTATGATGCTAGATCTTTGTCTCGAGGTAACTGCTTAACTACTGACCAGAGTCCACTTAACTGATAAAGCAGAACACGCGATAATTAGCGGTAAAACCAGGATCATTTATATATGACAAAAGTGACTGTATTTATACAAAAATAAGGTAGACTGGAAATCAACCAATCCGGTTGAGAGTTTGGAATTGTGCAAGCGTCCAATCAGAAAGCAGAAACAAATGCATGTCAACGACATGATAATAACTTGACAATTGCATGTGTTTTGCCTCTTCCTAACAGTTTACAGCTTGCGTAATCAAAGTAGGCGGTCATACAATTTCACCGTACTTACCTTCACTTATAAAACAACAAAACCTATTGCTGCAATTATAAATACAGTGATCCGCATATCTCTCTCTTTACGCAAAAATGATGAAGCAGATACATTTGGAGAAAGATGGGCTCAATCTCAGGTTTCTTGAACACCTACTGAGAAGTCCTATTGACTAGGCCGCAGTACAACTTTGAACGGTACAGTTTTACTGGATCTATTTCACACAGAACAGAATAAGCAGACGAGAAAGCTGAAGACAAATGCACTTCGACTAAATAACTAATGCTTAATTTAAGAATTAAAACAAGCAGCTGTAGCATGTGGCCTCTCCCCACCTTGTTAACTTGGTCTTTTTTTACCTCGAATTATTTGTATATCATTTTAAAAATGTATATGTTGACCATTTAACTTAACATAGAGAAAACAGAGGAAATTGATGAAGATTCCTGGCCAACACCAACACCGACAGATAACACAATTGGGAGAAATTTGAAAGCAACCGCCTTTACCTACCCACCTACCGATCTGGGAAGCATCGTGTCAACTACAGGCGGATGGAACTAACTAGGATATCAAAGCAACGGTCGGGAAAGCAAGACAAGCTTTCATTTCTCTCAAGTCTGTGTGGACGTCAACAGCACTCAGCATGAAAATGAAAATAACATCTCGATTTTCACCTCCAATATGAAGTAAGTGCTACTATACGGATCAGAGACTTGATGGGTCATGAAAAGCACTTTGAACAAACTACACACTTTCATCAGCAGCTGTCTTCGTTCAATACTTAAGATTAGATGGCCGGCCAGAAAAGATCAGCGACAGGGATCTGGCAATGAGCTAACCAACCATAAACCAATTGTGCAGCAAATAAGCAGGAAGAAATGGAGGTGGATTGACTATACTCTGAGAAAACCATCAAGTGAGCGACATCACACGGTAGGTTCTCGAGTGGAACACGAAGGAGAAGCGGCGACAGTGTGAGAGTGACATGGAGGTCATGCGAAGAGGAGATGAAAGCATGTGGACAGACAGACGTCGAGCCAAGTGAAAACGTTGGCGGAGAGCCGAACGAAATGGAAATGTACGGCTGAAGCCCTATGTTCCTCTAGGAACTAAAGACAACAATAATGACATTTATCGGTGTTATTTATTTTTACATCATCATCGTCATCTATTATACGTTATACTTCATGCCTAACTAAATGAGATGAAGTCACAGTAAAAGCTCGCCTAGATTACTAGCCCGCTAGTTTTCTAGCCGGATAAATAGGGAGAGTTGGGGTGTGGTACTAATAACCCTATACCCAACACTTAAACAAATTGCTACAGAAACATCAACGCATAAATACATTAAAAATACAAAAATAAGGACTCTTGAACGGACCACCAACTGCAACCCATCCAGAAATATTTATTTATTTTATTTTATTTTTTATTTTTGATTACAGCTTGATTCCACACCGTATTTTTGGTACAAGTGTGGAATTTTCAGCATAGATATCGGTAGCCCAAATTTTGCAGGCCGACCATAGATATCAGGTGTGCGTCGGCAGGGGATCGAACCTCGAACCATGTGCGTGGTCGGCGAGAGTCCTAACCACTGTGCCACCGAAGCACAGCGCGTACACAACTGCAAGTTGACACCAATCCTCCAACGAAAGCTGAAGTCTTGAATGCAGTCAAGCTTCTGAAAGCTGGAAAAGCAGCTGGACCAGATGTAATACCCCCTGAAGCGCTGAAAGCGGACCCAGAGATCACAGCAAATATGCGGTTTAGAAGGAGGGAAAGGTGCCTACTGACTGTAAGAAAGGTCACCTCATGAAACTACTAAAGAAGGGAGACTTACGTCTCACTCTGCAAGAACTGGCGAGGAATCATGCTCCTGTCGACGCCAAGTAAAATCCTGAGTCGAATCATCCTGGAGAGAATAAAGGACGCACTGGAGACAGAACTCCAACTAGAACAAGCTGGCTGCATTCAGGAAAGTCAGACAAATCATCTTCTGACCAAATCGCAACTCTACGAATCATCATCACAGAACAAAGCATGGAATGGAAATCAAACCACAGCTACCTCAACTTTATAGACTTTGAGAAGGCCTTCGACAGTGCAGTGTTGACCGCGAACTTATTTGGAAACTACTCAAGTACTACGGCGTGCAGCGCCCAAATATTCATCAACCTTATTCAACAGCTGTACGACAACGGCGGCACATTTCAAGTCATCCACAACAGGGAACTCAGCGAGGCGTTTGGAGTCAACACAGGAGTCAGACAAGGGTGATTGCTTATTATCATCCACCAATGATGTTCCTAATTGTGGTGGACTGACTGGATTATGCGTCAGACAGTCAGTGGGAAACGAGAAGACAGGGAGGGATATCCTGGACCGACCAACGTGAAGAACCTAAAAGACCTGGATTTCGCGCGTGGATGATTTATGTCTGATGTCACACACACAAAATCGAAGACTTACAAACGAAAACCGACCGACAAACTGGTCGAAGAAGCAGCCGGCGAAGAAAGGACCCCACCAAGTGAACATAGGTGAACAAGACGGAGGTTATGAACATAACCAACCAACCAACCAACTAACAACAACAACAACAGAAGCAACATACAGCCAACAGCCAATCACCATCAACGGGAGGCATTTGAAAGAGGTCACTTCATTCATTCACTTATCTAGGGAGGGAGCACTGTCTCAACTACAGGCAATCCGAAAGGGCGAGGATGTCAAATAGGGCGAGAATCGGGAAGGCGAGCGAGAAACACGTTGCTCATCTACTTGAAACCAATCTGGAAATCTTCGTCACTCAGCCACAATCAACAATAAAATTCCGTCGGTCGGATTTTCAATACAAACAGCGTCAAGTCAGTCACCTCTTCTATACGGATGAGAAACTTGGCGGATGTGTCACAAAGAATATTTCCACCAACAGCCTGTTGAAGACCTTCATCAACCAACAACTGTCTTCACTGGATCTATATACTGAAGATCAGATGGCCAGGCCGGGGGGCCGGAAAGAATCACCAATTATGGGAAACTATGGCTGGGAACAAACAAACAAAAGAAGAACCAATCGCCAACCAACAACAACAACAAATATGCAGGAGAAAGTGGATGGTGATGGATTGGACACTCACTCACTGAGGAGGCCGGGACGGTGGGTGACATCGCGTACGCGTCAGGCCATTCATTACTCGAGTGGAACCAGGCCGAAAGGGAAGCGCGCGGTGAGTGGGACGTCAGTGCAGGGGTGATATGGAGGAGATCGTGTGAAGTTGAAGAGGAGTTGAAAGAGTATGGACTAACATGCATGGATGGAGGTGGAAAGTACAGCAGAAGGAAGACAGAAGTGGCAAGTGGAGGGAGACGTGCAGTTGAAGCCCTATGTTCCACTAGGAACCCAAGGGAACAATAATAATAAACAAATACACAGTAAACTTTTTCTACCACACTTCGTTTGTTTATTAACAATTTCCTAACGACTTAAGTAATCTTATAATTTGTGCACTTTAACATCTAGCTCATAGTGTAACAACAGAAGACAAGGGCTAGGCAAAAGATCGTTTCATTACGGAAATCAACACGTAATTATATATATTTCCTGTCCATTATTATAGCTTATTCAAGTAGACAAACGCTGGCTTCTGATTGGTTGTTTCGGGTAACCATCGAAAAGTGGAGCCATTATATAGGTATCATATTTGCCCACATTTAAGTCTGCTGTGATTGGTTGTTGAATCAGCCTTGTTCATATTTTCTCACGGCCAATTTGAGTGACCTAGACATTGACGTAGATTAATGTCTACCAATTGGCTAGCAGCCTGCTCTCACCACAATACTACCACTGTCATTTTCCGAAAAACGTCAACTACATCATATAAATATGATAGCATGAATTTTCTACTGCCTACTTTCCTCATTATCCTAGTTGTAAACTGTTGGTAAGATTTGGAAAGAATCAAAACTCGATACTCCTCCATTCCTCCTCATTGCTCTGTGTCAAAGTCAAGGATATGAGCTCAACAAAAGCCACACACACACACACCTATTCCCATGCCAGATGCTGACTAACATCCCGGCAAACAATATCCTAACGGCGCGATTCGACTAGGAAAATATGACCGCATACTGAAAACCGGTTTATGTATGTTACACTAAACAGTAACACATTAAAATGCATCAAAAGGCGTTTAACTGTTTCTAAGGTTAACATATTAATATATATGTATATTTATATATCATTGCATGCACTAACCGTTTCTCTTGATAATTTCTCCCCTTTCGATACCCCACAATACGGCGTAATATCGCCAACTATACATTCGGCTAAATCATGTACAATCGCCATTTTTATTAATCTACAAAATTTTTTTTAAAAAAAGATTACAAATTGATTGATTAGGAGGGGTAATCAGTTTCTCTCCACATTTATGTCTTGTTCACTTAAAAGACTACCAATAGACTTTCAGCTTGAAATGTATTACAGTCAGCACTTTATTTTTAGATAAGCTTTCAAGCTTTTCGAACATCTGTTGTTCTTTTTAATTAATTTAATAAATTAGTCGTAGCTCAACAACTTTACGATCACCATACCTAAGAGTGAGAAATCTATTCGTTGTGTATACAGAACGGCAGTCATCACAAAAGTGACCATCAATAGGGAAATGATAACTCCTGAATGTCACAAGCATATAACGCACTTCACGCTGAAATCCTTGCAGCAGCAACAGTGAACGGATAACAAGTTTGACGGAAAGCATACGCAAATATATTAGCTGAAGACCATATATACCCGTTGTCTCAAACAAGAAACTGAACTACAATAGAATGGATCCCTGTGCATAAATCATCTGTCTATGACAAGGTGAATGCGAACCCTTGTTTAATTCGATGTCTTGAGGGTTAACCTAATACCAGGGAGAAGTCCCATTGGTCTAAAATACACAGAAGATAGTATCCCTTCAAGTGGAGAAGCTGATAAGATGTGGAATCTTCCGATAGTTTTGAAAACCAAATCAGTGAAAAAAGAAACTTTACTTTCGTTTTATCAAAATATCCATACATGAAATACAAAGCTTTCTAAAAATCCACTGTGTAGATGTGGTTTGGACAGCCAACGGCATCGACTTTATTTGTGCGTCTGTGAGGCAGAGGTAGAATGTTCGTCAACCACGCAAGTGGTTCGGGTTTCGATCCCCGACTGATGCACCCGTTTACCTCACTAAGCCAGTAATAAGACTGATAAAGAGGGAAGATTGGTTGGACATGAGGCTAACAACCGCATCCCGTAAAAATAAACACACTGCTACCGAAACTTCAGAGCTTTAGCCTGAAGCCCTATGTTCCATTAGGAACGTAAAAGAATGAGAAAAATTCGATCTTATCTACTCTAATCATTAATAAATGTATTGATGTAAATCGAATTACACATTTCATGGATTGACTTAAAACTACCAACGAAGGATTTCGCCGATCTAGTGCATGCAGATGATGATAGTCCTCCCTGTTGACGATGCAGGCTGTGCAAAAAACACATGAGGAAATGGTTTACAAAAGCTAGGTTGGGTTTCGTTGAGGCTATGGGTGGAGTGACAATGTACTCACTTCTCGTCAGCTACTGGAACATCATATCTATGCTTCCTGATATTTAAGGTTGCCTTCTTTTCGTTGGACAGAACTGCTCTCAGAAACTGTCTGTTAGAGAGAAGTGCATCTGAGAAGTTTGTTACCACTATAAGCTGTATGTGGTCCTTTTTCTGTTTTTGCAACTCATTTTCAATATTTTGTACTCTTGTCAATCCAACTATTTCCAAACGATTATTCACCACTTAACTAAATAGTTGTCAACCCACCCCCCTTGATTACGTAAGGGTATTCTTAGTTTTCTTAAGAATGATTACTATTCATGTACTTTGATTTGCTTTGTCATTAATTGACAATAAACTTTGGCCTATGTTGTCAACCTATATTGCACATATAAAACCCCTTAAAAAAGTGTGTACAGCTTTTGAAGTGAAGTTACGAAAAGAGTTTCTCTGCTAACTCACCTATTCTTAATTATATGAAATGGGAATTTTTTTCAAACTCATGGAAGATAAACTGCAAACACACACACACACACATGAACTTCGCAAATTAACCATCATCACATTAAATTTACCTACCGATCAGTGTTCAGATTTTCGCGCTCCTTTCTTGGAATTACACTAGCCATTAATGCCATCCTGTACATATGATCAGAAACACTTTCAGGGGCATTGATATTGTAACGTGTCCACCCAGTTCTTACAGTTCGCTAAGATATAATAGAATTATGTATAATGACAACCCGGAAAGGGAACACACGTACAAAATAAAAAAAAGTAGATTTAGTGGTACAATACAGTCAACGAAATATACGTGATATGAAGTGAGATCAGCTGAAAATCGATAAAATGTCAAAATCGTACACAAGGTCAGATATTTATACATAACTCACTGCTAAAAAAAAAGGTCTAGTGATTATCACTAATATGCGTAACTCTCCGATTTAATCAAAAATAGATCAATATTTGGATCAGACTTGAATAAAAAAGCCTGAGACCTCGATCCACAAAAAAGAGTAATGAGGATAACAAGTTGTTTACTGCTAGGCTTCCTATTACAAGTAACGACTAAAATACAGTTTTATTAAACAATGGCTTCAAACCATCTTCAAGCACAATATTCTCGTCTTCTTAGCTGAAAATCAACTTTACTGCCTACCAGTTGTCTAAACACCTAGCTTTATTTAAAGCGGCAGTAGAAGGGCTATCATCACCAGTAGACATGAGCAGAAAGTAAATTATTAAGGTTGAATTATCTATCGAAACGAACAGCACCACAACTAACAGGGTTTTAGACACTATGGTCACATTCGTGAACGCTGAAAGAACTTAAGATTCTTGACCAAATCAAGTGTTCACATAAAACAGATAGATAAAAAAAACTTCATGATTAATTTCAATAGGTGATGACCAAAGTCTAACCAAAGTGAATGTTCGTTGAAAGCGTCTATTAATCGAATGTTTTGTCGAATCAATCTGACCTAAATGTAGTCAATCAATAAAATGATAAAATCACGCAGGAAAGAATCATCTAGTTATTGTCACGACACACACACACACAAACGACTTTTTAGAGTTAAGCTACATCGTGTGAAATATTACACTTTCATTTGCCACATTCGAGCTACCACTGATGTTATAATAACATATTTTCTATATAGAATTATACTATGATTTCACAAGTGATCCGAATGCTTTACTTAAATTCGGATGGTCATAAGATGACCACGTCTCATACTTTTTCTCTTTCAATCAAATGGTTAGAGAACAGTAAACCGTTTGGGAACAACTGGGCTGATGTCCTAGGTCATGTCTCAATCAGTGAAATCACTACCTCAAGATAATATCACCAGTCAAGAGACAATCTTCAAAAATGTTCAACCTGATTATTCAAACAGTGATGGTGCCGAATGTGAGCGCAACTCTGAAGAAACAGAGATGACAGCTCAAGTTTCAAAAGAATAGAGTGAGACTGAGCTCACGGGAACATTGTAAAACCTAACCTATGTGTGCCTGAGTAACGACGCTAGTGCTCCAGAAGTGGTCACAGATAACGTCTGTCACCCTCACTTCAAATGTACGACTAGAAACTTTATCAGTCACAACTAGTAGGATACGTGAACTTCCCGGCTGTTTCTAACAGATTACATCCGAGGACTGTATTTCCAATGTGCAACTGTCTGTCTGTCTGTTTTCGACATACAACTTTGCACAAATGTGCGGAAGTTCAAGTCGCCACACTCCATGTAACACACAAAGCAAGATAAGAAAGTACAAGAAAAGCATAATAGAAACAGTGAGCAGAGGTGTGAGACAAAAGAATAGTAGTAACGAAGAACAAAACAGTTTCATTGGAAATCATAAATCACAAGGAGTGGATGTATCTGCGCCACTGAGAACGATTTTGAACCATGCCACCAATTGTTTCCAACCGTTTGTTTTTACCGTCCCGAGGACCCCAACCAGTCAGGAAGTCTACACCTTCCTACGTGGCTGGCTTAGACTAACTGTTGTAGATTTGATTGACTGGTGCCATGTTTTTGTTTGACTTCCGTTAGCTTTTTTCCAGCCTGAGCATATATCCGCTAACATTGCTCGTCGAGGGAGGCGATGGCTTGGCATACGTAACACATGTCCTAACCATCTCAGTCTTTGTAGCTTCACAACTTCGTCGATTGATTTCCCCTGTTTATCTAGATAGAACTATACGCCTAACCTCCGTGTTACTCACCTTATTATGCCACTTTACACGGGAAATAGAACGCAGGCACCTATGATCAAAGACAGCTAGTCTTTTCATGTCTTCCACTCTCAGTGACCAGGTCTCACAACCATAAAGGAGGACGGAGCGGACTGATGAGCAGTACACCCGCCCTTTGGTCGATAGTCGAACATCTCGTCTACGCCAGAGTCGGCGTAAACTAACAAATGCAAAACGAGCCCCTTGTATTCGTGCTGAGATTTCGTCAGAGATCGAATGTGCAACTATGGCTTATCGATTTATTTGAAGCTAAAGAGAAAAGTGATCCGGCAGACAATGAGCATACAAATAAACAGAGATTATTCAACGACGTGTTTAACCCACCTGCTTAAGCTGTGAACAGAGACTAACTTCAGCTGCAGCAGATTACTCACAAGGCACTCGAAGCATGAATGTTATCAGTTTGAATATAAGCAAAGTCGGAAGATATTTTTAGGTTATACCTAGCCAATTAATAAATAAAAAGCCGTTCACTGAGGCTCAGAAAACACTTAGAAGTTCCAGAAACGTACACTAAGAGCAACTAACAATTTGCCCAATAACTATGACCTGCAGTCAGCAAGAAAACCTGAAGAAACGAAATAAGCACTAACGATATCAACAGACAATGCAGCAATCACTGAAAGTAGTTGTCAGTATTTCACCCACAGGTAAGTCTGACAAAATCAACTGAAAAAAACTTTAGTAACCGTTTAAAAGGCATCTGGGTACTCAGTTCAAAGTTCACGTTAAGGATATATATATATATACGACGTTTCACCGTAGATGCCTAGACACATGTCTTCCCAGGATCCTAGAACAACCAATCTATCTAGAATCTAAAATAAGTCATACTTTCCACACGGTCACATTTACTTGTGACTACTGAGTAATCATAAGATAACGCAATTACATCCGAAGCGTTTGAAGTGAAGACAGGAGTAAAACAAGGATGTCTACCATCACTGACCATTTTCTCATTCGCAATGGACCAGATCATCATGAGGGGTACACTGAGAAGTGTACAAAAATGGGCATGCACTGACCCGACCACCAGTCAATGTGATCAATCCCCTAATTATGTTACGCATTGTTTCATTCCAGGCATCTCAGATCCAAAGAAAATTTCTCATCTAGGACGCCATAATCCCCATAATAGACAGTTGAATGTTTGAAACAGTCAGGGAATTGAAATTTCAAAGAGTATCAGTTAAACAACAGCGGATGCCCGGATTGACTGTCCATTGGATGACGGTCTAGGGGAGATGGCTAAACCCTGATTCCAAACCTCCAACGACTGGCGTATGAAGCTCACCGGAGTTCACCGGCAGACGTATGGACAAAGGGCTTGTTGGATGTCCTGGATGTCTGGCCCCATTCAAAAAGGCGTATGAACCGAACTCGGGTCACCGGCTGCCAATGGATAGTGGACTCCTTACTCCACTCCTACTGCCTTGTAGGTCACACTTGGCTGTGTAAAGGCTAGAGCTGCACTCTCAAACAAAATGCCGAGCGATTCTGGGGACATCACTCGTACCAAATTCCCATGAAACTTCATGAACTCTCTTACAAATTGCCGCGCCCTGGGCAGCGATGATTCGAGACGTTCATGAAGCCGGCTCATCCTCCCGTAGGAGATAGCCGAAGTAAACCTAAAACCTAAACAACAGTACACGTCAAACACAATCCATGAAGATCGAGTCGAAAACATCACGCTAACACTATTGTCAGATTATACGATCAAAATCACGAATAGTAACGCCATTACATCTGACAACTAGAAAACAGATAACATCCAAACTATTTAACCAGCTTCGGCCTCCAGTTGAAATAAAGTAAATTCAGTGTACACCCAATATTACCTAGGTGGCGAAATGATATAACTCTACTACATTAATACAACTCGGTGTTGTTGTTGCTGTTAACATTCATCAAGTTAAGAATCCTGGAAGATTTTTCGCTTCAGATGAATACTACGTGGACATCTTTGGACCATTAGCAAGGGAGGTGTCATTTTCTGACTACGAGGTGAAGACTGTCCAGTTATACTCGGGCAACAGTCATCTACAACAGTCGTCTACTTCAACCAGTGATAGTTTCAAACAGTGACACACCGATTGCAAACTCATGAAATAAGGCTTAAACATGAAGGCTGTTATCTAATCGACAGTTAATTCATACCCACTTGGACAGAGACTGTGTGTAGACATTCTTCTCATCGTCAGTAAGGCTTTTTACTCCAAGACCATATTCATTTAGTCTTGTTCCTTTTTCTACGTCAGGAGTTTCACTTTTATTTGATATTCTCCTACTTAATTATTGTCCTGAGGTAGTGGGATGGAGATTTGTGCGTTTGATTTTAATAGGCAACTTACCCGACAGGATGAACCAGCAACTTTTATGCTGTTTAGTCAGTCAGCGTCAAACAAACAAACGAAGGTCTAAGAAGGAACCCACGTAGTAAGTAGTAATAAGTTACTTAGCCATAAAAAAAATCAACTAAGCGAACTTCTAAAATACAGAGATAAACTGCCTAATTTCGCCTTCTCTATGTGTATCTACCAATTTAACTGCTCCTGTGAAGCCAGTTAAATAGGCCGTACAATTAGACGTGTTTCTCGTAGGATTTCCGAACATCACCTTGCATAGTTAAATAAAGGACAAACAAAACCCACTCATAGCTCTATTCTATCCTATCTTGTGGATACAGAACACAAGATTGATGTTGAAGAGGTTTTCAAGGTCACCTGCCGCATACTGACAATCGTCTACTACATATTGCTGAGGCCGATGGGATCCACATTAACAAACCTACGTTATGTGTCCAAAAGGGGCTGGTCCAGACACTTTCCTTACCTTGGCCACCAAGGTTCTAATGATCTTCAATTTTTAGAGGGAAATTTCCTTAATTTTATTTGATATTCTGTTGGCTATTGTATTTGTATGCTTATTATAATTTATGCATCTTTAGTGAACTGTAATTCTACTGATCTTACTTAACAAATCAAACAAAATCCCTACAAAACCAATACTTGAAAATTAATCTGATGTGCTCACTAGTGACTGGCCCTACTTAGGCAGTTAACCTGGGGTTCTAGTGGGAAGCCATGACCAGTAGGGTACAGCAGGTTGAAGATGAGGCAGTAACTCATCGAAGAAGACACTGCGAAGTGGTCGCGCTATGTCGTGAATTGGCAGAAGTTAGAATTCAAGGACCATTGGATCGGGTCCCAGTGGCTTAATGGTCTACGAGCTCATCTTGTAATCAGGAGGTCCTGAGTTCGAAGCGTGGTGGGTACGTATTGCTGAAGAGTCCCGCACTAGGACGAAACAGCTGTCCAGTACCCCCAGGTTTTCCAGTGGTTCTCTAACTGATGTCAGCTCATGGTGAAATCCCTCGTGAAATCGATATTATTTGAAAAAACACCAATATTGTTAATGACGACTATTCTAGAATATTCGATGTATACAAACATACATATAATTGTGGAGCCATAAGAGGAAATTATCGAAAAGGATATTCTTTGCTCAAATATTTTTTGTTTTTTCTAGATGTCTGAACTAATATTTTCGCTATACAGAAAAGAATTTAGATACAGAAGTGATCACTGCAAACTATAAGTGTTCGACTACTCTGGAATGCAGAATTGATAATACACCTGGGTTTCTGAATGAATCAATTCACAACGCGAATATATGCACACATGTTGATCGATTCAAATTAGCAGAATTCAACAAAGCAATGAAACTACAATAAACTAGGATATACAAGAAGTTCAACTAAATAAAAATCAGTAAATATTTTCGGAAGCTGTAAATTAGTGGAAAATAAATAAATACATCCGCTACAATGTAAACGTTTTTCAGTAGTGTGTCATTCTTAAGATGTCGAGTACTTCAGTCAAACAATTATCTTAATCATTTTATATCTGCACTTAGTAATAACAAAAATTTAACCGTTTAGAACACTCCATATTTAGGTCACCTATACTTCCTATCGCTAACACTTTGTCAACATGACAGAAGTATATCTAGACATTTTTATAGCGTATATATATATATATATATATATATATATATATTCTGGTATAGTTTAAGTTGTAAGCGATTGCAGAGAATCCGTGAAATAATAATAAAAATGAGCTCATATTATTTCACCGTATTTGCTACCGTTGCTTTATTTTCAAGCTGCTCAATGGGAAGTATTGTATGAAGCTTTTAAAGAATACAATCTCCGGAACCTCCGCCCTACTTCGTGGGCTGATGAAACTAGTCAGCTACCCAACCAAGAGTAGGTGGGAGAACGATTGGCCTAGAACACGTTGACTGAAATTCCAGTCCTCAAATGCCCAATAAGTCACATTTCGTGTTAACACAACTCTTTAATACGTTTACAATTAGTCTATACACAAAATGAAATGCATTTGACACAAAACTCTACTAATTTGTTATTCGAAAGCTTTAAACAATGACTATCAACCTCTAATATTCTTAGGTGCATAATCGTGAAGTCAGGTCATATATCACCTGCTTCGAATAAACGTGCTCTTACTTATATTACACACTAGACGAAACAACAGGATGGAGTTACAGAGGTAGGTACACACGGTAATGTTAACAATAATCACCTCAAAAAACTTTTTTAGATTTCTTACTTTCAGTTTTCCGCAAAGCAGAAGAAATTGTAGTATGTTGGAATTACACATTCTAGAAAATAAATTACCAATCAGCATTATTATTACAGATTAAAAATGAAACTAGAAAGAACAAGACGGAAAACTAATTCAAATATTTATTTTCGCTACAAATGTACTAATAAAAAAAAATAAATAAACAAATTAGGACTTTTTCCCAAACAGTCCAAAAGAACTGAAATATTTTTTCAAGTTGCAATTACTACAATGACTACTGTTCGCCCAGGCGAAGAAACTCTTCACATCTAAAGAAAAATACATACATATAAGCCACCTGAGAATACAACTTACTTTCATTCCATGTTCCCCGTATATCATCTGGAAACTTGAAAAGATTATCAACGTACACTAGGTTAACGTACTTGATTGACAAAATAAAATAAACGTGGTACCACTTCTTTGACTTTAACAATAGTGTTTACGTTTCTGTCTGCTGTACCCCATATACCTTCAGCAACTGACAGATAGCCAAAGCCTGCAACTAAGCCTATCTTTGAGACTGTTCTATAAATATTAAATCAGACACATTCGGTTACTAACCGAATAATTGCAGTTGCCATATTTCACAAAAAGTAGTTGATATAAGCACTTGTTGGGTGGATTTTATCAACTATTGTTTAAAGGAATAATAAACCAGTCCGGTTAGGCAGTGCACTACAAAAAAGAGAAAAAAATAAATCATATAATTTCCTCTAAAAATAATTCAGTTCTTTCAAGTTCGTTTTCCCAGGATTTGACGTTACCTACCCTTCAGTTAGGCAACATCTGATTATGGACCGCAGGTTTTTATAAACCATGTTGGTGGAATAATTCCTGTGTGTAAACCATACGACGCTTTTAATCCTCCCTTGGAAATTGATACCGTCATCAGTGATTAAAAGTAACCAAAAAGAATCATATTTAACGCTTCAAACAGTCTCAGTCAGCTTAGCTGATAGTCATGAGCTAATCGTCATCAATAAATAACAATTGGGATAACCCATCATGCCTCAGTATCCACCCTCACTTAAGCTCAAAACTTTCTTCATGTAAATCATCCATCCCGGGGTATAACTGACTAGTTGAGAAATCAAACTCGTATGGAGGTCAGGTGAACTGTTCATCAGAGTCCCCACTCATTCTCCCTATTACTTTGTAAGTGAACTACTAATTTGTTTTTCTGGTTATAAATCAATTAACCCCTTGACTTTTGGTTTTCTACAGCAACAGTCTAACTAATTTTAACAGTTATCTGCTGCGACTAATCACTGTCTCTTTCTTCATATCTTTACTACATACTGTCGAATAATTCCCACAACAATTACATAGACTATTTTCATTATCCTCGATGGCTCACAGGATGTATTTTTCCCATCCACTAGTACTAAAGACCAGTTACATAAGAAACGTAAAAGCGTCAGTGTTGATTAACAAGGGGTCAATATCCCAAAGTAGTGCTTTTCTGAACCGTTTTATCGGTAATTGATGACAATGTGATCGATTCGAGCTAGAACGACTATATCTGAGCGTTTAGCCTTTCGCAGAAAACTAGACAACTTTTGGTAGAGCTCATCCTTTGTTTCATCCGAAATGCAGTCAGTGGGGGCGTAGGCGGAGATTACGAAAAGGCATCGGCGAGTAGTACAGTCCTTTCTCCTTTTTACTGATCCGTTCAGACGGACCGCACACATTCCGCTATCTACCGGGATCCAGTCAAGCAATGTCTTTTCTGCACTAGTACTCAAAGCTATCCCTACACCAGCTAATCCTCGAGAACTAGCTGTGGCATCTCCTGACACCCTCAAGGTGAATTTCGCAGATTCAACCTGTTGGCCAGCTGGGGTTAGGTGAATAACCACAATTGGGTCTTGTATGCGTGTTTCTGAAACACAACATACATCAATGGCTCGGGATGCCAGGGTCTTGGTTAGTGATGATTGTTGTCCTATTTGGCAAAGTGTCCTAACATTAAGTGCTCCTATATGAAATTGGTGACGTGGCTTTAAGAGGCTGTCGGTGGTGGTTTTTTGGCTTCCATCGTTTTTAGTGAACGCAGAGTGGAGAGGAAGTGAAGAGCTATCAAGCAGAGGAGTTGCATCAGTGGAAGCAAGGCAAGATGATAGAGATGAAGATGACGAGAAAGATGACTGAGTATTAGAGAGGTTTTGTGTGCATTTCGGATTGTGAGGGCGATTGTTACTTCCCGGCTGCCCACACCGTGGAAGTTGGTTGCGTGACTGCAGAGCCCAGGGACAACTGCTTGAGGCCGGTCACACGCGGCCTGCTTTTGTTTGTTCGTTATTGTTTTGTGTGTCTCAGTAGCATATTTATCACTCCTGCCCTGTGACACGGCAGCAGGAAGCGCGGTCGTTGTTAATCCGGGCCACGGCCGATCCGACATGAAACTTTGTGGTTTTGTGTATCATTATGTTGGATTGGGTAGCTGCTTTTTGTTTAACCGCTATCCAAACAACCTTTCTGGCATGGTAGGACCTCAAGAGCCATAAGTCTCAGCCAGTATAGCTTGATTAGGTCATTGCGGTGTTCAAGTCCGACCACCACGTCAAGGTAGCAGCTTTCGGTCGGGCAAATCAATGTAGTAAGAGGTCTGCATTGTATCTGTCTCTTTAAAAGAATCCTATGCAATGTGACAATTACTGAAATGCTAGTCTGTTAGCAACTAGATAGAAAATTGTGACTGCTGCCTTATTTAATCGGCTACAAAACGTTCGAGAAACTAATTCGTGAAAGGCTGTTCAATTCTGTCGGGGCGATGGATGCACCGATCACGTGTTCAACACCTGTGAACAGCTTCTAGGTAAACACATTTCGGGCCGACAATACTAGAGATGTCTTCGATCTGTTAGACAGAACTTATTTGGGCAATCGCGTGAGTGACTCGAGAAACTCGTGTACATGGGTAGTTATGTGAGTTATGGTGGAGATAAAACGAATACAATGTTTGTCATGAAGCCAAAGATAGGGCAGAATACACCAACTTGGATTATGTTCAGAGAGTCCCGGTAATGACAGATTACCAAAGGTTGGATTTATGACATTTAGGCGTGTCTAGCTTTGTTCTCAGCCTTTAAATCCTGGATTTTGAAATAACTAAGTGCTAAGACTCTGTGAGTTTGATCACTGCTCTCTTTACATAATTGTTTGCTACTGGCGGCGATATAATGCATCCCTAGGTCACATGTCACATTTTCGGATGATGTGCAGACTATCTTTTAGTAATTAGTGTCACCTAGAGACACTGACTTCTATGGCTTGAACGTCTACAACGAATTCCACCCCATAGGTGTTGAAACCGTTCACTGAGAATGATTAGAAATAACGGTGTAGTTATCCCCGATGTCGCGTACTGGATTTACATTTGTTCATGCATCAAGACCCTCTAGGTGAGAATCGAGAGATTAAGCGACTCAGTGACTGAAGTTGTTATACCCTAAGATAAGGCTTACAATCGAAATTAATTCCCATTATTCTGATGGTACTGCTGAAATACCGCCCGCTCTTTAGAATGTATTGCATAAGTATAATAGCGGAATTCCGTCATTCAGTAAATGTTTTTCATTTCCTTTGTTGTAACATTATTTTGCTTAGTGCATCTCATTATTGTTAATACTAACCAAATCATAAAGAAATAATAGGAAAATATTTCACGCAATCATTAACTTATCATCATGCAGACATTATTGTATTACTGTTGAACCCACTAAATGTCTAGAGAATATGCGTTACGATGACAGTTTCAGCAACTATAAGCAATACATCATAAGCAATAAATAACGCGGTGATGAACCTCTGCAGTATACAGATACAGGACACCTACTCAATGAATTTATTGTCCCACTTATATAATGGATAATGTAATACTCAATAAGCAGCTTATGGAAGCACTTCTACAAATTGAATCCATTACCATGTGATAATTTAGTCAGATGTCCAAAACAGAATTTTTATGTACAACACAATGAGCTACATTTATGCGAAGGCTCAGATTCAGATTCAGATGATAAGGATAGAAGGCTCTTGTGGCCTGTGTTAATCCTTGCAAAGTATATCTCTGCAGAGATCTAACTTCTCTTTGAAAGCGTTCACCGATGGAGCTGATACTACTGAATCAGGTAAGGAGTTCCAATCGTTGACCACTCTGTGAGAGAATCTAAATTCTGCACGTATTTTAATCGTCCTTGGTTTGAGCACCTTTTTGCGGTGACCCCGTAAATGTATCCTAGAAGGGGAGAAAAGGTTAGAAAGGTCAGTTCCTAAATCACCCTTAAGTATACGGTATGCTAAAATTAAGTCGCCTCTCTTCCTTCGGTATGATAACGGGAAGAGATTTAAATGCTCCATCCTCTTATCATAAGGAAGGTGTGAGATACCACTAACTAATTTTGTTCCTACTCTCTGTACTCTTTCCAGAATATGTGCCTCCTTTTTGAAGCATGGACTCGTCGCTTGTATGCAGTATTCTAGATGAGGCCTGACATATGTTGCGTAGAGTATTTGGAACATGCCCTCGTCTAATCGTTTGAAAGCCCTTCGAATTGCCCATAGCATTCGAAAAGCTTTAGCTGCGGCTGCATTGCAATTTGCAGTTGTTTTCAAATCATTGCTGACAATGATTCCTAGGTCCTTCTGTTCGTTAACATCAGGTAGTTCTGCATCCCCTAGGGAGTACGACGCATAAGACTTCTGACCTAAGTGCATTACCGCGCTTTTCCTAGCATTCATTTCCAAACTCCATAGGCTTGACCACTCAGCTAATTTATCTAAATCAGTTTGTAGGGCCGACCTATCCTCGTTATTGTTTACAGTTTTCCATACCTTAATGTCATCTGCAAATAATAATGAAGATGAAGAAAGAATCCCTGGTAATTCGTTAACGTATAATAGGAATAGCAATGGACCTAATACAGTTCCCTGGGGCACTCCACTGGATACTGCTTTCCATCCTGATAGTACACCGTTAACTCTAACCTTCTGCCTTCTATCCATTAAGTAATCTCTAAACCACTCACATAGGCATTGGTCTAGTCCGAAACCTTTCAGTTTACTAAGGAGACCTAAGTGGGATACTTTGTCGAACGCCTTGCTAAGATCAATAAAAACCACGTCCAACAGATGGTCCCTATCTCTGGCCTCAACCCAGTCTTCCCTAGCCAATAGTAGGTTTGTCAAGCAGGATCGTCCTGGTCGGAATCCATGCTGTTCCACAGCCAACAAGCCATGTGTTTCAACATAAGCTAATAGTTGATCCCTTATAATAGTTTCCAGTACCTTTGCAATAATGCATGTCAGACTTACCGGCCTGTAGTTAGATACCAATTGCCTATCCCCGTCCTTGAAGATAGGGCTTATAATGGCATCCTTCCAGTCCCTGGGTAGCTTAGCCTGCGTCAGAGACATTTGGAAAATCTCCGTAAGCGGAATATATATTATATCCGCCAAGGAAAGTAACAGCTTAGGGTGAAGTCCATCCGGCCCAGGTGATTTACCTGGCTTCAGTTTAGACAGTAGTTTGAGAACCTTTGTGTGCTCTACCACAATTGAGGGCATCTGAGTGGCGATGGCAGTGACCTCGCCATATCCCTGGGTGGTACTATCAGACGAGAAGACGTCACAGAAGTATTCAGAGAGGTTTTCAGCCTTTCCTTCGTCTGACTCAGCCGCTTCTCCACTAATGGTTATGAGTGACGGTATACCACTGCTAGTTTTAGTCCTACGTTTAATATACGAGTAAAACCTTTTTGGGTAATGAACGCAATCTAGTACTAATCGTCTCTCGTACTCTATACGACTCTTGTTAATCGCATACTTACAGAGGTTTCGAGTTTTGCGGTAGTCTTTCTGGAAGTTTTCCCTTCCTGTCATAACAAATTGGTCCCATAAGTTCTTTCGCCGTCTTAATAACCTCCTTATTTCACTAGTGATCCAAGGAGGTTCATGCGACGGCTTTCGAGGAGTGTACCAAGGTATAAAAGGTGAAGTGACACGATCTAGTGTATTCCTAAATCCTACCCAAGCTTCCTCGACAGTCCGACTTGTATCAACTGACCAGTCAACCGCAGTTGCTGCGTTCCGGATTCCTTGTATATCCGCTTTCCAAATGTTTGGACGAGCAGATTTTGGCCTGTGCATGAGAGAATGAATCCTAAACGTAAAAGCAATGACTATGTGGTCACTGCTGCCAAGCGGCGGAAGGCACCTAATGTTACCAACGTCCTCCTTCTGGTGTGTCAATACCAAGTCTAGAGTAGATGGATCATGTTCAGGGTGATACCGTGTTGGTGCATGCATATGTTGCACGAGTGCACATTCAAGCACTGTCAATGTGAGCTCCCTATTGAAACAGGTATACAAACTAGTGGAGTTTAATTCCCCCCAATTAATATGTGGAGCGTTAAAGTCGCCAACAATCAGACACCTATTTCTACTACCCCACGCCCTCAAGTGATTTAGAACGAAGTCATCAGCTTGGCTAGCAGGACTTCTGTAGATAACTCCGATCGTTAAAGTGCCTTTGTTTAAGTTAATGATGCAACTTGCGGCTTCACTGGTGCCGCTGTCATGAGCTTCTGACAACGTTGACCTGATCCCTATGTCATCCCGGATGTATAGAGCAACCCCCTCACCTTTCCGACTACTTACTCTGTCTGCTCGTATGCAGATATACCCAGGTATGAGTGGAGTTAAGTCTACACCCACTAACAACCACGTCTCAGTGATAGCAATTACATCAGGTTGTAGTCTTTCAGATAACTCTCCTAATTCGGCGAGCTTATTCCTAAGACTACATGCGTTCGTATAGCACACCGAAACACCTACGTGTTCACCCGGCTTATGAAGAGAGGTCTCGGCAGCATCGGTTTCCGAGACCTCACCACCCGAAAACCCAATAGTTTGAGGTCCTTTTCGCCTTTCTCTAGCCTGGCCTTTAGTTCAGCCACGGCTTCTCTTCTTTTGATTCTATCTTCCAAAGGCCAATCAGGCCTTATTTTTAGACTTTTGTCGTTGACTTTGAACGCGTTGTCGAGGATGGTCCTCCTCTCTGTTTCGTTCCCTAAAACTATCTTAAGTAGTCGTCGAGGAGTTCCTGTAGCATCAGGGTTTCGTTTTCCGATCCTGATAGCCTTTCGTACGTGTACTCCAGTTGTTTTTTCGGGAAGTATTTCCCGGAATATGGAGCTGATCGCCTTCAGATCATCTGCATGTCGGGCAGCTGGATCTGTGTTCTTAGATTCCTCCAAGTTCCAGATGATAACACTGTAACTAGAGTCCGTGGGTTTCTGAGTTTTGCTGGTACTAACAGTCGTCGAGACCTTGTTGGTAAACTCGGCTACTGTTTCTTTCCTAGTTTTGTTTTGCTTCTTACCTTTCGGCAGCAACCAAGTGGGGTCGGTTTCTCCTACTCTGTTTTCGCCGCGACTAGAAGCCATTCGTGCACTAGACACGCTGCGCTTTGGCGTTGCTATTTCACAGGCTGGTTTTGCCATGCTGGCACTACTTGCCCTTCTGGATTTCCGTTGCCTTCTGCGCTTTGCAGCAACAGATGTTTGGGCATTTTGTGCTTCTTTCGCTTCCGAGACTTCAGGAGGTGATGCATCCTGAGTCTTACAACTATGTCCTGAATCGCCAACCTTGGCTAAGGTTTCTGGTACAGGCTTTTCAACTATGTCTTTTGACAATTTCTTGGACATCAAGAGTCCCACTGCCTCTTGGATGAGGACATCTAACGGGTTGCTGCAAAATTTGCACAGCCATGGAGATGATGGCTTGCAACATCTCTTATAGGCTACTGGTGTTAAACCAGTGCAAACTTTGTGAAACCAAAGGCTGCAGTTGTCACACTGCATCCCATTATCCACCGGAAAGTGGCAGTCCGGTCGTCCACAATTGTTAGTTGGGGTCATAATTTTAATTTGTTTCAACTATACAGTTATATATACGTGAAAACAGTGAGGTTAATACCAAACAAATACACAATTATATATACGTGTGACAGCTAGGTTAATACCAACCAAAACACAAAATGTGAATACAATAAACAACACTTTAACTAAATAAATCAGTTAAAGTGAACTAGAAGCTTCTGATATGGTTTAAACAACAAAAGCAGAATTTACTTCACAACGTTAAAAATGCCACTCTCCTTTTCAAATATTTCACGCAATCATTAACTTATCATCATGCAGACATTATTGTATTACTGTTGAACCCACTAAATGTCTAGAGAATATGCGTTACGATGACAGTTTCAGCAACTATAAGCAATACATCATAAGCAATAAATAACGCGGTGATGAACCTCTGCAGTATACAGATACAGGACACCTACTCAATGAATTTATTGTCCCACTTATATAATGGATAATGTAATACTCAATAAGCAGCTTATGGAAGCACTTCTACAAATTGAATCCATTACCATGTGATAATTTAGTCAGATGTCCAAAACAGAATTTTTATGTACAACACAATGAGCTACATTTATGCGAAGGCTCAGATTCAGATTCAGATGATAAGGATAGAAGGCTCTTGTGGCCTGTGTTAATCCTTGCAAAGTATATCTCTGCAGAGATCTAACTTCTCTTTGAAAGCGTTCACCGATGGAGCTGATACTACTGAATCAGGTAAGGAGTTCCAATCGTTGACCACTCTGTGAGAGAATCTAAATTCTGCACGTATTTTAATCGTCCTTGGTTTGAGCACCTTTTTGCGGTGACCCCGTAAATGTATCCTAGAAGGGGAGAAAAGGTTAGAAAGGTCAGTTCCTAAATCACCCTTAAGTATACGGTATGCTAAAATTAAGTCGCCTCTCTTCCTTCGGTATGATAACGGGAAGAGATTTAAATGCTCCATCCTCTTATCATAAGGAAGGTGTGAGATACCACTAACTAATTTTGTTCCTACTCTCTGTACTCTTTCCAGAATATGTGCCTCCTTTTTGAAGCATGGACTCGTCGCTTGTATGCAGTATTCTAGATGAGGCCTGACATATGTTGCGTAGAGTATTTGGAACATGCCCTCGTCTAATCGTTTGAAAGCCCTTCGAATTGCCCATAGCATTCGAAAAGCTTTAGCTGCGGCTGCATTGCAATTTGCAGTTGTTTTCAAATCATTGCTGACAATGATTCCTAGGTCCTTTTGTTCGTTAACATCAGGTAGTTCTGCATCCCCTAGGGAGTACGACGCATAAGACTTCTGACCTAAGTGCATTACCGCGCTTTTCCTAGCATTCATTTCCAAACTCCATAGGCTTGACCACTCAGCTAATTTATCTAAATCAGTTTGTAGGGCCGACCTATCCTCGTTATTGTTTACAGTTTTCCATACCTTAATGTCATCTGCAAATAATAATGAAGATGAAGAAAGAATCCCTGGTAATTCGTTAACGTATAATAGGAATAGCAATGGACCTAATACAGTTCCCTGGGGCACTCCACTGGATACTGCTTTCCATCCTGATAGTACACCGTTAACTCTAACCTTCTGCCTTCTATCCATTAAGTAATCTCTAAACCACTCACATAGGCATTGGTCTAGTCCGAAACCTTTCAGTTTACTAAGGAGACCTAAGTGGGATACTTTGTCGAACGCCTTGCTAAGATCAATAAAAACCACGTCCAACAGATGGTTCCTATCTCTGGCCTCAACCCAGTCTTCCCTAGCCAATAGTAGGTTTGTCAAGCAGGATCGTCCTGGTCGGAATCCATGCTGTTCCACAGCCAACAAGCCATGTGTTTCAACATAAGCTAATAGTTGATCCCTTATAATAGTTTCCAATACCTTTGCAATAATGCATGTCAGACTTACCGGCCTGTAGTTAGATACCAATTGCCTATCCCCGTCCTTGAAGATAGGGCTTATAATGGCATCCTTCCAGTCCCTGGGTAGCTTAGCCTGCGTCAGAGACATTTGGAAAATCTCCGTAAGCGGAATATATATTATATCCGCCAAGGAAATTAACAGCTTAGGGTGAAGTCCATCCGGCCCAGGTGATTTACCTGGCTTCAGTTTAGACAGTAGTTTGAGAACCTTTGTGTGCTCTACCACAATTGAGGGCATCTGAGTGGCGATGGCAGTGACCTCGCCATATCCCTGGGTGGTACTATCAGACGAGAAGACGTCACAGAAGTATTCAGAGAGGTTTTCAGCCTTTCCTTCGTCTGACTCAGCCGCTTCTCCACTAATGGTTATGAGTGACGGTATACCACTGCTAGTTTTAGTCCTACGTTTAATATACGAGTAAAACCTTTTTGGGTAATGAACGCAATCTAGTACTAATCGTCTCTCGTACTCTATACGACTCTTGTTAATCGCATACTTACAGAGGTTTCGAGTTTTGCGGTAGTCTTTCTGGAAGTTTTCCCTTCCTGTCATAACAAATTGGTCCCATAAGTTCTTTCGCCGTCTTAATAACCTCCTTATTTCACTAGTGATCCAAGGAGGTTCATGCGACGGCTTTCGAGGAGTGTACCAAGGTATAAAAGGTGAAGTGACACGATCTAGTGTATTCCTAAATCCTACCCAAGCTTCCTCGACAGTCCGACTTGTATCAACTGACCAGTCAACCACAGTTGCTGCGTTCCGGATTCCTTGTATATCCGCTTTCCAAATGTTTGGACGAGCAGATTTTGGCCTGTGCATGAGAGAATGAATCCTAAACGTAAAAGCAATGACTATGTGGTCACTGCTGCCAAGCGGCGGAAGGCACCTAATGTTACCAACGTCCTCCTTCTGGTGTGTCAATACCAAGTCTAGAGTAGATGGATCATGTTCAGGGTGATACCGTGTTGGTGCATGCATATGTTGCACGAGTGCACATTCAAGCACTGTCAATGTGAGCTCCCTATTGAAACAGGTATACAAACTAGTGGAGTTTAATTCCCCCCAATTAATATGTGGAGCGTTAAAGTCGCCAACAATCAGACACCTATTTCTACTACCCCACGCCCTCAAGTGATTTAGAACGAAGTCATCAGCTTGGCTAGCAGGACTTCTGTAGATAACTCCGATCGTTAAAGTGCCTTTGTTTAAGTTAATGATGCAACTTGCGGCTTCACTGGTGCCGCTGTCATGAGCTTCTGACAACGTTGACCTGATCCCTATGTCATCCCGGATGTATAGAGCAACCCCCTCACCTTTCCGACTACTTACTCTGTCTGCTCGTATGCAGATATACCCAGGTATGAGTGGAGTTAAGTCTACACCCACTAACAACCACGTCTCAGTGATAGCAATTACATCAGGTTGTAGTCTTTCAGATAACTCTCCTAATTCGGCGAGCTTATTCCTAAGACTACATGCGTTCGTATAGCACACCGAAACACCTACGTGTTCACCCGGCTTATGAAGAGAGGTCTCGGCAGCATCGGTTTCCGAGACCTCACCACCCGAAAACCCAATAGTTTGAGGTCCTTTTCGCCTTTCTCTAGCCTGGCCTTTAGTTCAGCCACGGCTTCTCTTCTTTTGATTCTATCTTCCAAAGGCCAATCAGGCCTTATTTTTAGACTTTTGTCGTTGACTTTGAACGCGTTGTCGAGGATGGTCCTCCTCTCTGTTTCGTTCCCTAAAACTATCTTAAGTAGTCGTCGAGGAGTTCCTGTAGCATCAGGGTTTCGTTTTCCGATCCTGATGGCCTTTCGTACGTGTACTCCAGTTGTTTTTTCGGGAAGTATTTCCCGGAATATGGAGCTGATCGCCTTCAGATCATCTGCATGTCGGGCAGCTGGATCTGTGTTCTTAGATTCCTCCAAGTTCCAGATGATAATACTGTAACTAGAGTCCGTGGGTTTCTGAGTTTTGCTGGTACTAACAGTCGTCGAGACCTTGTTGGTAAACTCGGCTACTGTTTCTTTCCTAGTTTTGTTTTGCTTCTTACCTTTCGGCAGCAACCAAGTGGGGTCGGTTTCTCCTACTCTGTTTTCGCCGCGACTAGAAGCCATTCGTGCACTAGACACGCTGCGCTTTGGCGTTGCTATTTCACAGGCTGGTTTTGCCATGCTGGCACTACTTGCCCTTCTGGATTTCCGTTGCCTTTTGCGCTTTGCAGCAACAGATGTTTGGGCATTTTGTGCTTCTTTCGCTTCTGAGACTTCAGGAGGTGATGCATCCTGAGTCTTACAACTATGTCCTGAACCGCCATCCTTGGCTAAGGTTTCTGGTACAGGCTTTTCAACTATGTCTTTCGACAATTTCTTGGACATCAAGAGTCCTACTGCCTCTTGGATGAGGACATCTAACGGGTTGCTGCAAAATTTGCACAGCCATGGAGATGATGGCTTGCAACATCTCTTATAGGCTACTGGTGTTAAACCAGTGCAAACTTTGTGAAACCAAAGGCTGCAGTTGTCACACTGCATCCCATTATCCACCGGAAAGTGGCAGTCCGGTCGTCCACAATTGTTAGTTGGGGTCATAATTTTAATTTGTTTCAACTATACAGTTATATATACGTGAAAACAGTGAGGTTAATACCAAACAAATACACAATTATATATACGTGTGACAGCTAGGTTAATACCAACCAAAACACAAAATGTGAATACAATAAACAACACTTTAACTAAATAAATCAGTTAAAGTGAACTAGAAGCTTCTGATATGGTTTAAACAACAAAAGCAGAATTTACTTCACAACGTTAAAAATGCCACTCTCCTTTTCAAATATTTCACGCAATCATTAACTTATCATCATGCAGACATTATTGTATTACTGTTGAACCCACTAAATGTCTAGAGAATATGCGTTACGATGACAGTTTCAGCAACTATAAGCAATACATCATAAGCAATAAATAACGCGGTGATGAACCTCTGCAGTATACAGATACAGGACACCTACTCAATGAATTTATTGTCCCACTTATATAATGGATAATGTAATACTCAATAAGCAGCTTATGGAAGCACTTCTACAAATTGAATCCATTACCATGTGATAATTTAGTCAGATGTCCAAAACAGAATTTTTATGTACAACACAATGAGCTACATTTATGCGAAGGCTAATGATTTCATTCAATCTCCAGGGTTGAAATAAGTGACTTTGAGGGGAAATCCACTCTGCAACACTTATGGTCTTTATAGAATGGATTGGTGTCACGAAATGATTTGTCATAAGAGTTCAGCACAACATTAAGTGAATATCTTCGTTATTACTCCTTTGTCTCACACCTCTGCTCACTGTCTCTATTATGCTTTTCTTGTACTTTCTTCTCTTGCTTCGCGTGCTACACGGAGTGTGGCGACTTGAACCTCCGCACATTTGTGCAAAGTTCTATGTCGAAAACAGACAGACAGACAGACAGATCCAATAAATGAAAAACAAAGGAATCTTGGTATTAAGCTAAAAAACTCTAGAAGTGAAACGGGTAAAGGGTTAAAATTTTTGGGCAAGGAGTCACACTAGATAAATATTGAGCTCTTTTATATCGAGACATTTCCTAAGCATTTGGCTGAATGCAGAATCTACATCCGATGACGGGTTAATTAAGAGTAGTGTTTATCATCTCGTAATAGGCCAAAGGAAATATTAACCTGTTACAGATGGAAGAAAGGCCAAATGCTAACAAAAAGAAACAGTCAGGTAGAGTATATTACAGGTACGCCTTTTCGTAGATTAGCATCATACATAAATAGAACTTGTTTCTAGGAATGAAACTGTCAATCAAGCGAAAATATAAGAACATTTCAAATTTTTGCAGAAGACACTATTGCACTGTAAACACGTTACACACCGTTCAACAAGTATACTACCAATACTATTAGTATACAAAAGTGTTTATACAACTTATTGCAACATTTAGACATACTACTCTCGCAATTCTTATAAGAACTTTATTATTTCCCGAAAACAACAGCAAAAGTTACAGAAGATTCAAATACACATAATGGAGGTGTAGGAACTAAATCGTGACAAGTGTTAGCATAAGTTTATTTCCTCAGAGAGCGCCCACACATATATGAGTAGAAAAAACTTGACGTGAAACCCATCGCTGCGCCCATTTCAGACCTAGGAAAAATATCCACAAAGTAGACGCAACGTTTACCTTGCTTGTCGGTGCACAGATAGTGGAAGTAAATACAGATCTGTATTTACTTCCACTAGCCCACTTCTTCCCACTTTACCCATGTTACAGCCCACTTTATCCCACTTTGCCCACATTTCAACGGAAAACTGCCCACGTTTTTACCCACATATCCCAGGTCGAAAAAAAAAGTAACCGACTGGGGACATGCTTAACGAAAAAATTAATCAGTCTGACAGTATCGATAAGAGCAATAAGAAATACACAAAATCCAACAGCGTGCTGCACTCCAAGACACGCAAACACTGGGTTTGTAAGAACTCTCTCAACCTTTCCCAACCACAAAAACACGAAACCACATACAACACTCGCCTTGCCTCCAGTAGCGAAAATATTTGTTAAACGCGCTGCTATTTAAACCGCAAACAATATGACTTAAATTATCCAGCATGCTCAAGGTCATTAACGGAGTGAGACGCAATATCTCACTTCTTTGAGTTGGGCGTATTCAAATCTATTGATTTCTTACAGCTCCTCTTTGGATGTTTCAGTAAAACTCCACTGAGAAAGATCCATCATACCATTTATTGTACATTTGCTGAGAATTCTAAATGTAATCAAGCTAAACATTGTATCTACGCATCTATGCAAACCGTATGATAACGTGGGGAGATCCAATCTGTTAATTCATTGTGCGACAGATAATGCATGCAGCCATTCGTGTATGTCTGATTCAACACCATGACGACGGCGTGCTCCATAATGCAGTACTCCAGCTAGGACAATTTTATCAACTTCAACGCTAGTTAGACGGAGAGGGTTGTCTTTTGAAAGATAGTACCTAGGTACTTACTTGTAAATTCCATTGGTTGTCCAACTTACTGAGAGAGTGGAAACCATTGAATGGAATTCCAAGAATCAGTCATTTGGAGCGCTGGCTTTAAGGAGTTCTCGGTTGCTGTTTATCGACTTCAGTTGATTTCACTGCTTGAAGCTTTGCGTGCAACTTTTAGATTGGTATCAAGTAACACCCTTACTATCTCCCGGTAATTTCAACAGAGCTGATACTACTCTCATTCCGATTGCTTAGTAAAGACTCCAGTGAAGTCCCCCATCGCTTCTTTATTGATTAAGATATACGTGTTGATAACAAGGTCGGAAACTCCATCACTTCTCTTGTTCCTACCCTTCTTATACAAGTATAGTTTCTCATGATGCTTTGTTTATTTTTCCCCTGGTCCATTTCAAACACCATTCGATTTTGGCGAATTACAGTAGTAAATATATATCATCAGTGGCGCTGCACAAATCCCGGGTCTCTGAAATGCCAATGATGATAAATGTTCCTCGGAAACTATTTCGACGCATTACTGACAAGAATTCACGAGTAATACGTGACATGTGATGTCTTCCGCAAAATAGTGAGTGGTGATGAGACCAAGTGCACCGAACAGAGGGGATTTTCACCCAAAAGAAATGCAAATATTTTGTTGTCTGTCGTCTGGACCTATGAAAACAAAAAAAGCCGTAAGCTACATCGTCAGTTAGAAAATCGCCACCAATCCTCATGATTAGTCTTCAGTGATTGAAAATGTGCCCAAATAAGTCGTCTCAGTCCTAGCACTCTAAAAACCGCAACACATCAACTGAGATTCAAGTATTTGTGAGTGAATTACTACAGCCCTTGACAAAATGGAGGAAAAATGAGTCAGTGACCCTATCACCCCCCCCTCCAATCTTCTGCCCACCAGGTTTCAGCATTGCAGCAAACCTTTCGGACCTTGTTGAATTAAATGAACATAGATTATACGCATGTACATCAAAATAGTGAGACCAGATAAGTGAGGTAAATAAATCAGATAAGTTACCTTTCCATTAAAAATAGCAGTCACTGTAGAAAATTCATCCTGTAATGGAGAATAATACCTTAGACCTGACATGTCTGGAGAATTAAGTTCATCAGTAACCATAAAAGGAATAATAAAACATTTATTCCTTTGACATGTCGCTCAAATTATCTGTCCGATAATTCCATGACTTGTGAGGCCATGGTGAACACAGACTGAGAGAGAACGCACACTGAGAGGGAGGATATTTGTTCGCCAGTATGTCAGTTAGTACATAATAACATTTGCAATAATGGTGGAGGTACTTGGAAAGGATTAATTCAGTGGATGGTCTAAGTATGGATCCCGATATCACCACCGCTTTTGTGAGCGAATTATCTGGGTTCATCTTGGGAGTGCACTTTCTGTTTTCTGTACCTGGATGACTGACTTCAAGGGGGTGGTTCGCTGTTACTTAGCATGTCGCTAGTTGCCCCGTAGCCTTTTTTCACGTTGCCTTCCGCATATATCCAGTGGGAAGCTGCTGAGTGTTGTATTTTGTTTGGAGGGTGTTCGTCTTGACGTTTGGCCCACGTGTCGTGTTCAAGTCCCTTTCGCGACCGCGACAGATTACAAGTCGCGAATGGCATCACGGAATATTTTCTCTTCATGCACGTATTCGCTAACTGTACAGGCATTGATGAATTAATTTTTAAATTATATAAGTTCAGTAAAGGGTGGAGTTAATTCTTTGATATTGTTCTAATTAGGAATGAATTTGAACAGTCTCCTTGTCAATGGAGTTGAAGATTGAACGATCAATTCTTGGTTGTTTGCTCAAAATCAACTTCCCCGATTTTCGCGGAGGCATCAATACGACAGTCATCGTCTCATCGGTCGCTGTTCAGAAAGAAGAGTGAAACATCGTCAGAAGTAATATAACGATTTATTATTGTAATATTTGTTTACAGACCTTAGTTCGCTTATTCCTTTTATATGTTGGTGTAACAATAAACAAATATCACGCGGCAGATCGGTGTTTTGGTTTTTGCGTCCGTTATAACTAAGCGTTTCTGAAATCTTCGAAGAACAGCGTGGGCCCGAGCGTAGCGAGAGCTGGGCATTAACGGTTTATGAGACGTGATTGACAGTTTCTGACGATGGAAACAGATCTGGCGGATTCAAACAGTTGGTGAAAGTTTGGATAGTCGCCGTTCATTTTTCCTGGTGCCGGTCAAGTCCTCTTTGAACAAGCAATATCTGGAACTTTTTGGAATTGGGTCAAGTTCAACAATGCCTGGGTCAAAGAAGGGACAGAGTGTCTTGGATGCAAACAGGAAAGTAAGTCATGGTGACTTGTCTGTTAATTGTAACGATGTGTCTGATGTTAAGCATGACATGGTTGATGTTACTGTTTCGCCGTTCAGGGATAATAGGAACATCAAACTCCCTAAATTTGAACCACGGTGTTTTGATGGAAACCCGGCTGATTATTTACAATTTGTAAAGGAGTTTGAGATCATGTTGAGTGGTTTTTTATTAAATGATGAATTGAAGTTAATGTATTTGATGAGATATTGCACTGGAGATGCTGCAAGAGCTATACAGTGTTGTAAGTTTATGAAGCCAAAAGAGGGCTACTACGAGGCTATGAGCATATTACGTCAAAGGTTTGGAAGACCTTCGATGATTGCAGGGAAATTATTCGAGGCTGTTAAGGGTAATGGTGGTCAATTACAGGATGACTCCCAGGCACTCACTGAGTTTTTAGATAATTTGCTAATTTACAAGAATGGAATGATTTCGATGAATCGCATGAGTGACCTCAACTCGAGTTTTATACTAGAAGTAATAGCAAGACGTCTACCTACTCGACTGCAAAGGAAGTGGGTGAAGATGAGCTCCCGTATGGAGGATGAGGGTATCGAGCCAAAGTTTGATGATATCCTGAAACTGGTAAATACTAGTGTCAATCAATCTATGAGCAAGTTCGCCAGTCTATTACATCTCACCCCTAGAATAGAGCAGTCTGAGATCAAAATGCAATCATTGATGACGAGTAGGCCTCAGAGAGGTGGATATCGAGAAAGCTCCATGATGTCTAGTAATGCATATAGACCTAGTGAGTGTAACAGGTTTCGTAGTACATCCTCAACAGATAAGTTACAAGATGCAAGACAAACACGGTTGTGTTTTACACGTGTGCAAGAGGTGCATACAGAAGTGAACTGTGAACCGGTGAGCAAGTTCAGTGATAAGCTAAATGTAAACTCCAGACCTGACTCCGAATTGTGTGACGATAACGGTGCGGTGAAGAAGTCTGTAGTTGCAACTGGTAAGCCGTTGTTGAATAGAGTGTCACAGAATAGAGTTACTGCTTCAGAGTGCAGTTCTGACCCTACAAGTTTACAAGGTATTACTAGTCAGAGTGAAGTTATAAAACCTTTTATGATTTGCGAGGAGGAACCAAAATTGTCTACTTCTGTTATTAAAGAGTTTGAAAATGATGAAGTTGACGGTAAAGTGAATATTCGTGATAATGATCATGATAGTGCAGATTTGTCTTTGGTTGATCATGATGAGATGAGGGATATGCCTACTACTGCTAAGTTAAATAAAGGTTCTGTACAACTACAACGTGAAGTAGAATTGAACGCAGATGCAGTTCCAGAAGGTGTGCATACTTGTGAGACAGTCAGTGTAATTGATCAGCGTGTAGCCCACCTATCATCAGATGATAGTGCTAAACCCGAACTAGTAGTGAAAGACAGCAGTGGTGGTAATCTTGCAGTTGGACAACTATCTGAGAGCCGAACAAGAACAGCTTCTGATCCACCACTAAGTTCATCACCTTGTGTCACTCAGTCATCGTTGGTGCTGTCATCCACAATGAAACAGACACCCATCAACTCAAGTATCTTGTGCAATGACTATGGTAGTATCAGTTCGTTTGAAAGGACGAATATCAATGGTCAGTTTAGTGTGGATAAGCCAAGTGTAAAGGAGAGAGTTATTGTTAAATTGACTTGCACGAATAAAGGCATTTCTAGTTTCAAGTTACTATTTGAATGTTATTATCTTTGGTGTAAATTACTCTGTTTCTATACTTGGTTGATGAGATATGTCGTGTGTTTGTTGGTCATCTATATTCTACGATACAATGACATGGGCGTGTTGCCGTTCAGATTTGAGGATATAGCTGATAGAAGGAAGTTAGCAAATGAACTCTGCGACGATTTTCCAACCTAGAGCGTCAACCTGAGAAGGGTTGTAGGCGTACTGCTGTAAGTCCTACAATTCTTCAAAGGGTAGCGCATCAATGAGCAGTCCAATGTGCTTGGTGTGTGATTTTGTACATATGTTCATATTGTATATACTGAATTGATATCATCTGTCATCTAGCTGTTGGTAATTCTGTTTGTGTCCGGACATTCCACAACTTATAATGGTCAACCTGTGAAGGTTTGTAGGCGTACTGGTGTAAGTCCTGCAATTCTTCAAGGGTATTCCATCAAGACATGAAATGCGAGTTTGTGTGTACTGTTTGTATATACGTGTGGTGTGTCATATCAATTGGTGTATTTTGGATTCATTGTGTTTACTCGTTGTTTTCGTACCTTGTTGTTATTGCATAATTTTGTTAAAATTTTCGTCGTGATTACTTCCAAAGTTGTGTCCACTCTTCTACATCCGTGAATGAATTGATTGATGTTAAGGACAGCAGATGGGTCGTATACGCCGGGGAGGCTAGGCTATTGCTGAGAATGAAATGCATACGGAGATAATTGTTAGCTGCGGTCCGACACGCCGGGGAGAAAGAGTGTAAACGACTGAGGCTCGCATGCGTCACCGCTATTAGAACTGAGGCAGAATGAGTGACCAGCGATTTCAGTGGTAATTGGTAGTGAGTAGATTAGGATGTGCGTAGAGTATCGTGAGGTGGTGCTATGGTCATATTGCATTCTGCAAGAGTCATTCTAGCAAGCGGCGATTGTGTTGCAAGATGTCAAGAGGAGGTCTCTGTCTAGACGCGCAGGTCGTCATTGATGTGTGAGATTGTGCTGTGGGTATGCTTGTGGTGTGTTGGCTTTTCTGTTTGTTTTCGATTTCAGCTCTGTCCGTGTGACCCAGGTTCTCGCAATGGCATCCAAGTCGACGTGCATTGATCGTGAAGGAAAAAAGGGATGGATCGGTATTTTGCCGGGGAGTGTCAATGGAGTTGAAGATTGAACGATCAATTCTTGGTTGTTTGCTCAAAATCAACTTCCCCGATTTTCGCGGAGGCATCAATACGACAGTCATCGTCTCATCGGTCGCTGTTCAGAAAGAAGAGTGAAACATCGTCAGAAGTAATATAACGATTTATTATTGTAATATTTGTTTACAGACCTTAGTTCGCTTATTCCTTTTATATGTTGGTGTAACAATAAACAAATATCACGCGGCAGATCGGTGTTTTGGTTTTTGCGTCCGTTATAACTAAGCGTTTCCGAAATCTTCGAAGAACAGCGTGTGCCCGAGCGCAGCGAGAGCTGGGCATTAACGGTTTATGAGACGTGATTGACACTCCTTATCAATTCATAAATGTAGTTTATTAAGGAATACAGAGTAACACGAAGTAATGTACGAAAATTGACTTAAAAATTTATTTTTTTCCCAGACACTTATAACTCATCCACCAAAGACCTGGTTTTTTTGTTAATGCGAAGACAATACTTCTGTATTTCCTGACGTGTTGCACTCACTGACAATCTAGCAGATTTTTCCAACTGTGCACAGAAATGATTGTACATAAGTGAAAAGGATGTTTTATACTATTGGGATTAACGTATATCAAGTGTATGTATAATCTCCAGCGTACATGTAAAACATATTTTGCTATTGACTGTAAATTGTGACTGAATAATATGGTCCTATTTCTGTAACTATTTGATGATGCCTGTAAACTGGCATCCCTCATGTACTGTACCATGAGAATATATTTATTTATTTAGAAGTATCGCCTCAGCATTACCGGAAGGAGATGCCTATCTGTGATGTTCAGTATCCATAGCGGCATCAATAAAATTTGCTTTAGTCAGAGGACAACTCTCCGAAACTCAGAATACCATCTTGTTTATGTAACAACAAACTCGATTTTAACGCAAGTGGCAATAAAAAAGACGGCCAGCTGAGTATCTTTTTATCCACGAAGTGTGAGGCAGTATAGCAAGTTAATTACATAGTAGTTTGATCATGTGATTCTCAGGAGGTCACTATCAGTACACTAAAAAAGTTCACAAATAAGGTCAGTATAATATACATTACTACTTCCGGTCGTATCGCTCCGGTTTTCAGCCAACGAGCAAACTTCTAGGCCACGATAGGGACTGTTACCTCTGACTAACAGGAAACTGGTTCAGCTAAACACATTAGTTGAACCCCCACACAATTTTCATCATCACTGTCACACACTTCACAAATACCTGTGAAGAAGTAAAGCCTGCAGTCAATTCTAAAGATATTATTCCTTAGCATCTTATTCTCGAATCTGTAGTCAGCGCTACGTTAACTCATTTATACATCTGTTTCGTTTTCTCATCATTGTCACAGTAAGCTCACATTAGAAGTGAGCTATTTTCTGTACAAACGAATGATTTGCTATTGAATAGTCAGAAGGGGTTATGGATGAGGACTTAGAGTTATTTTCAACGAATAGCTTGAACAACGATGTGGTGAATGTACAGCAGTAACATCAAATCTGGTTTAAAATAAATCTACCTGAGGCAAACGCAATCACACACTGTGTTTATTGGCACACACTGTCTTTTGCGTGTTCATAATGCAACAATCTCTAAGTTTCACCCTTTAAGCAACTCTCCTTAAAGTTCTTTCCCAATAACAATATTGTGATAAAGGATAGTATAATGAGTCATAGTCTAACACAGGCCAACCACCTTATGGATCTAAAATTAAGTCCCCATTCTAATCATCACTGCCTATAAACCAACATAGTTGGCAAACATAGCTAGGTGATATAAGTGGGAAAGGATGCCACGCCGACTAATTATCAGTCTTTTGAAAGGCCATCTGTCAACCCTAATATTGTATCTTCAAATGCCAAAGTTGTACATTACACACCGCCCCACACTTTTGTGTAACTTATGCAATTTGTGCTTCATATTATATTGCTGTGCATTCTTTGTTTGGATGCAGACTATTGTCAAGTTCAAGCCAGTTTGTTTTTAGCTACTGTGTTCTTGTTAATTGGATGGCAGTTAACCTCAAAACTAAGGAATAATAAATCTTGGAGTATCTACAACAACTTTGGTCTTCAGTACAAATCGATTTGGGACAGTTTTTTTTACTTTTTGATTTTGTGCGGAGGACTGAAAGTTGTGCATGCACTGAGTGTAGTTGCGACCTCAAAATGACGTCTTGACTAGATGAGAAAAGATTCACCCAGGGAGAGTAAATCCTTATATGTATTGGAATCTCAGTCATTTCAATTTCCACTCATTTTTAAAGTTATATTTTTCCATTTGAACGTTAAATCCGTTGCTTAACTAGTTATCCCTGTAATGGTCTTATTTTTTTGGTAACAGCTTGATTCCACACTGTATTGCTAGGTATTGCTAGATTAGAAACAAGGCTTCGTGTACGCTCCACCATTCTTTATGTTCGACCCACACGGAGCATTCATTCCCGACGGCGTTCTTATCTCTTCGATACTTCGTGTTGCAGGCAACATTATCATGTTTGTCAATGTCCAGGTCTAACTACACAGGACTTAACGCTGTCCTTAGAAGATCTTCAGCAACAATGTGCAATAACCAACGCTAAAAAACAGAACACAGATTGGTGACTCAAGAATCCTTTATTCTTGCACCGATATGGGACCAACAATAAGGTTATTATACACAAAGTCTAAGAAAAAGTTTCATAAAAATTAATCATAATAATGCTTCTGATAGTATTTCTCCGTCTCCCAATGAACAGCGTACGATGTAGCGATGACTTCAGTATCGGTGACTCCCGCCAAAATATGGAGTTGTTTTTGAGTAAACAACCATGAATTGATCGTTCATTCTTCAACTACATTGACAATGTTCATTTCAAAATTCCATATATACCCGTAGCAGTTGTTAGTTTTGACCCTTCCTTATATAGTGTCAGTTTTACATAGGCACTGGCCTGTAAAACTGGATTGGTCCAATATCAGGAAATATAAAATCATATGCTTCATTTACGTTGCAAAATTAGCATTACATTCGTGAACCTGTGTTTGGGCCACCTCTTTATAAGGAATGCATATTCTGCCGCTAGTATCAACGACAATTGGCGTTATGGAACTTCCGCACAACATGAAACCAGAATGCAGTTTAGGAATCCGAAAATTTCGTCGAGCCAACTGAACCTGTAACATTTCACTGTTAATGATCAATTCGTTTGTCTGTGAGGACTGAAAAATATGGTGATAAATATAATTTTTAAGGGAAGAGAGCTCGACAGATTATTTTGGTGTGATAATCTGCCTGTACACTCTGTTCAGCTCATCATCAATAAAGACATCTTTCGGCGGCCACAATTGTTATATTTCTCCTTTGCTATTTGAGGTAGTGCTAAGTGAGGTCTGACGGTCAGGTTAGGTCGACCAGGCTGAAGAGTCAGCAAGTAGTATGGCTTGCGCTTGGTAGAAATGACAGACGCACTTAAGTCGTGAGCGTTACATCTATTCAAAACCGACTGGAAGGGTGTTCAAAATCTGTTCAAACAGCCTAACTAATCGGCTTCCTAGAAAAGCGCACAAAGCGATGAGGAATATACAAAATGTAAGATAGGTTTGAAATGATTCCGTTAGTGATTAGAGTCCACATAGAAGTTTCCCACGACTCTAGGGTTACAGCCACTGAACGAATGACCTTTAAAGAGACTAACTCGCAGTCTTGTACCAGAATCCAAGACAAGGCCAAATGGCCCCAGAAAAAATTATATTGAAAATATACAACTGAAATGTGATTGTTCTTCCACGGAAAATGTATCAGATCAACATGGTACCAACTGTCAAATATCAGGTTATCCGGCGTCCAAATACGAACACAATAGTCGAACTAGAACTGACTCGCAACCGACAAAAGTGTGAACTCAAACAAAAATACACTGCAGCTGAGTGAATTACAAATGACCTAATTAACACACAATGCAAGATAGTATACAAAGTAAAATTTTTGTCTTTAACCATGCACTATTAGCCACAACGCCTAGGTCTAACTAGTAGGCACATTTAGCAGTTCATTGTGTTCAGAGGATCACAGAAATAATCCTTCGTGGAAAGGTGCAGGATAGAACACTGGCAAGTTTATCTGGGTTTTTATTTGAGCTAGAATAGACTTGGACAATCTGGTCACGACCAGTGACCATTTAAACCGACCACTCCTTTGGAAACCAGGGAAACTGTTGGGATAAACGCCACTGACACAGTAAGCTTAAGGCTTTTATTACCACTTGGAGCTTTGTAGTTGAGTGGTGCAACGAAATTAGATTACCTGAACTGCGACTAAGAAACAATTGTCACTTCAATAACTTAACGCGGTTTACCATGGAATTGAAGAGAATTATAGGGTGTGGACATAACAGTACCACTAAGAATAAGGTGAGATCTCAGATATTTCTACGGGGTAGAAACAACCCATCTAATTCTGTGGTCTTACTTCAACCATTTACAGACTGAAATCAAATGAATTTTTATAAATGAATATAAATTTTCGACAATCCCCACGATGACTTCAACTAACAGAAAACTGATCGATTCTCACAACAGAAACAAAATTAGGAGGATCAGCATGAGGTCGTTAATGCCCAAATAATCAAACGACGAAGATTGTGAGCCGAAAAGACTACTCTTGACCGATAAGTGTAATCCATGCTAGTGCAAGTAGTAAAAGTAGTGGAACCATTCAATCGGATCTCACCCATTTTACCTTCAACAGTCAATTTGTTTAGCTGCGCTGACTGGATCAGATTGAGGACCATTAGGTTTTCAAGGAACATAAGCGCAGTTGTGAGTCGTGGTGTGGTTATATATCTCTTCATACAATCGTTAACAAATACATCCTTGAACGGCTGTAGGGGTTATATTCCCTCTCCGGTAGTTGGGGCGGATGAAAAGTTATATCTAGAAGTTCAGATGACCATAAAAAGATAGTTAGCATTATATCTACTTGGAGCCGATCGTTAACGGGCGTGAAGTCCTTCAGACAGCTCGAATAGTTTTTGAGAGTGCAACTAGAGAATGGGATATGGTCGCAAAATTGTTTGCATTCAGAAATGACATGTGGTGATCACGAAATGCAGGAAGTCTGCACTGAGATTCGCATTTGCGAATTTTCCAGTCTTCGGCAATTTTCGTCATCCCTCCGTGCTTTCTGCATCGTGTGAAAAGAATGTTACTAATGATTTTGTTTGGAAAGGATCTATACCTCTTCTCGCAAACTAGTTCGTCGCTTCACTATTCACTATTTTTGCGGAAGACATCACATGTCACGTATTACTCGTGAATTCTTGTCAGTAATGCGCCGAAATAGTTTCCGAGGAACATTTATCATCATTGGCATTTCAGAGACCCGGGATTTGTGCAGCGCCACTGATGATATATATTTACTACTGTAATTCGCCAAAATCGAATGGTGTTTGAAATGGACCAGGGAAAAATAAACAAAGCATCATGAGAAACTATACTTGTATAAGAAGGGTAGGAACAAGAGAAGTGATGGAGTTTCCGACCTTGTTATCAACACGTATATCTTAATCAATAAAGAAGCGATGGAGGACTTCACTGGAGTCTTTACTAAGCAATCGGAATGAGAGTAGTATCAGCTCTGTTGAAATTACCGGGAGATAGTAAGGGTGTTACTTGATACCAATCTAAAAGTTGCACGCAAAGCTTCAAGCAGTGAAATCAACTGAAGTCGATAGACTGCACTTTAGTCTTCCCGATATATGTTCAAGCATCCTTAGTAACTTGTTTCTTGCACTACAGTTTGTGGTACTGATTTGTTGTTCCAAAGGTAGATTAGCATTCTCTTCACTTGGATTTAATTAGTATAATGATGTGTTATCAGGTATTGAGTAAAGGCTTGAGCATGTTATGTATCTATTATGTTTATTGTACACATGCTTATCAGTATATATCTGTAAGGAAACCAGCTATTTACATCTCCAGTGCTACGGCAGGAGGTCAACACTGGAGCCGTTTCTGAGATCGCTGGGCTATCTGAATAGTCATCAAACTGAAGAAATCCTGCTTGCCTTGTTTTATGGAAGCCGTCGCTGTCTAACTACTACTGTCCAACCAATCTTTAGAGAAAGGCAGTGTTGTACACATCACAAATAACGCTTTAAGTTTTGAAGCTTTAGTAGTATATTTGCCAGCCTGATGTTCATCTAACCTTCCCTGTTTCTCAGGCTCACTGATAACTGGTGAATTAGAGAAACTAAAAGGAGATACGTGAAAAAGTTTTCATGAGGGTCGCTTGAGTATAACCCAGTAATGCCGGGATTCATTTCTAGTTAAGCATTACTATGTACTAATTGACATACTTCTGTTGATAAAAACTTATTTTTCACTCTGTGGTGTGAATAAAACGTCCTCTACCATACTACGGCGTATATTTTGAATAAAAAAAATTGCAAAGCATTGTTGGCAGAGGGACACCATCTGCGGTCACGTTATCCACATAAACACATGAAAGACGTATCTTTATCAAGGAATTAGAATTTTCATGCCTGTAGACAGAATACAAATAGATATTGCTTGTGTTTCATTCTGCTAATGTGAGAACCTGGGTTCAGAACAGCGGAAAACCAGTCAAGTTAACCTCAATAAAAAACGTTTATCCATGTGTGATGCAAAAAAAGACAAATGTTTATGGAGAACTTAGGTCAGAATCTTTTGCATAAAATATGTATAAATGATGGCCTGCACACGAGTGTACATATCCGAGTTATCTGTTTCTATAATGTATGAACATATCCTCTACTCTTTATGACGCGAAAGAATGAGGTCGGATTTATATCCCACAAAAGTCTTTATTCGCATAAATGAATGAAACACATCCCGCGAAAACACTTAGAACAGATAGATGCTAAAGTTGTAGCTTGATGAATTAATTTCGTTATATGACTTAATTCTCGTTTTATACATTTAGAACTAAGAAACTTACTCTACCTTCTGACACCGATTTGAAGATTTCGAAGGAATAGCAACGTTGAGAATTTTATTTCGTAAATAATAATTGCAGGCAAGTAAAATAAAAAGAATTATATCTGTAAAAAGTAATTAAATTTGAAACCAAATTGTCGTTGAAATGGGATTTCCAACACTACAATATAACCGCTAAAGTAAAGGTATTTATACAACGAGGATAGATAAAGGAAGTGGCGCAGCTATTTGTAACCAATTAACATACCCCTTTCCCAAACACGTAGGTGTGGACAAACATCGTTCACAGCATCTATAGCTGAGGCCAAAATTCCGGCTGTTCTCCCCTCTATTATCAGAACCCATCCACGTACTCCTTCCTCTCCTCGCAGAAAGTCGTTCATACAAATACGTAAGCGTGAACCCGCAAGGAGTCTAGGTGGTTGATCAACCAGAAGTAATGAAGTGAGAAAAACATCATCCTCTAAACATCCTTCCGGATGAGAAAATAAAACAGCAAATGTCAGCTGAAATTCACAGGATGTTTTTGGAGCAGAATAAAATGATCTGGTCATAAATTTTGTTTTACCGTCATCAGCTGTGAGATGCAGCTTGCCATGCCTTGCTACCATATTGCATCCTTGTTTAGCACAGTGAGGACAGTCACTATCAGAAATGAATATTATTTTACTGTATTTTTCATAATCTCCATTAGAACTAGAAGGTTCTTCCATATATGTTTTTTTGACAGGTATTGATATTTTAGAAGACATATTGGTGTTTAATTCAGAAGTACACATAAAGCCTTCCTTCAACTTTCGACAACAAGTGGGCTTCCCAGACGTAGTAAAATTAGAATTTGTCAACAAATCACTTAATCTGCAACTCCTAAAAAGTATCCGGCCCTGGAGGATTTTAAAGGAACTTTGCATTCAGATGCTGTTGAACAGCTCTTATGTATATCCTGAATCATCCTTCTTTCAGTTATAATTCCTTTAACTGGATTAGCCTAAATCCCCTTCTGACATTCACTGTGACAATAAACCCGACAGCCAGGCGCGTATCACGTTTCATTAAATCACCAATCCTAATTGCATAACCTGAAGGATTTTGATGATTTCAATTGGTGTCACGTGTCAATAAATTTTTAAATTTAATCGATATATGGATAAAAACTGCTTTTGCTGTGACTAATATCATGCACCCTTTTATATGTAAAAATACGCTTGAAAACTTCATTGATCCCTTTATCAATTCAGAGGAACCCTTTCCTTTAATCTTTACCTTGAAACCATTGAATTGTTTGTCTACTTCGTCGGGAGCTTTTGCAGTGACCTAGTTTGGCCGGGAATTCCGTATGTTTTTGGAGTTATGAAGTGCTCTAGTGATGAGGGTGATTGCAAGAGTCATGATGACAGGGAAATAACGACAGAATATTTAGAGAAGTTTTCAAAAATGGTAAGGTACTTATGCTCTAAGATATATTCAATTAACAGGTGCAAGGCGCGTCAGTTATTGCTAACAGGTTGTCATCCAGCGAACTCTTATCAGCCTTTCAAATTTCATTTCATTTGATGGAGAAAATTAGTGATGTAATGCTTAGTGTATGCACATCCAGGGGCGATTCTGATGAACGTACAAGCCCACAGACCACATGGAAGTATCCTAATTATTCACGTTGCATGACAAACGACGACTCGCCGATTGGCGTCTGCTCCATGAAAACACAGTCAACAAGTGAAGTAAGTTTTTGTATCTTTAATGTAGTGTTACATTTGCTAGAAATGTTTCATGCCTTATCCTTACATTTTGATGCATATTTCCTTAGTCCAGACACCAGTTACTGAACCTTTGTTGTAATAATCACTGTGTGGTGTGCAAAATTTCTAAGCATCTTAGTATTTCACATTTTAATCCAATAGTGTTTTTTTCGGATTTTGACCTGACTTTCTGAGATTTCATGCTGTAGATAATACTGTCTTTCTTTGTATACCTATGTGGCGAACTATCATGGAATTGCATTCCGTGTAATACTAATCATATATTGAAGAACATATTTGTGTGTTGCTAAGACTTTTCTTAATTCTGCAGTCTTAATGTGGCTATCTATTCGTCGTATGAACTACACTACCAGACTTAATCAGTTAAAACTGCCTATTTCACGAATAAAGACATGCTCTTATTGATTTCAAATTTTAAGTCAATCTTTTCAAATAACTTTAATCGGTAAATTCCTTCTCAAATTTGGGCAAAAATTTGCCTTGTAACATCCAATCAATTAACTTTTAAAATTTAGTTTTTTCAGTGCAATTTTTCCTACCTCCCGGCTTTAAGAATATCAATGAGGATGGGATGATTACTAGTCTCACGCAGTTCCGTGTCTCACTGATAGTCCACAAAATTTATTCATCTATTTTAGACAAATGAACTCATTTAAAGATGTGGATGTGTAATTTAATTTCGGGACATTTTTAAAATGCATGTCAAAAGACATCTGTATCCAATTATAATTTCTTGTACACCGTATGTGGGTATTTCTTATCTTACTATTGTACAGCAGCAGCAGCAGTACTTTCAAGTTTTGAATTTGTTACTCTGTAATATTCAGCTCATTGACGCCTGTATAGCGCTCAGTGGTTAAAGCTATTTAAATCTCAGCGTAGCATATTGAGGAAGTTTTTAAAACTGTTATCCACATATACGTAGTTGTCATTGCACCGTAGTATGAGGCTTGTTCAATGGGCTGCAATTTAGAATCTACTTAGCAGTTCTTAATCCACAGATATGTTTTATTGAGCACTATCTAGCGCAGCTTTTCGTTTTTGAGCTCAGAGTGAAATATAATAATAGTAATAATAATAATTTGCTTTATTTTAGAAACAGTACTAGTAGTACATTGTGGAATTCTCAGCACATATCTACAATATTGCATCTAATTTTATCAAACATTTAAAAGGAGTATTACAAAGATTAAATATAAAAAAATAACAAAAACCAAAAAGAAACACAAAAATAACAAAAAATGCAAATAAAAATACCAAGTAGAAAGGAAGATAAACACCAATAATGAAAAACTATTTCAGTACTGGGTAGTGGAAGCTATGATATGTGTATGCGTGGTGAACAGTAACAGCTATAATCATACAAGAAGTTATGAAATGTTCTTAAGAATTTTAATAGCCAAGATGATCAGTTAATTTGATTGAACTACACTAAACAATCATAAAATAAACATTTCAGGTGTTTTTTTTTATTGTCAGCTCCAATGCGGTGTTTGTGGTGGTAGTGTGAGTTATCCTGCATAATACAAAATTTTTAGGATGGTAATAGTGGCATTCACAACCAAGATTATCAGTTAAATAGTGCCGAACAAAAAGCAACCACAAAACTAATATTACATGAAGGTTAAAGACAAGACTATTTTGTAATACTCATAGTGCTAATGTAGTCGCAACCAGTAGATACACAAAAGAAGGAATAGAGTAAAGTAGAAAAAAGTAAGCCAGTGTTAATAATTTAGGTTGCTAAGTATGTTTAAGAAGGTGTTCACTATAGAATACAAATAAGAGAAATAAAAGAGTCAAAATTATGTAATTAACAACAAAGTAAGTCATAGGTTTCGCGCTTAACATTGTCTCTGTCACTTAGAACACGGGCCAAATATGGTATCGTTGAGTTCCTATACTTGGTTGTACAAGCATATATTATTTTATACTGATTTCTGGTTCTGCCTAATGAGATACAAGGAGAGAGTTGGGAATAGAGGGGGTGTTGGGGGTCAGAAAGTATGGTTTAAGACCATTTTTCGCATGTATTCAGATGCCTTTCTACCAATATAGTGACGAACTGAGTTTTACACCACTAGTCCTACTAACTACCTTCAACACCCTTCTCAGGATGGTATAGTCCTTTTTCAGTAGCCCAGGAAAAACTAATGGGGAGCAGTATAGTTGAATAGGTAAGATACTAGAGTTGACAAATTGTGAAAGTAGAGATTGTGTGATTCCAGATAGTCTAAGTTTCTTAATGTAGTAAGCTAGACGGAACACTTTCTTAGAAATCGTTAGGATATGTGTTGGCCATGTAAGGTCGGTGCGTTTCAGTGATTAGTTGAATTATAAGTACTTTAAACTACTACCAGGCAGTCACACTATGAGGAAATTCATAGAAATACTGCTCTGCTTATTCGACGAACAAAATATGTAAATATGAATTTTGTCTTTAAAGAATATGCTTCTTTTTAGTGGAATGAGGAGCATAACTTTGAATTGTTCAGGAAGAATACTTACGAAATTGTAGTGGCTACAAAAATCGCACTTTGCAGCTTTGAAAAGAGATGCTCATCTTAATGATGACAACCACACAATGTTCACTTTACGGTCTAAATTGGTACTGTTCTGACATCGTCTATATGTAGCATGTGTGAGTCTACTGTAGAAACTTCACTGCATAAAAAAATTTAAAATCAAGAGATAAGTGCTGCTGTTTCCAACAGCTAGACGTTTGAGCTGAGAGCTGTAAATTCTATAGTGAAACTACCCAACTGTGTTGTTGTCTACGGATACATTGAATACCCCTTTGGCAGGTTTTTTAATTTTTATGAGAACTGATTTTGTAATTGTGTAGACCTTTGTCAATGAACAAACGTTTTTCGCTTTTATTCCACCATACTCATAAGTGAAATGGGTGTGGAAGAGAAATGTATTTTTGCGTTTCCTAAACTCTGCAGCTTTTGTATTTTATCCCACAGAATGGAGATTGTGAAGCTGACCAACAAGAATCGCAACTTAAGGTAATCATCGGAGAAGAACAAAACTTCTGCTATTCCAATGTTGCCTCCAGTAAGAATGATAACTCGACGGAATTTTTTGAGAAACTTACTCCAGGAAATGAAAATCACATTCCAAACAACTCTTCGAACAAATGTCTTTCTTCTCCTGTCACAAATGATGGGTCTAGCGTACTTGATATTGATGAGAACTATTCATCTACTGATAAATGCGGAATCTCTGCAACATCTAGAGTAAGTGATGATGAAACGAAATCAACAAACTCAGAAAATAATTCCAAAGCTCATCTTAAAAGACAAACTGTAACAAAGACTGGGGATGACAGACAGTATGAATATGGACATGCTGCACCTTCAGAAGTCACAAACCAGAACAATTTTGATTTAAACAGTTCTCAAACGACAAATAAATTTCATATTGATACAAAACGATGGCGCTTAACTAGTGCGGATAAACTAAACACACTTATTGATGAATGTGAACGTCAAATAAACGGTCGGAAGTTATATGTTTGTAAGTTTTGTGGGAAAATATACGAGATTAAAAGTAGCATGCGGTACCACATGAAAATTATTCATCTTCAAATGCATTTAAGAACTACAGAAATGCAGTGTCGTATATGTGGTAAACAGTTTACTTGTGTTAGTGCTGTCAATCGTCACCAGTCGAAATGTATTCTGTCCTCGTTGGCGGAGTCCAGAATGCAAAAGAATACCTCTAATCAGTTCATCACTAGTCCTACAGCATCAATGGCGGAAGCTGAAACTAACTGTCATATCCCTTTGAATTCGTTTACTCCCCAAACAATTGACAACTGCAAAATAAATTCAGATTTAAATCATGCCTTACCCTTTTCAGATTCAAATGCAATTTTAGGATCACTGAACTCTTCAGAACTACAAAATGTTAACTTTCAGAGTGCATTTCGTGTTCCAGAGGTGTGCACAGTTATAAATCAACCAGTCCCCGCAGGTAATAATTTACAAACGGGCTTGGATGTTAAAAACTTGGTTCCACAGTCGCATTTTCTTGGATTTCCTAATAAATTCGAAAAAGGTGATCCTAAAGATTTTAATTTTCCGTCTGCATCATGCAATATACTACCATTTTTGAGCCCTGCTAATAATAATTCAATGGATTCGCTCAATCCCCAGGGTAATTCTTCAATATGGCCTTCAATGTCTACTTTAGGAAGTAACTTTCCTGAACTTACCCCTGAACAAATTGATATTTGCATGAAAGCGGTGTTTCACGGGATTTGTTCAACTGTAGTAGTAGAACAATGTACTACTAACAATAATACCACCAATCAAGATTCTAATATATCAAGTCAAACTTCTTCGGAAGGTGGTACTTTAAAAATTGAAGAAACACAATGGGAGGAACCAAGTAAAAGAGTTACTGAGACACAAAGAGGTTTAACTACACAAAAAGGTGAAATGGCTATAGATTTATCCTCACGTCCAAGATCAGCTTCACTTATGATTGAATCATTTTAAATTTTTACTCTATTTCGTAGATGGCATTTACTAACTGTGGAATCTCTCTTAAACCAAGTGATCTCTTTATCATGCATGTATTGCATCAACTTTTTTCGTCAAGAGTGTGCCTTTTCCTATGCCTCCATTTTCGTGTAGTATCGCTTAAGAGTGCCTTACATCTCCTTTGAATTCCTATATATATATATATATATATATATATATATATCCACTCAATAAAAATTCAGAGCAATTTTTCTAAATTGCATAAAAATGATGCAAAACTAGGGAATCAATTTTTTTTCCAGCGTGTTGTTGTTACCTTCACACTGTTCTTTGTTCATTCTTTTTTAAACCTGTTGGAAACACTAACATTTTATCGCTAGAATTGTTGTTGTTTTTGTTGTTGTTGTTTTGTTTGGTTTTCGTTGTTTTCCCACTGTTCAAACACCCCGGTCGAATTTCCAGTGTTTTCATCGAAATTTTGAAATCTTTCATCCACCTATTCGTAATATGTTAGGAATTTTAATAGTTGATAAAGCATTGTTTTATTGTTGTTTATTGGTCCAGTGTACACCATTGTTATATAATGCGACACTTTGCACATATATATATATATATATATATATATATGTACTTTGAAACAGTTATACCAGCTCCCTTATATACCTGTACTAATTTCTATTTCAATCGTTTTCGCATTGTTTTATTTTTCATTTTCATAATTGAGAGTTTTTATGAATTATTAGTTTTCGTTCTTTTCTCAAGTGTGTGTGTGTTTGGCGCGCGTGGGGGGGGGGTTGGAATACACAGCCGATTTTATTTAGAGGCATATCTTTTTTTTCCACTTGTGAAACTATCCTGTTTTTTTTGTACTGTGGCAACCCCTGATACATAGATGTCTGTCTATAATAAGGGGGGAAGACGTATATGACGTATATATATATACGTCTAATATACATAGTAATGTAGCTAAGTAGAAGTGGAAATATACCAAAATTAGTAACAGGTTTTCATCATAAGCTGACATTGGTTAGAGAACCATTGGAAAACCTGAGAGTACTACCAGACGACTGTTTCGTCCTAGTTTGGGACTCTTCATCAGTACGCACCCACTGACAAGGTTCGAACCCAGGAGGACCTTCTAGTTACAAGGCGAGTTCGTAGACCATTAAGCCACTGGGAACCGATCCAATGTCCCATGAATTATTTCAAATCAAGATTTCCATTTACTCTAAAAGATAATCAATCAAACCGAGTCACCAAGGCAGCGTAAAAGACTTATGACATAATTCAGGCTCGAGCAGATTTATAGCTACGGCCTCTATGAACATCACAAGAGGCTTGAACATGCTTATTTCTTCATTATTTTGAGGGAACTGAAGATGTCTACTTGGATGTACTTAGTCATTCAAATGTCTGGTAACTACACCTCAAAGATTACTGAGCAAGTGTGTTGTAGACAGATCTTTGGATAGCTTATGAAGTCACAAGTATCTGTTAGCATTCGTTGCACATCGGCTTCGTGTTCAGTGAACCGACTGATGATACTAACAGTAAAAACACATTGCTCCATGAAGTCTTAACCATACTGCATACAAGCTTCAGTAATAATTATGGTCTCTTCAGTCACAGTTGATAGTCTCATTGGGTCATTTTTTTTTATTACAGCTTGATTCCACACCGTATTCTCAGTACAAGTATGGAATTTTCAGCGTGGATATCGGCAGCCCATAATTCGCAGGCCGACCATAGATATCAGGTGTGCGTCGGCGAGGGCTCGAACCCTGGATCATGTGCATGGTAGGCGAGAGTCCTAACCACTGTGCCACCGACGCACATTACGTAAGTTGAAAAAGTGTCCTAGTAGAAGTCTGTATTTGAAAAAAGTGCCAGAAAATAAGCATCAAGTGATTGGTTGATTATTACTTTTGTGAAGCACACATTGTGTGTTCTTTTCAACTTTCAGCTATAAACATTGTTGTTGTGAGTCATTTTTATGATTCAGTCCGATTCTACCCGAGTACTGTGTCACTTCTGACTGCTATTCGCTATGTAAATACGAACCTATTTCTTCACTGGTGTTAGTCCTTCTTCTTGTGTGATAATAATAATAATAAGCATGCATAACACGAATTCTTTGTTACTTCACATCGTTGATTGTACATATAAACTTGAATAATTTAGTACCAAGTAGTGGTCAGTTTCCTTCAAAAAGTAATTCTACAATACCCTGGTTTTTTTTATTCAGTGTACATCTCCTTATCGAAAAGCTTCTTGACTGAAGTTTCAATATGCTGAGGAAGGTATTAATCTGTGGGATCAAGTGTTACCATCCTCTATCGGTGTGTGTGTGTGTACGACTTGCACATGATGAAATCCATCCCAATTTTTATCACAGTCAAGCGTAGATACCAACGATTTAACATTTCGAGTGTGTAAGTCATTCAGAAAAACCGTCAAAAACAAGATTTTTTCGTCATCAGCACTCACACATAACCCGATCAGGGATCAAACCCTAAGACCTTCGTGGTGCGAGAAAAAGCCCGGAACTTCTCATCCCCATAGCTTTGGACACAACTCAAATCTTTTCTTTCTTGTTGATATAATTAAATGAGACGATTTCATCTGCGGTCAACCATTCTGCAATGTTCACAGATGGTAACACTGACGATGGAGGAAAAAAAAACCCGAATTCCTTAGTGTCTTGTAAACTGTCTTGAATAATTTTACACATCTTGACCCTAGCATAGATTTCACGGATGTCCTTAAAAACAATTTTCCCTCCAAGTCTGATGTTAATTTTTTCTATGGAGAAAATTTGAACATAGATGAAACAGAGGTAGGTGATGAAGATTCCTGGCCAACATCAACACCAACAGCCACAACAACAACAGACAACAATCAGCCAGCCAGTATAAATGGGAGGAACCTGAAAGAAACAACCTCCTTCACCCACCAACCCACCCACCTACTGATCTGGGAAGCATCCTTTCAACTACAGGCGAATCACACTGACGAGGATATCAAAGCAGCGAGGAGTGGAAAAGCAAGACAAGCTTTCATTACTCTCGTCTCGTCAAGTCTGTGTGCAGGAGGTCAACATCACTACTCAGAATCAAAAATAACATCCGGATTTTTTCCAACTCCAATGTGAAGTCAGTCAGTGCTACTCACTATACGGATGGATGAGAGACTTGCACTGAGCGTCATAAACAGCATCTCAAACAAACTTCACACCTTCATCAACAGCTAGTTGTCTTCGCTCAATACTCCGCTCAAGATGAGATGGCCGGCTGGCCAGAAAACATCAGCGACAGGGAGGGATCTCTGTCAATGAGCGAACCAACCAACCAACACAGCAGGAACCGATTGTGAAACAAATAGGCAGGAAGATGGATGGGGGTGGATTGGATTGGCTGGCCATACTCTGAGAAAGGAAACCATCAAGTGAGTGACATGACTGGACAAGCCATTGGTCGAGTGGGACCAGGCCGAAAGGGAGGCGTGTGGCGAGTTGGTCGTCAGTGGAAGGGTGAGGGTGACTTGGAGGAGGTCATGTGAAGAGGAGGAGATGAAAGCATGTGAGTAGACGTGCCAGGAGCGGAGTGAAGACGTTGTCAGAATACAGAAGGCAGTGGAGATGCGTAGCTGAAGCCTTTTGTTTCTCTCGGAATTAGAGGATATAATAATAATAATAGTCGAAAAAATTACAATCAAATTCATGGCAAGTTAACGCGAAATAATATTTTCAAGGGAACTGTTCAGTAAATGTAAATATTATTATTTTTGTACATCAGCATTAGAAATTTGGCTCATCTCAATGGTTCACATTTCAACAGTTGTTGTTTGAAGTACTTATTTGCTCTAAGCTTACGATCAATAAAATATATACGTAAATTAAAAAACGTAATCCTTATGTACATTTCAGTGTGATTTTTTAATTGTTTTTCAAAGGGCGTTATTATTGTTTACTGAATATCTAACAGTGAACATGTGTAATTGTTTGCCAGTGACTATAACTATAACCCTAACCCAAACACAGCGTAAACAGGCTTTCAAATACTGTCTTAGACATGCAAATTAGTATAATACTGAGACTGTTGTAACAAAAATTCTCTCCAAGCTAAACTCCATATATGCATTTAAGCCTAATATCCCAGTGTTGAACTGAAAAATTTCATCCAGATTAAGGCATACTACTCATAAATATATATATTATATGCTTTAATTCCCAGAGAAACAAAAGGCTTCAGCTACGCATCTCCACTGCCTTCTGTATTCTGACAACGTCTTCACTCCGCTCCTGGCACGTCTACTCACATGCTTTCATCTCCTCCTCTTCACATGACCTCCTCCAAGTCACCCTCACCCTTCCACTGACGACCAACTCGCCACACGCCTCCCTTTCGGCCTGGTCCCACTCGACCAATGGCTTGTCCAGTCATGTCACTCACTTGATGGTTTCCTTTCTCAGAGTATGGCCAGCCAATCCAATCCACCCCCATCCATCTTCCTGCCTATTTGTTTCACAATCGGTTCCTGCTGTGTTGGTTGGTTGGTTCGCTCATTGACAGAGATCCCTCCCTGTCGCTGATGTTTTCTGGCCAGCCGGCCATCTCATCTTGAGCGGAGTATTGAGCGAAGACAACTAGCTGTTGATGAAGGTGTGAAGTTTGTTTGAGATGCTGTTTATGACGCTCAGTGCAAGTCTCTCATCCATCCGTATAGTGAGTAGCACTGACTGACTTCACATTGGAGTTGGAAAAAAATCCGGATGTTATTTTTGATTCTGAGTAGTGATGTTGACCTCCTGCACACAGACTTGACGAGACGAGAGTAATGAAAGCTTGTCTTGCTTTTCCACTCCTCGCTGCTTTGATATCCTCGTCAGTGTGATTCGCCTGTAGTTGAAAGGATGCTTCCCAGATCAGTAGGTGGGTGGGTTGGTGGGTGAAGGAGGTTGTTTCTTTCAGGTTCCTCCCATTTATACTGGCTGGCTGATTGTTGTCTGTTGTGGCTGTTGGTTGACCATAGGTTTCTTCGCTCAAATCACTCACGTTATAGATGGTGCAGATTGATAAGTAAAATATTGAGGCTAAGCGTAGAGTACTAGGTAAGAAAACAAAACAGGAAACCTACTACAACAGGTCAGTACACTCATTTTTTGAGTTTTGTACCTTTGAAATATAAACGTAACCTGATTAAGTGTCTGGTTCATACAGCTAGGTTAATCTGTTCAGACGACTACCTCAATGAGGAGCTTAAGATTTATTAGAGAATTACTTAGAAATAAATGGTTATCCAGATAATTTCATTGTGAAAGATATGAATTCAGCTACAAGGAGAGTCAGTATGGCCACATTTCCGAAAAAACCAATGTTCATAAAATTGCAGTTTCTCGATGAAAAGATCAGCGAAATAATAACACAGCGCCTTAAGAATGCAGTTAAAAGAACTTATTATCTATCAGAGGTACGTTGTCTCTTTACAACCACACCTATTTTATGTTCGAGAAATAAGGATAAACTACTTAAATTCGCCTCTTCTATGTGTATCTACCAGTTTGACTGCAGCTGCGGAGCCAGCTACATCGGGCGAACAATTAGGCAGGTTCATCATCGTATTTCCGAACATCATTCGGCATGGTTAAGCAAGGGACAAACAAAATCGATTCGTCGCTCAATTTTAGCCCACCTTGTAGATAGTGAGCATAAGGTTGATGTTAATACTGCATTTAAAATTATTTATCGCATTCCCACTAATCATAATTTTGCTTTACGAGTTCGTCTTCTACAGACGGTTGAAGCAATAGGAATCCACCTGAAGAAGCTAAACTTGTGTGTTCAGAAGAAATTTGTACAACCAATTTCCTTACCTTGGCCATCGTTACATGATGGCATAAACCGGACTACTTCATCCCCCTCCCCTAAAATATTTTTTCTTTTTAAAAAACTGTAATTCTCCAAATTTTCTTATTTTTCTGACTACTTTATCTTTAATTACGTGTTATCCTTGTAAAAAATATTTTATTCTTATGACCACTTCAACTTTAGTTACAAATTATCATTGTTCAAGTTGTTTTATTTTCCTTAACAATCTGTTACGTAATCAACCTGTGTATATGCTTATTCCTTAATTGCTATTCATTTTTCCAAAATTATGCAATCCACTTGTTGTAACCATCTCCACCTTTTAATTATATATATATATATATATATATATATTAATTTTCTTCGTTAATTATCACCCCATTGACATTTTGACACTGACTGACTAATTATTGTTAACAAACATATCAGTGCCACTTGGTGGTTGGTAAATTGTTGTGTATTGTAATTGTGTATTGCTGTACGTGTATATTAGAGTAGAGCCAGAGTGAGATGAGGATCTAATTGAAAAGTAAATATTTCTTCGCTCAATCTTTCTATTTTCTAAATGTCTAAATGGGATTATTTTCTATATTAAAAAAAAACAAGCTTATCGATACAGTTACGTAATTATATCGATTCAGATGGCTGCGACATATGCCTCGAACGCTGAACCACCGATGATCATCCGTATTATCTCTGGAGTAGGATTAAGTTACGAAATAGCTAGTAGGATTGGTCAGGCAGGACAGCGCTGTCATCCATGAAGTCACTGATAGGTTGACCTGACTGATTCTTCAAAACGTTGGAGAGACCTGCAGGTAGATAACTCAAAAACACTCATGGTGTGGCAGATATGTATTCACGTTTTACAGTCTTGCAGATCCAAAGTGTGACAAGTTGGTTGGCGCTAGTTTTATTTGATGATCACACTTAACTCTTCGCTGCGTCTTCATCTCACTTTAGCCAAAATCTCACTCAAAGGTGGTAGTTATCCGACACGCATCTGAAAGTAGTAATAAGTAAATAGGCGTGTAACATAAATTATGTTTTTACAAGACTCAGCATTTTCGAAATGAAACATTACCAGGACTTATTCTGACCAATTGATTATAAAGAAAGACGATTCCTATCCATAGATTACCTTAATAATGCACATTGATATTATCTGCTTTAATGAAAGTAATATGCTACCTCATCTTACAGATCAATAAATGTTGAATATATATCGAAAGTAATATACTATAATAATAATAATGACAGCTTTATTCCAAACAGCATTTGTGGTACAGGTATGGAACTTTCAGCGTGCATTACAATATATTCCATCTAATTATCTCATAAATTTTATTAGATTTTTAAAATAAAAAAAATAAATAAAAAACCAACTCCAAAAATATAAAAGATAAATAAGAAAAAGAAACAGCGTAGCGTTTTCATTTCAAACAATGCACCACAGGATTTGAAATATAAAGTTGATGTGTGATAGAAGATGAGAACAACAGTGTAACAGTGTAGCAACGAGGAAAGGAAAACAAAAACTAGTGGGACTGACTATTTGTTAGAGTGACGCAGTAAGTTGATCGTGTCATACCTAACGGATTTCTCATCACATCGCATCACATCACATAACAGCTGTTCCAGATATGGTATTGTGGAGTTTTTGTATTTGGTGGTAGTCCCAGCATATAGTCAGCCAGCCTCCTATAGCTGCTTCTAGTTCTACCAGATGAAATGCAAGGAGACAGCTGCGTATAGAGAGGATTCTCGTGGTCTGACAATATTGTATTCTCTAGTTTCTTACATGACATAATATGTCTATCCACAATAGTGTTAACCAGTTGGTTTAACGATAGATATCCCACTTGCCCTACTGACTGACGGCTTTTAGTGCCTCTCCTTGTCAGGAAAGCAAAGCAATGTCTTTCTTAAGTAGTCCAGTCCAGGAAAGATTAATGGGGAGCAGTAGAGGGAGATAAGTAGAATACAAAAATTGACAAAGTGAGAAGGCAGAGACTGCTTTATACCACACTGCCTTAACTTCCTGACGTCGAACGTTAAGCCAAACATCTTTCTGGTAACTAGGAAGATGTCGGAGGACCAGGAAAGATCGGTGGAAAAACTCAGTCCGAGGTACTTGACATTAGATGTATTTTCAACCTCTGTGCCGTCAATGATAGTGGGGCCATGTGAGCTAACTAGTTGTTGTAGGTCACGTTTTCGTCTGAGAGTGAAATTGACTACCTGACATTTAGACGGATTAAGCTTAAGTCCGTTTGAAGAGGACCACTGACAAATTTCCGATAGAAAGTTATCTAATTTGGAACAATCTGACTGAGAGTTGACAGTCATAGAAACAGAGAGGTCATCATCAAGCATACCTAACAAAAGTGGCTACATCAGAATGAGGCAAGTCATGTAAGAAAGAAAAAAGGAGACAGAAAAGGAGAAAGAACAGTCAGTGCCTTGAGGAACACCAGCTAAAGTAAGTGAGGTAGTGGAGGACTGACTTTCCATTGTAGACGGTGTACTGCTTTCTATCGGAAAAATAGGAATGCAACCACTTATTTGTCCAGCTCTCAGCCTGTGTTTCAGCAAGCTTACTTAGCAAGAGAGACCTGGGAACAGAGTCGAATGCACATGTGTATGTAATCAAGGAAGGCACAGTGGACGTATTTAGCTCCTTTGTCTAAACTAGAGACAATACTATGATGTAGGACAACAGTGTTGTCATCTAACGTACACCTACTATGTTTATCAGCAAACTGGTTGGGGTCGTTGAAAGGCTTTAAAGAGGGATCAAGATTAAGTAAAATAAGTCTTTCCATAACTTTCAAAAAAGGTGAGGGAGGTAATAGCAATGGGTCTAAACTTAACATTAGGTCCACTTGTTGATTTAGGCACTGGAGCGATCTTGATATTTTTCCATGATTCAGATATAATACTATTGGAAAACGATTCGTTGAAAATATCAGTTATTGGGGAACACAAGATGTCAGCACACTTCTTAAGGATAAGAGCAGAAACACCATCAGGACCAAGGGACTGAGTAGGCTTGAGAGATTGAAGACACTTGAGGACATCATCCGTATTAAAGCATGAGGAGCAGTCATTATTTACACTATTTGAGTTAGGAATCGTAACATTTGCTGGGATACACATGAAGGATTCATTAAGCCTGTTAACATCTACAGAAATATCATTCATCATTTGCTTACCACCTGTGGTTTCCTTTAATAACTTCCACATATTAGATGGGGATGTGGAGATGAAATGCATTCCAATTTCATTCAGTTATACTCTAACTGCCTTCAACTAATTGTGAATAGTGATCACCAATAAAAAGGTTTAAAATTTGTTTGGAAATTAGTAATGAATGTCAGCATGGTGATTAAATGTATCTAACCTTGCCTAGTTTACTAGCTAACTCTAGTTTATCAACCTTAACATCCTTTAACCTGGAAACGACGCAAGGTTTGGCCCGCGGGGTTGGAGATACCCACCTCTGGAAAATCAGTCCAGTCGCTGAAAAACTTCAATGCACAGGATAATATTCGAAAAAAATACAATTAATTAATACTTCGCTGGAATCAGAAAGATGAAATGACGCGAGCCGATGAAAGCCTTCGAGAATCCAGTCAACTGATGAGTCTTCTTCTTCTTCTTTCAATGAGGGCAAAAATATGCCTGGTGACAACAGAATGTTCGAAGGGTGTTTTTGAAGCTAGGAAATAAAATCAGAAACCATAGCATAGAAGTGCTTAGAACCTGTTTTTTAGAGTAGATGGAATGGAAGTGGACTTACAAAACTGTCTACTGTAGAGTCAATGTTTTCTACTACGGTCACGCAGGTGACAGCCACACGAGCACACTGAGGATGCAGATGTTATGTGATGTAACCAACAGCAGACAAATCTCTTCTGCCGTGGGAATCAATCTCGTCCAGGATAATAATGTCCAGATTCAATTCTAAAGGAAGGAGAGTTACATTTAACTAAATGCTATGCGCCTAAAACGATGCAGAACCAAGAGGAGCAAGAACAATTCTACGAGCAAACAATCCAGACAGTAATGGTGGAGAAGACTCCAAATAGAGACATCAAAATCCTAATGGGCGATATGATGATTGCTAAATTGGCACCAGACAATTCAGAAAGAGACATCATCATTGGCATCGAGGATTATAGCAAAACTAAGGAGAACAGTGATCTTCTCAAACTTCTAAGCCATCATCAATGATTTGATGAATGTCTCTCTATATGAATCAGAGACTTGGCCCATCACCAAAAGCCCTTTTAACAACCTGCCTTAGACTTTCATCACCAGCTGATTTCACTGCATACTGAAGATCAGATGGCCAAAAAGGGTTGTGATAACAAGGATCCCCGGCAACAAATCGACCAAGAACCCTTTTACCCAATAGATACGGCGAATAAAATGTAGCGCTATTGAACATACGCTGAGAGGACATTCAAGTTAACATCTAATGACCGACTCCAGAGTCGAATCGTAATGAAGAAGACGAGTTGGGCATTGATCAGAGGGTAAAGTAGAGGAGATTGCGTGAAGAGTTTGCTATGTAGACAGAAAAACAATGAACTGTCTTTTTATGATAATATGATGATCAATTTCAATTTATAAATAAACCATATATATATATATATATATATAGTTGTTTCCTTTTGAAAACATAGCCATTCGGACACTGGTAAATATACTAATGGCTCTCAGACTGCTGTGTGTTCTCCCTTAAGTAGCGGGTAGAGGAGAGACTAGGTAGCTGTTGTACATGGCGGTGGAGTAGAAAAGCGATATTCCATGATCACCACATCTGAGTCACCAGCTCGGTAGACCCTAAACAATTTTAGCTCAACATATTTCAAACTACAAAAGTAGCGACATCATACATAATAGAGATGAAATGAAGCAACAATAATTTATCCAACCATTTCACCCCTGATCTTTTCTCACTGCCACATCTCTAATACTTTTAAACACAAATGAATACTTGAAGTGTTCTCAATTTTAATTAAACTGTAGCCACTATTTTCAGTTGTATTGCTGCACTTCCCTCCCTTACTTAGTATTCTTAACATATCTTGTTGCTCAGTATTATATTATTATAAACTGAAATTAGACAAATCAGAAGCTTTCCTCTTTTATTTTTTTGGTAGTTATGACTCTATTCCTTACCGTATATTTCATACGAGTAGTACGATATTAGCGACAACCTCATTTTATTCATTGAGCGAAGCTTTCCTTATAAGACTATCTCTTCACTCTGAAACAAAATCCTATTAAAATGTGAATCAACTATTTCGCTTTATTAATCTTCCTAAAACTCCGAACGGAAGAGGCCGGATTCAAGAGAAATAAATCATGTATTGATCAAATCGCCACTCTACGAATCATCATTGAACAAAGCTTAAAATGGTAGTCACCTCTCTATCTCAACTTCATCGACTTTGAAAAGGCCTTCGACAGCGTAGCTTCAATCGAAAGGTGATTTGAAACTTCTTCGCTACTACTGTGGGATGTGATCGGCAATTATACATTTCATCCAAGAGTTATACGACAATGGTGCATGACAAGTAATCCACAACGGGAAACTCACGGAGGCTTTCGAAGTGAGGATGGGAGTGAGACCAGCTGCCTCTCTACTATCACCAATGATCTTCCTGATTTCAGTAGATTGGATAATGCGACAGACAGCGAAGGCCAATGAGGAAACAGGCATGAAATGGACTCACACAAAAAAGAAACTTGGAGGATCTGGACTTCGCCGATGTGATATATATGTCTGATTTCCCACCAACTGAAAGATATGCAAGTGAAAACCAACAAGTTGACAGAAGATGCATCCAGAGAAGATACGACTTCCTTCAATTGAACATAGAGAAAAAAGAGGTAAGTGATGAAGATTCCTGGCCAACATCAACATCAACACCAACAGCCACAACAACAACAGACAACAATCAGCCAGCCAGTATAAATGGGAGGAACCTGAAAGAAACAACCTCCTTCACCCACCAACCCACCCACCTACTGATCTGGGAAGCATCCTTTCAACTACAGGCGAATCACACTGACGAGGATATCAAAGCAGCGAGGAGTGGAAAAGCAAGACAAGCTTTCATTACTCTCGTCTCGTCAAGTCTGTGTGCAGGAGGTCAACATCACTACTCAGAATCAAAAATAACATCCGGATTTTTTTCCAACTCCAATGTGAAGTCAGTCAGTGCTACTCACTATACGGATGAATCAGAGACTTGCACTGAGCGTCATAAACAGCATCTCAAACAAACTTCACACCTTCATCAACAGCTAGTTGTCTTCGCTCAATACTCCGCTCAAGATGAGATGGCCGGCTGGCCAGAAAACATCAGCGACAAGGAGGGATCTCTGTCAATGAGCGAACAGCACAACACAGCAGGAACCGATTGTGAAACAAATAGGCAGGAGGATGGATGGAGGTGGATTGGATTGGCTGGCCATACTCTGAGAAAGGAAACCATCAAGTGAGTGACATCACTGGACAAGCCATTGGTCGAGTGGAACCCGGCCGAAAGGGAGGCGTGTGGCGAGTTGGTCGTCAGTGGAAGGGTGAGGGTGACTTGGAGGAGGTCATGTGAGGAGGAGGAGATGAAAGCATGTGAGTAGACGTGCCAGGAGCGGAGTGAAGACGTTGTCAGAAAACAGAAGGCAATGGAAGTGGGCAGCTGAAGCCTTTTGTTCCTCTAGGAGTTAAGGGATATAATAATAATAATAAAGTATTTGTAATTCACTGTGACTTGTTATATTTTTATTTTTCTAACCGTTAAGCGTATGCGCTGCAATTGTGACTCATTGTGAACTCTAGATACAAAGCTGAGATAACGTGCCTATGTCTGGAGGGAGAAGACCTATGCACCTACTACTGACTACATACATAATTTAAAGTAACGACAATGTAATTTAGTAAACAGTATTGTAGCAACCGAAGACAAGATACAGAAGCAAAGATGTATTTTCAAGTGATGAAACAGCTATTTATTATTATATCTTTATAGAGTTTATATTCGTTTAGCAATATAACTAACTGAGCGTGTGATTTTGATTTACATTGAACGATATAAAATGAAATAAACCTCGAATACTTATATTATATTATTCTGTTGCTAATGCAGTATTGAAATGTGGGAATAATATTTCTTTCGGGACATATTGTGTCTGTATCACATGACCACAGTGTGAAGTTGTAAACAACTGTTGCCTTATACTTCTTTTAAAAAAAAGACTCTCTTATTTACCAGGTGTGGTTAAATTTGAAAGATATGTTGAATCATTGTAGAGTTCAGTGCCACTCGGCTATCTAGTCACTTACAGTAAGGAACAAGAGATATTAGAGTGAGTAATCTATCCATCTATTACAGGATTCTCATGTGTATTGTGAGCACTTCATCAAATGATAAGAATAACACACATGAGATTTTTGACAATTTGACTGAAAAAGACAAAAAACTATACCAGTTCCGGGGGTTTCCTTTTTTCAAAGTAGGACAGTATATATGATTTATGCAGTACTAAACTGTATACTATCAAAGACGTTAACACCAGCTGCCTAGCTGATGTTCTATTGTGTGGACAAATCAATAAATGCACATCAACAGGGTCGTCTACAATTTTAAACATTCACTCTGCCGTAAGTTGTGTAAGAATATTAGGATGACAAGTTGAATCAAATCATTCAACAACTGATGTTTCAAACAAATCACTAGGTTTATATAGACAACTTTGATCAAGACTCGACCGAATAGTTCCACAAACAATTATTATTATTATTGCTCCCTTGGGTTCCTAGTGGAACATAGGGCTTCAACTGGACGTCTCCATTCGCTTCTGTCTTCTACTGTACTTTTCACCTGCATCCATGCATGTTAGTCCATACTCTTTCAACTCCTCTCTCTTCACACGATCTCCTCCATGTCACCCTTGCGCTGACGTCCCACTCGCCGCTTCCCTTTCGGGTTCTACTAGAGCAATGACTTGACGCGCGCGCGGTGTCACCCAGAGGTCTCCTCAGTGAGTGTCCAATCCATCTCCACTTTCTCCTGAATATTTCTTGGGCGATTGGTTCTTGCTTTGTATGTTCCCATAGTTCCTTGCTGGTGATTCTTTCCGGCCAGGCCATCTGATCTTCAGTACAGAGCGAAGAAAGCTGTTAATAAAGCCCTGCAACCTTTTGGAAATATTCTTCGTGACCCGCCAAGTATCCACAAACAATGGGCACCGATTATAAAGTAAACATATTTAAAAAATTGAAATCTGTTTATATCCCAATGATATTAAAATAATAATAATAGTTCCAACGTTTCTTTTGACAAACTGGTGCCAGATTTAGTAACGGAAATAATTAAAATTGAAATATATATATATATATATATATATATATATATATATATATATATATATATATATATATATATATATATATCAAAGGTGTTTGATATATATATTCTTTTTTAACTCCTGATAATCGTGTTCAACACTTGTTGCATAGTAATACTGAGCTGAAAAAAGAAGTGATGTTGAAGAAAGCAGTTCGAACATCACACTTGTGAACGCTCCATTTCTTCTTCTTCTTGCTACTCTGAGCACTAGTCAGAGCTGATGTGTTTCGTAAGCACTATCCACTCACTGGTCATCAGTATGCTTGTTTTTTGAAACTGTAACTTGTAACTAATAATCTTCATCCACGTAGTTCTGCGAAGAGTCTCTTTTTGCGGCGAATTCATTTTTTCAACTGTACAGTCGTAAAATATATGTATATGGGTTATTTCGTATGTATGTGTACATTAAGTCTTTCAAACTGAAATACCATTGGTTGGTTATGGTTATTTTAACCAAGAAGAATTAAAACAGTTGAGAGATAACAAAGATCTGCTAAGTAACTCGCCCAGACAAGCAAGGGTGCTGGTGTTGTGCTTCTGGATTGAAAAGACCACATCGAGAAGATGAACAATTTATTATCAAATGAAGACAAATTTTCAAGTGTTGGTTTGTAGGGATTTGATTGGTTTCAGGATTTCATCATGAGCTGACATTAGTTAGGCAGGTAGTTACCTGGGTTCCAGTGGGAAGTCGTGACCAGTAGGGTGCAGCTGGTCGGGTGTGAGGACAAATACTCGCCGAAGACATTGGCTAGCGGTCGCGCTATGTCGTGAATTGGCAGAAGTTAGAATTCAAGGACCATTGGATCGGGTCCCAGTGGCTTAATGGTATACGAGCTCGCCTTGTAACCGGAAGGTCCTGGGTTCGAATCCCGGTGGGTGCGTACTGCTGAAGAGTCCCAAACTAGGACGAAACAGCTGTCCAGTACTCCCAGGTTTTCCAATGGTTCTCTAACTAATGTCAGCTCATGATGAAATCCTGAAGACAAATTTTCTCAACCTTTCAATAATAAAAGGAACAAAACCGAACTGATTAAGAAGTAACTTATAATAGACATCTTTAAGAGAATGAAGGCCAGTCAACAAATCAGCTGCGATATCTGTGACCAGATCTGGCCAACAGGTTCAATAATACCAAGACTTTATGGTCTACCAAAGGTACACACGGTTAGTCTCGTGTCCGTTTCGTCCAATTCTGGATGTCAGGTTCTCCTTACTCCTTACCAATCTACTGCAAAGTCGTTAGCAGATATTCTGGAACCTGTAAGCAAACAATTATGAATGCCTTCGCTTCACGACACTTTCCAGTTCATTGACTGCATGCAAGACATAAATGTTTCTTACAAAATTATGCTGTCCTTCGACACTGACTCAGTTTTCACTAATATCCCACTCAGAGAAATGCTATGCTTTATATGTATGTGAATATATAGATGAGAAACATCTCAACATTGAAAAACCAACAGCACGTTTGAAGGAATTACTACTGAGATGCACTCTGAACGCAAAGTCCCTTTTAGCGACAACATCCACAGACAAAAAGATGGTATTGTGATGGGATCTCCGTTGGGTTCACTACTGTCAGATTGCTTCATCCTAAGCCTTCAGAAAGGTCAAATAAAGCCGAGAGCATCGACAATCTACGACTGTATAAAAGATACGTAGATGACATATTCATTATTTGTGACAACAGTAATGACCCCTAATCTACTTCTGCAGACATTTAAATGTTGCCATACATCAATAAAATTCACTCTTGAAATGGAAAACGAATCAAAAGTTCTCTTCCTTGATGTGGAACTAACAAGCCTCAGAGCCTAAGATGATCGATCCACAGAAAATCTACTTGGAATGGTCAACTAACAAGCTTCTTCTATAGACCTGGGTACCCATTCAACAAAAGCGGAATTTAATTAAATCGCTTGCCACCCGAATTCGAAGCATCTGTAGTCGTGACGTTCTGGAAACAGAACTAGATCTTTTGAAAAAAATCATCATCATCATCATCCAAAATGAATGGAGCCAGATACATCGGTTGTTCGACGCACATCCTGTCCAAGAGAATTCAAGGACAATATCATTCATGATTTCGGAAAGGCAAAGTGGTGCAAAAAGGAGTTCGATAATTCAACACCTGGTTAACACTGATCATTCCATCTCAAGAAAAGCCTTTTTCAAGGTAATCTACAAAATCAAGAAGAGCCTAGCAAAGTCAGTATGCTTTCATCTTCCTTATTGTATTGCTGAAACTCTGGCTATTCACAGAGAAAAACCGGAGCTGTGCATACCAAAAAAGAGAATTACTCAACCACTTCTACCAAAACGGAAACAACTTTGTTGATTTTTGATGACACAATTTTGTTTGTTTGATGGTTTCTCGAACGACGGACTTTTAATTATTGTATCCATTTAGAACTCTTGCGTAATTTCATATTCTCTACTTTGTTTCTATGTGCATCCTAAGAACAAAACAATCAACAAACTATTCATATTCTGAAGTAACAACTCTTCTTCTACTCCTTCCTTAGTGAAGTTTATGATGGGATGTGCTCCATTGAATTTATCCAATATGTCCTTAGTCTCAGTTTCCTTCTCAATGACCATAAATGTATCATCAACATATCCGCTATAGAAACAAACATTGTATATATATATATATATATATAACGAAATCAGGATAAATTACAAAACAAGATCAATAGCGAATGAAATCTAACGGACCTATTTTACCTCGATTCTATGGTAGACCAAAACTACACAAACCAAACATCCCCTTACGACCAATCGTTTCGCTTCCAGGAACACCAACATATAATCTACCTAAAGAACTTTTCAGGAAGTTAAATTACCTAACAGAATCCTGCGACCAAACTACCAATTCGTCAATCCAATTTTTAGAGAAAATCAAAGACATTCAGGTAGAAGACAATGAAATAATGGTGTCCTTTGATGTCACAGCATTATATACTTCAATTAGTCCAAAACTAGCAACAGAACCTATGCAACAATTACTCTATAGTAATGAAAACATAAAAACGCAATGCTCAACTTGGATAGAACTCATAAAATTATGCCTTACAACATACTTCCAATTCAATACTCAAATATATGAACAAATAAAGGGAACACCAATGGGATCGCTCATATGAGGATTAATAGCTGAAGCCGTTATGCAAAGATTAGAATTAATACCTCTGCCTACAATTAAACCGAAAATCTGCGTACGTTACGCTGATGATACATTTCTAATAATTAAGTGAAATGATTTAGAATATACCCATAAATTAATAAACAACATATTTGAAGACATCAAATTCACCACGAGAGAAGAAGAAGAAGAATTAGATAACAAAATCCCATTTTTAGATGTTTTAGTCAGGAGAATCAACACAGGAAATTTAGAAACACAAGTATATAGAAAATCAACGCCGACACACAGATCAAATACTCAACTATTCTAGCAATAACCCGATTACTCACAAAAGAAACTGTGTGCAGACATTGTTCACAAGAGAGTTCAAACACATTGCAGCCCTCCAGAGTTGAAAAGAATGGAGGAAAAACACTTACAAACGGTCTTCAAGAAGAATGGTTATCCAAAACAAATTTCATCAAAAAGTGTTTAAAGTCGAATCATCAAAACACCTACAAAGAACCATCACCAAAGACCAAAAAGAAATTCATCCTACTGTACACCAGAAATATCTCTGAAATATAACGGCTAGTGTTGCGTGCGTTTTCTGACTAAACTGCTGTACACATATATTCTATGTATTTCTTCGTTCTTATTGATGTGCGCAGACGTTGTGGCTACTCGACGCCCACAACGTAAATCAAAAGGCACTTGTGAAGAATACGAATATGTATTGAAGCAGTAGTCAAATTCGAAATTGTGTCAAGGTAATATTCAACAGTGAATGGACAAGTATTTGCGAAGTATACACAAAATGCAAAAAAAAAAAATATAATGCAAGTATACAAATTAGATTAAAAAGCATGTTTACAGTTGGTATAGGGGTACTACATAATTCCCCCACCAGAACACTAAAATATAAAAAAAATACATTTAAGTGTTCGAAAATAACATGCGTCAGCGTAATACGTAGCAGCGATAGTACACAGAAGGCGATTTATTAAGCTGAAAAATGAGCGGTTTAAAGCGGTTAATAACATCGATAATAAATGCGATAATCTAGGGAAAGTGAAATTGCTAATCGTAATAGAATATATAAGGAACGATAAAATTGTCCGGGGATCTGTAGTCGGTAGACGAAAACGATACGTGAATAATATACGAGATGTGATTAAATATAATAATATAGGAAATATCGATGTTAAAATAATAGTGACGTGATTTATGTATGAAAATATTAATCAGTTAAAAGAAAATAACAATTACGAATAAAGATAATAAAAATGAAAATTCATAGTAAGTCATATTTCGATGACTTGCACGTAACGTTTAGGCCAATGGACTCGTCTACCAGATCGTGTTGTTTTCGCAGGCTTCTCTGTCGACGTTGAAGCTTGTGTAGATGTAGGTGTTGGCACGTCGTTCAGCTGGTTCTTATCGTTGACTTCGAAATCGTCGAGGAACGCTGGTTTGACTCTGTCGATACTGATGGCTTCTGTTTTATTCAATCTTTCTATCGTGATAACTTTCGCGTTTCTGTTTAGAACTTTGAATGGGCCATCATAAGCGGGTTGAAGTGGTCGTTGTACACCTTCTCTCCTGACGAAGACGTGAGTACAATCTGTCAGTTGTGACGGGATGTATGACGCTCGTTCCTGCTGACGTGGAATTGATATCTTTAGCTCGTTCATGTGTCGTTTTAGCTGATGCACGTAACCAGTCATATCGTGTGGAACTTTGTTACCCGGGGTGAAAAATTCTCCTGGTAATCGTAATGTTGTTCCGTAGACTAGTTCGGAAACACAGCAGCCAATATCTTTCTTTATAGTAGCTCGTATACCAAGTAATACTAGTGGAAGTTTGGTTGACCAATCGTTTCGAGTCAAAGAAGCAGCGAGTGCAGCTTTGAGTTGTCGATGAAATCGTTCGACCATACCGTTGGAACTAGGATGATACGCTGTCGTTCGTATTCGTTTAATGCCTAGTAATTCCGTTAGTTGGTCAAACAGTCGGCTTTCAAACTGAGCACCTCTGTCTGTAGTGATAATTGATGGGACACCAAAGTTGGCTATCCAGTTTTCGACTAAAGCTTTAGCTACCGTTTCAGCTGAGACGTCGATTAATGGAACTGCTACTGGCCAACGAGTAAATCTGTCAATGCAGGTTAGAATATAGTTGAAACCATTGGAAGGAGGCAGTGGACCAACTATGTCTACGTAAGCAGTCGGTCAACGGTTGCAAAACTCTAGCACAGTTCGGGATAAAACGCCGGTAAAAATTGACTAGACCCAAAAATCGCCGTAGTTTCTTGAAAGAATCTGGTAATGGATAGTCTTTGATGGCTTGTACATCGTCGGGGACTGGTCTAATTCCTTGATTGTCAATCAAGTGACCGAGGAATTTCAGTGATTTCTTACCAAATTCGCATTTATCTAAATTGATAGTCATGCCGTATTTCTGAAGTCGTTCAAACACCGTCCTCACATGTTTCACATGCTCGGTTTCGTCTGCACTTGCAATTAGTAAGTCGTCAATGTATGCGTAGACGAAGGGCAGGCCGCGGAGTACTTGGTCGATGAGACGTTGAAATGTCTGAGCGGCGTTCATCAGCCCGAAAGGCATGCGCACGAATTCGTATAAGCCGAATGGCGTGGTGATAGCGGTTTTTGGAACGTCATCCGGGTGGATGGGAATATGATGGTACGCTTTGACAAGGTCGATTTTGGAGAAAATTTTAACCTCTGGCAAGTTGCTGGCGAAATCGTGAATATGCGGTATGGGGTATCGATCAGGTACCGTTTGCTTGTTTAAAGCTCGATAATCCCCGCATGGCCGTATCTCACCAGAAGACTTTTTGGGTACCATGTGCAGCGGTGAAGACCAAGAGCTGTTAGATGGTCGAATAATGCCGAGTTCTAACATTTTATCGAACTCTGTTTTTTGCGATTTTAAGTCGGTTTGGGTCAACAATTTGTCGTCGGGGTGAACCAGTTATCGTCAAGGATACCAATTTGTCGTCGCTGTCGAAATTGGTCGTCGGGCTCACCAATTTTGTTGCGTGCGTTTTCTGACTAAACTGCTGTACACATATATTCTATGTATTTCTTCGTTCTTATTGATGTGCGCAGACGTTGTGGCTACTCGACGCCCACAACGTAAATCAAAAGGCACTTGTGAAGAATACGAATATGTATTGAAGCAGTAGTCAAATTCGAAATTGTGTCAAGGTAATAATCAACAGTCAATGGACAAATATTTGCGAAGTATATATAATGCAAGTATACAAATTAGATTAAAAAGCATGTTTACAGTTGGTATAGGGGTACTACACTAGAATAATGAAACCGTTTGATATGGATCGATGTAGTACGCAAACCAGCCAGTCGAATCGCTTAATTCGATCTTATGCCAGCCAAAAGATCCGATAGAAAAAGGAGATAAAATTAACACCATTTACAAAATGAATTGTATGAACTGAATGAAACGAATATTACATCGGCCAACAAAGTGGGCGTCCCCTTCGAATAAGAATCCAAGAACACAAATCAGCCATGAAAAGATATGATATAAGTTCTTAAGTATCAATGCATACAGACAATTATGGACATCAATTTGATTGGGATAATGTCAACATCCTCCTAGACAGAGGAAACATCAAATGTGCAGTTCGGAGAATCCCTAGAAGCCTGGTAATCAAACGAATCAGCCAGCGACTAACAAACACGTTAATATAGATGAAATATACCAAGTAATAAAAAGTAAATCAGGTGACCAGAAAGTTTAAAATCCCAAGTCAATAGAAAACGGTCAATACATATGATGTAAAGATGGTTGGTCACCAGGAGACTCAATTGTATCATCCATCATTCATGGAGATTTTAAATCATTTGACTTTATGCTAAATACTGCGCTGAAGATGTCGTCCAGAAGGGTGACGATGAAAGCTCCACAACTATAAACCAACCAGCTCAGCGAACACCGTTAACTGCAAATCATCCACCTGAGTTACAAATCTTTTCTATTAATCTGGAGTTCTAATAAAAAGTCATGACCAGTGGAGTCTAACAAGTTTTTATTAGGAGGACAAATGACTTTCCCATGACTTTGAATCACCGTGACACTATATTTCACGAATTTTCACAAGTTAAAATTCATAGACCATTTTTTATTCTCTCCCAGTGGCTGAATAATCGACAGCTCCGCCCTCCACCACTTCATTTGAAGGTACTGGATTCGCTTTCCAAAATAGGGCATAGGCGGCATACTGCCAAAAAGTTGTAAAGTGGAACTGTGCAGCTGTTGAATACTCCATAGTTTTCATTTGTTCTCCCTGACTTAAAATGATATTTAGCTAGAAAATAATTTGAAAGGGAAAAATGTCTAGCCAGCCCTAGATGACGTTCTTCTAGCCTAAACCTTTTGACCAGTATAGTAGTCGAAGAACTCAGCTCCCACAGTGATCCAGAATTTTTTGTTGCTTTTGTATTCAATTACTCTGAATCTATCTACTTGTGTCTTAATATTCGATTTTCAAAAGTCAAGATTAAATAAGGGTAAAACAAGCCGTTTCGTTGACGGGATAGTAAGTAATATGTGGACACGAGAAAACCTGTTGATCTTTGGCTTGACGCCAAAAAGAGTTTACAAGTCCACACTGTTAAAGAGTTTCAAACTAGAATAAAACACATGTTTAGGAAAACTTTGTTTCCAATGTGCCTCTGACTGATGCTTTAATCGTTACAGAAACTTTGCTTGTTGTGCCTACCTAGACTATACATCTGCTTTCAACTCGGTCGGTCCCTAGGGACATCTTATAAAATAAACTTGCTGCAAGTCTACTAGAATGCTAGGCTGTTAACTGGTTACACTCCTATTTCTCAGAAAGAAAGAAGTACACCGTGTATAAAGGGAAGTCTTCCACTTCATTGCCTACTGAAGCTGGTGTCCCTCAAAGCACTGTCCTTTCTCCTTTTCTTTTTTCTTTCTTCTTGCATGACTTGCCTTACTCTGATGAAATAAACTTTGTGAGGTACGCTGATGAATTAACGGTTTCATTGGCTGTTAACTACCAGCTAGATTGTACTAAAATAAATAGCTTTCTGTCGGGAGTCAGCAAATGGTCTGAGTCTAACGGTCTTAAACTGAATCCTTCTAAATGTCAAACTGTTAATTTCAGCTTAAGATGTAAAAGACAGTTAGAAGAAGTCATCGATTCTCATGACAGTTGTAAGATTGACGACAATGATATAGGAATCAAATCAGAAATTAAGTATCTTGGACTTATTCTCTCTTCTGGTCTCTCATGGTCTTCCCATGTCTTAACGATCTCCAGTAAAATATTTCGCCTGACATTTTACATTAAGAAGTTAAGGCACTCAGGTATAACTCAACCCCTCCTCTTACAGTTCATAAACTCTTGCATCCCACCTATTCTTCTTTATTGCTCACCCCTGCTTATTTTTTCCTGGTTTTCTTAAAAAGGACTATGTCACAATTCGTAGAATGCTGAAGACGGTCAGTCAGTAGAGTGAGTGGTGTCCCAGTGGACCACATAGTTAATGTTGTTATCGATAGGCACTGGACTTCGTGCAATAAATTTGCTAGAGGGATTTTGTCTGACTTGGAGCATTCACTTTACGCTCAGCTTCCTTTCACCTTGCATCTCCTCACGTAGAACAAGAAGTAACTTCAGAAAACTGTATGCTCGCACGTCCAAGTATAAAAATTCCATGATACCATACTTGGCACGTATTTCATGTGATAGTGAAAATAGTGTCAGGCAAGAATTGACTAACCTTTTTTCATCTGGTAAATAAACAATTTCCTCCATCCATCCTTATATACCTTGAAGTTTTACTTTTATTTTTTCTATTATATTTATGGTCCTGTTGCTTCTTCGTTTGTTTTACTTTCATTATTGCAAGCACCAACTTATCCCTATGACTGCTGTAATCTTTGTTTTTCCCCTCACTATCATCATCATGTAAAGAGAACATTATATTCAATATTTTTAAACATTCTAGGATTTCTATACCGCATATAACGACAATACTGTGAGAAACAAGCCCACGGCAATTTTCACTTATATTATCATTATAACCTTAACTGTTATCATTATTATTATTATTTCCATTTTATATGCTGCATGTTTGTTACACTACCTCTATTGTAAATGTGAAAGACTAGCTAGCCAGCTCAAATTTTATCTATCGATTCAACAGCGCTTGTGGAGCCAGTTATATTGGCCGTTGCTCTAGGAACTTGATTATTCATGCTCACTCGAGAACATCTCCCAGCATGGCTTAGTAGAGGTGTAGTGAAAACTATTAACAGCTCGATATTGGAACATCTGGTGCAAACAGGCCAGAAAGTCAACCAGCGTAGATGAATCCTTCTCTATCATCATCTACCGGGTGACAAATAAATTACCAAAAACATCGAAGCACCGTAGGCTCCAAACAGCAGAGGCTATTGAGATTCGCCCAAAAAAAACAACTAGCACTCTGTGTCCAAAAGAAGCAAGTCCAGCCCCTACTATTGCCCTGTCCAGCCAGCCTTCAGTAGAAGCTATAAACTCATCAATTGGTACAATTATCTTTCCTAATTTTTCTGTCTGACATTCAGCTTATTATTTTATGTTGATTATATTCAGCTGTAATCTATCAATATTATTATTATTATTGATTCGATGTTATTTAAACAGCAACATTAATGTTGTTGTCCACCATAACACTAACTCATTCATTCACTATAATGTATGTATAAATGTAGAGCCTGATGATGAAGGGGTTATCGAAAAGAGTACTCTTTGTTCACTATCCATTCTTTTGAAAAACTGATTAAATATTTAGAGTTTTGAAATTTATCAGGTGATTCGTTTGCATGGAGCAGTGTAGATAATGTGGAGTGCTGCCCAACTCACCAGTATATGCTTTGTTTTCTGTCAAGTAAACAAACGGCTGATAGACGCCTTATTGACTGACTGTTAAGCATCTTGTTCCATTGAGAAGTATTTCCTGGCAGACAGAGAAATTCACCTTTGTGCTGAATGTGGTATATGTCGGTTTTGATATGTGATTTTGTGATTTTTCACTGAATGTCTTTGTTGTCAGTTTGATGTGTAAGCCAAGTTTTTGAAGCAGTTATTCCTAAATTTCCATGGGCTCCACCATCTATGCGGAAGTGAGAATTTGCAGATTGCATGCAGATTGATGTATATGGTACACTTCATATGAATGGATGATAATATCGGTGATTGGTAGTAAAGTTACAGTAGAAGATTATCATTTAAAACATAAAGTAATGCAGAGAAACAATGGGATATTCAACGGGAAGAAGAATTCAGTTGATTGCACGACTTAGAGCAGGTAGTTAGTTCTATGATACATTTGTTCGAATGGACACATGGAATCCCTACTGACTGCGTTCTTATTCAGTGATTGTACTTAAATGTTTTGAAAATTACAATCTTCTCAGTGAAATATGGTTCAAGGCATAGAAATTATGGAAGGAAGGATACTTATTCAAACTACCAAAGAAAGGAGATTTCAGTCAATGTAAAAACTGGCGCGAAATTATGCTCCTGTCCATTCCAACCAAAATACTAAGCCGCAACATCCTGGAGAGAATCAAGCAAGCCCTAGATGAAAAACTTCGAACGGAAGAGGCCGGATTCAAGAGAAATAAATCATGTATTGATCAAATCGCCACTCTACGAATCATCATTGAACAAAGCTTAAAATGGTAGTCACCTCTCTATCTCAACTTCATCGACTTTGAAAAGGCCTTCGACAGCGTAGCTTCAATCGAAAGGTGATTTGAAACTTCTTCGCTACTACTGTGGGATGTGATCGGCAATTATACATTTCATCCAAGAGTTATACGACAATGGTGCATGACAAGTAATCCACAACGGGAAACTCACGGAGGCTTTCGAAGTGAGGATGGGAGTGAGACCAGCTGCCTCTCTACTATCACCAATGATCTTCCTGATTTCAGTAGATTGGATAATGAGACAGACAGTGGCGGGCAGCGAAGAAACAGGAATGAAATGGACTCACACTAAAAAGAAACTTGGAGGATCTGGACTTCGCCGATGTGATATATATATGTCTGATTTCCCACAAACTGGAAGATATGCAAGTGAAAAGCAACAAGCTGGCAGAAGATGCATCCAGAGAAGATACGACTTCCTTCAATTGAACATAGAGAAAAAAGAGGTAGGTGATGAAGATTCCTGGCCAACATCGACACCAACACCAACAGCCACAACAACCACAACAACAACAACAGACAACAATCAGCCAGCCAGTATAAATGGGAGGAACCTGAAAGAAACAACCTCCTTCACCCACCAACCCACCCACCTACTGATCTGGGAAGCATCCTTTCAACTACAGGCGAATCACACTGACGAGGATATCAAAGCAGTGAGGAGCGGAAAAGCAAGACAAGCTTTCATTACTCTCGTCAAGTCTGTGTGCAGGAGGTCAACATCACTACTCAGAATCAAAAATAACATCCGGATTTTTTTCCAACTCCAATGTGAAGTCAGTCAGTGCTACTCACTATACGGATGAATCAGAGACTTGCACTGAGCGTCATAAACAGCATCTCAAACAAACTTCACACCTTCATCAACAGCTAGTTGTCTTCGCTCAATACTCCGCTCAAGATGAGATGGCCGGCTGGCCAGAAAACATCAGCGACAGGGAGGGATCTCTGTCAATGAGCGAACCAACCAACCAACACAGCAGGAACCGATTGTGAAACAAATAGGCAGGAAGATGGATGGGGGTGGATTGGATTGGCTGGCCATACTCTGAGAAAGGAAACCATCAAGTGAGTGACATCACTGGACAAGCCATTGGTCGAGTGGAACCCGGCCGAAAGGGAAGCGGTTGGCGAGTTGGTCGTCAGTGGAAGGGTGAGGGTGACTTGGAGGAGGTCATGTGAGGAGGAGGAGATGAAAGCATGTGAGTAGACGTGCCAGGAGCGGAGTGAAGACGTTGTTAGTAAACAGAAGGGAATGGAAGTGGGCAGCTGAAACCCTATGTTCCTCTAGGAGTTAAGGGATATAATAATAATAATAATAATAATAATAATAATATGTAATAGAAACTGTGAGTAGGTGAAATCCCTTCCTCTGTGTTACTGTCAAACATTGAATATCCATTCACACAATGTGATAAACACTAATTATGAGCACTAATTATTACATATATATGTATTCGTCGTCATTCATGGTCATTTATCTTCAAAATCTGATAATGAATTTTGTGTTCAATTCATGCATATTCTTTTATATACACACACACATCTTTTGAACTATTGTATGCTAACAATAAAATCTGAGTAATTCTACTGAAGAAGCCTCGGCTACACAGTGAAACATTCGGAAAAAATCTTGTTTTGATTTTCTAAACACTCGGGAATTATTTTAAGCAATTTTAGCATGATTCAGTGTGTGAATCGGTGTTCAAAACTATTCCAGAGAATTCACAATATCTATGGTCTGGATACTTATAATCAACCTCTCGGAATTTCAATGTCACTTATTCAAAGTTATTTCGAAACCGCTAGTGCTGTGAGTGTATCAATAATGCTTTAACTATTATGGATATACATATAATTGTAAAAATTGTGAAGAACACGAAGTTATTGAAAGGAATATTCCTTGTAAACTAATTAGTCTTTCGGAATTTTTTAACGGGCATCTTCAATCGATTGAAAATATTTTCTTGTTATCATGTGCAGCAAGATGTTTAATTATAATTAAAGTTATGTTTTGTATGGTCAGAAGACTTTTCGAGGTTATTTCCTTGCAGAAGGCCTGCTTTGATTTTCGATATATGAATGCTATGCTATGAATGTTACCGAAGGTGTAATTATTTCCTGAGATTCGCTGATATCGATAATCTAAGCTCATCATTGTGCTGAATAATCGCTCTTATTCTTATTGTAGGCCGCCGTATCACTTAGCTACAAATATCTCCCCACATCCATTATGTCTCAATGTATTTGTGTTCCACCTCTTTGCCTTCTGATACAGATGTGTTTTATGAAGTGTCAACACTAGGCCCAATACCAGTAGATGTTTTCCTGGCAAAATTGGAGAATGGTCCACTTAAAGAAGTGATCAATCTATTAACTGAATATTCAAGTGTTGGTTTGTAGGGATTTCATTGGTTTCAGGATTTCATCATGAGCTGACATTAGTTCGAGAAACATTGGAAAACCTGGGAGTACTGGACAGCTGTTTCGTCCTAGTCTGGGACTCTTCAGCAGTACGCACTCTTCAGGATTCGAACACAGGACCTTCCGGTGACAAGGCGAGCTCGCATATATATATATATATATATATATATATATATATATATATGTTATCGAAGCCTTTCCATGAAAGAATCTATGCTGTAGATTTCTTAGTATCAGAGTGATAATAATAATAACAATAATGATTTATTATTCATTATTATATCCTATAATTCCTAGAGGAACATAGGGCTTCAGCTGCCCATCTCCATTGCTGACTCGTAGACCAGTGAACCACTGAGACCCGATCCAATGGCTAGCCCATGAATTCTAACTCCTGTCAATTCAAAATAGGTGATGCTAATGTACCTAAGGAGAAGAAAATGATATCCATGGATGTGTTACATCAGCTTTCACTAATGTTCCTCTCTTTGAAACTATTTGCTGTATATGAAAATTTTCACCGAGGATAATAATGTAGATATGGGTGTTCCGATCCACTACTTAAAGGAACAAATATTGGGGTACACTCTTGATGTCCAGTTCAAGTTAAACAAAAAGTTCTATAGATAAAGAAATGGAGTGGTAGTGGGATCTCTATATTGGGTCCTATGCTTGTAGACTGCCTCTCAGCAACTCTAGAGAATAGTATGTTTCCACCTACGACTGATAGTTCCCATATTTACCAAAGGAACATGAATGGTACTTTTATCATATGTGACGAGAATACCAGCATTGAAATGATAACTAAGGAGTTCAACAGCTGCCATCCAGTTCACGTCGGCATCAAAGATGAACTCGGAATTCCATTTTTTAGATATCTTTCTAAAAAGGAGATATGATGGTTCTCTTCAAAGATCATTCTTCAAGAAACCAACATGGAATGGTCAATATCTTATTCAAGTGTTGGTTTGTAGGGATTTGATTGGTTTCAGGATTTCATCATGAGCTGACATTAGTTAGAGAACCATTGGAAAACCTGGGAGTACTGGACAGCTGTTTCGTCCTAGTTTGGGACTCTTCAGCAGTACGCACCCACCGGGATTCGAACACAGGACCTTCCGGTGACAAGGCGAGCTCGCATATATATATATATATATATATATATATATGTTATCGAAGCCTTTCCATGAAAGAATCTATGCTGTAGATTTCTTAGTATCAGAGTGATAATAATAATAACAATAATGATTTATTATTCATTATTATATCCTATAATTCCTAGAGGAACATAGGGCTTCAGCTGCCCATCTCCATTGCTGACTCGTAGACCAGTGAACCACTGAGACCCGATCCAATGGCTAGCCCATGAATTCTAACTCCTGTCAATTCAAAATAGGTGATGCTAATGTACCTAAGGAGAAGAAAATGATATCCATGGATGTGTTACATCAGCTTTCACTAATGTTCCTCTCTTTGAAACTATTTGCTGTATATGAAAATTTTCACCGAGGATAATAATGTAGATATGGGTGTTCCGATCCACTACTTAAAGGAACAAATATTGGGGTACACTCTTGATGTCCAGTTCAAGTTAAACAAAAAGTTCTATAGATAAAGAAATGGAGTGGTAGTGGGATCTCTATATTGGGTCCTATGCTTGTAGACTGCCTCTCAGCAACTCTAGAGAATAGTATGTTTCCACCTACGACTGATAGTTCCCATATTTACCAAAGGAACATGAATGGTACTTTTATCATATGTGACGAGAATACCAGCATTGAAATGATAACTAAGGAGTTCAACAGCTGCCATCCAGTTCACGTCGGCATCAAAGATGAACTCGGAATTCCATTTTTTAGATATCTTTCTAAAAAGGAGATATGATGGTTCTCTTCAAAGATCATTCTTCAAGAAACCAACATGGAATGGTCAATATCTTATTCAAGTGTTGGTTTGTAGGGATTTGATTGGTTTCAGGATTTCATCATGAGCTGACATTAGTTAGAGAACCATTGGAAAACCTGGGAGTACTGGACAGCTGTTTCGTCCTAGTTTGGGACTCTTCAGCAGTACGCACCCACCGGGATTCGAACCCAGGACCTTCCGGTTACAAGGCGAGCTCGTATACTATTAAGCCACTGGGACCCGATCCAATGGTCGTGACCAGTAGGGTGCAGCTGGTCGGGTGTGAGGACAAATACTCGCCGAAGACATTGGCTAGCGGTCACGCTATGTCGTGAATTGGCAGAAGTTAGAATTCAAGGACCATTGGATCGGGTCCCAGTGGCTTAATGGTATACGAGCTCGCCTTGTAACCGGAAGGTCCTGGGTTCGAATCCCGGTAGGTGCGTACTGCTGAAGAGTCCCAAACTAGGACGAAACAGCTGTCCAGTACTCCCAGGTTTTCCAATGGTTAACTAACTAATGTCAGCTCATGAAGGTCAATATCTTAATTTGCATTTTTGGGTCCCTTTGAGAAGAAAGAGAAATCGGATCCATTCCCCATCCTCAAGAATAAGAAGGATATGTACCTGGTGATACGATCGATGGTGAACTGGAGAGACTCAGATGAATCCTCATGGAAAATAGATTTCCTTCAAGATTCATTGGGAAGAAGTGAAGTTAAAGCAAAAGCCGGAAGGAACCCATACGGTGCCGAAGAAGCTGCCTTTTATGAGCGTTGAATTTAAAAGGGATACCGCTGCTGCAATTCTGAAGAATCACTTATCCAGATCACTAAGAAAAGCTTTCTTTGAGACTGAGTTACGGATCAATTCCTAAAGCCGACAAATGATCAATGGATGTGTGACTGATAAACTGCTGCTTTGGGCTACTTCAATGTGTATGTTTATAAATTCACCTGCTCGTTTGGAGCTAGTTATATTGGCCGCACAAAACGTACACTTACTTTCCAAACGCATCTGTGAACATTTATCCGGTATTGTTAACAAAAGGAAAATGCAAGACAGTTTACTAGTTGAATTCTCAAGTACTTGATGAACTGAAACCACGTAACTCCATCAGAGGAATCTTTGAAAATTATGTAAAACGTCAGGCCAAACTGTACAAAGGGTGTCAGGTTTCGGCATTTGTATATAGCGCAGAGGCGTTGGCAATTTCTCAGTACAAGCCCACACACTGTATACAGAAAGAGTTTGTCCAGTCTCTTATTCTACTCTGGTCGTAACCTCTTCATCACTAGCTATTCCCTATTATAAAATTTTAATTTTTTAATTTTTACTTTTAGTTTACTTCCACTTTAATAATTAATTCACTATTATCATTCTCACATGTACGTTGTGTACATTTTCTGTTATGTACTCGTCGAGTAGTTAATAGTCCTAACGCGGAAAGAGGGAAATCAGAAGACCACCAGGGTTACGATGATACTTGTATTTTCCAGACAAGGAAAATAAATGTCACACAAGAGCGTAAGTGAAATGGTACGTAGTGTACGGAACGTGGGAACAAGTGTGAACAAGTGTCTAATACAAAAGTATATATAAAAATGACTAATACACATGAACCAATGAATAAACAGTCTTAACATGATTGGTTGTAATGTCATGTGACAACAAGGTCATACATGTTTATTTAGTTAGTGGACAGACAAAAGCATAGTGTCAGTTATAATGAAATGTGCGTCGGTGGGACAGTGGTTAGGACTCTCGCCGACCATGCACATGGTCTGAGGTTCGATCCCCTGCCGACGCACACCTGATATCTATGGTCGGCCTGCAAAATTTGGGCTACCGATATCCATGCTGAGAATTCCATACTTGTACCAAAAATACAGTGTGGAATCAAGCTGTAATCAAAAAACAAAAAACGAAATATCGATCCATATACACACAGCAAAATATAACAGACTGTCAAAAACAAAACACACATCATGTGGATACATATCATTTTCTCACCCTTTTTGCATACTTATTAGATCGACATTCACCTACTTTTCTTCTCACTCAGTAACTACTTTGACCTTATTAACTATCTAACGCTTTCTTCCTTTGTGCCGTTTTACTTGTAAAGCCACTTTTGAGTAATTATATCAATTATGTCATCCCATATTACAAATTTTTGGTAAATATAAATATATTACTTTACAGCCTCTCAAGACGAATTTGTCGATAAGGAGATGATTTTCTTCGATGAATCCTCTTTTATTTTCTTCATAAAAATGAAATCTCATCCACCCCTCCTTTGTTTTGGGCTGTTTCCAGGGTTCATTGCTGGTTCATAGCTCGTCCCTAACTGAGGGAAACTGGTGTCCTGTGTTTGAATCACTTTGATCCGGCTAGCAAGCACCACTGTTTGACACAAGTAGTATCGAACTACTACTCATATTACCCAATCAGTAGTAATACGCCGGACTGTTCTATCCAAATATATAGATTTTCTTCCTTCAGACGATATCTTTTTATTGAAGGATGGTGAGAGGAGGAAAAGATGGCAAGTGATTGATTCTACGTCGAATCTTCATAAGCTTGATTAACCACTGAAACCTGAGGCATAATGAAAGTTATTGCCTAACCTAACCCTGTTTCTTTTTGGATTTCGGGGCAGGCATCGAGTCTAAGTTCTTGAGATGAGGCATTTCTGTGGATTACAGAGTATCTAATGATCACTTGCACGATACCGATCTAATACCCATTAGGTGCGTAGATACCACAGTTCTGTACTTCAAGGAATAAATTTCAAAATCAGCTACCAGTTAACTGGTCTTCCCAACACCTTGGTTCCTAATTATTACTCTATCAGTATTCTTTTAAATTATTGCATTTTATGTGCATAGAATATACAGCATGTTTGCACTTTAGTCTGAATCATGGAAAAATATCAAGATCGCTCCAGTGCCTAAATCAACAAGTGGACCTAATGTTAAGTTTAGACCCATTGCTATTACCTCCCTCACCTTTTTTGAAAGTTATGGAAAGACTTATTTTACTTAATCTTGATCCCTCTTTAAAGCCTTTCAACGACCCCAACCAGTTTGCTGATAAACATAGTAGGTGTACGTTAGATGACAACACTGTTGTCCTACATCATAGTATTGTCTCTAGTTTAGACAAAGGAGCTAAATACGTCCACTGTGCCTTCCTTGATTACATACACATGTGCATTCGACTCTGTTCCCAGGTCTCTCTTGCTAAGTAAGCTTGCTGAAACACAGGCTGAGAGCTGGACAAATAAGTGTTTGCATTCCTATTTTTCCGATAGAAAGCAGTACACCGTCTACAATGGAAAGTCAGTCCTCCACTACCTCACTTACTTTAGCTGGTGTTCCTCAAGGCACTGACTGTTCTTTCTCCTTTTCTGTCTCCTTTTTTCTTTCTTACATGACTTGCCTCATTCTGATGTAGCCACTTTTGTTAGGTATGCTTGATGATGACCTCTCTGTTTCTATGACTGTCAACTCTCAGTCAGATTGTTCCAAATTAGATAACTTTCTATCGGAAATTTGTCAGTGGTCCTCTTCAAACGGACTTAAGCTTAATCCGTCTAAATGTCAGGTAGTCAATTTCACTCTCAGACGAAAACGTGACCTACAACAACTAGTTAGCTCACATGGCCCCACTATCATTGACGCTACAGAGGTTGAAAATACATCTAATGTCAAGTACCTCGGGCTGAGTTTTCCACCGATCTTTCCTGGTCCTATCACATCTTTCTAGTTACTAGAAAGATGTTTCGCTTAACGTTCTACATTAGGAAATTTAGCCAATCTGGCATAAAGCAGTCTATGCTTTCTCACTTTGTCAATTCTTGTATTCTACCCATCCCCCCTTTACTGCTCCCCATTAATCTTTCCTGGACTGGACTACTTAAGAAAGACTTTGCTTTGCTTTGCTTTCCTGACAACGGCAGGCACTAAAAGCCGTCAGTCAGTAGGGCAAGTGGGATATCTATCGTTAAACCAACTGGTTAACACTATTGTGGATAGACATATAATGTCATGTAAGAAACTAGCGAATACAATATTGTCAGACCACGAGAATCCTCTCTATACGCAGCTCTCTCTCTCTCTCTGTTTGCATTTCATCTGGTAGAAGTAGAAGCAGCTATAGGAGGCTGGCTGGCTGGCTGGCTGACTATATGCTGGGACTACCACCAAATACAAAAACTCCACAATACCATATCTGAAACAGCTGTTATGTGATGTGATGTGATGAGAAATCCGTTAGGTATGACACGATCAACTTACTGCGTCACTCTAACAGATAGTCAGTCCCACTAGTTTTTGTTTTCCTTTCCTCGTTACTACACTGTTACACTGTTGTTCTCATCTTCTATCACACATCAACTTTATATTTCAAATCCTGTGGTGCATTGTTTGAAATGAAAACGCTACGCTGTTTCTTTTTCTTATTTATCTTTTATATTTTTGGAGTTGGTTTTTTATTTATTTTTTTTATTTTAAAAATCCAATAAAATTTATGAGAAAATTAGATGGAATATATTGTAATGCACGCTGAAAGTTCCATACCTGTACCACAAATGCTGTTTGGAATAAAGCTGTCATTATTATTATTATTATTATTATTATTATTATTATTATTATTATTATTAACGAGTAATCAGCACATAAACTGCAACAAAGATGTCAAAATACTTATTTAACGGAGATTATACCACCGAACTATAAAAAATAATATATATATATATATATATATATATATATATGCAATGTTTGTTTCTATAGCGGATATGTTGATGATACATTTATGGTCATTAAGAAAGAAACTGAGACTAAGGACACATTGGATAAATTCAATGGAGCACACCCCATCAGAAACTTCACTAAGGAAGGTGTAGAAGAAGAGTTGTTACTTCAGAATATGAATAGTTTGTTGATTGTTTTGTTCTTAGGATGCACATAGAAACAAAGTAGAGAATATGAAATTACGCAAGAGTTCTAAATGGATACAATAATTAAAAGTCCGTCGTTCGAGAAACCATCAAACAAACAAAATTGTGTCATCAAAATCAACAAAGTTGTTTCCGTTTTGGTAGAAGTGGTTGAGTAATTCTCTTTTTTGGTATGCACAGCTCCGGTTTTTCTCTGTGAATAGCCAGAGTTTCAGCAATACAATAAGGAAGATGAAAGCATACTGACTTTGCTAGGCTCTTCTTGATTTTGTAGATTACCTTGAAAAAGGCTTTTCTTGAGATGGAATGATCAGTGTTAACCAGGTGTTGAATTATCGAACTCCTTTTTGCACCACTTTGCCTTTCCGAAACCATGAATGATATTGTCCTTGAATTCTCTTGGACAGGATGTGCGTCGAACAACCGATGTATCTGGCTCCATTCATTTTGGATGATGATGATGATGATTTTTTTCAAAAGATCTAGTTCTGTTTCCAGAACGTCACGACTACAGATGCTTCGAATTCGGGTGGCAAGCGATTTAATTAAATTCCGCTTTTGTTGAATGGGTACCCAGGTCTATAGAAGAAGCTTGTTAGTTGACCATTTCAAGTAGATTTTCTGTGGATCGATCATCTTAGGCTCTGAGGCTTGTTAGTTCCACATCAAGGAAGAGAATTTTTGATTCGTTTTCCATTTCAAGAGTGAATTTTATTGATGTATGGCAACATTTAAATGTCTGCAGAAGTAGATTAGGGTCATTACTGTTGTCACAAATAATGAATATGTCATCTATGTATCTTTTATACAGCCATAGATTGACTAATGATCTTCCTGACTTCAGTAGATTGGATAATGAGACAAAGAGCGACGGCCAATGAGGAAACACAAAAGGGAACTTGGAGGATCTGGACTTCGCCGATGTGATATATATGTCTGATTTCCCACAAACTGGAAGATATGCAAGTGAAAAGCAACAAGTTAGCAGGAAACGCATCAAAGATAGGACTTCACGTGAACATAGATAAAACAGAGATAGGTGGTGAAGATTCCTCGCCAACATCAACACCAACACCAACAGCCACAACAACCACAACAACAACAGACAACAATCAGCCAGCCAGTATAAATGAGAGGAACCTGAGAGAAACAACCTCCTTCACTCACCAACCCACCCACCTACCGATCTGGGAAGCATCGTTTCAACTACAGGCGAATCCAACTGACGACGATATCAAAGCAGTGAGGAGCGGAAAAGCAAGATCAGCTTTCATTACTCTCGTCAAGTCTGTGTGCAGGAGGTCAACATCACTACTCAGAATCAAAAATAACATCCGGATTCTTTTCCAACTCCAATGTGAAGTCAGTCAGTGCTACTCGCTATACGGATGGATCAGGGACTTGCACTGAGCGTCATACACAGCATCTCAAACAAACTTCACACCTTCATCAACAGCTAGTTGTCTTCGCTCAATACTGCGCTGAAGATGAGGTGGCCGGCTGGCTGGCCAGAAAACATCAGCGACAGGGAGGGATCTCTGTCAATGAGCGAACCAACCAACCAACACAGCAGGAACCGATTGTGAAACAAATAGGCAGGAAGATGGGTGGAGGTGGGTTGGCTGGCCATACTGGCAGACCTGGAGCTGAGTGAAAACGTTGTCAGAAAACAGAAGGCAATGGAGATAGGCAGCTGAAGCCCTATGTTCCTCTAGTAATTATAGGATAAAATTATAAGTATATAATAATTGCAAGTGCGAAACGAAACACTTTTTTCTTCTTTCTCTACTTTATGGTACACATTGTCTTTCCTGCTTATAATTAGGTTATGAAAAATAACGTCTGAAACAGGTGCGATTATGTGAAAACAATAACAAAAATTCATTAAAGTAAAAGTGTAGCTTGAACATAGTATCAACAGTACCAGAATTAATAATTTACATTCTTCATGAATATCTTAATGGATGAGTTGATAGATGTGTTGGCTGGCAGTGGAATCCAGAATGCACATTTTTGTCCAATTTGAGGGTATTGTCAGATGGATGTATCTGTTATTCCTAGTGAATCATTAATTCGTTCCTGCCAGCACTCGAACATCCCTGAGTTTCAACGTCTGTTATGTAATGAATTGGCAGAAGTTAGAATTCATTGACTAGTCACTAGATCGGGTCCGAGTGGTTTAGTTGTCTACATGCTCACTGGCCTTGTAACCAGAGTTTCCTGGGTTCGAACCCTGTTGGTGGGTGGTGCGGCGCACTTATGAAGAGTAACACAAACAGTGCTGACGAAATAGCTGTCCAGTACTCCCTAAAGGTTTTCCAATGATTCTCTAACCGATGTCAGCTCATGATGAAATCCTGTAACGTTATCTCTACTTACGCTGCATATAAATAAACTTTCATTGATGATGGATAGTAATGAGGAGAGAATTAGCAGGGAACTTGTAGTGTTTTGTATTAATATTTAAAGGCTTAATTTTTTTGGCGAATCATATGTGTTTTCGATTGTATTTCATCTTAAAAAAAAACTAATCTGACTGTGCATATTGCATCATTCTTTCCTGGAGGACAGTTTTTAAACTTAACACACACACGCCTTTAAGAACTTTTTCGTTAGAATAATAAATTCAGCGAAAAACCACATGTTGTTATGGGATGATTTTTCTGGATTCCTGTTTATTTTCTTTCTCTTCTACCAAATTGTGAAATTTCAGGTGGTTGTGATGTTGATAAGAAGGAAACAATAGTTCTCCACTCCATTCGAAACTATAATCTACAACATAATAATCACATGAGCAAGCTATCTATCCGTAGACTGAACATAAAAAACGCTCATGTTCCCCAACTTTTCGTTTCAAAATCCGGTTAGTAATATTATAATTATTATTTATTACTGTTCCCTGGGGTTACTAGTGGAACATAGGGCTTCAACTACACGTCTCCCTCCACTTGCCACTTCTCTCTTCCTTCTGCTGTACTTTTCACCTCCATCCATGCATCTTAGTCCATACTCTTTCAACTTCTCCAACTGACACGATCTCCTCCTCCATGTCACCCTTGCTTGAACTGACATCCCACTCGCCGCTTGCTTCCCTTTCGGCATGGTTCCACTCGAGTAATGAATGGCATGACGCGCACGAGATGTCACCCACCGGCCCGGCCTCCCTCCTCGGAGAGTGAGTGTCCAATCAATCTCTTCACTTTCTCTTGCATATTTGTTGTTGTTGGTTGGCGATTAGTTCTTCTTTTGTTTGTTTGTTCCCAGCCATAGTTTCCCATAGTTGGTGATTCTTTCCGCCCCCCCCGGCCATCTGATCTGATCTTCAGTATATAGATCCAGCGAAGACAGTTGTTGGTTAATAAAGAAAAGTCTGAAACAGGCTGTTGGTGGAAATATTCTTTGTGACACATCCGCCAAGTTTCTCATCCGTATAGAAAAGCTGACTGACTTGACGCTGTTTGTATTGAAAATCCGACCGACGGAATTTTGTTGTTGATTCTGGCTGAGTGACGAGGATTTCCAGATTGGTTTCAGGTAGATGAACAACGTGTTTCTCGCCCGATTTGACATCCTCGACTGTTCCGACTTCCTGTAGTTGAGACAATGCTCCCTCACCCTTAGATAAGTGAATGAAGTAACCTCTTTCAAATCCTTCCACTTGGTAGTGATTGGCGCTGGATGTTGCTTCTGTTGTCGTTGTTAGTTGGTTGGTTGGTTGGTTGTTTTCATAACCTCCGTCTTGTGTATGTTCACTTGGAGTCCTGCCTTCACTACCTGCTTCTTCGACCAGTTTGTCGGTCAGTTTTCGTTTGTAATTCTTCGATCTTCTGTGACATCAAACATAAATCATCCACGCGCGAAATCCATATCTTCTAGTTTCTTCACGTCGATCCTGGATATCCCTCCCTGTCTTCTCGTTTCCCACTGACTGTCTGATGCACAATGCAGTCAGTCCACCGCAATTAGGAATATCATTGGTGGGTGATAATAAGCAAGCACCCTTGTCTGACTCCTGTGTTTACTCCAAACGCCTCATTCATTCTTGTCACAGTATATATATATATATATATATATATATATATATATATATATATATATATATATATATATATATATATATATATATATATGACAGATCACACTTATAAAAATTAGCTGGCGGTATAAGACTGGTTAATAAAGCATTCAGAATAAAAAACTAATAAAAGAAAAGAAATAGCATTTGTACAAAAATAATATGCATACATTTCAGAATGTCTGACACTATATCATTTTTATAGCGTCAATCATTCATTCAATCAAAATAATAAAAGCTCTGTTATGTGGGAAACACTTTTTTCATTAAGAGTTCATTCACGATTCTCTCATCAATTATAAATATTAGCTTTCAACAAGTGTATATGTGTAATAGTATTGCAAAGATATATGCATGAGTAAGCATCCTCTCTGTCATTTTTAATTCTTCAGTTGTGGGATAAAAACATTTCATGTCCATTCTTCTTTGTTTCTGCTTGATAAGAAAGACCGCAGTTAGCACTTTTATATATATATATATATATATATATATATATACAGATAAGATAATAATAGCTTTATTCCAAAACAGTACTTGTGATACAGAATGAAATTCTCAGCATTTCACTACAGTATATTGCATCCACTTAGTACATTAACAATAAATAAAATTCTACATAGATTATGGGTGATCTCAATTAGTTTTGACAACAACACATTGGCATGTCGGTAGCATAGCCAAAATTAAACAGAGTGTTAAAAGATATAAGAAAAGTAGGTTCTAGCATATTAACTGGCGTAAGCGGTAACAAAAGGTCGAGATATACAGAGGGTAAGAGAACGAAGAAGAATGTTTTAAATAGAGTTTGTAAGGAAGAGAGAAACAAAACAGCACATAACAGAAAAAAAAAAGGTAGAAAAGGAAAAGAAAGAAAGAAAAACGTTTTACCTATAAATGATATGAGTTGGAAAGACGAGATCCAGTTGTTCTACTGACTATTTAATAAGTTATAGGTTTCACGCCTAATGCTTTCTTTATCGCACAGAAGACGAGCTAAGTAGGGTATGGTTGAGTTGGGTTTTTGTACTTGCTAGTGCGAGCATATAGTTTTCTATATAGGCTTCTGGTCTGCCTGCCTGATGAGATACAAGGGGAGAGCTGCGAATGTAGAGGGTGGTGTGCGTTAGATAGAATGGATTTTGCCCTTTTTCACATGAGTCCATGTGGCTGTCAACCAGAATATTAACAAGCTGGTTAAGTGGCACTTTGCCTACTTACCCTGCTGACAACCTTTAACACCCTCCATAATAAGATATAGTCCTTCTTCAGTAGCCAGCCCTGGAAAAACTAAGGGGGAACAATAAAGGAAAATAGGCAGGATGCAAGAGTTAACGAACCATAGGAGTAAGAGTTAGGTTATTCCAGAATGTCTTAACTTCTTGATGTAGAAGGTGGTGAGACGGAATATTTTCTTAGAAATCATCAAGATATGAGACGACCAGGAAGGAAAGATCAGAAGATAGAATGACGCCTAGGTATTTCATTTCCGACTTGGTTTCTATATCAGTGCCATCTATGTTGCACACCTCGTGAGGTGAGTTCTAACCAGTTTATTTAGGTCAGATTTATGCCTAAAGGTGAAATTAACTGTTTGCCATTTAGAGGGATTTAAGGTTAGACCATTTTCCTTGGACCACTGGCTGATTTCTGATGAAAAGCCGTTTAGTTTAGAGCGGTCACTTTGACATTTGACAGGCAAAGATACAGTTAGGTCATCAGCATATTTGACAAAATTAATGTCACTTGAAGATGGTAGGTCGTCATGCAGAAAGAAATAAAAGAGTACAGCACCTTGGCGGACACCAGCTTCAGTGAGCACATCAGAGGAGGATTTACCTTTGTATACTGTGTACTGCGTTCTGTTTGAGAAGTAGGAATGCAACCAGTTTGTGACCCAGAATTAAGTTTGTGTCATCGAGAGCTTATTTAGCAAGAGACATCTAGGTACAGAGTCGAAAGCAGAAGTGAAGTCGAGAAACGTGCAGCGAACGTATTCGACACCTTTATCTAATGATGAGACGATACTGTTGTGTAAGACGGCTGCAGCATCTAAAGTACTCCTACTCTGTCTGTAGGCAAATTGTTCGGGGTCTTCGAAACTTTCAGGGGAGAGTTCAGTTTTAAGAAGGACTAGTTTTTCCATAAGCTGTCGAAACGGGAAGTGATGGCAATGGGTCTGAACTTTACGTTCTTGCTATTACCAGGTTTAGGGACAAGGACTATTTTATTGTCTTTCCATGGAACGGGTACAACATTTTCGGAGAAAAAAGCATTTAAGATGTGAGTTGGAGGAGAACATAAAGCATCTGCGCATTGTTTTAGAACATAGGCAGGTATACCATCAGGGCCTAGACTATATGAGGACTTAAGAGTTTTAAGACATTTTAAAACATCGAGAGTGTTAAAGTCATGAAAGTTATCAGCTACATGATTTGTAACGTTAGAAGTGGTTATAGTAGAAGGAGAGCGTATAAAAGACTGATTAAGAGCGTTTACATCATAAGAGGGGAAAACATTGCATCGCTTACTATTGTTGGTAATTTCATTGAAAAGTTTCCACATGCTGATATATATAATATTATGTATTATTATTATATGTATATAAGCAGTGTGCTTATGTGTATCGATTAGACATGAAGTATCTGTGATAAATAATTTCATTGTAATTTATTTGACAATGCAGGTGTTGATTGTGATACCCAGGTCTTACTAATGTCAAATACAGCAGAGATCATGCATAGTTTATAGCAGATGTCCTATGCTTTAGAAAAGTTATAAGCTAAAATTGATTTTTTTTACTTTTTATTTCTCTATTTCTTTAGTTCAAATTTGGATTGATGATTGTCAGTAAAAAGCTGAATGAAAATTAAATGAGTCATTCGGACAAAGATGTGATATATATATATATATATATATATATATATATATATATATATATATATATATGACACATTTGAATCATAATTTGTGTGAGAAATATGCTGTAAGCACAGTCGTTGCCTTATTTTATATCTCTGAAATAAACAGCACCAAAATATCAAGACTGTTTGATGAAATAGATTGTATAGCGCACAAGCTGCTAGCCAGCACAACCACTACAACATTCAATACAGTGTGCAAATCAAGAGATCCAACATAAAAAGAAGGAGGTTAAATGAATACCATTTACACAAAATAAACTATATCAACTAAAATAAGCATTACATCGGTAAAAAAAGGGGTGTACCCTACAAATCCGTAACCAAGACAGACAAGGCGTGTCTCTTTGGCCAAGTTGCCTGGTGGATAACGCTTTGTTGGATTGCAGTCTCAATAGAGACGGCATCATTCACTGAGAATTTCTGGCACATCCAGCTGACCAGTGCCATATAGGACAAAACGGGTCTCCTGGGATCTACTGCTAGTCACCACCCATCAAAAATATCATCAAATCAGGGCGTACTGTGATTAAGAATGGTTCGCATTCCTTATTACTGCCTTTGTGAGCCGGTCAAATCCAGATAAACTCTGCTGAATAATGTGAAAGATTTTAAACAAGTTGGAAATGTTTTCAACTGGATTTGAGATGTTCCCGTTGATTGATTGGACTGAAGTGCTCGGTCTCAGGTTGACATGTCTATTGGCTTCTTGTGCAGATGCGCCAACGATTTCGGGGCATTTTTGCTAGTCATGTAATTTGGTGGATGGTGAGTAGGAGTTGAATTAAGGATGCGTGTTTCGTCCTGTTCGGGTCTCGTCATCTGAAAAAGTTTTCATATCCCTCCCTAGCTGATCCTAGCTAGCACGTTCTCATTGAATGAAAACGTATGTATGTGTGTATTTTAGCGCTATCATAACTAGTAGTGAACATGATGCGTCTATCCTGTACTAAAAGCAAGCATCTATGGCATACAAGATTTCAAAGCTGAAACCCTATTGCGTAGTTCCCACTCTATACACATATATATCTATATTTGTTTACTAGGATACGCAACTCACTCTGTTAACTAAAACAACGTAACAACGGTAACTTCATTTTCTCATAAAATAATCTTCCTTCTAAAGCAGAGCATACTAGAACTTAACTGTTTCAGCAAACACATAATGTATTATTGAAGCATATATAAGTTGCTTATTCTGTCGACTTTGTAATTTCTACCGTGGGAAGGATCACTTTTATCATTTTATCACACGTAGGGACGGTAAACACACACACATACACACATACAAGAATAGTACTTTATATTTCTCATGTGACGTTTGTATTTAGACAAGACTTAGATACTGTGATAATCATTCAGTTGATGGTATCGAAGACTGAGATAAATACTTGTAGCTAGGACATTTTAATAACTTCTAAACTAGATGAAGCCTTGACTCGTTACACGTTACAAGATATGATCTTATCAGATTAAGGATTTCGACTGTAAACAAAATGGCATATTACTAGGCTATCTGAATACAACATTAGAATAGATGTATCCGAATCCTAGGTTTCAGTAATAATCCAATATCATTTGAGTATTAAATAAATGGCCGTTTGCCTAAGGGCTTGTCTCTTTCTCCATACGTCCGTCCAAATAACATAAATCTTCGATTATAGGTTAAAACATAGGTTCAAGCCTCAAAGTCAACTTGAGTGTGTATACGCCGACATGTGTATGGACTTCAATGCGCGAATCTTCAACTTTTTTCTTTGATTATATTAGGCCGAAATTTGACCAAGGCGATTGATCCACTCCTCTTCAATCTCTTTGATGAGTGTGAATATGAATGAAGGTAAAATGCAGAGATCGAGTTTATAATAACAAAAAAAAAATAACGACGTTTGCCATTAAGGATTTATGGAGTAGGCTTAACACCGAATCAAGTGATCAAAGCCACCATATGCGCTCAAGGCTAAATTCTGTTTGGTTACTATGCCTAATGAATCTAAACACAGTAGTTATTTGGATAAATACTGTTACTTGTACCTTATTTGGTATTCAAGTGTTGGTTTGCGGGGATTTGAATTAAGTTTGGTCATAAACTGACTTCGGACACAAAAATCATTAAAAACCAGAGAATACTGGATATTAGTTAAAGGCTTTTCGGTTAATCATGACGCCACCAGGAATCGAACCCAAAAATTTCGGTCATGAAGCGGGCCATTTGATCATTCAGCCAATGGGATGGGAGAATCAATGGGCCATCAATTCTAGTTCCTGTTAGTTGACGAAATACAACCACACAACTGCCGGCTGTTGTCATCGGCCGGATTTCGTTCTTACACTAACCCTAACCCCCCCCCGTTGACTGACATCGTTGGTCATGCTTTCCCACTAGAACTCCAGGCAAGTTGATCCTGTAGTCAGTCATTAGCGAGCATTAGATTAGTTTTTAAATATTGGTTCTCGTTAATTTAAAACTGGGATATATTCTTACGATATTATTTTAAAGTAGGATGCACTTTTCTTTCTACCTAGAGTGTCCTGCTTTACTCTACCTTGTCGTTGCATAGTCTCTCTTGAATCAGAGTTCTTTAACGTCACCACAGATTATTTTTTGTGTGCAAAACTACCGTTGTGACCATATCAACAGCTCTTTTTTTTGTTCTTCAGCAAGGAACATTTTTGCTGAACTGACTTCTACAAAACAACTCCCGATAAGCCTTTAACTATGAAAAGAAAATCATGATTAATCACACGCGAAAACCAATAAGTGTTTACACAGAAATTTTGGTTCTGGTTTAGGAGTTCTGTACAGAATAAACTTATGATACTTAAACAGATAAAGCGCAGGAACGCTAGATTTCCAGAAGAAACATTCACTAGTCATATTGGAATGTGGTATTTCTAAATAGGGAATGATATATATATATGCATTAATAAACAAAACATCGTTTTCCATTCGACTTTCATTCGACGGCTTGTCAGAAGAAGTTACTCAAAAGCCTCCTCAGAGTATGTTCAATCCATTTCAAACCTATCAGTATAATATCACAGTAATCATTGATGAAAGCCACTGCTGAATATATATTCTCCGGGTTAAAAAAAGGAGAAGAAGGAAATAAAAGAAACTGTCGGTAAAGAAAAAGAAATCCCAGAAACTCCACAATAATATATCATACGAGTCATCAATAAAAAAAATAATCAACTGCAAATAACGATAGCTAGATAAATAAAAATAAACTACTGCTGGTTAGCTGTACAAAAAAAGAAATTCGGAAATGTAGAAGTAAGAGAAGTATTGAAAACCAGCCACACGGAGTACTGGACAACCAGCTGCTTCATCAGCCTAGTTTGAGAATCACTGGCAGTATGCACCCACTACCAAGAGTTCGAACCCAGGACCTCCGGGTTACAAGGCAAGCTTGTGTCCCATTTTCAGCCACTGGGACCAAATTCAATGGCCTTGTAACCAAGAAGTCCTGGTTTTGAACTCTGTTTGGGGGTGTGCGTACTGCCAGTGGTTCCTAAAGTAGGCGCTGACGCAACGTCTGTCCAGTACTCCGTGTTTTTCAGTTTTTCAGACTCATTTGAAAACATAGTCCAACATGACAGAGAAATAAAAAATGTGTCGGCTTCTAATGGTGTTCACTCCATAGAATAATTATTCGCAAACGTGTAGAGATTTTATCTCTTGTTTCTAAAAATTTCAAATTCAAAGTTAAGCCAGAAAGAGGATCACTTAGAAATCTACACACTCATACTTTGAGCTAAAATTATTTTCTCTCATGTACGTGATCAATCTATTACTGACTATATATATATATATATATATATATATATAATGATCATAATAATAATTTACTTTATTCCAAAAACAGTACTTGTGATACAGAATAGAATTTTCAGCATTATTCACAATATTATTCTATCTAATTTCTTCAAATTATAAATAAAAATTAATCACACAGAAAATCTTCCACATTTACAATAGGGGTGGGTGATGTCAAAAACATGCAGCATATATTTATTATTTTTTTTTATTTTATGGTTACAGCTTGATTCCACACCGTATTTTTTGGTAATATAAGTGAAAATTACTGTGGGCTTGTTTCTCACATTATTGTCGTTATATGCGGTATAGAAATCCTAGAATGTTTAAAAATATTGAATATATTCTTATGTTTACATGATATGGTGAGGGGAAAAACAAAGATTACAGCAGTCATAGGGATAAGTTGGTGCTTGCAATAATGAAAGTAAAACAAACGAAGAAGCAACAGGACCATAAATATAATAGAAAAAATAAAAGTAAAACTTCAAGGTATATAAGGATGGATGGAGGAAATTGTTTATTTACCAGATGAAAAAAGGTTAGTCAATTCTTGCCTGACACTATTTTCACTATCACATGAAATACGTGCCAAGTGTGGTATCATAGAATTTCTATACTTAGACGTGTGAGCATACAGTTTTCTGAAGTTACTTCTTGTTCTACGTGAGGAGATGCAAGGTGAAAGGAAGCTGAGCGTAAAGTGAATGCTCCAAGTCAGACAAAATCCCTTAAGCAAATTTATTGCACGAAGTCCAGTGCCTATCGATAATAACATTAACTATGTGGTCCACTGGGACACCACTCACTCTACTGACTGACCATCTTCAGCATTCTACGAATTGTGACATAGTCCTTTTTAAGCAAACCAGGAAAGAATAAGCAGGGGTGAACAATAAAGAAGAATAGGTGGGATGCAAGAGTTTATGAACTGTAAGAGGAGGGGTTGAGTTATACCTGAGTGCCTTAACTTCTTAATGTAAAATGTCAGGCGAAATATTTTACTGGAGATCGTTAAGACATGGGAAGACCATGAGAGATCAGAAGAGAGAATAAGTTCAAGGTACTTAATTTCTGATTTGATTCCTATATCATTGTCGTCAATCTTACAACTGTCATGAGAATCGATGACTTCTTCTAACTGTCTTTTACATCTTAAGCTGAAATTAACAGTTTGACATTTAGAAGGATTCAGTTTAAGACCGTTAGACTCAGACCATTTCCTGATTCCCGACAGAAAGCTATTTATTTTAGTACAATCTAGCTGGTAGTTAACAGCCAATGAAACCGTTAATTCATCAGCCTACTTCACAAAGTTTATTTCATCAGAGTAAGGCAAGTCATGCAAGAAGAAAGAAAAAAGAAAAGGAGAAAGGACAGCGCCTTGAGGGACACCAGCTTCAGTAGGCAATGAAGTGGAAGACTTCCCTTTATACACAGTGTACTTCTTTCTTTCTGAGAAATAGGAGTGTAACCAGTTAACAGCCTAGCATTCTGTTAGACTTGCAGCAAGTTTATTTTATAAGATGTCCCTAGGGACCGACCGAGTTGAAAGCAGATGTATAGTCTAGGTAGGCACAACAAGCAAAGTTTCTGTAACGATTAAAGCATCAGTCAGAGGCACATTGGAAACAAAGTTTTCCTAAACATGTGTTTTATTCTAGTTTGGAACTCTTTAACAGTGTGGACTTGTAAACTCTTTTTGGCGTCAAGCCAAAGATCAACAGGTTTTCTCGTGTCCACATATTACTTACTATCCCGTCAACGAAACGGCTTGTTTTACCCTTATTTAATCTTGACTTTTGAAAATCGAATATTAAGACACAAGTAGATAGATTCAGAGTAATTGAATACAAAAGCAACTGTGGGAGCTGAGTTCTTGGACTACTATACTGGTCAAAAGGTTTAGGCTAGAAGAACGTCATCTAGGGCTGGCTAGACATTTTTCCCTTTCAAATTATTTTCTAGCTAAATATCATTTTAAGTCAGGGAGAACAAATGAAAACTATGGAGTATTCAACAGCTGCACAGTTCCACTTTACAACTTTTTGGCAGTATGCATCCTATGCCCTATTTTGGAAAGTGAATCCAGTACCTTCAAATTAAGTGGTGGAGGGCGGAGCTGTCGATTATTCAGCCACTGGGAGAGAATAAAAAATGGTCTATGAATTTTAACTTGTGAAAATTCGTGAAATATAGTGTCACGGTGATTCAAAGTCATGGGTAAGTCATTTGTCCTCCTAATAAAAACTTGTTAGACTCCACTGGTCATGACTTTTTATTAGAACTCGAGATTAATAGAAAAGATTTGTAACTCAGGTGGATGATTTGCAGTTAACGGTGTTCGCTGAGCTGGTTGGTTTATACTTGCGGAGCTTTCGTCATCACCCTTCTGGACGACATCTTCAGCTCAGTATTTAGCATAAAGTCAAATGATTTAAAATCTCCATGAATGATGGATGATACAATTGAGTCTCCTGGTGACCAACCATCTTTACATCATATGTATTGACTGTTTTCTATTGACTTGGGATTTTAAACTTTCTGGTCACCTGATTTACTTTTTATTACTTGGTATATTTCATCTATATTAACGTGTTTGTTAGTCACTGGCTGATTCGTTTGAGTACCAGGCTTCTAGGAATTCCCGAACTGCACATTTGGTGTTTCCTCTGTCTAGGAGGATGTTGACATTATCCCAATCAAATTGATAACAAAGTCCCATTTTTAGATATCTTAATCAGGAGAACCAACACAGGAAATTTAGAAACACAAGTATATAGAAAATCAACGCCGACACACAGATCAAATACTCAACTATTCTAGCAATAACCCGATTACTCACAAAAGAAACTATGTGCAGACATTGGTCAGAAGAGAGTTCAAACACATTGTAGCACACCAGAGTTGAAAAGAATGGAAGAAAAATACTTACAAACGGTCCTCAAGAATTTTGTATTTTTGTATTTTTGATTACAGCTTGATTCCACACCGTATTTTTGTACAAGTATGGGATTTTCAGCATGGATATCGGTAGCCCGAATTTCGCAGGCCGACCATATATATCAGATATGCGTCGGCATGGGCTCGAACCCCGGACCATGTGCATGGTCGGTGAGAATCCTAACCACTGTGCCACCAATACACACATTTCCTAACCATCTCAATTGGTATAACTTTACAGCTTATTCTATTGATTTCCCCTCCCACCAGCCTAGAACTCGACGCCTAACCTCAATATTGCCCCTCCTATTATACCATTTCACACGGGAGATAGAACGCAGGCACCTATGATCAAAGACAGCTAGCCAGGCTTTTCATGTCTTCCACTCTCAATGGCCAGGTCTCAAAGCCAGCCATAAAGGAGGACGGAACTGCCTACTGAGCAGTACATACGCCCTTTGGTCGATAGCCGGATATCACATCTAGGCCAGGGACGGCGTAAACTGGCATATTCGAAACCAGCCCTCTGTATCCGTGCTGAGATTTTGTCAACGATTAACCCATTAACTCTGGCTGATCAACACACTCTACCACTTCACTCCCCATTTCTAAGCTTGAAGTCAATGTAGTCCAGTCCTGTAGCATCATTTTACATGTGGCGGGAGCGAATCGCATGCCAAACATGCCAACACAACTTGTGGAGTCGAATAAGCTGTATCATATAATAAAAGTTAGGTTACATATTACCCATCTCTTTAATTTAATTCTTTCTAAGCAAGATGCATTTCAAATCGGTAAATCTATGCATTGTATTAAGCTGTTTAGGTTAGTAAACCATAGCTCTATAGGCAAAAATAAAAATGTAACAGTAGCATATATGTGATTAATAATAATGGAAATATTCGTTAATCGGTAAGAACTTTTGCAATTTTATTATCTTTATTAATACAAGCAGATCTATTCACAAAAAAAACGAAACGTATGCGGTAATTTTAATTTTTTAAATCCATCACTAAACAGCAAACAAAATCTGAAAATCTTAGTCACATTTGTCATCTGAGTCTTGTTAGTATAAAGCAGTCCGCAATTTATAACAGAAGTATGTCAATTTTAACGCCTAAAAAATAGTGACGCTGATTCATGGCTACTTAAACTAAACAATATAAACCTGCATTACAAATAATTAATTCTGGCTATTTGATGACGTACACCTGAAAATATTGTCTTTGAAGAATCTGGAAAACTGTGACCGTCATCATAAAGTCGGAGAGTTGTGGAGAATGAGGCAATAGATTTGGATCGTTTACCGAAGTATGCCGAACAGATTAATGTAAACGAGACATATAGGTAAGGCGAAGAAAACAGTACAGAATACGCATTTGAGAAGTAAAAGTAACTTTATTATTCCTATAACTAGATTATGGAATTTGTTAAGGATTTGGATGAATTTTAATGGACATTTCGTCATGAACACCAGTTAGTGAATAAATGAAAACCAAGAAGCAATAGATAACTGTTTTGTTCTTAGTTTAAGACTCCTCGACAGTACGCACCTACAAGGTCGCCAGGCATTAGACCCGAGACCTACAGGTTACATTGAAATCCATAAACTAAATATCAGTCACTAGTTCATTGGCGGCAACTTGACGGATATCCTGAAGTTGTAACGAGAAGTCGATGTTACTGGGTCTACTGTATCACGGCAAAGTGGATTCCCAACGAAGGCATTAGATAGCAGTAGCCCTATGTCATGAACTGACAAAATCATGGTTTACGAGTTATTAAATTCTGACCCACTAATTTGGATTTTTAACGAGTTTACGCCATAACCTGAAGACCCCAGGTTCGATCACCAGTGGGATCATGGGTGCATGCTGCTTGAGAGTCTTAAACTAGGACAAAACACCTGCCCAATGCTCTTGGTTCACACCTGGTCAAGTAACTTGGTTTGTGACGAGTTCCACATTGAAAATCATATAACTGTTTTCATTAGTCTAGTTCCATTTACATAATTTATTAAAATGGGGGCATTATTTTCAGGCCACTTATGATAACGTGTACAACAGAAGAAAATGCCTTCGAATATCATTACTCACTTGGAAGAATGGTTATCCAAAACAAGTTTCATCAAAAAGTGTTTGAAGTCGAATCATCAAAACACCTACAAAGAACCATCACCAAAGACCAAAAAGAAATTCATCCTACCATACATCAGAAATATCTCTGAAATATAACGGCTAGAATAATGAAACCGTTTCAAATAGATAGATGTAGCACACAAACAAGCCAGTCGAATCGCTTGATTCGATCTTATGCCAACCAAAAGATCCGATAGAAAAAGGAGATAAAATTAACACCATTTACAAAATAAATTGTATGAATTGTATGTAACGAATATTACATCGGTCAACAAAGTGGGCGTCCCCTTCGAAAAAGAATCCAAGAACACAAATCATCCGTGAAAAGACATGATATAAATTCTTTAGTATCAATGTATACAGACAATTATGGACATCAATTTGATTAGGATAATGCCAACACCCTCCTAGACAGAGGAAACACCAAATGTGCAGTTCGGGGAATTCCTAGAAGCCTGGTACTCAAACGAATCAGCCAGCGACTAACAAACACGTTAATATAGATGAAATATATACCAACTAACAAAAAGTAAATCAGGTGACCAGAAAGTTTAAAATCCCAAGTCAATAGAAAACGGTCAATACATATGATGTAAAGATGGTTGGTCACCAGGAGACTCAATTGTATCATCCATCATTCATGGAGATTTTAAATCATTTGACTTTATGCTAAATACTGAGCTGAAGATGTCGTCCAGAAGGGTGACGATGAAAGCTCTGCAAGTATAAACCAACCAGCTCAGCGAACACTATTAACTGCAGAACTTCAGATTATTTCCTCCTCTTTTATTCAGTCACTAGTTAACGTTACATTGAGCCAGCTAAAGAGGTATGCAGAGAACAGGATAAAATAGAGATGAGCTGTTGAAACCCTTTGTTCCCCTCGGAAAATGGTTGTTTCTTTTATCAGTCACTCTGTCCACCTGCATTTCTGAAACCTTTCGCCTTCAAAATCCCGAAGATTCCAACTGATAATGGAATGACTACTGTTTAACTTGCCATCTTTTCTGAGGTTACAACTAAGCTAGCAAAACTTGAAGATGTTTATAAGTGTCGTCAGCAAGTAGTCGACCCAAATACCTGCTTAAGTTGTACACTTCATTTTTATGAAGAACATTTATGTCACACACCTTGTTGTAGTACTTCAGAACTATCTATGTTTGCTGATGAATTCACTGTTTTCGTTGCCGCCTCTTTTATTAATTCATTGTCCATAGCGAGTGGGGTGATTTCAATTCTTGTGGTTTTCTCAAGGTGTGCTAGGGTCATGAAAATGTCGTTATCTTTTCCATCCGACTGGATACTTCTCTTGGCTTTGTTTTTATAAATGACTACGGAACAATATATGAAGCTCCTAAAAGAGTCCAATTGTTTAATTCCAATCATTGTATTGTGTGGGTTTTACCAAACATTTTGTGGAAAGTTACACAAAAGAACCTTTTGACACCTGTTCAAGAAAATGTTTAGAATCTTACGAGCATGCTTAAAGACACAAGGGGTGGGACTTGTTTAATGAAGACTGTCTTGATGACACTATCTCAAATTTTATCTTGACACCTGTTGTCCCAGAGAAACACATTCTTCATCATATTTGACCGTTTTTCCCCCTCCCTTTAACTTAAAAAGCTTCGCAGGGTAACATTAGTTTGAAAAGAGAATTAACATCCTAATTCAGTCTGAAATGCACAGATTGAATTCAGTTTATAACCAGAAGTTTATATCCTGCATAAAAACACCTCTAATATATGGAAACTTTCAAAGAAATTACTGCTAGCAAGCAGAAGAATAGTTAGTTTTTTTTATTTGTTTGACGTGTGTACACTAAACAAGACCTTGACACTTGCACGCGAAAATGCCAAACCTTCTACTGTCACAAGTGTCAATGAAACCTGCTTCCCTGGTTTCGATTAAAAAGCAACCGTTCTAAAATGTCTTCATTCACTGAAACCTTCTTGTAGCCTAGGTCCAGATGGTTTGCCTGTCCTTATTCTTAAAAGATGTCCAGATATCCTTTGTTATCCTGTCATGGACATATTTCATGAATATTTTTCCAGAAATGTCGTGCCAGCCGTTTGGAAGGACATTAAAATTGTACCTATACCTAAGTCCACCGAGGGAGAGGGCTCTCGAGTGGTTGCGCCACAGGTTGGTCCTGCATGCCGCAAGAGGCAAGGATGCATGTGTTTGGTTCTCCTGAAAACCAATACCCAGTCAATGGGTGTATCGTGGTGTGAATAGTGCGTCGGTGGCATAGCGGTTAAGACGCTCGCCAACCATGCACATGATCCGGGGTTCGATACCCGACCAACGCACTCCCACACCTCGCTAAACCAGAAATAATGCTGGTAAAGAAGAAAGGTTGGGCATGAGGTTAGCAACCCCATCCTGTAAAATTAAAAACTGCTGCAGAAATTTCAAGTCACTAGCTTGAAGCCCTATGTTCCGCTGGGAACGCGAAGGAAAAATTATTATTATTATACCTAAGTCATCTACTGGAACATGTATTAAATTCAGATCCATTGCTATTACTTCTCCTTTTCTAAAAATTATGAAAGAGTTACTCTTACTTAATTTAAAACCTTCACTTGAAGCGTTTAACGATCTCAAACAAATGGCCTATAAACATATTAGAAGTACTTTAAATGCAACTGCAGTCTTGCATCATAATATTGTCTCCAGTTTAGACAGAGGAGCTAAGTTTGTTCGCTGCACCTTCCTAGATTACACATCTGTTTTCGACTTGGTACCTAGGGAAATTTTGTTAAACATGCTTGCTGAAACTCAAATTGACTGTTGGGTTGTCAGATAGCTGCATTCTTATTTCTCAGGAAGAAAGCAGGGATAGTCGTCCACTTCGTTGCCTACTGAAGCTAGTGTCCCTCAAGATGCTGTCCTTTCGCCTTTTCTGTTTTCTTTCTTCTTACATGATTTGCCTCACTCTGATGAAATGAACCTTGTTAAGTATGCCGATGATCTAACTATTTCAATGTCTGTTAACTCACAGCTTGACTGTGCTAAGATGAACAGCTTTCTATCAGGAATTAGTAAATGGTCTTCGTCTAACAGCCTTAACCTAAATCCTTCCAAATGTCAGACTGTTAATTTCAGTTTCCGATGTAAACGAAAGTTAAATGAAGCTGTTGATTCCTATGACCCTTGCAAAATTGATGATAGTGATATGGAAATAAAGTCTGAAGTTAAGTATCTTGGATTAATTCTTTCTTCTGACCTATCCAGGTCTCCTCATATCTTAGCGATTTCTAAAAGAATATTTCGTCTGACTATTTACATTATGAAATTAAGGCTCTCAGGAATAACTCAACTAAACCCTCCTCTTACAGTTTGTCAACTCGCGTATTTAACCTATTCTTCTTTACTGTTCGCCCTAATTCTTTCCTGGATTGCTTAAAAAAGACTATGTCATACATCGTAGAACTCTGAAGACTGTCAATCAGTAGGACGAGTGGTATCCCATTGGGCCATATCGTTGACATTGTCACTGAAAGGCACTTGATGTTATGCAACAAATTTGCTAAAGGAATTTTGTCAGACTGTGAGCATCCACTCTACCCGTAGCTCCAACCTTGTGTCTCCTCCTCAGGTAAAACAAGGAGTCTTTTCAGAAGAATTTACGCACGTGTGGCTAAGTATAAAAATTCCACTATACCGTATTTGGCACGTACTTTATGTGATGAAAATGATGTCAGGCATGAACTAACTAATCTTCTTTGCACTACTAGATAAACCATTTCCTCCACCTTCGCGACATCAGCCCTTATTGTTATTGTATTTCTTATATTTATAATCCCCTCAACTTTTGTTTTTATTTGTCTATTTTTTCATAAGTGTGAACATCATCTAAGCGGTGTTATAACTGTTAATCTCGTCTTTCCCCTCACTAAACTATAGCAAAAAAACAGTAGATTCAAAAATCTGTAACATGCCAGAGTTTCCAAACTGAATCGACAATACTGTTTGAAACAAACTCACTATTATTATTATTATCATTAATATTATTATTATAGTAGTATATTTATTATTATCAATTCGCACTTGAATATTTTCGACTCTATATCGTAAATGGGGACAAACTCCTCTAGTTAATTTTGTTTTAATTTTTAATTTTACTTATATTATGATTAAATCAGATGCAATAATGTGACAAATGCTGAGAATTCCATTCTGTATTGTAAGTACTACTTTTGGAATAAAGTAGGTTATTATTATTATTATTTTCATTCACATATCTAGGGAGGGAGCATTGTCTCAACTACAGACAGTCGGAACAGACGAGGATGTCAAATCGGGCGAGAATCGGGAAGGCGAGAAACACGTTGTTCATCTACCTGAAACAATCAGTCTGGAAATCCTCGTCACTCAGCCAGAATCAATAACAAAATTCCGTCGGTCGGATTTCAATACAAACAGCGTCAAGTCAGTCACCTCTTCTATACGGATGAGAAACTTGGCAGCTGGGTCACAAAGAATATTTCCACCAACAGCCTGTTTCAGACCTTTATCAACCGGGTCAGTGGGTGACATCTCGTGCGCGTCAGGCCATTCATTACTCGAGTGGAACTAGGCCGAAAGGGAAGCAAGCGGCGGGTGGGATGTCAGTTCAAGCAAGGGTGACATGGAGGAGATTGTGTGAAGAGGAGGGCAGTTGAAAGAGTATGGACTGACATGCATGGATGGAGGTAAAAGTACAGCAGAAGGAAGAGAGAAGTGGCAAGTGGAGGGAGACGTGTAGTTGAAGCCCTATGTTCCACTAGTAACCCCAGGGAACAATAATATTATAATTAACTGATTAAAAATGTCCATTAAAATTTTCAAAAGAATGGATAGTGAACAAAGAGTACTCTTTTCGATAACCCCTTCATCATCAGGCTCTACATTTATACATACATTATAGTGAATGAATGAATGAATGAATTAGTGTTATGGACAACAACATTAATGTTGCTGTTTAAATAACATCGAATCAATAATAATAATATTGATAGATTACAGCTGAATATAATCAACATAAAATAATAAGCTGAATGTCAGACAGAAAAATTAGGAAAGATAATTGTACCAATTGATGAGTTTATAGCTTCTACTGAAGGCTGGCTGGACAGGGCAATAGTAGGGGCTGGACTTGCTTCTTTTGGACACAGAGTGCTAGTTGTTTTTTTTGGGCGAATCTCAATAGCCTCTGCTGTTTGGAGCCTACGGTGCTTCGATGTTTTTGGTAATTTATTTGTCACCCGGTAGATGATGATAGAGAAGGATTCATCTACGCTGGCTTTGTGGTCAGCATGGCTAAGTAAAGGTGTGGTGAAAACTATTAACAGCTCGATGTTGGAACATCTGATGCAAACAGGCGACAAAGCCAGCGTAGATGAATCCTCCTCCATATTACCATCCTAGATCGCCACCACTACCAAAATGCATTTAAGTTTGAGTGAATATTGTACAAAGAAGCTGTTACTTCTCATTACAATCACACTCTATCAAGTGATACGCCATTATAGATAAGATTTTATTTTGATAAAGTGTCACACAGTGTTGTTGTACAGTAATATTTACTGATGACCACGTTTCGAGCACAAATCGCCACTACTGCTCATAATCATCATATCAAGATACTCCTCATTCACAAAACACTTTCTGGCTTTATTTATATACATGAGTTAGAAATTTGATGATTAGGCATTTGAATAAAAATCAATATAAGAGGTTAAAGTACATTCACAAATAATAATAATATTAGTGTTATCGATCAAATATACAATTAGATGGAAGATAAGATGAGTGTTTTTATAGTAAGTGAAATCAATAAACAAACAAATAACTCGTTAGAATGTTATAATGTATGTCAATTGAATTGAATTGAATTGAAATGAAGTGAAATAGAATGTGAAGATTATTTATTACCCACCTGTGATTTGACTAACTGGTGGTAATAATATCTTGCATTATCTTCTGTATGAGTGGAGTGGTGAGTCATTCCTATTGCACGTGTTCAGTGTAGACTGAATGATCCAGGTAGGATTCATTCATTCAGTCAGTCAGTCAGTAATCAATCTCTCTCTCCCTTCCCCTCCCTATATTACTCTTTAGAATACTCTGTCTTTGTCCCACTCACACCATTGTGTGGTTGTGTGCAGTGGTTGCATGCAGTGCAATGCAGTGATGAGTGTCTCTTTTTTTCTCAATGACTCATCCTCTCAGGCGTGTGATCAACCATTCTAACCTTAGCTGAATTATGATGATGTTCTGACAGTCAATCTCACTCCTCCTCCTCCTCCTCGATCTGCTAGTTTGACTTACTACTTATGCAGTAGTTGACTCAACTCACAGTCAACTCATTGCAAGGTATTTCGTAAATTATATTATATTTCATTTAATAACTGGGTCAACCCACAGTGTCTTTTAGCCCACCTACAGAGCTTGTCTAACATGAGTGAGTTAGTAGATTTTCCCTTTTGATTAGAACTATGGGCATTGGGTTTGAGCCTTAGTGTAGGACGCGGGTACGTCCAGATGACGAGTCACAGATAGGACGAAATGAGTATCCTGGATTCAACTGCTAGTCACCATCCACCCAAGTAACTTCTAATTACATGCCCAGACATCATTGAAGCTGACATGTCAACCTGAGATTGAGCACTTTGGTCCAATCAATTGATGGGAAAATCTTAAATTGAGTTAAACCTCTTACTTCTGCAAAATTTCTAATTCAGCCTTTCTGATATAAATTGAGGTTATGGATAACAATTTGATTCATTGGAGGGTAAGTAAATCTCAGGAAATTGTAAAAATACTTAACAAACAGCTACTTTATTCTAGTTTAAAGGTTTCTATAGGTGAATAGTAGTCAGTAGTTGACTACTTCCTTTTCAATAGAAAGGTAAATTTTGCTTCTATTTTAAAAACTTTATTTTAATTTATGAAAAGTCGAAATGTTATAAAAGAAAATGCTTCTCACTGGGGTCAAATAAATATCTAAGTTCACGATTTCATCATCAGCTGACATTAGTTAGAGAACCATTGGAACCATTGGACAGCTGTTTCGTCCTAGTTTGGGACTCTTCATCAGTACGCACCCACCACAAGGTTCGGACCCAGGACCTTCTGGTTAAAAGGCCAACTCGTAAACCAATGAGCCACTGGAACCCGATATAATGACCAGTCCTTGAATTCTAACTTCTGCCAATTCACGACATAGCGCGACCGCTAGCCAGTGTCTTCGGTGGCGAGTATTTGTCCTCACATCCGACCCACTGCACCCTACTGGTCATGACTTCCCACTGGAACGCAGGTAACCACCTACCTGAATAGGGCCAGTCGCCAGTGGGCATCTTATTTCATTCAGCCTACGCAATTTTCAACATTTATGGATATCCCAGTATTATCTCAGTGTTTAGATAACCTTTAAACTATATTTTGTTCAATTCAAGTACAGTTTATATCGTGTAGCTAGCTATTTCTCACAAATATAAAACGATTGCTATCCTAGGTATGGGAAACGAGAGTACAACAAAATCTGCCATTGTAAGCTATCACCATGACTGAGTCATATGATAAAGAAAGGCGTAGTATTATCATTATATGTCCCCTTTTGTCCTTTCTTATATTTTTTTCTCAATCAACAAGCACCAACAGCTTTTGAGTGGAAAGATTTATGACTCATTTAATTGACGAAGTTAGTAACTAAGGTGTAATGCGCAGTGATGAGAGACCAGCTATACCACCTTAGCTCACTTGAAATTCTCTCCACCAACGCTAAGAGATGACTGACGTAAATAACAACACGTCTCTGGTCCTTTCACAATTACAATTAGAACAAATAAATCCATGAGGTAGTTCATTCATGATATCATGTCTTTTGGATAACTTAGCAACACATATAGGGTCACTTTCAGTACGAATCTATTTGTTTATTATCGATTATTTAAGAGAACAGAATATTCAGAGTAGAGGCTCATTTCCAACAAATTTACTGTCAAAGGTGTAAATACTTAAACTAATAAATATAAGACTTTAAACTTCCTGAAATTAAACATGGTGACATTATTTCATCATGAGCTGACATTAGTTAGAGAATCATCGGAAAATCTGGGAGTACTGAACAGCTGTTTCGTTGGTCTAGTTTGGGTCTCTCCATCAGTACGCAACCGCCGGGATTCGAACCCAGGACCTTCTGGTTACCCCCAGCCAATGGGTCGCGCTATGTCATGAATTGTTCGTGAACTTATACACAGATCAATGAACTGTGTCGAATAGCTTCAGCTTAGTGGAAGCAGAATAAATTCGAGTAGCCTGTATTAGGCAGATGTCTAGTATGTGCTACTAACAAGATTTATCACTACTATATAAAGAGATGTTCATCGGCAGAAAAAAAACATCGAATAGCAGGGAGATAGATTTGACTCCAAAAGAGAGAAGAAATAATACAGTATTGCGGGAAAAAATGGAAGACACAGAAACATTATGCGTAATGCAGAACTAGCACAAAACAGAAGATCTGTGTAAATGATGATTTGAAGTTATTATTATTATTGCTCCCTTGGGTTCCTAGTGGAACATAGGGCTTCAGCTACACGTCTCCCTCCACTTGCCACTTCTCTCTTCCTTCTGCTGTACTTTTCACCTCCATCCATGCATTTTAGTCCATACTCTTTCAACTGCCCTCCTCTTCACACAATCTCCTCCATGTCACCCTTGCTCGCACTGACATCCCACTCGCCTCTTGCTTCCCTTTCGGCCTGGTTCCACTCGAGTAATGAATGGCCTGACGCGCACGAGATGTCACCCACCGGCCCGGCCTCCCTCCTCAGAGAGTGAGTGTCCAATCCATCACCATCCACTTTCTCTTGCATATTTGTTGTTGTTGGTTGGCGATTAGTTCTTCTTTTGTTTGTTCCCAGCCATAGTTTCCCATAGTTGGTGATTCTTTCCGCCCCGAAGACAGTTGTTGGTTAATAAAGAAAAGTCTGAAACAGGCTGTTGGTGGAAATATTCTTTGTGACCCAGCTGCCAAGTTTCTCATCCGTATAGAAGAGGTGACTGACTTGACGCTGTTTGTATTGAAAATCCGACCGACGGAGTTTTGTTGTTGATTCTGGCTGAGTGATGGAGATTTCCAGATTGGTTTCAGGTTGATGAGTGAATGTGTTTCTCGCTCGCCTTCCCGATTCTCGCCCGATTTGACATCCTCGTCCGTTCCGACTGGCTGTAGTTGAGACAATGCTCCCTCCCCCTTAGATAAGTGAATGAAGTAACCTCTTTCAAATCCTTCCACTTGATAGTGATTGGCGCTGGATGTTGCTTCTGTTGTCGTTGTTAGTTGGTTGGTTGTTTTCATAACCTCCGTCTTGTCTATGTTCACTTGGAGTCCTGCCTTCACTACCTGCTTCTTCGACCAGTTTGTCGGTCGGTTTTCGCTTGTAATTCTTCGATCTTCTGTGACATCAAACATAAATCATCCACGCGCGAAATCCAGATCTTCTAGTTTCTTCACGTCGATCCTGGGTATCCCTCCCTGTCTTCTCGTTTCCCACGGACTGTCTGACGCACAATGCAGTCAGTCCACCACAATTAGGAATATCATTGGTGGGTGATAATAAGCAATCACCCTTGTCTTACTCTTGTGTTTACCCTAAACGCCTCGCTGAGTGAGTTTCCCGTTGTGGATGACTTGACATGTGCCACCGTTGTCGTACAGCTGTTGAAAAAGATTGATGAATACTTGTGCGCTGTACGCCGTAGTATTCGAGTAGTTTCCAAATTACTTCGCGGTCAACGCTGCCCTGTCGAAGACCATAAGGTGTACATAATTTCGCGATACTGAATTCCATATAATAAACATTCTATTAGCAAGTATCTTGTCTTCTAAGCCGTTACAGATGTAGCCAAAATCCCATAGGCACAATGAACTCTGTCTCCAACTAATGATGAAATGAGATAGTCTCGTGTATATAGTCCACCTGTATCATTTAGAAGAGGATATGACATGATGATATAAGTGGTTCAGCTGTGTAAAGTTTTCCCTGACTCACATAGGGTATTCGATGTAGACAATTAAATTTCCTTCTCACGTTTCTACTCATGATTTTTCCTGGGAAAAAAATGTCAATAATCAATGCGTCTTATTCATCTAGTTATTCATTCCATACTAAGGATCTGATGGGGTGACATACAACGGATAAGAAATTTAAGATATCTCTGACGGTGAACCAACCAACAACTAACTTAGAGTAGAAGAGAAAGAAAAAATCGAGATGCAGTGAACATATGCAGAAGGAGGCCTTCAAATATAACATCACACAGGCTAGACAGACCCTTTGAATACGAAGTGATGAGTTAAACATTTCACCAGTGGTGAAAATAAAAACTGGAATAGGTGATTCAGAGTGAAGTTAGTTCCCAGTGATTCTATTTCCCGTATAGTTGTAAAAATAATAATAATAATAATTTTTGCTTTATTCCGAAAACAGTACTAATGATACAGCAAGGAATTTTCAGCATTCACTACAATATTGCATCTAATTTACTCAAAAACGACAACAACAACAAAAACAATTTTGAATACACATTACTTAATAATAATAATAATAATAATAATAATAATAATAAAACGAATGTTATAGCAGCTACATAGCAAAAAAATACTGTATGCAATACGGAGAAAAATATGCATAAAGTATAAAGTTGTAGTAATAATAGTAATACTAACCAAAATAAAATAGGAGAGTTATGATTAAACGATAGAAAGTGTGACACCATAAAATACAGAAAGATGAACAATGAAAGGGTCGATTCAATGTGCTAATTACATAGTAACTTATGTGTTTCACGCCTAACAGAGTCTTCGTCACATAAAGTACGGGCTAAATAGGGTATTGTAGAATTTCTGTACTTAGTAGTACGGGCATATAACTTCTTCTCATATTGACTTCTCGTCCTACCTGATGAGATACAATGGGATAGGTGTGAATAAAGGGGGTGCAGAGGGTCTGACAGTATAGATTTTGCCCATTTTGTTCAGGAATTTATATGCCCCTCTCGACTATAGTATTGGCGAGCTCACGCAGTGGCAGACCACAAGCCCTACTCACAGCATTTAATACTCTTCGTGATATTATATAGTCTTTTTTGAGAAGCCCAGGAAAGATTAATGGAGAGCAATAGAGTGCAATAGGTAAAATACAGGAGTTTAAAAATTGCAAAACTAAAGGTTGGTTGATGCCTGATTGTCTTAACCTTTTAATGTAGAAGGTAAGACGAAATATTTTCTTAGAGATAGATATGATGTGGGATGACCATGAAAGGTCACAGGAAAGAACTAATCCAAGGTATTTAATGTTTGACTTAGTTTCAATTTCCATGCCATCTATGCTACAAGCAGACATCATGCGAACTAACTAGTTCATGTAAGTCACGTCAATGCTTGAAAGTAAAGTCAAGTGCCTGACATTTGGAAAGATTTATTTAACATAAGACCATTTGACTTGGACCACTTGCTGATTGATGTCCAACAGAAAGCTATTAAGTTTGGAGCTGTCAGACTCGGAAGTGATAGGCAGGAAGTGATACAGTCAGATCATCTGCATATTTGACAAAGTTGTTAGTTTCGTCTGAATGAGGCAGGTCTTGTGTAGGAAGAAAGAAAAAAGAAAAGAAGAGAGAGAGGACGGCACCATGAGGAACACCGGATTTTGTAAGCGAGGTAGAAGAAGATTTGCCATTATATGCAGTATACTGCATGCATTCCGTCAGAAAAATAGGAATGCAACCAACTCTTATCCCAGGATCCTGTTTGTGTCAACGATAGCTTATTTAATAAAACGTAAATGCCTAAAATTAAATTAGATTGTGTGAACAAATATTAACCATTGTTTAAACAACGAGCTTCTGAGGTTAAGAAAACGTTTAGCAAAACTGTATGCCTATCCATCCATCAAAGTGAAAAGCCAATAAAAATTAACATGAGATGAAGAGTGAACTATGTTGAAATGTCGTCAACGGTCTCCAGAGAATCAAAAAGGAGTGCGCCATGACAAATTCAGAGCTCTTAACTTTATAGAAGGAAAGGTTGGTGATGAGACTAATTTAGGCATTGTCTAGGAAGGTGTACTGGCATTCTCTCTGGAAAACTTTTTTAGAGGAATAGAGTGTGTGCATCAGACAACCGACATGCACCTACCTATCTATATTAAACGAAACACTCATGTAAATGAGAATTTTTCGTTCGTCACGCGTTCCAAAGGGAGAACACAAGTCTTCAAGCTTTCGAATTTCAATAGTGTTCTAATCTTATGGGATAGTAGGCCAGTAAAGCTAGACGAAGTTTCAGGGGTTAGTTGGCAGTGAATCAAACTCTAGATGATGCGCACTAGGTCTGCGAGAATCATTCCATTGAACCACTTATGCTAATGCGACGGAGTTTAGACAATACCCCTCTGTATATATGTATTATTATTATTTTATCCATTAATTCCCAGAGGAACATAGGGCTTCATCCAAACGTCTCCATTGCCTTCTCTTTCCTGCCAACATTTTCACCCCACTCCACGAGCCTGCCCACATGCTTTCATCTCCTCCTCCTCACATGACCTCCTCCAAGTCACCCTCACCCTTCCTTCCACTGACGACCAACTCGCCAACCGCTTCCCTTTCAGCCTGGTTCCACTCGACCAATGGCTTGTCCAGTGATGTCACTCACTTGATCGTTTCCTTTCTCAGAGTATGGCCAGCCAATCCAATCCACCTCCATCCATCTTCCTGCCTATTTGTTTCACAATCGGTTCCTGCTGTGTTGGTTGGTTGGTTCGCTCATTGACAGAGATCCCTCCCTGTCGCTGATGTTTTCTGGCCAGCCAGCCGGCCATCTCATCTTCAGCGGAGTATTGAGCGAAGACAACTAGCTGTTGATGAAGGTGTGAAGTTTGTTTGAGATGCTGTGTATGACGCTCAGTGCAAGTCTCTGATCCATCCGTATAGTGAGTAGCACTGACTGACTTTACATGGGAGTTGGAAAAAATCCGGATGTTATTTTTGATTCTGAGTAGTGATGTTGACCTCCTGCACACAGACGTGAGATAAAGGAAAGTTTACCTTGCTTTCTCGATCCTCGCTTTGGTATCTTTATCAGTTCCATCCGCCTGTAGTTGAAAGGATGCTTCCCAGATCGGTAGGTGGGTGGGTTGGTGGGTGAAGGAGGTTGTTTCTCTCAGGTTCCTCTCATTTATACTGGCTGGCTGATTGTTGTCTGTTGTTGTTGTGGTTGTTGTGGCTGTTGGTGTTGATGTTGGCCAGGAATCTTCACCACCTATCTCTGTTTTATCTATGTTCACGTGAAGTCCTATCTTTGATGCGTTTCCTGCTAACTTGTTGCTTTTTACTTGCATATCCTCCAGTTTGTGGGAAATCAGACATATATATCACATCGGCGAAGTCCAGATCCTCCAAGTTTCCCTTTTTGTGTGAGTCTATTTTATGCCTGTTTCCTCGCTTCCCGCCATTGTCTGTCGCTTTATAAAGTCTATCGCAATCAGGAAAATCATTGGCGATAGTAGGCAGCCAGCCAGCCAGCCACCCTTGTCTCATTCCCGTCTACACTTCGAAAGCTTCCGTAAGTTTCCTGTTGTGGATTACTAGTCATGCACCATTGTCGTATAACTGTTAGATGAGATGTATAATTGTCGATGGGACCCCTTGGTAGTAGTGAAGTAGTTGCGAAATCACCTTTCGATCGACGCTACGCTGTCGAAGGCGTTTTTGAAGTTGACGAAGTTGAGTGAGATAGAGAGGTGAAGAGCTGACTGCCATTCCAAGGTTTTTTCAACAATGATCCGTAGATTTGCGATTTGTTCAATACATGATTTGTTTCTCCTGAATCCTGGCCTGTTCCGTTCGAAGTTTTTCATCCAGGTTGGCTTGTTTGATTCTCTCTCTAGGATGATGTGGCTTAGTATTTTGCTTGAAATGAACAGGAGCATAGTTGGCCTAAGTCTCCTTTCTTTGGTATTTTGAATAAGTATCCTTTCTTTCAATCCTCGTGTACTTTGCCCTCTTTCCACACCTTCTTCTCCAGTAGTGGTAGTGTCAACAAGTCCGCTGTTGTCTCTCGGTCCATTAATTATATTAAGTATAGTTTCAATCTCAGAAACGCCTTTATTACACAGTTAGCCCATATATAGAAAAAATTGAGAAAAACAAACTTGCATAATGTGCTTTCATTCATTCATTCATTCAGACAGACAGACAGCACAATTGATTTATAGTGGTGTTGTTTTATCGGGTTTTTGTTTTGTTTTAAATTTGTTTTCGTAGAAACACAGACACACACACACAAATAAGTAAACAAAAACATTCATTCTATATGATTACTGTAAATAAAACATTCCTTTTTTTCTCTTTTTGTGTTGAAATAAAACAAAAAAATGGCAAAAAAGTTTAGTTTCAAATAACCCGGGGAAGGAAACAAAACAAAATCGAATAGGAAGTTAAAACACATGCAAAATTAGGAGGTGAAAGTTGCATAGTTTTGTTTATTTATTATCTGTTCGTTTGTTTGTGCGTGTGTGTGTGCGTGCGAGCGTGCGCGTGTTCATCTATGTCATAATCACTCTCTCTCTCTCTCTCTCTATCTCTCTGCATATTAAACAAAACCAAAACTATCATTATTCTGACTGTTATTCATATATATACATATATTTGAAACATAAAGGTTATTTTGTTGTTATTGTTGTTGTTTTTTCTGTTTTTTTAGTTCGTTTGTTTGTTTTTCTAGTCACGCAAAATTCAAACAAACAAATAAAAAATTTGTCTTTATGAAAAAAAAACAGTCAGAAAATATTAAAATGAATGTTTTCTATAGTTTGGTTTTTTGTAAGGGTTAGTTATGTTTTTTATCACGAGTTGATCATGGATTGATATCAGTTAGAGAACCATTGAAAACCAGCCACACGGAGTACTGGACAACTGATGTTTCATCCTAGTTTGGTAAATCATTGACAGTACGCACCCACTGCTTCGGGGTTCGAACCCAGGACCTTCCGGTTTCAAGGCAAGCAAGCTCGTATACCATTCAGCAACTCACTGGGACCCGATTCAATGGCCAGTGCATGAATTCTCACTTCTATCAATTCGTGATTTAGCTCTCGCTAGTGACTTGCTACAGGTTGGAGTTTCCTGAGTTCTAGTGAGAAGTTGTGACCAATGAGGTCCAATTAGATGACACGTGTGTGGATGGATGTCCCGCCAACGACAATGGTTGTGGTCGCGCTAAATCATGAATTGGTAGAAGTTAGAATTCATGCACTGGCCATTGAATCGGGTCCCAGTGAGTTGCTGAATGGTATACGAGCCAGCATGCCTTGTAACCAGAAGGTCCTGGGTTCGAATCCCAGTGGGTGCGTGCTGAGTCTTCTGAACACCTTGAGCAGCAATCTTCGTATGTTTGGCATGCGATTCGCCCCTGCAAAATGTAAGATGCTGCTATAGGACTGGACCACGTCAACTCCTAACTTAGTGATAGGGAGTGAAGTGATAAAACATGTTGACCACTTCACCTATTTGGGAAGTTGTATTAGCGCCAACGGACTGATTGGCGACGAAATATCAGCACGGATCCAAAAAGCTGGAGCTGCTTTCGCTGACTTACACCATCTCTGGCGTAGGCGTGACATCCGGCTATCAAACCAGGGGAAGTGTGTACTGTTAACCAGTTCGCTCCGTTCTTCTCTATGTCTCTGAAACATGGCCAATACGAGTTGAAGAAATGAAAAGGTTGACTGCTTTTGATCATAGATGTCTACAATCTCTTTCTCACATTAGGTGGTTTAATAAGGTAAGTAACGCTGACGTTAGGCGTAGTGTTGGGCAAAGAGGGAAAATCAATCGACGAGGCTATAAAGTTACATAGATTGAGATGGCTAGGTCACGTGCTGCGCATGCCTAACCATTATAACAGCTTCTGCCCTATGAGCTACAAGCAGGGATTAGTGAGGACACTATATGAAAGGGCCAGGAAGTTATGTTCTCCTAACAAGGTAGAAGAAGAATTAAGCTTTATCAAAAAATGCCTTAAGGAAAACGGGTATCCAAAAAGATTTATCCTAAAGTACACCAAAGAAAGAGATGAGAAAGAGAAATCTCCAACAGTTGAAAAGAAAAAAGTGTTCATTTGCCTCGCATACAAAGGAGAAACACTATCGCAGAAGATTGAAAGGAGGATGAAGGGAGCAATAAAGAGATGCTTCCCTGCAGCCAATCTGTTGACACTATACAGTTCTACATGCTCCATAAGGCAATCGAAACTGGATAAGTACCCTGCTAATATTACCTTCAACTGCATTTATAAATTTACGTGTACGTGAGTCAGCAAGTACATTGGAAGGACAGAAAGAAGGCAGGACTTCTATCCGGTTTTCAGAGCATATTCCAAGAAACTTATGCCTAAAAGGAAGCAGATATTTACAAAGTGCAATTACCAGACACCCACCGTGTGGATACGGGTCATTTTGTCGAGATTTGCAAATCCTTCAAAATATTAAACATACAAAGGACAGCGAATCTACTACGATTTACTGCTGAAGCAATTACTGCAATCAAATGTCATACACCAAACTTATGCATACCGAAAGAGAGTGTAGTCAATCTCTTACTCCCTTGGTAACCATATCACTTTCATTACACTGATTAGTCATACACACTAGTGAGCTCAACTCGCTAAGCAAGTTTTCAAATTGATGAACTTTGACCTTGTTGAGTGGCCATGTTGACACTGTTTATTAGGTATTTCTGTTTTCTGTCTTCTCTCACACCCCCACCTTTGTTTTCTTTTTTCATAGTTCGACAGTATATAAATTGATGGTGACTTAGATTATAATACTTATATATATTCCAGAGGCGTTCACCTCATAATGTCTTCTCTATTACCTTTCAAACAATGAAGTATGAAATGTTATTATTTATAAGCAGTTAGCTGATGAGAACCTGTCAAATAGAATGATGATATCACATTTTATACTGCAAATCTGGTCTTTCTTTCTCTATCAAAATAATAATAATAATACAGGGGGTTAGTAGAAAAGAATGTAAATATGAACATTTTAATAAAATCAAATTAGCCATACATTGAACAGCACCCATTGAGGTTTGAGCCGAGGACAGTTTGGTTACAAGGCGAGATTGTAGACCATTCTTCAACCGATGACATTCACTAGTGTCCCCATCATCTTGTGAATTGGCAGAATTTTGGACAAACTGGATCGGGGGGCCTCAGCATGGCTTAATGGTCTACAAGCCTCACCCTAGTCAACAAAAGGTCCTGGGTTTCGAGCCTCGGGGTGAGTACTGATGCGGAGAGTCTTAAACTAGACTGACGAAGCAGCTGTCCAGTACTCCCAAAGTGGTTTTCCCGTGATTCTCTAACTGATATCAGCTCATTATGAAATAATTCAACCTGTCGAAATGGTACATACATATACAGTAAAGAATGTAATGAGTCTGGTCCTTAGTTTTGATGCTGACTGATGAACTATTGACTACTATTTGCAATGTGGCCAGCATGCTAGTTGGTTCACTATCGCAATGCACTTTGGATTGATGTCAGATGGTTAGGGCCAGTCAACAGGTTGGATGTCTTGGATCTGGGTTTCGTGCCTACTGGAATTTGTCAGCGAGGCATATCTGTAATCTTCAAAGAACTCATGTCCCTTTTGAGATTCAAAGGTGATTCACCCAATACCGCAGTCAGAAATGCAACCAATAATCTATTCTGGCTTATATATATATATATATATATATATCATGTCAGTACTTTACTGTCGCTTTAGAAGTGCCAGGTGACTAACATTTTCTACTGAATTCAGGCCTATTTGATGAAAAGCTGGTTTGTGTATTCATCAGATAGGCTTGAAAGTCATAAGTCACTGTTGATCACTTTGTTAAAGTTACCTGTTCCCGATGGTGGTTCAGTAGTAGAATGCTCGCCAACCATTCACATGGTTGGTCCAAGGTTCAAATCCTGACTGATACACTCGTAAACCTCGCTTAACCGGTAGGTAGTACAACCGTTAAAGAGGAAAGGTCGATCATGTGGCTAGCGATTTCACCCTGTAACAAAAAAACACACACACACACACCATTTTCACTGAAACTTCAAAGTCCAAGCTTGAAGTCTCATGTTTACGTGTTCACTACGATAACTTGGATGCAGCATTGTTGTAAAACTATGGAAGATATACAAGGTAGGCACTTAACAGACCTTCATTGCTGTTTTCTTTCCAATATTTTTGCCATGCATGTATACACTCAGTTTGCCACAGAGTTGCCTGGCGCCTTTCTCACTCATTCAGGAAATTTTGTTTGAGTTATTTAAAAAAAAATCTATTTCACTCCTTTGTGGAACTCCTAGTGGAATACACAGGACTTTACAAATTGAGCTTTGAAGCTGCAGTAGCAGTGACTTTATTTTTTTTTTACATGATATGGAGCGAAAAGCCTCAGATCCAAACTTTCCTCTTCTCACTAGGCTTACTACCAGTTGGGATTCAGCCCTTGTAGTCCTATATGAAATTAGTTTATGTTTTATGTGTGTTTTTTGAAAACATCCAACTGGATAACTTTATTGTAACAACAGAAGACAACGGCCGGAAACATATCGGTTTATTACGGAAATTAACACATATTTATATATATATATATATATATATCCTGTACATTATCATAGCTTATTTAAGAAGACAAACTCAGTCTTCTGATTGGTTGTTTTCGAGATTTCTCGGAAAGTGGAGCCATCTATATAGGAATCATATTTGCCCACGTTTAAGTGTGCTGTGACTGGTTGTTGAATCAGCCTTGCTCATATTTTCTCACGGCCCATATTAGTGACCTAGACATTGACGTAGATTAATGTCTACCAATTGGCTAGCAGCCTGCTCTCACCACATATTTTCTGTCCAACTCTCGAACTGTTGGAAAGTACGACTTACTTATGCAGCTGTGAATAATTCCAGTAACTTAGTGTCATATTAGTACACTGATATCGAATATTCAAAGCGTAGGCAATATTATTTATTTTTGTGTGGTTAGATTTGTTCCTTTCTGCAAATAGCTTTGAAGGAGGAATCACGTGTGTAGCTGAATGTCCTGACTCTAGAATATGTTCCCGATTTGAAGGCTTTGTCGTTCTGTGTTCATCTTTTGTTAGCCAAAACCTGGTAGGTAGTCTTCAGCTACGCATTTTGCGGTGGTGGCACAGTGGTTAGGACTCTCGCCGACCATGCACATGGTCCAGGGTTCGAGCCCGCACTGACGCACACCTGATATCTATGGTCGGCCTGCGAAATTTGGGCTACCGATATCCATGCTGAAAATTCCATACTTGTACCGAAAATACAGTGTGGAATCAAGCTGTAAATCAAAAATCAAATCAAATCAGGGAACACGCTTACAAAGTTCAATATTAATATCAGTTAATACTGCTATATAACACTACACTGTGTGATTATTATCAAAATAAAATCTTGTCCATAGTGGAGTTATACTCTACAGCCACAGTGCCCAGTTTTTACACTTATATCAATAAATGTAGGTCAGTAGCGCATAGAAACAGCGTTTAATACATCTAGATAAACGCATTTTTAGGGTCTCCATTAGGACATCTATAGGATATCCTCAATAGCGAGCTTCGAGAGTGGCACATTGAAAGAATTTAAGTGGGATCAACAACACGAGGATACCTTGTGAAGAACTTTGGAGTTTCTTAATAAACAAGCTTTCTTAAGACCTTTCACACATCGAACGATAAGTCTGTTCTCACTACAAATGCTTCTCCTATGGGTATAGCTGCATTACTTGAGCGAAATGGACAATCTGTTATTTGTATTTCACGACGTCTAAGTAAGAGTGGACAAGAGTACTCACAAACCCAGAAAGAGGCTCTAGCAGTTGTATGGGCAATAAGACGCTTGCACAAGTATCTCTTTGGTACTAAGTTTCACATAGTTACTGATCATCAATCAGACTTTGAAATTCGTTTGCAATCCAGAAAAATCTTTGAATAAATCATCTGCTGCTATGGTGCAAAGATGGAATTTAGAACTAAGTGCATATGATTACACTAATGACCGAAGATCGGCTAAAGATATACCTCATGCAGACTTCTTATCTCGTTATTCATTATGTGAAAATGCTGTTAATGATACTGATTGTTTGTTATTCCAGCCGTTACCTGTGGATAGAGTTCAACTTATAAATGATACTCGGAAATATTACGGATCCATTATAAATGCAGTAAAAAGAGGTTGGAATATTCAGTGCAAGCGAAGATTCCTGGACTTTATTTTACAAGCAAAGAGATGAGATTTCCGTCCATCCTGAAAGATTTTTTATCTCTGAATGACAGAATTCTTATTGCTCCAGCATTAGGATCTGCGATTTCGAATGATCTTCATTCTAGTCATCTGGAAGCTGATAAGATGAAATCATTAGCACGCCTAACGTGCTGTTGGCGAGAAACTGATGCTGACATTAGCAAAAGATCAAAGAGCTGTTCCAGTTGTTTGGATAAAATATCTTTTGGTAAGTCATCGTGGAAACCATGGCCTGTGTCTTGTGAAGTTTGGCGGTGTATTCATGCAGATTACTGTGGTGCATTCTTAAATTCATACTATGCTTTAATTATTGTGGATTCTTATTCTAGATGGCCAGAAGTTATCATTACAGATAGTCCTAATGCCAAATTCACTCACAGAGCGTTGAGAAAGATTTTTAGTCGAGAAGGAATTCCAGATGTCTTAGTTACTGACAATGGTACTCATTTTACGGAGAAGAACTTCAAAGATTGGCTCAAACCTAAACAACACAATATAGGTTTTCGTCATTTGTACACAGCACCACGTCATCCTCAGTCAAACGGGTTGGCAGAAAATTTTGTACGAACATTAAAGAGTGCTATAGCATTAATGAGTCCTAAGAATTTCGATGAGCTAGAGAGATGTGTGGATAACTTCTTACTTCAATATCGCAATGCGGAGCATGCAAGCACTCATGAAAGTCTTGCTAAACTATTCAAATCTCGAATTCTCCAAACGAATCTGATGTCCACAACTTCTCGTGTACATTATTATATTAGAGTGGATGACTATTAACCTACTGTTGGAATCATACTACAAAAAATGGGAAATCGAATGGTGAAGATATTAGACATCGAAGATCACTCAGTTCATAACAGATACCTGGATAAAGTGAAAATAAATGAAATATGTAGTTCCAATTATAACTTTAATGATTCCTGTACTACTTCTAATTTTGTAGATAATTCAGAAATAAGTCCAGAAGATACTGATGAAAATAATATCACAGAACCGGTTATAAGGTCGCAGAGACTTGGAAGCTAAACTGAGACATCAATATAAATACGCAAGGAGACATTTGACATATGGCGGATGTAGTGATTGAAAACTTATACCACTGTATTGTTTAAATACTTACTGATGTCTGTTAATATTTATTATATGAATTGCAAATAATTCCACCAAATACAAATTCCTAAATTCACCCCTCTCTGTGTTGTTGGTTGATTTCCTGTAACTCGATCATTGAGAAATACCACTATTACAAATAATCATAACACCAACCTTCCGACGAAAAGAAAAATCCTGAAGGCAATAAAGATCCTAAGTAATGGAAAAGCAGCAGGACCAGATGGAAACCCAGAAAAAACATTGAAAATGGACTCAGAGATATCAGCAGAACTGATGACACAACTACTGTTGAAGGTTTGAAAATAGGGCAAGGTACCGGTGAATTGAAAGAAAGGCTACTTATTCAAACATGCGAAAGAAATGAGACTTAAGTCCATGTATATACTGACACGGCATAATTCTCCCGTCTACCCGAAGCGAAATATTAAGCCGCATCATACTGGAGAGAATCAAACAAGAGTTGCATGAAAAAATTCACCCGAAATAAGCTGGATTCAGGAGAAATAAGTCATGCATCGATCAAATCACAACACCACATATCAGAGCTTGGAATGGCAGTCAGCTCTTCACCTCAAATTCATAGACTGAGAAAACTTTCGACAGCGTCGATCGATTGATTTAGCAACTACTTCGCTACTACCAAGGGGTAACGCCAACAATCACACATCTCATCCAAAACGTGTATGCCGTGTTATCCACAACAGGAAACTCACAAAATCCGCCGGAGTCAAGACGGGAGTGAAACAAGGCTGGCTGGCTGGCTGGCTGCCTACTATCGCCAATGATTTTCCTGACTGCGATAGACTTTATAGAGCGACAGACAATGGCGGGAAGCGAGGAAACAGGCATAAAATGGACTCACACAAAAAGAGAAACTTGGAGGATCTGGACTTCGCCGATGTGATATATATGTCTGATTTCCCACAAACTGGAGGATATGCAAGTGAAAAGCAACAAGTTAGCAGGAAACGCATCAAAGAAAGGACTTCACGTGAACATAGATAAAACAGAGATAGGTGGTGAAGATTCCTGGCCAACATCAACACCAACACCAACAGCCACAACAACCACAACAACAACAACAGACAACAATCAGCCAGCCAGTATAAATGAGAGGAACCTGAGATAAACAACCTCCTTCACCCACCAACCCACCCACCTACTGATCTGGGAAGCATCTTTTCAACTACAGGCGAATCCAACTGACGAGGATATCAAATCAGCGAGGAGCGGAAAAGCAAGATCAGCTTTCATTACTCTCGTCAAGTCTGTGTGCAGGAGGTCAACATCACTACTCAGAATCAAAAATAACATCCGGATTTTTTCCAACTCCAATGTGAAGTCAGTCAGTGCTACTCACTATACGGATGGATCAGAGACTTGCGCTTCGCGTCATAAACAGCATCTCAAACAAACTTCACACCTTCATCAACAGCTAGTTGTCTTCGCTCAATACTCCGCTGAAGATGAGATGGCCGGCTGGCTGGCCAGAAAACATCAGAAACAGGGAGGGATCTCTGTCAATGAGCGAACCAACCAATCAACACATCAGGAACCGATTGTGAAACAAATAGTCAGGAGGATGGATGGAGGTGGATTGGATTGGCTGGCCATACTCTGAGAAAGGAAACCATCAAGTGAGTGACATGACTAGACAAGCCATTGGTCGAATGGAACCCGAATAGGAAGCGATGAGTTGGTTGTCAGTGTGAGAGTGACATTTGAGGAGGTCATGTGAGGAGGAGGAGATGAAAGCATGTGGGCAGAGTTGGAGAGGGGTGAAAATGTTGGCAGGAAAGAGAAGGCAATGGAGACGTTTGGATGAAGCCCTGTGTTCCTCTAAAAACTAAAGGAAACAATAATAATAATCAGATGCCGATGAAATAGAACTAGAAAATCTTTGCACAACTCTCCTAAGTAGTATGTTTATTGGCAGAAACATCGAAAAAGAAACTGTCACCAGTCAAATCACGTTTAAAGGTGAGACACTCTCACCGAAGTCGTTAAAAGTCGTTTATCTAGATGTAATAAAACGCTGTTTCTATGCTACTGACCTACATTTATTGATTTAGGATAATAAAAATTGACACTGTGGTAAGGAGAATAACTCCACTATGGATAAGATTTTATTTTGATAAATCATATCCATTTTGACCTACATTTTAGTATTTACTAGCTGAGATATGATTTGACAATGGCGTCAAGAATAAACTACCGCTTAAGTGTGTGTGTGTGTCCACCTCTATGTTCATATATATATATATATATTCAATTACATGCTTGTGTATGGAACTGATTACATTGAACGTTGTAATGGACGTTGTTCTTCATAAACACACTAACAGGTTTGGCTAACAAAAGGTGAGCAGGTAAAGGACAAAGTCTTTCCATTTGTGACCACATTCTGCAAAATCAGGACAATCACAGCTACACAAGTGATATATTCTTCAGAATTATTTAGCTGATTAATTCCACTTTTACTTTCTTTAGTTTGTTCAAGCCTAAATCACATGCGTCCATGTGTGACATGTGATGTAGTATTGTGGTGGTGATATGATACGGACACACAACGTGTTATACAACGGAGAGTATTATTCTCACACAATCCCAGAGTTTACTATAGCATTAGCAACAGAATGCTATATATATATATATATATATATATATTTGCACATTCCATTTGATGTTGGCGTCAGAGTACTTTTTCCACAGTTCACTAGTGCGTTAGCAACAGAATACTATGTTGTACATTTGAACATTCTATTTCATGTCATTTAATGTTATCCAAATCACATGCTCAGTGATTACTTAACGAATTACTATTATTATCATTATTATTAATATTATTATTATATCCTTCAATTCATAGAGGAACATAGGGCTTCAGCTGCCCAACTCCATTGCCTTCTCTTTCCTGCCAACATTTTCACCCCTCTCCAACTCTGCCCACATGCTTTCATCTCTTCCTCCTCCTCCTCCTCCTCACATGACCTCCTCCAAGTCTCCCTCACTCTTACACTGACGACCAACTCGCCACTCGATTCCCTTTCAGCCTGGTTCCACTCGACCAATGGCTCGTCCAGTGATGTCACTCACTTGATGGTTTCCTTTCTCAGAGTATGGCCAGCCAATCCAATCCACCTCCATCCATCCTCCTGCCTATTTGTTTCACAATCGGTTCCTGCTGTGTTGGTTGGTTGGTTCGCTCATTGACAGAGATCCCTCCTGTCGCTGATGTTTTCTGGCCAGCCAGCCGGCCATCTCATCTTCAGCGGAGTATTGAGCGAAGACAACTAGCTGTTGATGAAGGTGTGAAGTTTGTTTGAGATGTTGTTTATGACGCTCAGTGCAAGTCTCTGATCCATCCGTATAGTGAGTAGCACTGACTGACTTCACATTGGAGTTGGAAAAAATCCGGATGTTATTTTTGATTCTGAGTAGTGATGTTGACCTCCTGCACACAGACTTGACGAGACGAGAGTAATGAAAGCTTGTCTTGCTTTTCCACTCCTCACTGCTTTGATATCCTCGTCAGTTGGATTCGCCTGTAGTTGAAACGATGCTTCCCAGATCGGTAGGTGGGTGGGTTGGTGGGTGAAGGAGGTTGTTTCTCTCAGGTTCCTCTCATTTATACTGGCTGGCTGATTGTTGTCTGTTGTTGTTGTGGTTGTTGTGGTTGTTGGTGTTGATGTTGGCCAGGAATCTTCACCACCTATCTCTGTTTTATCTATGTTCACGTGAAGTCCTATCTTTGATGCGTTTCCTGCTAACTTGTTGCTTTTCACTTGCATATCCTCCAGTTTGTGGGAAATCAGACATATATATCACATCGTCGAAGTCCAGATCCTCCAAGTTTCTCTTTTTGTGTGAGTCCATTTTATGCCTGTTTCCTCGCTTCCCGCCATTGTCTGTCGCTCTATAAAGTCTATCGCAGTCAGGAAAATTATTGGCGATAGTAGGCAGCCAGCCAGCCAGCCTTGTTTTACTCCCATCTTCGCTTCGAAGGCTTCCGAATTTAAACTGTATACATATATATAAACAGGAGGTCGATAAATGGAAAGGATACTTTTTGCTTCTGTATCTTGCCTCTGCTGTTACTCTGCCACGTTTAGAATAAATGTTTGTGTGAAAGGAAAAAACAAGACAATATTATTTCCGGCCTCATCTTGAAGTGTATAAGTTTTTTTTTATTTTCTGTTATTCGAAAGCATATTCTTTTGGTTGAAGCTAAAGATTGACTGAATTATTTTATATAAATAGCATTAAAACAAAAGGACTCAGGAAACTGAGCATATAGTAACAACAGTGTTAGTTCACTAAAGTCATATTGTAGAAACAACGATAATAATAATAATAATAATAACATCACATGTTGCACTTATTATATATACAATGTGTCTTCAGTAGTAGGGTAGAAAAAGATTACCGATCGGCAACAAACAAAATCTATGGCATGTGTCGTCAGGCCCTCTTTTCAATTTGATTTGACACTAGTGACTAGTGTGAGATGCGTCTAGGCCTCTGATTGGTGTTGACATGTATCTGCGGGAGCAGTTACATTGGAAGGACAGAAAGCAGAAGGGCATATCTACGATTTTCTGAACATGTACCAAAAAGCTTACGTCTACAGGGAACAAATGCTTTAAACAGTGCCATCACCAGGCATCTTCTCGACACGGGTCATGAGGTGGACGTCAAAAAGTCGTTCAAAATTATCAATAAGCAAAATAGCTCAATTCTCCTTAAGTTTGCTGAAGCCATTTCGATCAAGCGCCTGAAACCTGATTTATGCGTCCAGAAAGAAGCGGTTATCAGTGTTTCTTTGCCCTGACTGGTAACTGGATAATTTCACCTCTCTTTCCTCCGAATGTGAAATGCTAAAAGTTTCCATTGTGTTTGATTATTATTGTTCGGAATAGTGGTTAATATTGCATATATAATGTATATGTATATATTTTTAGTGTATGAGTATACTGATCGGTTGATTTTGTTTAAACTGAACTCTGTGTAAGTATGTTAAAATTGTTGTTGTAGATATATTTAATAATGTCTTTGCCATGTAAGCAGCTGACGAGAAGGCAACGAAATAAACACTGATGGTACCATTTTATTCTGCTAAAACTGTAGTTCTTGCTTTGTTCAAATTCATTAAGGGGAATAAATGTATGAATTCTATCAGTCAGTCAGGTTGTTGTAATATGACCACCATTCTAGGCTAGCAGCTCGCCATCACGGTGCACACATTGATTTGATGGTATTAGATGGTTGGAGGCCATCGGCCACAGGAAGCCCAGCCTTGGACCTAGGTTTCGTGCTAGTTGGCACTCACCAGTCAGCAAGGCGTATCTGAAACTTTTTCAATCTTTTCAATTCATGTATGCTAGGATAAAAACTGTGCAGTCAGTCGTCACACATACTCGGCTTATTTTCTTTCCTTTTTTTATCAATGCGGTCGTCAACCATAAAGGAAAAAAAACAACCAAACAGTTTGTGGTTTGAGTTAGCTACTCTCAACTTGTAAAATTATATCTAATAATAATAATAAATGACATGAGGATAAGTAGTTCACTCCGATGAAAAGTTTTTGTTGCACGGAGGATTTAATCATGAGCTGACATCAGTTAGAGAACCACTGGAAAACCTGCTGGGAGTACTGGACAGATGTTTCGTCCTAGTTTGGGACTCCTCAGCTGTACGCACCCACCGGGGTCCGAACCCAGAATCTTCTGGTTACAAGGCAAGCTCGTAGACCCTTGAGCCACAGGGACCCGATCCAAAAGTTTTCATTCTATTTATCATTTCACGGATCTTATTCGAATAGTGAACAGCTAGCTTATCGACAGAGTATATTCTTTTTTTGCACACATTATCTTAAACATGGTTGTGTCTACTAGTGTCTGTAAGCGGTTTCATTCCATCAAATAAGTATTTTTGTTTGTTTCACGGGGAGTTGATGTCCGAAACACCAGCCTCATCAGCATCTTATAAAGGCGGGGTGAAGGGGTATGAAAGTGCTAATATGACTAAAGACATTCATTACCTGACGACACCAATATAACTTTACTGTATACAAAATGTGTACATACACTTATGTTGGTATTCAAGTTTTGGTTTTTTTGGGGGGGAAGTATGAATGATTACAGGATTTCATCATGAGATGACATGGGTTAAAGAATCATTGGAAAATCAGCTGGGAATATTGGACAGCTGTTTCGTTAGTCTAGTTTGGGACTCTTCACCAGCACTCACTCACTCACTTACTCAATGACAACCTTTCGATCACCACAAGGCGAGTCATGCTTTCTCACTGGAACCTAGGTAACTAACTACCTACCTGAATAAGGCCAGTCACTAGTGTGTAATTTTTTGAAAAAACACACGTTTCTTTGTAGTTTAGAGTTTTACTATTTACTAATACTATCAGCTACCTTCAACTATAAAGTGAAATGATGGAAAATGGTAGACAAAGTTATTAGGGTGGAAAATGTCATATATATATATATTCCTTTGTTGACAAAGTGGGTTTCTGTTTTAAGTAATGTCTTTAGCTAAAAACGCCCAGTAAATAAGTAAGTATACATGGCACTCCCACCACACATATATAAATATTCATTGTACTCTACTATTTTATATTATTTGACCTATACTAATTAATGTAGGCGAGACTCTCATGCACTGATGCCAGCAGTTATAGTGTAGGCAAGCAGTAGAGACAACAAAATTTAAAAAAAACAGAAGTTCTTGATTATGACTGTAACCAATGTTTTACTTTATGAAGAAGACTACTTAGGATTCTTGTTAAACACAGAGGTACTCACAATTACTGGGTGGTCATACTGTTTGTCATTTGCATCTAATAATAGTAACAATAATACTACTGTGGTGAGAGCAGGCTGATAGCCAATTGGTAGACATTAATCTACGTCAATGTCTAGGTCACTAATATGGGCCGTGAGAAAATATGAGCAAGGCTGATTCAACAACCAATCACAGCACACTTAAACGTGGGCAAATATGATTCCTATATAGATGGCTCCACTTTCCGAGAAATCTCGAAAACAACCAGTCAGAAGCCTGCGTTTGTCTGATTAACTTCCGAGAAACAACGAATCAGAAGACTGCGTTTGTCTACTTGAATGAGCCATAATAATGTACAGGATATATATATATATAAATACGTGTTGATTACCGTAACAAAAGGATCTGTTTCCGGCCCTTGTTTTCTGTGGTTACACTACTACTAATAGTAATATCTCATCAATTTCTTTAATCTATAGTTCCCTTTATGGCAGTATTTGATAACTGCGATCACTGAAAATGGAATGATAATACTATATCATACAATTCGGAGGCATGAAAATCAGGCTTTCATAGTATATTGGTTCACACGGTTGTGACTATAATACACTTACAAACATTGATAAAAGCTCTACAGTATAACAGTAAGAAAGTGCGCTTAGATTTGTCTGAAGGAGGCTGAGTTCGAATCTATCAAGCAGATGGACCAGTCAGGATTTTGGTGTACCATATGGTAGGTACTCAAAATAAGAAGGGAAATGCAAGTGAAGTAGAATTAGGACACAACTGATTTCAGCGTGTTCGATTATCACGACAAGACATAGTTGATCCAAATCACCCAAAAAGGTGAAACTTATAGTCTAAAAATGTTTTACTCTCTGTCTTTATTATTAATATTATTATTGACAACTGAACAATTGTGAATAAAACGATGAAAACCAACTGTTCTGATTATGTGAGCATTTTTCGCATCTCTGATAAAAAATTACTCTGTATCTTATCCGTTCATCAGTTGAAATAGACATGTAACAACAGAAGACAAGGGCCGGAAACAGATCCTTTTGTTACGGTAATCAACACGTATTTATATATATTTCATGTACATTATCATAGCTGATTTAAGTAGACAAACTCAGTCTCCTGATTGGTTGTTTCCGAGATTTCTCGGAAAGTGGAGCCATCTATATAGGAATCATATTTGCCCACGTTTAAGTGTGCTGTGATTGGTTGTTGAATCAGCCTTGTTCATATTTTCTCACGGCCCGTATTAGTGACCTAGACATTGACGTAGATTAATGTCTACCAATTGGCTATCAGCCTGCTCTCACCACAGACATTCTCCAGTTGAGTCTACAACATATCACAGAAGTTCCTGCTTCAAAATTGAACCTGAAAAAAATTACTTTGATATTGTATCATTGAGTGATTATTTACAAATAGCAGAAAAAAGAAGTCCTCTCTTCATTGAACATACCTGTCAGTGTAAATATCAACACTTGTAACAAACAGGCTCTCGACTCAGATAGACCATAGGGGTATTACAAAAGAAGTAAACCTAACACTTCAACAATTTTTAGATATTACTCAATAAACTCATTGTACATTTATTCTTTTAGTGCGTCGGTGGCATAAAACAGTTAGGACACTCGCCGTCCATTCATACATGGTCAGGGGTTCGATCCCCGACCATAGAAGAAGTCCTTTAACTAGCTAAGCCAGAAATAGTACTGGTAAAGAGGAAAGGTTTGGTCAGCTGAGGCTAGCAACCTAATCCTGTAAAAATAATAAACACTGCTACAGAAACTTCAAGCCACTAGTTTGAATGTGCCCTATGTTCCACTGGGGAACGTGAAGGAAAAAAAAACATTTATTCTTTGATTAGACTGATTCTTTTTATTGTCTAGTTGTAGTTATTAGACAAATAGTTTATCAGAGAGGGGGTGGGGGTAGGGGGTTATAACACGCTGATTAGCTACCAGCCACACAATTAATCTCCCAACACTACAAATATCCTCATTTATTGAAGCGGTAGAAGGTTATCTAGCCACTGATACACATAAAAGAAGCCTTGAAACTTAATAAATTACTCAGGAAATATGTAGGTAAATGGAATAAAAGTGGCATTCAAACCCACAAACTCAATTAGAAACAAGCTTTGCCGGTTAAAGGATCAATCCTGACAGCGGAGCCTTTAAAACAAAACAATTTAGTTTATCCAATACCCTGCTGGAATGATAGTCAGGTCAAATACATAGGTCAAACTAGTAGAACAGGGCAGTCAGACTAGTCGAACATAAAAACCTAGTTAAATCAAGATTAGTTGACCCAAATAAGATAAGAAATCTAGAGAGTAGTTCAGCTATAGCACTACATGCAGTTACACACAACCATACAATAGGATGGAATAGGATGACAGTTTTAAAATCTAATGTCACAGGGTATAGGGAGAGATTGATAACAGAAGCTTTGTTTATCGAATCAACTGCAAATACATGTAATCAGAATGATTCATCACCTGTCCCTGATATCTGGAGAATTCTACTACCCCTACGACAAATAGGAGAGAACAAAGAAAACTATAAAAATCAAGTTTCAAAATCGTGTGATCACAATTGATATGATTATGAACCACAATAAATTTTGTTCGAAACGTCATCCAGTAAATACTTATACTGTTTCACTGTGTGATACATCTAATAAACAAACTAATATGGAATTATTTACTACCACAGTGACCAAATTTTACACATATATCCAGCCATTGAACTGATAACTAATTTAGATTTGCACTACACATTCCTTTATCACATCGAATAGTATTCTTCTGATACATGTGGATTTTATACCAGGCTCCGTCTACTTTTTTGTGGAAGAAAATAACACACAAATTACATTCGCTTAACAAAAGCTGTTTAACTAACATTCAGTTTATTATTAAAAAGTAGCACCTCAATAAAAGAAAAAAAGTGTTCGTCTTCAATATGACTAACAATTGGGATTTAAACTCAGTTGTGAAGAGACAGTTTACAAAAACTGTGTTGCATGTACTCGATGAAATAATTCCACTATGGATAAGATTTTATTTTGATAAAGTGTCACACAGTGTTGTTGTACAGTAATATTTACTGATGACCACGTTTCGAGCACAAATTGACACTACTGCTCATAATCATCATATCCAAGATACTCCTCATTCACAAAACACTTTCTGGCTTCATTTATATACATGAGTAAAAAAAATTTGATGATTAGGCATTTGAATAAAAATCAATATAAGAGGTTAAAGTACATTCACAAATAATAATAATATTAGTGTTATCAATCAAATATACAATTAGATGGGAAATAAGATGAGTGTTTTTATAGTAAGTCAAATCAATAAACAAACAAATAACTCGTTAGAATGTTATAATGTATGTCAATTGAATTGAATTGTATTGAAATGAAATGAAGTGAAATAGAATGTGAAGATTATTTATTACCCACCTGTGATTTGACTAACTGGTGGTAATAATATCTTGCATTATCTTCTGTATGAGTGGAGTGGTGAGTCATTCCTATTGCACGTGTTCAGTGTAGACTGAATGATCCAGGTAGGATTCAGTCAGTCAGTCAGTCAGTCAGTAATCAATCTCTCTCATCTGTATCTGTCTCCTTATATCATTATTATTTCCTTTCATTCCTAGAGGAACATAGGGCTTCAGTTGCCCACCTCCATTGCCTTCTGTTTTCTGCCAACTTCTTCACCTCGCTTCTCGCACGTCTGCCCACATGCTTTCATCTCCTCCTCCTCACATGACCTCCTCCAAGTCACCCTCACCCTTCCACTGACGACCAACTCGCCACTCGATTCCCTTTCAGCCTGGTTCCACTCGACCAATGGCTTGTCCAGTGATGTCACTCACTTGATGGTTTCCTTTCTCAGAGTATGGCCAGCCATCAATATGGACATCTCGATTTCTTCCTGACTATTTGTTTCACAATCGGTTCCTGCTGTGTTGGTTGGTTGGTTCGCTCATTGACAGAAATCCCTCCCTGTCGCTGATGTTTTCTGGCCAGCCAGCCGGCCATCTCATCTTCAGCGGAGTATTGAGCGAAGACAACTAGCTGTTGATGAAGGTGTGAAGTTTGTTTGAGATGCTGTTTATGACGCTCAGTGCAAGTCTCTGATCCATCCGTATAGTGAGTAGCACTGACTGACTTCACATTGGAGTTGGAAAAAATCCGGATGTTATTTTTGATTCTGAGTAGTGATGTTGACCTCCTGCACACAGACTTGAGGGAAAGGAAAGTTTACCTTGCTTTCTCGATCCTCGCTTTGGTATCTTTATCAGTTCCATCCGCGTGTATTTGAAACGATGTTTCCCATGTAGCTTAACGTGGTTGCTTCTTTCAAATTTCTCCCATTTGTGCTGATTGTTGTCTGTTGTTGTTGGTGTTGATGTTGGCCAGGAATCTTCTTATAATACTTTTTGCAATTAGAATTTTGACTATTTCTCACTCACACTATTGTGTGATTGCGTATTCAAGCGTAAAGTGCAATGAAATGCTGAGTTTTTGTTTTTCTAAATTACTTATCTTAGTGGGCAGTCAAAAACGTTAGGCCCCAAATTAATCTTAAAAAAGATGAAAAAACCTCGTCATCATAAAAGCTGATAATGGAAGCTCAAGGGTAGTTGTGTGTAAATCTGGTTGCATAAAGAAAGTCACTGAACACATTGTGAAACGGATTCATATAAGGAAATTAAGAAGCCTATGGATACAAGGATGAATAAGATTAGGAAACCTACAGCGGATCGGATTTAATACGCAATATGAAACCGTCACTGTGTCGGTCTAAATGGTTAAATTTAATACCTAAAACTAATAATGCTTGTAGAATATATATGGTTCAGTAAATATTCATAAAACAGGTTAATCCATAAGATCAATAGTAGATTTCGGAAATACACCAACACATTAGAAATCATTCAAACAAACTCTAAGCCAGCTCACTAATTCGTATGAAATGAAAAGGAAACTAAACAACATTCAATTAGAGAATAATAAAAAACAAATGGTCAGATGTGATATAACTATATATACCGATCAACATAGCCTTTGAGGCGGTTCAGAGAGAACTAACACCTCTGATCCCGAAATTAGTCATTGGTCATAGTTACCCATTGAGGAAACTATTTTAGAAAAATTCAATTATGCCTCACATCTACTATCTTTAAATTCCATGGCGACATATATATAGACAAAGGGGAAGATGTAGCAATGGGATGATGGATTACCAATATCCCCTGGCGTAGCAAATATCTTTGTGGATAGCTGGTAAAATATTGCTCTGATGAATATATTCACCTAATCCTATGATGGAGATATGTGGATGACACTTTCACACACATTGTTGAAAACAGAGAATCTCTCTCTCTCTAGCTTCTTAACGCACATATAAACTCACTAGGAAAGGGAATACAATTCACAGCGAACAAGTACAATAAGCTGTGATGTTAGAATGTAAAATAAAACGAACAGAAGAAGGTAAACTGAACACTAGCGTTCATAAATAGGCAACACATTCTGCTAATTTATATATTTAGACTTTAATTCATCTCATCCGTTGTCTGTCTATGAAGGCTGGCTTAGTTAAGTGTCTAACAAACCAAACAATAGGACTAAGTGTAGTACAACCAAATACACACATGATGAAATGAAACAGATAGGAGAATAGCTGGTTGGTGGTTAATAACTAACTATGCTATAAAATTCACTAGAGAGATCAAAAATGGGTCAAAAGCAAAGTAAAAATAATGGTGAAGTTAATAATGATAACATAAGTGAGAGTGAATGTAAAGCATCTACTACAGTAAGTAGTTCTACCACATAAGGAGGGAGGGGACATCTGAAACAGTATGTAGGATTCTCAATAAAGCAGGAATTAGGCTGATGGCATCCAAACCGACGAACTTACTCATGTTAGACAAGCTCTGTAGGTGGGCTAAAAGACACTGTGGGTTGACCCAGTTATTAAATGAAATATAATATAATTTACGAAATACCTTGCAATGAGTTGACTGTGAGTTGAGTCAACTACTGCATAAGTAAGTCAAACTAGTAGATCGAGGAGGAGGAGGAGGAGTGAGATTGACTGTCAGAACATCATCATAATTCAGCTAAGGTTAGAATGGTTGATCACACGCCTGAGAAGATGAGTCATTGAGAAAAAAAGAAACACTCATCACTGCACTGCACTGCATGCAACCACTGCACACAACCACACAATGGTGTGAGTGGGACAAAGACAGAGTATTCTAAAGAGTAATATAGGGAGGGGAAGGGAGAGAGAGATTGATTACTGACTAACTGACTGACTGACTGAATCCTACCTGGATCATTCAGTCTACACTGAACACGTGCAATAGGAATGACTCACCACTCCACTCATACAGAAGATAATGCAAGATATTATTACCACCAGTTAGTCAAATCACAGGTGGGTAATAAATAATCTTCACATTCTATTTCATTTCATTTCAATTCAATTCAATTGACATACATTATAACATTCTAACGAGTTATTTGTTTGTTTATTGATTTGACTTACTATAAAAACACTCATCTTATTTCCCATCTAATTGTATATTTGATTGATAACACTAATATTATTATTATTTGTGAATGTACTTTAACCTCTTATATTGATTTTTATTGAAATGCCTAATCATCAATGTCTTACTCATGTACTCATATAAATGAAGAAAGAAAGTGTTTTGTGAATGAGGAGTATCTTGATATGATGATTATGAGCAGTAGTGGCAATTTGTGCTCGAAACGTGGTCATCAGTAAATATTACTGTACAACAACACTGTGTGACACTTTATCAAAATAAAATCTTACTTATAATGGAGTTATACTCTACCGTTGTTCTCAAGAATTATACTTATATCGATATCTGGTGAAAAGTTTGAATTATCCCTCAGTTTGTTTGTAGGCTCGTATCTTATCGACATAATTTTTACACTATTTTTAGGCTTTGCTGAAGAGGACCGGTTTTGTCAAGTTACTCTTGTGTTTTAATTATTATTATTATTATTGAATTGAATTTTTGATTTTCCCGGCGATTGATTGGACCGAAGTGCTCGGTCTCAGTTGACATGTCGGCTTCTCGTGGCCCAAGTGGTATAGTGGATAACGCTTTAGCGTTCGAAACTATGGGTACTGGGTTCGAGCCTCGGTGGGAACATCATCACTCACTGAGAAATGCAGGTACATCCAGATGACGAGTCCCAAATAGGACGAAATGCGCATCCTGGATTCCACTGCTAGCCACCATCCACCAATCGTATATTATTATTATTATTTTGCACACCTTGCATTCCAGGTGTGACGTAGTGCTTCAGTGGAGCATTTCACTCAGCTCCATGACAGTCGTCAGACTTTCATTTCTTTACCAAATAGTCTCCTCTCCTTGTCGCCTTCTGGCGCACACAACTCATACTTCACATTCACTTTCTAATGGAGACTTTGACACGTGATGTCACTCAATGATCTCCTCAGCATGTGCCCGATTCATCAACATTTCCTTTCGCATATTTGTTGGAAAATAGTTTTTTTGACTAGTTCGTAGCCAGAGTTCTTTGTTACCTATCGTTTCTGACCAGCCATGTAATCTTTCAGTATGAAGCGAATACAGGTGCTGAGATGAAAGTACTCAGTGGTCGGTTGGAAATACTTTATATATAGCATGCAAAGTCTTGAAACAAATAGAGAAGTACTGGCTTAGTATTAAGTATTCAAGATTCGAATCTTGTTCCTTATGCTAAGCGTGATAGGTTGATAAAATTTTATTATAAAGACTAACTGCTTTGAAAACTGTTCCTTTACAGAATGAAAACCAGTCAAATTTGCAACTTATTCATAGATCACACATGTGAAACAGTTTAAATACAGTTAAGTAGCGAATAGTCACTACAGAATTAGACCGAACTTAAAAATACCCCTGAACATCTTCGACAGCCAGTTACTTCGAAAGACTACCTCAAAGTACAAATTTGAACAAGTTATTTAGTGATATTCAGATAGTCTTTTACTTCGTTGATTAATTAATGGAATGTTTGTTTTTTTGCACCAGGACCTAAAGGAAAGGTCACTCACTGTAAGCCGAATGAAATCCCTTCTAATATGTGCCTACCAATCAACAACTTGTATTTTATCATATTTAACAGTTATGTGTGCATCTAGGCGAATTAGTCCTTACTGAGACATACGATAGGTTGGGGAGGGGGAGGGGGAGGGGGGCGAACTATTACTCTGAAATTAAATAAACACGACATTCAGAATTTATGGTCGTATTATCAGGCTTAATATTTTTGCTTTGCTTTTTCAATGTAAAGCAAACGGAAATTACAAGGTGTCTGTTTTGAATGCGTGTCTCTCTGTCTGTGCGTGCGTGTGTGCAACGCCAAATAAAAAGAAGTAAACCTGAATGACATCTAAAACATGCATCTTAGCACTTTGTTCCTTCAATACAAAATAAGGGTAACACACTGTGTGTCCAAATTCCAGTTCAATGAAGATTCTCCCAATATATATATATTATATATAATATATATATATATATATATATATTTGAATGGTTTCGCAACGCGTTGAATACCTTGCAGTCATAAAATATTAAGAAACTGTCTTAAAAGAAACACTGCTGATTCCACCGGTGTTGGCTAGTCTTCATTGGGAACAAACAACAAATGTTTATAAAACAGGCAGGATTTAATGAGATCGTGAAACAAAAACTTTGGGAAGAGCTCTTCAGCCCCGCATACTCTACAATACAGTGACGTATATATATATATATATATATACTGCCAGAAATACTTTGGAAGATATATTGTGGTAAGAGCAGGCTGCTAGCCAATTGGTAGACATTAATCTACGTCAATGTCTAGGTCACTAATATGGGCCGTGAGAAAATATGAGTAAGGCTGATTCAACAACCAATCACAGCACACTTAAACGTGGGAAAATATGATTCCTATATAGATAGCTCCACTTTCCGAGGAACTCGAAAACAACCAATCAGAAGACTGAGTTTGTCTACTTAAATAAGCTATGATAATGTACATGAAATATATATAAATACGTGTTGATTTCTATAGTAAAACGATCTGTTGCCTGGCCCTTGTCTTCTGTTGTTACATGCATAATCATATGCTGCATTCTGTCTGTTTGTCTCTTGACAACAGAGTCAATTTCATGTACGTAGTTTTTGAAAAACTTTATTATCGAACTCATTTCATTATCTTGACTTCGACTCAAGTAGAATGCCAGATTATGTGACCTTGAACACCTGAACAGTCTTCCATAAGACTTGTGTATTATTTGCCTACGTGACCTGTAAGATAATATCAACAATAGCGTCCTAGGTGTGCAAACGCTCCAAGGACCTTGAACGCATGCTAGTCAGTGCCTCACGACAGTTGTCATTATCATAACTGAAATATCAACATTATTCACCAACTAAGGAGCAAATTTCATCCAGATCACGTTTTTTTTAAATTACTGTTTGGACGATTTGTTCATAGCTCGTTAGGGTTAGGATCAAGGTCATAATTAGGATTAGGGTTAGTGTTAAGTTTACAGTTATGGTCTGGATTAAGGTTAGGGTTACGATTAGAGATAGACTAAGACTAAGAATTGATGTCATCTACTTTAATTTGTTTTATTATCCACATTTTTCCAGTAAGTAGTTGTTAATCCTCTTATTGGAAACCATAGTAACTCAATCGAGGTCTTTTTGAAGAAGACTGCGCAACAGGATAAGGGAAATGAACGATTTTTTTTACAAAACAACAGGTCATCTTCAGTCAGCTCGATGAATAAAATGTAGAGAAACTAGTCTGACTTAGCAGCTGATACTCCTCAGTATAACTGGGATGTGTTGTTAAGTCATGTCAGAGAAAGATACCCTGTTTAATGTATGTTTTCATGCATCTTCTTGTAAATATAAATCATTTTTTGTGCATGCGTTCGCATCCCTTGGGGGGACGCTATTGTTGAACTTTGCCGTCTGACTAATTTAGGAAATGCTAGTTGGATTTTTAAAAAACTCGATTCACCTTGAGGCCGAACACACACACACACGCCTAAACACAAAAGAAACAACTTTAAGCGTACACAGAATAATAACACAAGTTACCCCTACTTCACTCGGTGGCTTTTTAACATCAACACATCCAACATCAACACCATCCCTATCGACTATGGTCTGCACAGAAGGAATTATTTACATTATAGTAGCCATTGTGGAAAAAAAATTAACGCTTTTGCCTCTTCAATGACAATGATGGCGCCATTCACATATATGGAAAAAAAGATGTCACAGTAAGTTCAAACGAAGGCTAGGGTGAGATTTATTGGCCGGGGGGGGGCAATAGTGTATTTTAACAAGACAAAAGGAAAAAATGTTTCCGCTATGACGAAAGTTTTACCCATAGTGCGTGTGTTTTATGAAATCTTTCTGGCCAAAAATTTTTGTGCATTATAACGCTTATTATTATTTTTATTATTTAGACACTTACTGTCAAACACCGATGCTTGGGAAAATGTCGATATACAAAAAAAACACAATATTTCTATGCAAAATGTGATTATCTTTAATGGGGTGATTTGAGAAATTAATAAACCCCTGTTCTATATGGTATTTACCCTGTTCTTTGTTATTTCCATGAAAAAACAGCTCTGACACTTTCTTTTCGCTGACTGTCATACAATCTAGTAGTAATAAAAATAGAAATCGTACAATCAATTCGTCTGTCTATCCGTCTTCCTAGCTTCCTATCTCCGAAATCTACAATTGTCGGTGTAAATGTGAGTGTCACCACCTTCAATTGGAAAAAAATAAGGCAATTTCGAGTCAGTGATTGACACAACACAATTAATTGGATTTCAGCTTAGCAAGCGGCGAGAAGAAAAATAAGGCAGGGGTGTTTATTATAAGGGGTCTCTTCTGTCTCTTATACATGTGCATTTCAGTAACGTATCTCTGATTGCTTGATTGAACGGACAAGACATTATCTAGTACCGGTGTATATTTTTAGAGAGACTGGGAAACTCCTCCGATTATCGTTATTAGTGTCCAGGGCGAAGTTAAACTTCACAATCATAGCATAGAGTGTTTGTATTAATTGTATTTTATTTGGTTTTTGAAAATATTTTTGTGTCCAGCTTAGTTAGTCAACATTTTTCAGTTGCTATTCGATCAGTAAATGTGTTCCAGGTTGAGATAACGGACATTGTTTGTGGTCTCAACAATTTTGCATCACTTCATTACTGGGTATTAATGTTCATCTCAGACGCCTAAAAACAAGCGCTTCATCTCATTACACTGATTTTTACCCACTGAGACATATCTCAGCGCAAAACGTCAATTTCTGCATTTTCATTATTCAGTAGGGTGCAGCGGGTCGGGTGTGAGGACAAATACTCGCCACCGAAGACATTGGCTAGCGGTCGCGCTATGTCGTGAATTGGCAGAAGTTAGAATTCAAGGACTGGTCATTATATCGGGTTCCAGTGGCTTAATGGTCTACGAGCTGGCCTAGTAACCGGAAGGTCCTGGGTTCGAACCCCTTGTGGTGGGTGCGTACTGATAAAGATTTCCAAACTAGGATAAACAGCAGCTGTCCAGTACTCCTTGCAGGTTTTCCAATGGTTCTCTAACTAATGTCAGCTCATGATGAAATCCTGAAAGCATATTCACTGTTTTGTTTTTCTTTTTAAATAAAATGTTGGAAGTTGGAAGAGCTTAGAGACTGCGGAAATACACTGCCATACACTCTATTAAGATAAATATGCCTTGATCTATACAGGTCAATCATTATATTCTAGTGATTTCTTCCTTTTATTAAAGCAATGACGTTTTGCTTAACCAGTATTTTTTAGTAGTGTTCATCCTAGCTTCAAGAATATATAATGTTCGTGTTTTTACTTCGCATTATACACACATAATCTGTTACACATGATTTACGCATCTCTCTGTAGAGAAAACTTTTATTAAGGTCTGTATCAGAAGTCAATCATTATGAAGGAAGGCCTTGGTGTCCAGTCCAGGTATTATCTCTATAATTCATCCTGGTAAAATTATTATGCGTTACCAAAGAAGATTATTATAAAAATAATACTATTTATGTAAAACTCAGCAGTCTGAGTTCCCTGGAAATTTGATTTTTCAGTTCTAAATCCTTAAAACTGTAATTTTTGCTAGCCTGAATTGCACATAGAATTAGGTGTAACATATTTGTGAAACAGGTATTATTATTATTATTATATCCTTTAATTCCTAGAGGAACATAGGGCTTCAGCTACGCATCTCCACTGCCTTCCGTTTTCTGACAACTTCTTCACCTCGCTCCTCGCACGTCTGCCCACATGCTTTCATCTCCTCCTCCTCACATGACCTCCTCTAAATCACTCCACCCTTCCACTGACGACCAACTCGCCACTCGATTCCCTTTCAGCCTGGTTCCACTCGAACAATGGCTTGTCCAGTGATGTCACTCACTTGATGGTTTCCTTTCTCAGAGTATGGCCAGCCAATCCAATCCACCTCCATCCATCCTCCTGCCTATTTGTTTCACAATCGGTTCCTGCTGTGTTGTGCTGTTCGCTCATTGACAGAGATCCCTCCCTGTCGCTGATGTTTTCTGGCCAGCCAGCCGGCCATCTCATCTTCAGCGGAGTATTGAGCGAAGACAACTAGCTGTTGATGAAGGTGTGAAGTTTGTTTGAGATGCTGTTTATGACGCTCAGTGCAAGTCTCTGATCCATCCGTATAGTGAGTAGCACTGACTGACTTCACATTGGAGTTGGAAAAATATCCGGATGTTATTTTTGATTCTGAGTAGTGATGTTGACCTCCTGCCCACAGACTTGACGAGACGAGAGTAATGAAAGCTTGTCTTGCTTTTCCGCTCCTCGCTGCTTTGATATCCTCGTCAGTTGGATTCGCCTGTAGTTGAAAGGATGCTTCCCAGATCAGTAGGTGGGTGGGTTGGTGGGTGAAGGAGGTTGTTTCTTTCAGGTTCCTCTCATTTATACTGACTGGCCGATTGTTGTCTGTTGTTGTTGTTGTGGTTGTTGGTGTTGATGTTGGCCAGGAATCTTCACCACCTATCTCTGTTTTATCTATGTTCACATGATATACATATCTTATAATAACTGTCATAGAACCATGTTTTTTTCTTTTTTATATGTCACATATATGTGTTCTGTTTAACGCTGTAAAATAGGTCGACATAAGTGAACAAACTATATAAATACTTTCAAGAATAACCAACCAGGAGAGATAGCTTATCAACTCGTGGAGTATTCTAAAAGCCATATATCAAATTGTAATATGCCGCCCCCTAAGAATTTCCTCCAGTAAAACAATCCCGCTCAGAGAACACCATCCATCATACGGGAGCTACCACCAAATATTATCCACAATATCACGAAACCTGTACTTTAATATTCTCACCTTGAATCTATACTTTTTCGTTGTTATTATATAATATACCTCTTCTCTCATTCCGGATTTCGTATTTCGCCTTTTATGCTGCGAAGTGTACTCATGCTTATTTGATTGTTCAGCGTGTATTTTACTCTGTCTGTTCTTCCCTGTTCTAACCTGTTCCCTAGATTGCCTGTTACCCCCTGACATTGTTATTATTATTATTAGTAGTAGTAGTATTGTAGCACCAGAAGACAAGGGCCAGGCAACAGATTGTTTTATTACGGAAATCAACACGTATTTATATATATTCCCTGTACATTATTATAGCTTATTCAAGTAGACAAACGCAGGCTTCTGGTTGGTTGTTTTCGAGTTCCTCGGAAAATGGAGCCACCTATACGGGAATCATATTTGCCCACGTTAAGTGTGCTGTGATTGGTTGTTGAATCAGCCTTGTTCATATTTTCTCACGGCCAGTATTAGTAACCTAGACATTGACGTAGTTTAATGTCAACCAATTGGCTAGCAGGCTGCTCTCACCACAGCATTAGTATTCCTTCTCATCCTTTGTAAGGACGACGAGTCCATCTCAGTGTTAAGAAATTTTAATTTGACTGAAAAGTTGTTGTATATAGATAGATACTTTCAAGTACTCCTTCAAATGACTTTCGTGTTACTTTCGTCTTTCAAAGTGACTCTATAATGATTTGCTCTGTTATAGTAATCAATAGCTCTCATAGAACTGACATGTACACTCACTATGAATTTTACTGAGTCATTAAGCGTCAAAGTAGATTTAACACTTTGGGGGTTGGGGGTGGGGTGGATTTTTTTGAAGGCTTTTACGTTTATGTGTCGAATAATTTAGAAGGTAAGTACACCAAGACGTATTCGGATGGTATTCAATGAAACCATGAAGTCACATATGTGTATTCATCGAAATCAAATTATATATTGCGCTTCAGCAGTGTCATGTCACCGAGATGATGAATGATAATTTTGTATGCATTTTGAGATCTATAGACTTGAAGATCAAGATCAAGTCCTAATTTAAAGATAATCATCAATGAAGCCTACATGTATTCCAGTCATGGCACGATTATGCTGCTGCTCACTTCATAATAAAATTGACTTATGTTTAACTTCATTTATGTGTCGTGCTTTGTTTTTTTAATGGGTACTATTAATGACACAGGAAACGCAGGTCCATGAATTTCTGTCTGTAATATTTCTAATTTAAAGTTTAAGGTTAAAGCCACAGTTCTGTTTCCAGCCAGTGTACTGCTGTCGGGTTGGTCTTTATCGAGACGGTGCATATTATGAAAGACAACTCGCCACTAATCAGCAGCTTATCTCATTTTTTTCCGTGAATTTTCACTAGTGATCATATGGTGAAAGCAGGCTGCTAGTCAATTGGTAGACATTAATCTACGTCAATGTCTAGGTCACTAGTACTGGCCGTGAGAAAATATGAACAAGGCTGATTCAACAACCAATCACAGCACACTTAAACGTGGGCAAATATGATTCCCGTATAGATGGCTCCACTTTCCGAGGTTACCCGAAACAATCAATCAGAAGCCTGCGTTTGTCTACTTGAATAAGCTATAATAATGTACAGGGAATATATATAAATACGTGTTGATTTCCGTAATAAAACGATCTGTTGCCTGGCCCTTGTCTTCTGTTTTTACAATCATACCTATTGGTGTCATAGTGAAACCTTTATTGGTATTACAACGACAGTGTTCTACAGCTTGAAAATAAGACTAAGACAGAAAAAGAGAAGGATCGCTTAAGAATGAGTTGGTGTCATTTTGTGTGTGTGTGTGTCTTTGTGAGTGTGCTAGTTCATTTTTCATAATGTCTTTTGTCTACTACAGGCAGTATCTAGCTTTACAACATAGAATGCTTGGTAAACAAAGCACCTGAGGATAATTCTTACAAAAAGATGCCTATAGATAAACTGAACATAAGCTGTAAGTAAACAAGCGTCTGTGTCCTAATCAACAGTCACTCTCTATCTATGCTGAAAGCAATTTGCTACACATACTAAGAATAAACTAAACACTCCACTGTCACTCGTTTTACATTGTGTACATTCTACAAAAGAATTTGTTTTCAGGATCTCAATTTCTGCATTGAAATTCTGAAGATATCTGGAAGTGAGAACAAAGAATAATAATGATGTGAGGAAAGTGTAGTCCCAAAATATATACTTGGATAGTTCCCTTTTTATTTCTTTATCACTAAAACAATGGATAATGCGACAGACAGTGGCGGGAAGCAAAGAAACAGGCATAAAATGGACTCACACAAAAAGAGAAACTTGGAGAATCTGGACTTCACCGATGTGATATATATGTCTGATTTCCCACAAACTGGAGGATATGCAAGTGAAAAGCAACAAGTTAGCAGGAAACGCATCAAAGATAGGACTTCACGTGAACATAGATAAAACAGAGATGAGTGGTGAAGATTCCTCGCCAACATTAACACCAACACCAACAACCACAACAACCACAACAACAACAACAGACAACAATCAGCCAGCCAGTATAAATGAGAGGAACCTGAGAGAAACAACCTCCTTCACCCACCAACCCACCCACCTACCGATCTGGGAAGCATCGTTTCAACTACAGGCGAATCCAACTGACGAGGATATCAAAGCAGCGAGGAGCGGAAAAGCAAGACAAGCTTTCATTACTCTCGTCTCGTCAAGTCTGTGGGCAGGAGGTCAACATCACTACTCAGAATCAAAAATAACATCCGGATATTTTTCCAACTCCAATGTGAAGTCAGTCAGTGCTACTCACTATACGGATGGATCAGAGACTTGCACTGAGCGTCATAAACAGCATCTCAAACAAACTTCACACCTTCATCAACAGCTAGTTGTCTTCGCTCAATACTCCGCTCAAGATGAGATGGCCGGCCGGCTGGCCAGAAAACATCAGCGACAGGGAGGGATCTCTGTCAATGAGCGAACAGCACAACACAGCAGGAACCGATTGTGAAACAAATAGGCAGGAGGATGGATGGAGGTGGATTGGATTGGCTGGCCATACTCTGAGAAAGGAAACCATCAAGTGAGTGACATCACTGGACAAGCCATTGGTCGAGTGGAACCAGGCTGAAAGGGAAGCGGGTGGCGAGTTGGTCGTCAGTGGAAGGGTGGAGTGATTTAGAGGAGGTCATGTGAGGAGGAGGAGATGAAAGCATGTGGGCAGACGTGCGAGGAGCGAGGTGAAGAAGTTGTCAGAAAACGGAAGGCAGTGGAGATGCGTAGCTGAAGCCCTATGTTCCTCTAGGAATTAAAGGATATAATAATAATAATAAACAATGTTGATTTTTGCATCACTGGGTCGAAAGTGATCCTGTCGCGTTTACCTCTAACACTTCACCAACATATTTTATCCGCCCCTTATCTCTAAACCGTAAAATGAGACAAAATATTTTCTGCTGGTCATTTTTTGTTGTTGTTACCTCAATTCACTCTTATTTATTAATCGTAATCTGTCTTCTATTTTGATCACATGTGAGTAAAAATAATAAAGACAACCTCTTCATATGTGTATGCGTGTGTGTGTGTGTGAATGAGTGTGCTTCTGTACTTAGAACTGTGTTATCTCCATGTAAGTTTATTTTAATTAACACAAAAGAAGTTATTACACATGTATATAAGTGTACTTTAGACACTAGCGCAACTGGGTAGTGAACACCATAAAACACAGAAATGCAAACATACATGCACGCACACTTACACATACGCACGAATTGCACCTGTTTTTTTCTCAAATAAAATTTTTATTATTACTTTTTTGCAATAAGTAAAAAAGAAGTGACACATTTAATTTCGGGGATGTTGACTAGCAGTGGAATCCAGGATAGAGCGCATTTCGTCCTATTTGGGACTCGTCCTCCACAGCTGGAAGTACCTGCATTTCTCAGTGAGTGATGATGTTCCCGCCGAGACTCGAACCCAGTGCCCATAGTTCCAAACGCACTGGGTTCGAGTCTCGGCGGGAACATCATCACTCACTGAGAAATGCAGGTACTTCCAGCTGTGGAGGACGAGTCCCAAATAGGACGAAATGCGCTCTATCCTGGATTCCACTGCTAGTCACCATCATCCACCAATTAAATACTAACTAAATGCCCAGACATCGTTGAAGCATCTGCACCACAAGAAGCTAACAGACATGTCAACCTGAGACCGAGCACTTCGGTCCGATCAGTCAATCGACGGGAAAATCTCAAATTCAATAAAAGAATTGACATTGAAATAAGAAAGAAAACACAGTTACTTGTTTATGATAAATAACATTATTATTATGTACAGCTGTGTATTTGTTTGATTATGTGTTGGTGCACGCGCGCGCTAAAAATTGTTAACTCATTTTTTTTTATTACAAGTCCTGTCTAAGCAACAACAATAAACAAGAGAATATGTGTGTGTATATGTATTAAGCAAACTGGATAAAAAGTTTTTTTAATTGAAAATTTTTGTTTTGCTTTTTGTTTCCCTTTTGTTTTCCTTTGCTCTCCTTCTCTGCCTAGCTGGGCTTGCTCTGTCTTTCATCTGTGTGCACAGACACGACGAGTTACCTCCTCAGTTGGATACAAAAGGCCCATACGGCGCAGACAACACGCACGCACAGGAGAGCACACACACACACACGCTCACACATAGAAAACACAAAACACTTTTATTGTATTGTATTGTATATATGCGAAGGAGTTGCTTTGAAAAAGAGCGAAAAAAAATCTGACGAGAGAGAATAAGAAACTATGTGTTGGGTGTGTGCGAGAGTGGGAGAGAGAGAGAGAGAGAGTGAAAAAAAATTAGAACAATAATAATCATAATATTAAAATAACAAAAAATAACAAACACCCGGTTTTTCATTCACTGTCTATTTTGTTTTTACCAGATGAAAGAAACTGTTAGAGAAAGTGAAAGTAAAAAGTATTCTATAAAACCTGGGAGTACTGGACAGCTGTTTCGTCCTAGGTTGGGACTCTTCATCAGTACGCACCCACCACAGCGGTTAGAACCCAAGACCTTCTGGTTACAAGGCGATCTGACTCGTAGACCAAACTCGTCCCAAACTAGAACGAAACAGCTGATCAATATTCCCAGTTGGTTTTTCCAGTGGTTCTCCAACTTATGTCAGCTCATGATTAAATCCTCCATACAATCAAACAAATTCCCTACAAAACCGATACTTGAATATTCTATAAAAGCTCACTGGTTATTAGTTAGTATCTGTGCTATTGTTCGTTTATTTATTTATTTGTATGTGTATGTGTACGCGTGCGTGTGTGCGTGTCTGGGTATCTATGTTGTTCTTGATGATTTAAAAACGCAACATAATTTAAACTGGGTTTAAATGAGGTTCAACGTGTTGTATTCCATGTTTCTGCATTTTTTTGAGAAGAAGGAAGTGTTCATTTGCCTCGCATACAAAGGAGAAACATTATCGCAGAAGATTGAAAGGAGGATGAAGGGAACAATAAAGAGATGCTTCCCTGCAGCCAATCTGTTGACACTATACAGTACTACATGCTCCATAAGGCAATCGAAACTGGATAAGTACCCTGCTGATGTTACCTTCAACTGCATCTATAAATTTACGTGTACGTGAGTCAGCAAGTACATTGGAAGGACAGAAAGAAGGCAGGGCTTCTATCCGGTTTTCAGAGCATATTCCAAGAAACTTATGCCTAAAAGGAAGCAGATATTTACAAAGTGCAATTACCAGACACCCACCGTGTGGATACGGGTCATTTTGTCGAGATTTGCAAATCCTTCAAAATATTAAACATACAAAGGACTGCGAATCTACTACGATTTACAGCTGAAGCAATTACTGCAATCAAATGTCACACACCAAACTTATGCATACCGAAAGAGAGTGTAGTCAATCTCTCACTCCCTTGGTAACCATATCACTTTCATTACACTGATTAGTCATACACACTAGTGAGCTCAACTCACTAAGCAAGTTTTCAAATTGATGAACTTTAACCTTGTTGAGTGGCCATGTTGACACTGTTTATTAGGTATTTCTGTTTTCTGTCTTCTCTCACACCCCCACCTTTGTTTTCTTTTTTCATAGTTCGACAGTATATAAATTGATGGTGACTTAGATTATAATACTTATATATATATTCCAGAGGCGTTCACCTCATAATGTCTTCTCAATTACCTTTCAAACAATGAAGTATGAAATGTTATTATTTATAATTGGCATTGTAATTTCAGGTAGTGGTTTGCAGTTAGCTGATGAGAACCTGTCAAATAGAATGATGATATCACATTTTATACTGCAAATCTGGTCTTTCTTTCTTTCTCTATCAAAATTTATCCAGGGAACCAAATGTATGAAGTTTCTGCATTTCTTTCATATATTCTCAGTTTTGTCAGATAAGAAGGTTTAAATGCAGAGAGGGAGTGTGTGTGGATGTCTCCATTTTTTTGGTATTTCGTACCTATTTTGATACAGTAAAACAAGAAATAATCATAATAAAAAAACTTGTTTGTTTTTTTCAACCAAAAACCTAAAAAAATAAATAAATGTCATTTAAGTGCGACCACCAGCCAATGTCATTGGGGAATATTTGTCCTCACTCCCGACAGGGTGGACCCCACTGTTCATAACTTCTCACTATTAACTCCAGCAAACCTGGTTGTATAGCCAGTCAATAGCGAGCATCAGATTAAATTTTCAGAAGTCAATTTAATAGGGATTTGATTATTGCTAGTGACACTGGGCGACAGGACGAAGCTGCCTCGAAGTTCTGATGAGAAGTCGTCGTCAATGAAATCCATCCAGTCAGGAGAGTGAGCATGGAGTTCCAACCGATGACATTGGTTGGTGGTGGTCACTCTAAATGCATCATGAAATTGTAGAGGTGAGAATTCATACACAAACTGGCCATTGAATTGGGTCCCAGTGGCTGAATAGTGGACTACGAGCCAGCTCGCCGTAAGTTTCTGGTTTCAAAACCCAGTGGCTGCGTACTGCCAATGTGTCCCAAACTAGGCAAAAGAAACATCTGGCCAGTAAATACTCCATTGGTTATCAGTGGTTCTCTAACTAATGTAAGTCTGTGAACAAACTTGTACAATAAATAAAATCCCTTACAGATCGTTTCTTCAAAAAGTGAATCAATAAATAAGCAAAGTTTGTAGTTCTTAATGTCTATCAAAGATAAGGTTGAACGAAAAACAGCACACACACACACAAGGTATGCGTATGCATTAGGATATTGGTTTATGCACTTTAATGCATAAACTAATTTACAAAAGGATAACAGTATATACATGGGTGCGTAACTTGTCTTCTCATATATCCTGTCCTATCTACTCAGCGAGGCGATTGGAGTAAAGACAGGAGTCAGACAAGGGTGCTTGCTTATTATCACCCACCAATGATATTCCTAATTGTGGTGGACTGACTGGATTATTCGTCAGACAGTCAGTGGGAAACGAGAAGACAGGAAGGGATATCCTGGACTGACCAACGTGAAGAAACTAGAAGATCTGGATTTCGCGCGTGGATGATTTGTGTTTGATGCCAAACAAAATCGAAGAATTACAAGCGAAAACCGGGAAAACTGGTCGAAGGATCAAGTAGTGAAGACAGGACTCCAGGTGAACATAGACAAGACGGAGGTGATGAAAATAACCAACCAACCAACAACAACAACAGTAGCAACATCCAGCCAACAGCCAATCACCATCAACGGGAGGGATTTGAAAGAGGTCACTTCATTCATTCACTTATCTAGGGAGGGAGCAATGTCTCAACTACAGGCAATCCGAACGGGCGAGGATGTCAAATAGGGCGAGAATCGGGAAGGCGAGAAACACGTTGCTCATTTACCTGAAATCAATCTGGAAATCTCCGTCACTCAGCCAGAATCAACAACAAAATTCCGTCGGTCAGATTTTCAATACAAACAGTGTCAAGTCAGTCAGCTTTTGTATACGGATGAGAAACTTGGCAGCTGGGTCACAAAGAATATTTCCACCAACAGCCTGTTTCAGACCTTTCTTTATCAACCAACAACTGTCTTCACTGGATCTATATACTGAAGATCAGATCAGATGGCCGGGGGGGGGGGCGGAAAGAATCACCAACTATGGGAAACTATGGCTGGGAACAAACAAACAAAAGAAGAACTAATCGCCAACCAACAACAACAACAAATATGCAGGAGAGAGTGGATAGTGATGGATTGGACACTCGCTGAGGAGACCACTGGGTGACATCGCGCGTCAAGCCCTCGAGTGGAACCAGACCGAAAGGGAAGCGCGCGGCGAGTGGGATGTCAGTGCAAGCAAGGGTGACATGGAGGAGATTGTGTGAAGAGGAGAGGAGTTGAAAGAGTGTGGACTAACATGCACGGATGCAGGTGAAAAGTACAGCAGAAGGAAGAGAGAAGTGGCAAGTGGAGGGAGACGTGTAGTTGAAGCCCTATGTTCCACTAGGAACCCAAGGGAGCAATAATAATAGACATTGACGTAGATTAATGTCTACCATTTGGCTAGCAGCCTGCTCTTACCACATATATATATATTAATGGACATATAGATAAACAGCATACTGTTCGTCCGGTTTTTATCCTCATTTTCAAATTATAAAATTAATTTCTCTGTTAAGATCTTTTCTACACCATCCAAGTGTTTATTGGTCTCCTTTTTTTCATTCTCTAAAACATTGACATCAACCCTTCTTTTCGTTGCATAGTGTCACTAGTTGACTTTCACATTTCTAGCTGCATTTATTTGAGGCGGTTATTGATTTCTATCACTAAAAACCAAAGTCGTAATGATTGATGCTTATTATTATTTCCTTTAATTCCTAGAGGAACATAGGGCTTCAGCCGCGCGTCTCCATTGTGCTCGGTTCTCTATCAACGTTTTCACCTCGCTCTAAGTCTGCCCACATACTTTCATCTCCCCTTAATTAATATGACCTCCTTCAAGTCACCCTTGGCCGACCTCGTCAGTTCCGCCTGTAGTTGAAACGATACTTCCCAGGTAGGTAGGTTAAGGAGGTTGTTTCTTTCAGGTTCCTCCCATTTATACTGGCTGGCTGATTGTTGTCTGTTGTTGTTGTTGTGGTTGTTGTGGCTGTTGGTGTTGGTGTTGATGTTGGCGAGGAATCTTCATCACTTACCTCTGTTTTATCTATGTTCACCTGAATTCGTTCCTATCTTCTCTGGATGCTTATTCTGTCTGACAACTTGTTGCTGCTTTTCACTTGCATATCTTCCAGTTTGTGGGAAATCAGACATATATATCACATCGGCGAAGTCCAGATTCTCCAAGTCTCTTTTTGTATGAGTCCATTTTATGCCTGTTTCTTTGCTTCCCGCCACTGTCTGTCACATTTATCCAATCTACTGCAATCAGGAAAACTATTGGAGATAGTAGGCAACCAGCCAGCCAGCCAGCCAGCCTTGCCTCACTCCGTCTTCACTTCCAAGGATTCCGCAAGTTTCCCGTTGTGGATTACTCGACATTGTCATACAACTGTTAGATGAGATATATAATTGTCGGTGGCATCCCTTGGTAGTAGCGAAGTAGTTGTCAAATCAACACAGGAATCAATAAACGGAATGCTTATTCTCAGGACAAATTGTACGGATAAAAATACTGAGTGAGCGACTAAGTGAATGAGTACTGAGGATAGTGAAAATGATGGAAGACAGTGGAAGACAAGAGACTTGGTGAAGGATTATTTGTTTGGAATTTGGTATCGCTATACAGCGAAACTGTGTACATCCTATCTTCAACACATCATTTGCACAGATCTTCCGTGTTGACCTACCTCTAGTCATCCTTCATAATTCTGTTTCTTTGTGTTTTTTTTTTACTTTCACGTCTCCCATGTTTCTCTGCAACGCTGAATCACTTGCTTTCTTTGACGTCAAATCTATCTCTTTGCTGTTTGATATACTTTTATGCAGATGAACGTACTACTTTTCATGATATCTATGGTTGGCCTGCAAAATTTGGGCTACCGATATCCATGCTGAATATTACATACTTGTACCAAAAATACTGTGTGGAATCAAGCTGTAACCAAAAATAAAAATAAATAAAAAAAATAAAAATAAATAAAAAAAATAAAAATAAAAATGTACTACTACTGATAGATCTTGCTAGTAGTAGTACACAGTAGTACTACTAGTAACAGAAGTAAAGAGATGACATTAGTTGGACTGCCAAAGTATCCACTCACACAAACACACACACACACACTTATACGCACGCACCGACGCATGATAGCACATTAAAAAATCACTAATTAAAATGATGAACTAATCAAAAGTGAAAATGCACACACACACACACACACACGCAAATATTGTCATAAAATTTAACTAGAAATATAAATAGAGAAAAATAAATTTATTCTGACAAAAATTGTTTGATAATGAGATTGAAAAGAAAGCAAGAGAGTGGGTGTGTGTATGTGCCAGAGAGAAAGAGAGAGAGATACTTTAACCAGCACAAATTCAAGACAAAATAAAAACAGTTAAAACGACCCTATTTCTTTATCGACGAAATCGTCTTCAGAGGCTGTACAGTCGTATTTATACTTAGAAAAATGTTTAGTGGTCTGTTATTGAGTAACAGGGGTTGAAATAACTGGTGTAATTAATCATAAGTGGCTTTAGCTTCTTGGCTAGTTTGGAGAATAGTATTTAACGGCCTACTATCGACAGTTTCCATCTTTACCAAAGATATATGGATGATACTTTCATCATATGTGACGACAATAACGACATCGAACTCATAACTAAGGAGTTCAGCAGCTGCCGTCATGCCATCAAGTTCACATTGGAATCAGAGATTAACTCGGAATTCCATTTTTTGGATGTTTTTCTAAAGAGGAGATCTGATGGTTCTCTTCAAAGATCGATCTACAGGAAACCAACACGGAATGGTCAGTACACAAATTTCCATAGCTGGGTCCCTTTAAGAAGAAAAAGAAATCTGATCCATTCCTTATCCTCAAGAATAAGGAGGATATGTTCAAGTAAGACAATCGATGGGGAACTGGGGCGACTCAGACAAGTTCTCATAGAGAATAGATATCCTCCAAGATTTATCGAGAAAAACATGAAGTTAAGAGAAAAGCCTGAAAGAATCCAGACGGTGACGAAGAAACTGCTCTTTATGAGTGTTGAATTTAAAGGTGATACTGCAGCTGAGATCCTGAAGAATCGCTTATGCAGATCACTGAGGATAGCCTTCTTTATGGCTGAGCTACTTATCAATTTCTACAGCCGACAAATGATCAACGGATGTGTGAAGGATAAGCTGCCGCTTTGGGCCACCTCAATATGTGTTTATAAATTCACCTGCTCGTGTGGAGCTAGTTATATTGGCCGCGCGCACAAAGCGCACGCTTTCCAAACGCATCTCTGAGCATTATCAAGCATGGTTAGCAAAGGGACAATGCAAGACAATCACTAGCTTAATTCTCGAGCATTTGGTGAACTCAGACCACGTAGCTCCACCAGAGTCGTCTTTCAACATCATCTACAAAGTGAAGCCAAATTGTACGAAGGGCGTCAGGTTTCGGCTTTTGTGTATGGCGGAGGCACTGGCAGTTCATCAATACAACCCTGAACTCTGTATACAGAAAGAGTTTGTCCAGTCTCTTATTCTACCTTGGTCTTAACCTCTTCACTTATCGTTCCCTGTTAAATATTTTTGATTTTTTCTTTTGTTCTTAAGCTTTAATTTTACTTTTAGTTTGCTTTTGCTTTAATAATTAATTCACTATTATCAGTTTCATATACTACTTTGGTATATTTTCACACCCTCTTCACACTTGTTAAATTGACACTCAAATACCTCTATTCTCACTCAAGAGCAATGTTAACCTTATCAAACTTCTATCTTTGTTCTGTTGAGTACCATGTAATTTACAACTTTTAATTTTCACTTCTAAAGCCACTTATGATTAATTATATCAATTATGTCACCCTCACCCCTATTACTCAATAATAGACCGCTATAACTACGACTGTACAGCCTCTGAAGATGATTTCGTCGATAAAGAAAATTTTCTTCGCTGAATCTGTCTTTTATTTTCATCATGACTCAATGGATATTTTTCACGACCTTATTTCATTATGTCCAGCTTTGTTATGTTATTTGATATTGACAACAGGAAAGGCGGTTTGTGCTGTGTTTAAATGACAACGTGGGTCTAGATAGAGATTCAACTCCATGTTGGTGGTGTTGACCTGTGCAAAGGTAGTGTTTTTTTTTGTTTACTTAAATATCAGTTCACTTATCCACACGTGTTTTTCTCTTACTTCTTTGCATCCCATATGCAGCTTAGAGCTTTATGACTTTTAGAAGTTCCACTGATTAGTAGTGGTTTCTCTGCTTTAACAGGATGAGGTAGCCAGCCTCATGTCTGAATTTTTCAGTTTGCCCAGTTCAACTATTGGTTAGTAATTTACGACGCGTGGTCTAAGAGTGTGTCAACTGGGAATTGAATCCATAGGGCCAGGCGCGTAGATGATGGGTGGTATTCTACCATTTAGCCACCGAAACGCTACCTGCATATCTATTGCTATGTCTATGGAATATAGAGCTTTAGTGGTACATCATCATTTAGTTTAATTCTCTTTTTCAGCTGATATCATGACCACTCATAATGAGCTTTCGTCTGTTCTTCACATGATCTTCTCCACGTTAGGCTGGGAGTCCATTCATTAGATTAATCAGCAGCGAAAATAACTTATCCTACTTACAAAAACTTTCAAGTAATCAATCTTTACATTTTTTTTTCAACTGTAGTACTCAATCTCTTGAATCCACTGGGTTACAGCTGTGCAAAATACAACAGTATCAAAATATTGTTATATTGTTCAGATGTATACATGATTAGTTATTGTTTCTAAAATTTCCGCAATTAAATGAAATCTGCCGCGTGGAACACATTACACACACACACACACACACACTACTAATTGATCTGAATAGTTGCAGACTACTTATTTTTCAGTCAGTTAGTTACGTTCAAAGGAAAAAGTGTTTCATGTACTGTGTGTGTGTGTGATATGAACCGCATTTATTGTGTGAAGGAAGGCTTGTGATACTACTCAGGAGCTGAAATAAGTAGAGAAGAAGAAATGAAACCCAGGATGAAAGTCAGTTGCTTGAACCAATAATAATAATCCACGTCTCTAAGTTTTCAATGTAACATCTGCACTGGCAGTCTTGCAGATTCTGAATTAACAGAAAATATAAATAGATTATTATTCTTAGTGGTAGTGTAACAACAGAAGACAAGGGCCAGGCAACAGATCGTTTTATTACGGAAATCATCACATATTTATATATATTTCACATACATTATTATAACTTAGTCAAGTAGACAAACGCAGTCTTCTAATTGGTCGTTCTCGAGTTTCTCGGAAAGTGAAGCCATCTATATGGGAATCATATTTGCCCACGTTTAATTGTGCTGTGATTGGTTGTTGAATCAGCCTTGCTCATATTTTCTCACGGCCAATATTAGTGACCTAGACATTGACGTAGATTAATGTCTACCAATCGGCTAGCAGCCAGCTCTCACCACAGTAGGACCAATGAAAAGACTCTGGAAGGTCTGAATTTCGTAAATTTGATTTTTGTCTATTATCACTTAAACTCAAATAATACACAAGCGAACACCAGTAAGTTGGCAGAAGAAACAGCGAAATCAGGACATCAGGTGGACATATAGAAAAAACAGAGGTGATGGGGAGGTGCCGAAATACCAACAACAAATACCGGTCACCATCACAAAGGTAGAAATCTAAAAGAAATCGTCTCTCTCTCTCAGCCGTCTCGATAGCACCGTTTGACCTACAGACAGCATTAACTGTAGGGATACCAAAGTCATCCAGCGTCGTCGGTTCGACTAGTTCGGGAAAACAAAACTGACGACTTTCATTACCCCAAAAGTCGTTATGTGTTGGTTATGCAGCAGCACTCAGCCTAATGGAACAACGTTGGAATGTTTTCTAACACTAATGTCAAGTCAGTTATTTTATTATATATGGTTCAGACAATTTAATGCAGGTATTTCCACCAAACTTGGCTGTAAAAATTTTTTATTCACAGCTGGCTACTTCACTTGATAAAAAGAGGATCAGATGACCGATTAGAAATGAATAACAAAAACCGAAAGTGTCTCCGCCAACGAGTGAACCAGTCAACTACCTATTGCCGAACCAAACATATATGCAGGTGGAAGTGGACATGGACTGGACAAATGCCTAAGGCGATATATATTGAAGTTATATACCATATATGCTTTACCCTTCAGTGGAACCTGAATGAGAGAAGCAGTGGCATCGGGTAGGGGGTTTAAGGGTATGGCATGGAAAAGATCAAGTGAGTATAAAGTGGAATCTTCTAGAGCCAGTTAACAGTTATGATGAGAAGTGAATGAAATGGAGGGGTGTGTTATACTAAAGCTTCATGATGTTCCACTTCGAGGACAACAGAATGACTTAATGTGTGAATGAATAGGACAAACATTTTTACATAAAGATTATAAACTAGATAAGATAAGATGAGGTGATAATAACTTTATTCCAAAACAGTTCTTGTGATACAGAATGAAATTCTCAGCATTTCACTACAGTATATTGCATCCACTTAGTACATTAACAATAAATAAAATTCTGCATAGATTAAGGAAATCTCGGTTCATTATGACAACAACATATTGGCATGTCGGTAGCAAAGCGAAAAGTGAACAGAATGCTTGAAGGTGTTAGAAAAGTAGCTTCTAGCATATTTACTGGCGTAAACAGAAAGAAAGAAACAAAGCTGCACATAACAGAAAAAAGGGGGAGAAAAGGAAAAGAAAGAAAGAAAAACGTTGTACCTATAAATGATGATATGAGTTGGAAAGACGAGATCCAGTTGTTCTACTGACTATTTAATAAGTTATAGGTTTCACGCCTAATGCTTTCTTTATCGCACAGAAGACGAGCTAAGTAGGGTATGGTTGAGTCGGGTTTTTGTACTTGCTAGTGCGAGCATATAGTTTTCTATATAGGCTTCTAGTCTGCCTGCCTGATGAGATACAAGGGGAGAGCTGCGAATGAAGAGGGTGGTGTGAGTCAGACAGATAGAATGAATTTTGCCCATTTTTCACATGAGTCCAAGTGGCTGTCAACCAGAATATTAACAAGCTGGTTAAGTGGCACTTTGCCTACTTACCCTGCTGACAACCTTTAACACCCTCCATAATAAGGTATAGTCTTTCTTCTAAGGGGGAACAACAGAGAATAATAGGCAGAATACGGGGGTTAACGAACCATAGGAGTAAGAGTTGGGTTATTCCAGAATGTCTTAACTTCTTGATGTAGAAGGTGGTGAGACGGAATATTTTCTTATGAATCATCAAGATATGAGACGACCAGGCAGGAAAGATCAGAAGATAGAATGACTCTTAGGTATTTAATTTCTGACTTGGTTTCAATTTCAGTGCCATCAATGTTGCACACTAGTGGTACTCATGCACATTTATATCGCATACGACTAGCAGCTTATTTAAGTGTAAATCAATCTCAGTTATGCAATAAGACTATTATTATTATTATTATTATTATTATGTTTTACTGTTGCTGTCTTAGATGATAATGATGATGGTGAAGAAAAAGACGATAATGATAGTTGTTCACACGTACTCATGCACACATACACATACACATACACATATACTAGAACAAGCTGTTGAATCTTCTCAAACCTTTTATGCCATATTGTCTATGTGTATCTCTATGTGATTTTGTACTAAAATTCAACTCATTTCAACGGCTTATTTCTTAGAGAAGAGAAAACAGAACTACAGTTATACTCACTCACTCGCTTGCTCGCTTATTATTATTATGATAAATAACAACAACAAAAGACAAACAGAAAGAAAGAAAGACACAGAGAGAGAGAGAGAGAGAGAAAATCTTTTTGCATACTTTGAGAGAATTTTTGTGACAGATTACGATAGAAAACTAGTTTTATGACTAGAGTTTAATGTGATTGTATTTTCATTTTCGGGGGGTGGGGGTTGGGGGTTGGCATGCATAGATACACAGTGAGAGATTAATCAATGAAAGTGAAATCTTAGCTGACTAATTTTTGTATACTCTGGCACTTGCTCATGCACGCACGCACACACGTACACACACTCACATACACACACGAACGAACGGCTTATACATCAGGGATATGCCGAATAACAACACTGTTGTTGTACACTGTGTTACACAACTAATAAACAAACAAACACACACACACACATAATTAAAGAGTAAAAAACTAGTTACAAGCAAAAACACAAGGCACAGAACCATAGAAGTGGAACACGGAGAAAACCAGTTCTCTGAAACAGTAGTTGCTTCATACTTATGGAAGATATATGTATATCTATGTATGTATGTATGTATGTATATGTATATGAATATATATGTATGATCTAATATTATGATCTCAGATATACTCTCCTAATATATATGTATACATATTTTGAGTAAAGGTGACAAGTAAGGTGGTTTGGGAGTGATATAAGAGGCTTTCTCTTCAGTGGAATTTATTCACCTAATTTTGCTGTTTACTTGTTTGTTCTCTTGTAGAGTAGAACACTTGCTGACATTAGCACAGAAATTGCTACTACAATTATAAAATTAATAATAAATAAATAAATAAATAAATAAAGAATGTGTTTCATGGTTATTTCTTTCTTTATGAAGGACAGATTATCATCGTCATCACTGTTATTATTATTATTATTTTCTTTAGATTAGTCGTAATACACATCATTTTATTTAATTATTTAATTCTGAAATATTTTTCTTTTTTTACGCTTTTTTTCTCTCTGTTTAATTTCTTCTTTCTGCTGAAATGTCTAAAAATGAATGAATCTATATAAATACACACACTACACATGCACACTGACGAACAAACAAACATGAAGAGTATTCACGCCAAGAAAGAATTTCACTAGATTCTTTTTCTTTTTATGTTTATTTATTTTCTAAATTTAGTTCAACTCTCATCATTACCAAATATTATTATTATTGTTTTATAATGAGTTCATGAAATCATTTAGAGTTATGTACAACCCTGTATATCTGGAAATCATACTAAATATAATATAAATAATTTTTCCTTCACGTTCCCCAGTGGAACATAGGGCTTCAAGCTAGTGGCTTGAAGTTTCTGTAGCAGTTTTTAATTTTACAGGGTGGGGTTGCTTGCCTCATGCCCGACCTTTCCTCTTTACCAGAATTATTTCTGGCTTAGAGAGGTAAAGGTGTGCGTCGGCCGGGGATCGAACCCCGGACCATGTGCATGGTCGGCGAGCGTCCTAACCACTATACCACCGACGCCATACTATTAATAATTAATAATAATAGTAGTAGTAATAATTGTCACCAGATGGGCAAACCAAAAACCAAATTGACTTTATCTCAACAGTGCTCAAGGAAGTGGAGGTGCAGTCTACTGGACACAAAAGTAAGAAGAGGAGCAGACGTTGGCTCAGACCACTATCTCGTACAAGGGACAATCCAAATCGAATTAAAAGCTTTCAGAGAAGGAGGAGCTGTAGACAGAACACAAGCCAAGTTCAACACTCAAAAGCTGAAGGACCAGGCTACAAAGAACGTCTTCATTGCAAGCATAAGGGACAAAGCCGAGGCACAAACCAACACTAGCGAACAGGTCGGCGTCGAAAAGCACTGGGACAACTTGAAAACAGTGTGGAGTCAAACCTGCATGGAAGTTCTAGGCAGAAAGAAGAGGCAGGACAAACAGTGGCTCACTATGGACACTTGGAAACTAATAGAAGAGAAAAGAATAGTGAAATAAAAGATTATCCAGTGCACCGACGAGCAAAAAAAACAGGAGTTGAATGCAAGCTACAATAAGCTGGACAGAAGAGTAAAGAAGAGTACCAGGGAAGACAAAAGAAGCCATCGCAAGTGAAGCAGAACAAGCAGTAGGCAAAGGAGACCTCGTCACACTCTACCAAACAACTAGGAACCTATCAGGCAAAAGTTCAAGACACATTAAGCCAGTAAAAAATGACAATGGAAAGCCAATCACCAAAGACGTGGAGGAAAGAAAACACTGGTCTGAACACTTCAAAAGACTTCTAAATCGACCGCCACCTACAACGCGCCCAACAATACCAACAACGGAAGCAGAACTACCAGTGAACATTAACCCTCCGACGAAATCAGAGGTCCTGAATGCAATCAACATGCTAAAAACCGGAAAAGCACCAGGACCAGATAGAAACCCCAGCAGAAACATTGAAAATGGACCCAGAGACAACATCGGACTTGATGACGCCATTGCTAGAGAAGGTGTGGAAAGAGGGCAAAGTACACGAGGATTGGAAGAAGGGATACTTATTCAAACTAGCAAAAAAAGAGACTTAAATCAATGTGGAAACTGGCGCCGAATTATGCTCCTGTCCATCCCAAGCAAAATACTAAGCCCCTTGATCATCCTGGAGAGAATCAAACAAGCCAACCTGGATGAAAAATTTCGACCGGAACAGGCCAGGATTCAGGAGAAACAAATCATGTATTGATCAAATCGCCACACTACGGATCATCATTGAACAAAGCTTGGAATGGCAGTCAGCTCTTCACCTCTCTATCTCACTCAACTTCATCGACTTTGAAAAGGCCTTCGACATCGCACCGTCGATCGAGAGGTGATTTGACAACTACTTCGCTACTACCGTGGGATCCCGTCGACAATTATACATCTCATCCAACAGTTATACGACAATGGTGCATGACAAGTAATCCACAATGGGAAACTTACGGAATCCTCCGAAGTGAAGACGGGAGTGAGGCAAGGCTGGCTGGCTGGCTGGTTGCCTACTATCTCCAATAGTTTTCCTGATTGCATTAGATTGGATAAATGTGACAGACAGTGGCGGGCAGCAAAGAAACAGGCATAAAATGGACTCATACAAAAAGAGACTTGGAGAATCTGGACTTCGCCGATGTGATATATATGTCTGATTTCTCACAAACTGGAAGATATGCAAGTGAAAAGCAGCAACAAGTTGTCAGACAGAATAAGCATCCAGAGAAGATAGGAACGAATTCAGGTGAACATAGATAAAACAGAGGTAGGTGATGAAGATTCCTGGCCAACATCAACACCAACACCAACAGCCACAACAACAACAACAGACAACAATCAGCCAGCCAGTATAAATGGGAGGAACCTGAAAGAAAGAACCTCCTTTACCTACCTACCTGGGAAGTATCGTTTCAACTACAGGCGAATCCAACTGACGAGGATATCAAAGCAGCGAGGAGTGGAAAAGCAAGATCAGTTTTCATTACTCTCGTCTCGTCAAGTCTGTGTGCAGGAGGTCAACATCACTACTCAGAATCAAAAATAACATCCGGATTTTTTCCAACTCCAATGTGAAGTCAGTCAGTGCTACTCACTATACGGATGGATCAGAGACTTGCACTGAGCGTCATAAACAGCATCTCAAACAAACTTCACACCTTCATCAACAGCTAGTTGTCTTCGCTCAATACTCCGCTCAAGATGAGATGGCCGGCTGGCTGGCCAGAAAACATCAGCGACAAGGAGGGATTTCTGTCAATGAGCGAACAGCACAACACAGCAGGAACCGATTGTGAAACAAATAGGCAGGAAGATGGATGGAGGTGGATTGGATTGGCTGGCCATACTCTGAGAAAGGAAACCATCAAGTGAGTGACATGACTAGACAATCCATTGGTCGAGTGGAACCAGGCCGAAAGGGAAGCGGTTGGCGAGTTGGTTGTCAGTGGAAGGGTGAGGGTGACTTGGAGGAGGTCATGTGAGGAGGAGGAGATGAAAGCATGTGGGCAGACGTGCGAGGAGCGAGGTGAAGAAGTTGTCAGAAAACAGAAGGCAATGGAGGTGGGCAGCTGAAGCCCTATGTTCCTCTAGGAATTAAAGGATGTAATAATAATAATTGTCACGACGAAATAGTAATAATAAAGTGGAATGAGATGGATGGTAAAATAGAGTAATGGACGAAACAAATTTTCGTAGAAATCAGTAGTCTGTTTTATTAAATTATGGTCGAATTAAGGAAAAGTATAAGGAATGTCCTTTTGATTTCACCTCAAATTACATAGTGGCAATACTTCCACCGAACAAAAACAACAAAGAAAATGGGACAGCCTACATTATGTCGCATTTCCTTTGAACTTGTTAACACAGAGTGAAAGAGGCATCTCAAAGACTACGTGTTTGTGGCCTAATATAAATGTTGTAAGACAAAGAAATTGATGGCTTTAAAAGCTGTCTTTAGCCTAAGAAAGCTGTGAAAGTTGTCCTTTCATGACACTTTCCAGAGCAGCTAACCAGTAAAACAAAAACCGGAAGAGAAAATGGGAGGAAAGGGAAGAGGTAGACTAGCAACCCTATTCGACAGACGGACAGGACACTTTGTCTACTGAAACTTCAAAGTTGAAGCTTGAAGGAAGCTCTTTGTTTCACTCAAAGAAACAAGACAAACCAGTGTTTCAGTTGGAGGAGGAGAAGGACTCAGTGTTTAGTTGTTTAGTTCACAACAATCATTGCATTAAATTTAGTAACTTTGATTGAAACAAAAGTGTCAGATGAATTTTCGCTGTTCACTTCTTTGAGATCAGGTATAAACCAGAATCTAAGCAGGCTTCAAAGTGCGCACCGGATGTAACCTGAGTTTCAGTTTTTTGTGTTAAACTAGGTTTTTAACAACAATCTGAAAAGTGATTTGCTTCTAATGATATGATATAGGAATAGGAAGTGTTGAAGTGAGATGATTCACAGTAGCAATCTACCGTAGGCCTACTTATACTTTAACTAATTTCACTGTACCAATCTATGCTTTTTTTTATTTTATCAAAATGGCGAACAGATTACTTCGATGAATGACTCTTCTCCTTATAGTTAGCACTACTATTGATTCCATACATTGCAGAATGTTAAACTTAGGTGTTCAGATGCATAAAATACTCCGTCTGTTCTTTATACGACTTAGTGTTTAATATTTATTTTGTTACGAACTACAACTAAAATGACAGCCTCTGGAAAAAAAAATCGAACTGATAACTTGGTACCAGTGTAACAACAGAAGACAAGAGCCGGAAACAGAACCTTTTATTACGGAAATCGACACGCATTTATATATATATATATATATATATATATATATATATATATATATATTTCCTGTACATTATTATAGCTTATGCAAGTAGACAAACGCAGTCTTCTGATTGGTTGTTTCGGCTAACATCGAAAAGTGGAGCCATCTATATGGGAATCATATTTGCCCACGTATAAGTCAGCTGTGATTGGTTGTTGAATCAGCCTTGTTCATATTTTCTCACGGCCCATATTAGTGACCTAGACATTGACGTAGATTAATGTCTACCAATTGGCTAGCAGCCTGCTCTCACCACACCAGTATGCCTATTTTATAACTTTTAGGCTTTTTGGATTGATGATTCAATGCTGTGTTTGCTGGTTCTCACCGTTAGCGTTGTTTGCAAAAAAGGAAGTATAAAACAGTTGTACAACCTTCCGGATTCTCGAGGAAAGAGAGTAGATTAGGTCTCTCTCTTCTTAGAAGTACACAACTTTGAAAGTTAATTAACTGTCCGTTCTGTCCATGTGGGCTTTTTGTAGATGGATCTTCTTGGAGAGTTATCTGCATTCCGTCATAGTTGGACAGCAAGGAAATGAAACATCGACTTAAATTCAGCTTTCATGGTGACGTCAATGTTTGGGTGAGCATTATTGAAGATTTGAGGTAGGTTTAAGATCACAATTCTCATCACAAATAATGAAAGTATTGTCATCGTATCTCTTGTAGAGATGGAGGTCGTCGATAGCTGATGATAAGGAAGTGTTTTTCTAGGCTAGCTATAAAGTAATCGGTCAGGAAGGGTCCTAGGGGAGAACCCATTGCTACTCCATCTGCTTGCCTGTATTATTTCGTTGTTGAAACTAAAGTATACGTCAAAGGTACACATCCTAGTAACAGTTCTTTCAGATAATGGATCAGTATACCGACATCGATGATATTGCATTGAATATAGTCACAAAGGAAACATACGGTCTCTGTCAATGGAATGTTGCTGAAGAGAGAGAGAGAGACAATATCCAAAGAGACCGTTTTCTTGTTTGTCACGTCGACATTCTTAATTGAATCAACAAAGTCTAATGTTTCATGGAGGTGGTGTTTCTTGACAACTCGCTAAGAAGATCCGTCTAAATAAAAAAGCCCACATAAAACGGACAATTGTATAATCATTGCTTTCTTCGGTGTCTAATAATAATAATAATATTATAACAGCTTTATTCCAAACAGTATTTGTGGTACAGGTATGGAATTTTCAGCGTGAACTACAATATATTCCATCTAATTACCTCATAAATTTTTTAAAATCAAAAAAAAAGGAAAAATAAATTTAAAAAATTTCAAAAATAACAAACGCAGAAAAAATGATAAATAAAAATAAAAAACAGCGTAGCGTTTTCATTTCAAACAATGCACCACAGGATTTGAAATATAAAGTTGATGTGTGATAGAAGATGAGAACAACAGTGTAACAGTGTAGTAACGAAGAAAGGAAAACAAAAACTAATGGGACTGACTATTTGTTAGAGTGACGCAGTAAGTTGATCGTGTCATACCTAACGGATTTCTCATCACATCACATCACATCACATAACAGCTGTTCCAGATATGGTATTGTGGAGTTTTTGTATTTGGTGGTAGTCCCAGTGTAACAACAGAAGACAAGGGCCAGGCAACAGATCGTTTTATTATGAAAATCAACACGTATTTATACATCTTTCAACTACATTATTATAGACAAGCGCAGTCATCTGATTGGTTGTTTAGGTAGACAAACGCAGGCTTCTGATTGGTTGTTTCGGGATTCCTTGACAAATAGAGTTCTCTCTGCGAATCATATTCTGCCACGTTAACTTTGCTGTGATTGGTTGTTGACTCAGGCTTGTTCATATTTTCTCACGGCCCATATTAGTGACCTAGACCTTAACGTAGATTAGTGCCAACCAATCGGCTAGCAGCCTGCTCTCACCACACTCGTCCCCCCGTCAAATACGTGCGACTGAAGTCGGCTTGATCTACTTGGTGCAGGCGTCATCGTTGGCTTGTCTCGCTGTATCCATTTCTGGAGCTCGCTGACGTTCACGCGCCTCTCATTGTTCGCCATTGCGACTGTGTCTGCGTAACCCCATCTCGAAGTGACCATATATGGTCCTTCCCACTTTGGAAACTGTTTGCCTGACCCTGTCGAACATTCGTCCATACTTCGGCCCACACCTTCATATGCTGCTTTCGCCCGACCTCCCAGCAGCGTCTCAAGTAGCAGCTCCATCGCTGACAGATCTTGAACGCCACTCAACTGCGCAGAAGCCTTGAAGTCCTGCCCGAAGATCCATATGTCTCCATCAAAAACTGCAGGGTATAGGCTTTTCATTTGTCGGTAGGCAGCGACACCAAATGTAACAACAGAAGACAAGGGCCAGGCAACAGATCGTTTTATTATGAAAATCAACACGTATTTATACATCTTTCAACTACATTATTATAGACAAGCGCAGTCATCTGATTGGTTGTTTAGGTAGACAAACGCAGGCTTCTGATTGGTTGTTTCGGGATTCCTTGACAAATAGAGTTCTCTCTGCGAATCATATTCTGCCACGTTAACTTTGCTGTGATTGGTTGTTGACTCAGGCTTGTTCATATTTTCTCACGGCCCATATTAGTGACCTAGACCTTAACGTAGATTAGTGCCAACCAATCGGCTAGCAGCCTGCTCTCACCACACTCGTCCCCCCGTCAAATACGTGCGACTGAAGTCGGCTTGATCTACTTGGTGCAGGCGTCATCGTTGGCTTGTCTCGCTGTATCCATTTCTGGAGCTCGCTGACGTTCACGCGCCTCTCATTGTTCGCCATTGCGACTGTGTCTGCGTAACCCCATCTCGAAGTGACCATATATGGTCCTTCCCACTTTGGAAACTGTTTGCCTGACCCTGTCGAACATTCGTCCATACTTCGGCCCACACCTTCATATGCTGCTTTCGCCCGACCTCCCAGCAGCGTCTCAAGTAGCAGCTCCATCGCTGACAGATCTTGAACGCCACTCAACTGCGCAGAAGCCTTGAAGTCCTGCCCGAAGATCCATATGTCTCCATCAAAAACTGCAGGGTATAGGCTTTTCATTTGTCGGTAGGCAGCGACACCAAATGTAACAACAGAAGACAAGGGCCAGGCAACAGATCGTTTTATTATGAAAATCAACACGTATTTATACATCTTTCAACTACATTATTATAGACAAGCGCAGTCATCTGATTGGTTGTTTAGGTAGACAAACGCAGGCTTCTGATTGGTTGTTTCGGGATTCCTTGACAAATAGAGTTCTCTCTGCGAATCATATTCTGCCACGTTAACTTTGCTGTGATTGGTTGTTGACTCAGGCTTGTTCATATTTTCTCACGGCCCATATTAGTGACCTAGACCTTAACGTAGATTAGTGCCAACCAATCGGCTAGCAGCCTGCTCTCACCACACCAGCATATAGTCAGCCAGCCAGCCAGCCTCCTATAGCTGCTTCTAGTTCTACCAGATGAAATGCAAACAGAGAGAGAGAGAGAGCTGCGTATAGAGAGGATTCTCGGGGTTCGACAATATTGTATTCGCTAGTTTCTTACATGACATTATATGTCTATCCACAATAGTGTTAACCAGTTGGTTTAACGATAGATATCCCACTTGCCCTACTGACTGACGGCTTTTAGTGCCTGCCCTTGTCAGGAAAGCAAAGCAAAGCAATGTCTTTCTTAAGTAGTCCAGTCCAGGAAAGATTAATGGGGAGCAGTAAAGGGGGGATGGGTAGAATACAAGAATTGACAAAGTGAGAAAGCAGAGACTGATTTATGCCAGATTGGCTAAATTTTCTTATGTAGAACGTTAAGCGAAACATCTTTCTAGTAACTAGGAAGATGTCGGAGGACCAGGAAAGATCGGTGGAAAACCTCAGCCCGAGGTACTTGACATTAGATGTATTTTCAACCTCTGTGGCGTCAATGATAGTGGGGCCATGTGAGCTAACTAGTTGTTGTAGGTCACGTTTTCGTCTGAGAGTGAAATTGACTACCTGACATTTAGACGGCTTAAGCTTAAGTCCGTTTGAAGAGGACCACTGACAAATTTCCGATAGAAAGTTATTTAATTTGGAACAATCTGACTGAGAGTTGACAGTCATAGAAACAGAGAGGTCATCATCAAGCATACCTAACAAAAGTGGCTACATCAGAATGAGGCAAGTCATGTAAGAAAGAAAAAAGGAGACAGAAAAGGAGAAAGAACACTCAGTGCCTTGAGGAACACCAGCTAAAGTAAGTGAGGTAGTGGAGGACTGACTTTCCATTGTAGACGGTGTACTGCTTTCTATCGGAAAAATAGGAATGCAACCACTTATTTGTCCAGCTCTCAGCCTGTGTTTCAGCAAGCTTACTTAGCAAGAGAGACCTGGGAACAGAGTCGAATGCAGATGTGTAATCAAGGAAGGTAAGTCGAAAGTATTTAGCTTTCTGACCAATGTGTAGGCATGTGAAGTAGAACCAAACTCTAAATAGTAGTAATGTGCTCAGTTGTCCGTTTTAAGCCGCCACACTCAAAACATTCAAAGCGGGAGATAAGATGAATTACTGTAAATGTTGTACCGTATATATATAAAAAACAGTTTGTGTAACTTCAACGCGAGAAATTTTGAAGGTAATTTGTTTTAGACAGATAGCAATTCATTATAAATTATTTAAATTAATCAAAATATTTTGATGATTATTAAAAATCAGAATAAATCTGCTGAAGAAGCTGTGGCTTACACGGCGAAACGTTCAGAAAAACCTTGTTTTGATTTTATTAACACGCTGGGATTAATTTAAATAATTTATAGTGAATCAATCTTACTTGGCGCTCAAATTATTCCAGGAAATTCGTAACACTTAGTGTCTGGAAACCTATAAAGATAGCAATTTACTTTCATTAAAAAAGAAAAAGAAAACTTTTTCTTATGAAGGTATAAGATACACTTTCTTTTTTTCTTTTTTTTCCTTCACGTTCCCCAGCGGAACATAGGGCCCCTTCAAACTAGTGGCTTGAAGTTTCAGTAGCAGTGCTTAATTTTTACTGGATGAGATTGCTGCTAGTCTCATGCCCAACCTTTCCTCTTTACCAGCATTATTTCTGGCTTAACGAGGTAAAGGAGTGCGTCGGTGGCCGGGGATCGAACCCCGGACCATGTGCGCATGGTCGACGAGCGTCCTAACCGCCATGCCACCTACGCACATAAGATAAACACTGCTTGTGTTGTTTTCACTAGAGTGTAATCTTAACAACGCATGTGAATCATTTTTTGTTCAAGTTTTGTTTTCACATTTTCCTACTTCTTTGTGTTAGAGGTGTGTTTTATTCCCTTTGATACCCAACACCACCACCACCACCACCACCCAGTCCACCTTTATATATTTTCACATGTCTCATGCCAAGATGCAGAGGGCGGAACAACTACACAAATAGACGACAACGAAGAAGAAAATAGATAAAAATATTTCCCTTTTATTTTTTTGATTCATGAGAAAATTTTGGATGGAAACAAAAATAATAAAATTCTAAATAAGTAATGAAAATTATTGTTATTATTATTATTATTTATATTAACAATAATAATAATAATAATTACAAAAAGAATAATATTTCCTATCACACTTGTCACATTTTTGACTAGGACGAAATTGATAATGATGATGTACACTTGTGTGTATGTGTGTGCACGCACATGTTTTCAGGGGGGGGCGGGGAGTGAAGACGCGGAACCAAGAAACATACACATGCACTTCTCTGTATGTCTTCTAGGCATAATATTCCATTTATTCTCTAAAGTCTGCATCCAACTGCTACTCTCTCTCTCTCTCTCTGTTTCTCTCTATCCCCCCTTTTTGATATACCATTTTAATGAAAGAAAAATAAAGTTGATTTAATAATAAAGCACCGTCACCGTCACCAGCACCAGCACCATCACCACCATGACAAACAGGCAAACAGTAACACACAGTAACTGCAATTGAAAATAGACAAAAACTTAAGCAACACACACTAAATGCGATTAAAAAAAACTTTCCATTTGTGAGTTTGTTTGTTTTTTATATATATATATATACAGCAGAAATTTCTGTTGTTAGCGCTTTTATATAACTGAACTTGATTTGATATGGTATGTGTGATATTTGTGTAGTATTCATAAATAAATAAATAAATAAATAATATCTCATCGTGAAAGAGACATTTTCGTCCAAGCGAATATTGTTTTTATTATATATTGCAGATAAAGTAGAGGAAGGCAGAGGGAGGGAGGGAGAGAGACAGAGAGAAAAGGGGGAGAGGATTATGGTGATGATGATGATGACGATGGTAAAATAAAAGTTTTGTCACCCCACACCATCATGTTCGATATGTGTGTGTGTGTGACACACTGAGATAGAAAATTGAAATGTCACGCTAGCCCAGCACAGCACAGCACAGCACACCTTTCAAAATCAGTTTATTAAAATTTTTTTCGTTTTAAAAAGAAAACCCTCTGCTTATTTATTCATCAATACGTGTTAATTAATAATGTGTTGTTCGAAGAAGGGATTCAATTCTTGAGAAAAGGAATATTGCAGACAAAGAAGAAGAAAGCGAGAGAGAGAGAGAGCGAGAGCGAGAGGAGTCCAAATATGAAGGAATGAAAGATAGCACAAGAAGTTATTTTTCTTCGCATATTTTTGTACACTGCTTGTCTTGTTGCAGGACATGTTGAAAAAAGTGAAAAAAGAAAAAGAATTCATTCATTCATTCATGTTTATAAAATATCCTGATGAAATAAATTGTCAGTCACTGTTATTATTATTATTGTTGTTGTTGTTCCCGCTTTATTTATTTATTTCAATGTACTTGGATATATTTGTATGTATGTATGTGTTTTTGCAAGTTTTGAATGTGTGATCCAACCTCCTATAAGCTTACTTCGCTCTTCTTTATAATAGATAATCAAGATGTTGGTGGGTTATCTGTTTCGATGAATAATTTTGGGCAAAAATTAATAATATTCCAACTTTACGATTTTTTATTTTTTTCATTTTGATGAACTTGAAAGAAAATGTATAAACTTTTAAGTTGGACAAACTAGCGCCACACACACACACACAACTCCATGTATGTATGCATACAGAGGACTCTCACCGACCATGCACATGGTCTGAGGTTCGAGCCCCCGCGCTGACGCACGCCTGATATCTATGGTTGGCCTGCGAGTTTTGGGCTACCGATATCCACGCTGAAAATTCCATACTTGTACCAAAAATACAGTGTGGAGTCAAGCTGTAATCAAAAAATAAAAAAAAATAAAAAATAAAATAAGACAGACAGTGTGTATGTGTGTGTGTGTGAGAGAGAGAGAGAGGTGGAAACGTAACAAACCGTGGTTACATGTAGGATTTAATCATGAGCTGACATCAGTTAGAGAACCACTGGAAAACCTGCAGGGAGTACTGGACAGCTGTTTCGTTCTAGTCTGAGACTCCTCAGCAGTACGCACAGCTGTCCAGTACTCTCAGGTGATTTTCCAGTGGTTCTCTAACTGATGTCAGCTCATGATTAAGTACTCCATGCAATCAAACAAAATCCCTACAAAAACCAATACTTGAAAACTGTGGTTAAGTTGAGAAGTGAAAACAATCCTTTACTCTACTATTGTCTGCTTCTTCTTATCTAACTCTATATACAGAACACAATGAATTAATTCTTATAACACTACTACTACTACTACTACTACTACTAATATCGTCGTCATCTCATCACCCTTGTTGTCATTTTCCTCTCTATATTGTTGCTTTCTATTTAATGGTCATGAGGAAGTCTCTGAAGAAAGACAGTGTTCGGTTGGTTTTTTTTCAGCCTTATCCTTATTATTATTGTTGTTGTTAATGTTGTTGTATTCGGTGCATATGTCGCCCTGATACTGTGGAAGATTAGTTATACATTTTGAGGAAATTCCTAATGGAAAATGGATTTCCACCACGTTTTATAAATAGGATTATGCATTCAAAGCCTACAAAACGTGACTTGTCAGCCGTTCCCAAGAAAATACTCCACATGGGCTTAGCTTCCGATATTATGAAACGAAGGAGATCAAAGTCCCTGAAAAGAACATTCCCTGCTGCATCTCCGAGAATAGCCTTTACTAGCCGACCATTATTGTTCACTAACGTGAAGGACAAGATCCCATTGTTGACCAACTCTATGTGCGTTTATCAATTCACCTGCTCTTGTGGAGTTAGTTAGGCATATCGGTTGTTCGACTCGAGTTTTGTCCAAGAGGGTGCAAGAACTATATCCTGCATGGCTACGAAAAGGTGGAAGTGGAACAATAAGAAGCGCTATCATTGAACATCTGGTAGATAATGATCACCCTATCTCTATAGCCTCCGCCTTTAAAGTCATCTACAAGGCAAAGAGTAATTTACCCAAATCCCTACGTACCCAACTCATCTGTATTGCTGAAGCCATCTGTGGCTATCGAAACAGAAAAGTCAGATCTTTGTGTACAGAAAAAGTTCGTTCAACCCCTCCAACTTTCATGGTCTTATTCCCTCTATGCTAAAATATGGTAATCCCCAATCATATTTTAGCTCTAGCAATTTTTCATTTTGTCTATTCAATTTGTATACTCTTCCTTATTAAGTCAATTGTTATTATTACTATTCTCACTTTGAACTGTCCCCAGTATTATTTCACTTGTTCCACTTGTCATTCTAAATCAATTCTTCTATTTTACAACGTTAAATTCTATGCTATCGAATTTCACACAATATTAGGTAACGTTTTTGTTTTATTCGGTTTGTCTACTAATCCTATAATTGCACACCCTTTTTCAAGTTCTATTCATCCTATGAATATTCTATCTATATATGACATTAATTTGCTTTGCCACTTGACATTTAACTACGATTATTATCACAAATATTTTAGTTTTAATTGAACTTCATATGATTATTATTATTTTATGCATTCACACCTAAGATTCCATTCCCTCACCGCATATAACTTCTTAAAAAGGCCATATATATATACGAATGTAGAGCTTGATGATAAATTCGTTGTTCAAAAGAGTCCCTCGCTCAATCACTTGTTTTGATTTTCTAAATGTTTAACATGTCGAAGAGAATGAAGACTCTGCGTGTGTGTGTGTGCGTCTACAAACGATATGCAGTGCTGTGGAGAGAGACAGAGAGACAACACGTTGATTATCTCATGTGTAGGCTGATTAGCTTATTATTATTATTGCTCCCTTACGTTCCTAGTGGAACATAGGGCTTCAACTATACGTCTCCCTCCACTTGCCACCTCTGTCTTCCTTCTGCTGTACTTTTCACCTCCATCCGTGCATGTTAGTCCATACTCTTTCAACTTCTCTCCTCTTCACACAATCTCCTCCATGTCACCCTTGCTTGCACTGACATCCCACACGCCGCTTGCTTCCCTTTCGTCATGGTTCCACTCGACAGCTTGACGCGCGATGTCACCCAGTGGTCTCCTCAGCGAGTGTCCAATCCATCACTATCCACTTTCTCCTGCATATTTGTTGTTGTTGTTGGTTGGCGATTGGTTCTTCTTTTGTTTGTTTGTTTCCAGCCATAGTTTACCATAGTTGGTGATTCTTTCCGCCCCCACCCCCCGACCATCTGATCTGATCTTCAGTATATAGAGCCAGTGAAGACAGTTGTTGGTTAATAAAGAAAAGTCTGAAACAGGCTGTTGGTGGAAATATTCTTTGTGACCCAGCTGCCAAGTTTCTCATCCGTATAGAAGAGGTGACTGACTTGACGCTGTTTGTATTGAAAATCCGACCGACGGAATTTTGTTGTTGATTGTGGCTGAGTGATGGAGATTTCCAGATTGGTTTCAGGTTGATGAGTGAATGTGTTTCTCGCTCGCCTTCCCGATTCTCTCCCGATTTGACATCCTTGTCCGTTCCAACTGACTGTAGTTGAGACCCTGCTCACTCCCTAGATAAGTGAAGGCTGATTATCTAAAATATATCGATAAACCAGGAACTAAAAAAGAAGACGAAAACGTGACCTACAACAACTAGTTAGCTCACATGGCCCCACTATCATTGATGCCACAGAGGTTGAAAATACATCTAATGTCAAGTACCTCGGGCTGAGTTTTTCCACCGATCTTTCCTGGTCCTCCGACATCTTGCCAGTTACTAGAAAGATGTTTCGCTTAACGTTCAACGTCAGGAAGTTAAGGCAGTGTGGTATAAAGCAGTCTTTGCTTTCTCAGTTTGTCAATTCTTGTATTCTACCCATCCCCCCTTTACTGCTCCCCATTAATCTTTCCTGGACTGGACTACTTAAGAAAGACATTGCTTTGCTTTGCTTTCCTGACAAGGGGAGGCACTAAAAGCCGTCAGTCAGTAGGGCAAGTGGGATATCTATCGTTAAACCAACTGGTTAACACTATTGTGGATAGACATATAATGTCATGTAAGAAACTAGCGAATACAATATTGTCAGACCACGAGAATCCTCTCTATACCCAGCTGTCTCCTTGCATTTCATCTGGTAGAACTAGAAGCAGCTATAGGAGGCTGGCTGGCTGGCTGACTATATGCTGGGACTACCACCAAATACAAAATCTCCACAATACCATATCTGGAACAGCTGTTATGTGATGTGATGTGATGTGATGAGAAATCCGTTAGGTATGACACGATCGACTTACTGCGTCACTCTAACAAATAGTCAGTCCCACTAGTTTTTGTTTTCCTTTCCTCGTTACTACACTGTTACACTGTTGTTCTCATCTTCTATCACACATCGACTTTATATTTCATATCCTGTGGTGCATTGTTTGAAATGTAAACGTTGCGCTGTTTCTTTTTCTTATTTATCTTTTATATTTTTGGAGTTGGTTTTTTATTTATTTAATTTTTTATTTTAAAAATCTTATAAAATTTATGAGATAATTAGATGGAATATATTGTAGTTCACGCTGAAAATTCCATACCTGTACCACAAATACTGTTTTGAATAAAGCCTTGTTATTATTATTTTTAAATTAGTTTTTATTCTGTAAAACTGAAACTTGTTTATCTCTGTCTGTTCAATTGAGTACTGTTTTCTTTTTTGGATTTTTTTTTATTACTTGAGTTAAAGCAGAACAAAACAAAACTAAAAGAAGAAACACGGAGAAATAAACAGGTTTTTCAAAAAAAAGATAACACAGAGAGACAGAAGAAAAACGGCTCGCGGCGACAGATAGATAGATAGGAAAAACAACAATCGAATTATGGCAGAGATAATAGAGACGATACCCGTTTTTATTTCTGTATACATAGAAGCAGGCGAATTGTTTTTCATTTTTTTAAATAGAGCTTATACATTTTGTGATCATGTCAGTCAGTCAGTCAGTGATTGTAGGCACACAACTCAATCCTCGTTAAGGACTTCGTTAAGATTCTCTCTCTCTGTCGGGTTAAAATCTGGGGAAAACTTATTAGGCATAAGACGAGAATGGAAGAACTTTTGCATTCTCGTATGCATTGCATAGGTCCGCGTTAGTTAGTTAGTTAGTTCAAGGTGTGTGTTTGTGTGTGTGACAGAGAGCTAGAGAGAGAGAGTGATGTATAGCGAGAATGACATGGTCGTTCGCTCGTAGTATTTTATATTTGTTTATTTTTTATATTTTTGATTACAGCTTGATTCCACACCTTATTTTTGGTACAAGTATGGAATTTTCAGCATGGATATCGGTAGCCCAAATTTTGCAGGCCGACCATAGATATCAGGTGTACGTCGGCAGGAGATCGAACCTCGGACCATGTGCATGGTCGACGAGAGTCCTAACAACCACTGTGCCACCTGCTGGGTGAGGCTTGCCAGTCAGTGAGTTGGCTGGAGATAGTATCCCAGACTACGTGAAGCGTGGCTGATGATTATTCCTATCGCTGAGCTACCAATGCATTCATAAAATAAAGTCACCACATTATTTGTTTTAAATTCAATTTTTATTTTCCTTATCCTTGATTCAACAAAAATGGGATCTAGGATGAACATTTCGTCCTAGCCGTGGGACTCGTCATCTGGAGTCACCTACGTTCCCCGTGAGTGATGGTGTTCCCACTAGGACTGGAACCCAGTACCCATCGTTTCAAATGTCAAATTGCTATCCACCCGACTGCCTCTCATAGCTTATGTGGTCTGGTAACGCTTCGCTATTTGAAACGACGGGTACTGGGTTCAAGTTTCATCGGGAACAAGCATCGCCTACTTACTGGGAGGATGCAGGAACACACAGGTGACGAGTTCTACAGTTAGGACGAAATCCGCATTACAGATTCTTACATCGCTAATCACCATCCACGAAAATTACTGAACATATTTAGGAACATTTTTAAAAAGAAACAATTCCAGTAGTTGATGTGATCACGGGCAGTAATTTTGCTCAAAATGTTACCTAGCCAACCATTGTAAAAGATGCAATTACATAAATAATCCATGAGTATAGCAGTTGTTATTAGATGGTTGGAGGCAATCGGCAGGATTCGTCGGACCTAGGTTTCACGATTGTTAGCACCCGCCAGCAATGTGTACTTACAATCTTGAAGGAACATTCATATCCCTTCTGAGATAACAACAATCCAGAGTGAACCGTAACGGAGAACAACCTAGGCTTGTTGGTGACCACATTGTAAACTTCAGTCTTCACCAAACGTGGAACTAGACACGTACAACACTAGATACTAACTACCTAGTGTCCAATCAAAGAATCTATGAGTATGTCAAACATGTTTTCTTAGAATATTTTAATAAATATGATCAAAACAAAACAAAAGTAATGTGTTACAAGTATTAAAAGTAGCGGTAACTACTGTCTAGGCATACTAAAGATCATTCTGTGTCACACACTTGAAATTACATTACACTGCGATATGGTAACCATTAAACGACATTTTGCAGTTCATATAATTCGATGAATAAAAAACAAACTAGTAAGTGTGACTAAGCTGTTTAAAGAAACATTGAAACACATGAGAAGAAACTGCGAAACAATTCAATAAAGTAAATACCTACTAAGTTGTAATGTGAAGTGAGCTGATTGGACAGAAATGACTGGTCATTAGTTGGTGTGTGTGTGTGTGTGTGAATGGGCTTCTCGAACAGATCTGTAGTTAATGTCTGTGGTTGGATGTACGTTTAATGTTGACAACAGTGTTTTCAGTAGAAACAGTATCACTTTTTGGAATGTAAATGAATCCTTGGTTGCCTGGTATAATAGTAGTAGTATTAATTTACTATATTCCCAAGTGGCTGTCATGAATTAGCGGTTAAAACGTTTTACCGTTTGAAACGATAGCTGCTGGTTTCCACTTTCAGTCGCCCAACTGACTGACGATTTCCAAAGACGGGGGAAACGCACATCCTAGCCTCAAACTGAAGCTATCACCAAATCAAGTAACGTAAATCTTAGTTTGAGAATCACTGGCAGTACGCACTCACTGGGATTCGAACCCAGGACTTTCCGGTTACAAGGCGAGCTCGTATACCAATTGTGGTCGCGCTAAAATCACGAATTGGTAGAAGTGAGAATTCATGCACTGGCCATTGAATCGGGTCCCAGTGAGTTGCTGAATGGTATACGAGCCAGCTTGCCTTGTAACCAGAAGGTCCTAGATTCGAATCCTAGTGGTGGGTGCGTACTGTCAATGATTCCCAAACTGAGATGAAACATCAGCTGTCCAGTACTCCGTGTGGCTGGTTTTCAATGGTTCTCTAAGTGATATCAATCCATGATCAACTCTTAAAAACATAACTAACCCTTACAAACCAAACTATAGAAAATTAACGTAAATCTACCCTGCCAACGAGTTCCAAGTATGCAGAATTCAATTCAATTTTGGAAGGCGTTCAAGTATCTGCTGCAAAGGTTGGACAAACCTTATCTCTTGAACAGTTAAAGAATAAATCAATAAAGTGGCTGAATAACAAACAAAGAAGAACCTTATTAATGATTACATGTATAGGAAGCTGAACCTATAAGGTTTGATTGGTTGAAGGATTTCGTCATGAGGTGACGCCAGTTAGAGAACCATTGAAAAATCAACTAGGGCGTATTGGACAGCCCCTTTCGCCCCCCCTTCATTGAGACTTTTCATCAGTAAGCAGCCATCCAAGACCTTATAGTTGCAAGGCTAGCGAGCTCGTAGATCATTAAGCCACTGCAACCCAACGCTATCCAATGGCCAGTCCATGAATTCTGACTTCTGCCAATTCATGACACAGCGCGACCACTTCGCAATGTCTTCTTCTTCGATGAGTTACTGCCTCATCTTCGACCTGCTGTACCGTACTGGTCATGGCTTTCCTTGTAGAACCCCAGGTTAACTGCGTGAATAGGGCCAGTCAGTCGCTAGTGAGCATCAAGTCAATTTTCAAGGGTTGGTTTTGTAGGGATTTTTTGTGTTTGTTTAATTGGAGGTTGGAGGATTTCATTACGAGTTGACATCATTTAGAGAACCATTGGATAACCTGTGTGAGTACTGGACGGCTGTTTCGTTTCAGTCTAGTTTGGGACTCTTCATCAGTACCCATCCACCGGGGTTCTTTAACTGATGTCAGCTCATTATGAAATCCTCCAACCAATAAAAAAAAAACGAAAAATCCCCACAATACCAATACTTGCAATAGAGGAGAGAGCTCTTCCTAGGTGTATTCTACAACTCACAATGGTTTTTTTTTTCTAACTTCTATAACTTCTAGCTGGCTAACTGGCTAGGGGATATGGCGGATTGTAGATCTCTACTGATGATAAACAAAAAAGGAACTGAAAATTCACAGTCTAAGGGATATATCTGAACTCTTAAGGGACAATAGACGAATTAAGTGTTGTTAACGACAATTTGGATGATATCTGTCAGAGTAGCAGCATTTTATTTACCGGTATAGCGTTGCAGGCAGCAGCTGTTTATCTCATCTTTCAGTAAAGATATTTTAAAAAAATGAAAATACCTATTACATGTTAAAATATATTCTATTTTAGTTTAAAAATAAACTTTACAGTTTATAACAGTTGAATAGTTAATGATGAGAAGTCTTTTGCAGATGATTCGAAATATATACCTGAAAAGGGTTTATCAATCAGTGACGCTTGCGCCTACCATAATACAAATGAGAGGAAAATTTATATCGACATGTGGTGATTGACAATTTCTCTCTCTGTATTCTGTAAATACTGACTGTTGCTTGTTAATATATTTCTTATATGAATTGAATTGAATAATAATTCCGCCAAATACACAATCCTGATTTCATCCCTCTCTGTGTTGAATTGGTTGAATTCCTGTAAATCGGTCATCTCGAAATACTAATACTACTAGTACTACAAAAAATTACAACATTTTGGCGTCGCGATGGAACTAAATAACCTTGGAAAATTTCCTATAAATGGTTCACCGCGGGAAATTGCTGATTATCTTGAATGCTTCGATGCATGGTGCATGTCAGAGAATGTTCCGGATGTCAAAATTCCAGCTCATTTCATTACTTCTATTGGGCTAGATGCGTATAGCCTAGTGAAGACTCTGTCGTTTCCAGATAAACCAATTTCTCTGCCATATGACAAGCTCTGTGAACTTCTGATAGATCACTTCCATATAACTACTTTTGAGACACGAGAGAGGGCTTAATTCAAAAAACTGGTTCGTGCCCCAACCAGAAGATTAGAGACTTCATTCTTCAACTTGAAATACAAGCTTGAAAGTGCAAGTTTGGAGATCAGCTGTACACTCAACTACGTGATCGTCTCATTGCTAGCTGGAATCAATATTCCTAAGTTAGAGAAAGAGTTAATTCAGATTCCTTCGTGTACCTTTCAAACTGTCAAAGATTTATGTATTACATATGAAGATGTCAACAGTGAATACTGTGCTCCCACAACGTCAGTATCTGATGTCATGCTGTCCAAAGTCGATAATACAAGTGTTCATGGAAAGAAATCCAAACTGTCGTCAACATGTAGTGGAATGAAGCGAGAGATCAAAACATCAAACCGTGTTTTCTTGTGGAAGATTCACCTACGAAGCACTTTCCGTTTTTGTGGGTGCTAAGTGTCATAAATGTGGTAAAGTTGGACACATCAAGTCAGTTTGCAGAAGTTCGAATACTTATGTTACTCAGAATTCTTATAATTCTCCCAATCTGTCTAGTAAAATGGAGTCAATGTGTCTTTCAACTTTTCAAAATACTCAACCTCATCCAATGAAAACCTTCACTACAAGTTCACCAACTCAAGCGTCAACTGTATGACGTGTTTTCGAAAATGAGGTAGCCGAGTTACAATGTGAACTGTCGAAAACACGAAAAAAGGTGAGTGAAATGGATGTTGGCTGGTTGTCCATTCGTCAACAGCTGACTGAGATGAGAGAGCAACTGAATAAAATGGAGGAAATGCTGCATATGCATGGACTGCGTTTGTTGAATGCAGAACATACAAGTACCCGTGAAAGTCCTGCTAAACTATTCAAATCTCGAATTCTCAGAAAGCATCTGATGGCCACAACTTCTGATGTACATTATTACAGAGGGAATGAATATAGACCTTCTGTTGGAATCATACTACGAAAAATGGGAAATCGACTGGTGAGGAAATTAGACATCAGAGATCACTCGGTTCATAACAGACATCTGGACAAAGTGACAATAAATGAAGTAGGTCGTTCCGATTATAATCTTCATGACTCCGCTAATAATCTTGATTTTGTAGATAATTCAGAAATAAGTCGAGATGAAAGTGATGAGAATAATATCACAGAATCAGTTAGAAAGTCTCAGATAGTTGCAAGCAAATCGAGACATCGTTGCAAATACGCAAGGATATATTCGACGTGTGGCGGATGTGGTGATTGACAATTTCTATCTGTGTAATGTTTGAATACTGACTGTTGATTGTTAATATATTTCTTATATGAATTGAATTGAATAAAAATTCCGCCAAATACAAATTCCTGAATTCATCCCTCTCTGTGTTGAATTGGTTGAATTCTTGTAAATCGGTCATCTCGAAATACTAATACTACTATTACAAAACATTATAACACGACATTTGCAGATTTCCATCTTTGACGAGGAAAATACAGTTGTTTCTTTTGCCAGAAATTCTGTCAGTTCAAAAAAAAGAACACACACGTCAAGGTGGTAGGTGGTAGTCTTTTGCATTTCTTCATCAACCAAATTAGTGTTTTATTGGTGAAGTGCAGTAGAATTCCTCTAACAACACGGATAATTTCATTTCCGATCACAAGGCAAGGCTCGTAGTCCACTATTCAGCCACTAAGATCCATCCAATCCAATGGCCAGTGTGTAGGAATTCTAACTTCTCCGAATTTCTGATACATTTTAGCATGACGACCAAACAATGTCATCCATCGGTGGGTAATCCATCGTCACTCTCCCGACTGGCTGAACCCCATTGGTGATGACGACGTCTTATCAGAACTCGAGGCAGCCTCGCCCCCATAGCCAGTCACTAACGAGCATCAGAATAATTTTCAAGAATTAGTTTACAGGGGTTCTGTTTACTTTAGATTAGACTGCGGGTTGATATATCTGTTATGTACTAGTTTCTAAATTGTTGTTATGGTCTGGTCGAGAAACTAATAGTCCTGACGCGAGAAGGCGGAAATCAGAAGACCACTAGGTTTGCGATGATACTTCTATTGTCCAAACACAAGGAGACGAAAATAAAATGGTCTCACACCAAAGTGGTAAGTAAGTAAAGTAAAGTCACAAGATTGTGAAGGCGAAATATATATGAATGTTCCAGACAAAGCGTGGGAACAAATCATTAGACAGTCTTAACATGAATGGCTAATTATAATGAAGTGTCGATCCAAATATACATAGCGAATATAGCAGACCTGTCAACAAACACTCATATTATATATAATATAATATAAGGAGAATATACATTGTTAAAGGAGACAAGTTCATACCAGTGAAATGGTCACAGACTAAGCGAGTAAACAGAAAGAGAGACCAACATGCACACACACACACACATAAATATATATATGTGGATACATATCAATATCAGTAACAGAACCATTGGAAACTATGGATTACTGGACACCTCTGCTTTTAACCTAGTTTTGGACTTATCTGCAGGATACACACTGTCATACATTATTAATTAATGACTGGAATTCGTAAGGAATGAAATTAACTGACATGGTATTAGAACTAACAGAAGACTAGTGAGGCCTGGAGTAATGTCTATTGTAACTCACACAATACAACTGTAATTCATAAAATTAGTATACATTTGGTGGATGGTGGCTAGCAGTGAAATCCAGGATGCGCGCATTTCGTCCTATTTGGGACTCGTCAGCTGGATGTACCTGCATTTCTCAGTAAGAGTTGATGACGTTCCCACCGAAGCTCGAACCCAGTGCCCATAGTTTCAAACGCCAAAGCATTATCCACTAGACCACTTGGGCCACGAGAGCCACTGCCTCTTGTGCAACGGGTCATATATTAATTATTGAATTGAGACCGAGCACTTCGGTCCAAACAATCGACGGGAAAATCAAAAATTCAATTCAATAATGTAATTCATAAAACTCCGCAAACATCACATAGATTACAAAACTCATAAACACCCACCAAATGGGCTATTCTGAAAAGATATTCTCACATTTTCACTTCAGCATTTCAACGGTGGCATAGGGATTTTCTATAATTTTGTATTTTATTTCAGATAAACTTATCTTAATATGGAGAAAAGTTGTCAAAAAAAGGGTTAGAAAGCATGGATTCTGAAATTCACTGGTATTTTGAATTTTGTGATAACAAAAAATGGTTGTCCTGAAGACTACAAAAAGAGAAAACTAAAAAAGAAAACGATAAAAAGATACATAAACTGGATGGAGGCAAAGAAATGAGAAGTTAGACTTAGTTTTCTGAAGCTATATTTTGAGAAAACTCGTGGCGTTAAGGTCTGAATTGTTTTGAAAGCTCTGCTGCTAAACGAAGTAATAAATATAAGGGCGTGATATAGACATCTTGAGTCGACTGGAGACGATCAGAAGGGAGAAAGTGAGAGAGAGAAAGAGAGACGTAGAGTAATGATGATTTATATTCAGGAGTTGGAAGGTGATGAGGAGAAATATAAAGCCAGCCAGACTGATGCATTCAAAGAGAAGCCGGTATTAACCTCTTACTTCTTTGGTAACTCTTTTGTAATTCTTACTGCCGTGAAAAGATATCTTCAACCTTCGAAGTTCCAGTAGCCGTTGCTGGCCGCAACTCTCAATCTTCCATCTTTTCTCCTGGTTTACTAACTAACAGCTGGTAAATTGGGCTAGGTTTTAAAGATGTGGATTCATCCATTAACCGGGAAGTGTAAATTTTTTTCTCATATGCATCCAGATATTCGAGTGACTTCCGAACTAGAATAGAATACCAAACTCGGTTTTCTGGATATTACTAGGAGTAGGAGAGATGATGGAACGATTCAGCGATCTATTTTTCGTAAACAGACATAGAGTGGACAATATCTTCATTTTACCAGTTTTGTTCTTATCCAGTATAACCGTTCCCCTATAGTGAAATGTTTGTTCTCAAGGGCCCGAAAAATATGCACGAGTGACACACTGATGGATGAGCTTCGACACGTACATTCAGTTTTATTAGCTAATGGTTATCCGGAGAGCTTTATCACTTGTCACAGTAAAGAAAAACCACATCTCGAAAAGACAGCTTCTGTGCCAAAGAAAGCTATCTTTATTAACCAACCATTCAAGAGTGACCAGATTATGCAGTTGACAGCTAGCTCAGAGACTTCGGTCAGCCATCAAACGCACATTCTACGCCGCATCTCTTTTTCTCACTTGCCGAACATTTTTGATCCCTGTACCTACGATTAAAGGACGAAATTCTGTGGACTCTACTTCAAACTGTATTTACAAGTTCACCTGCAGCTGCGATGACACCTATATATGTAGAACCAGGAGAATGTTTCAATATCGTCAAAAAGAACATGTTCCAAAATGGCTATTAAATCATATCGAAAATCCCAACGCGATTAATCTTAATAGAAATCCAGCATCATCCATTGCAAAACACTTATTAATGTCAGGACACAAAATCAATATTAATGACTGCTTCACAATTATTTCATCACATAACTCTAATTCAAGGTTGGTTACTGAAAGTGATGGAAGCACTTTGGGGGATTAATCTCATAGAGCCTAAACTGTGTGTACAAAAATCAATAGACTTCAATCTTCGCCTACCATGTACTTTTGTTTTTATTTAACTGAGTGACTGTCATGAAGTTTATTTTATTATTGTTAACCATGTTAGTTGTAAAGCACTTGTAAAGAAACTATGAAATGACGATATCATCTCGCGGCGAAATTTTTCTTCTTAATGCCTTATTCAAATTTGCCAAAGGGATTAATTGTTTTAACATTTCTGTTTTCACACTGCAATATAAATGATTACCTAATGCATTCTTATTTTTATTACCGAAAAACATTACTTTTATTGACCCTAAATAACTTGACCTTAAATCCTTTTGATTTCAGCCGTATTTATATCATCTATACAAAAATTAATAATAATTATAGGTTTATTCCAAACAGTATTTGTGGTACAAGTATGGAACTTTCAGCGTGCATTACAATATATTCCATCTAATTACCTCATAAATTTTATTGGATTTTAAAATAAAAAAATAAGTAAATAAATAAATAAAAACCAACGCCAAAAAGGAATGAAAGATAAAAAAACAGCGTAGCGTTTACACAGGATATGAAATATAAAGTTGATGTGTGATAGAAGATGAGAACAACAGTGTAACAGTGTAGTAACGAGGAAAGGAAAACAAAAACTAATGGGACTGACTATTTGTTAGAGTGACGCAGTAAGTTGATCGTGTCATACCTAACGGATTTCTCATCACATCACATCACATCACATAACAGCTGTTCCAGATATGGTATTGTGGAGATTTTGTATTTGGTGGTAGTCCCAGCATATAGTCAGCCAGCCAGCCAGCCTCCTATAGCTGCTTCTAGTTCTACCAGATGAAATGCAAACAGAGAGAGAGAGAGAGAGAGCTGCGTATAGAGAGGATTCTCGGGGTTCGACAATATTGCATTCGCTAGTTTCTTACATGACATTATATGTCTATCCACGATAGTGTTAACCAGTTGGTTTAACGATAGATATCCCACTTGCCCTACTGACTGACGGCTTTTAGTGCCTGCCCTTGTCAGGAAAGCAAAGCAAAGCAAAGTCTTTCTTAAGTAGTCCAGTCCAGGAGAGATTAATGGGGAGCAGTAAAGGGGGGATGGGTAGAATACAAGAATTGACAAAGTGAGAAAGCAAAGACTGCTTTATGCCAGATAGCCTAAATTTCCTAATGTAGAACGTTAAGCGAAACATCTTTCTATTAACTAGGAAGATGTCGGAGGACCAGGAAAGATCGGTGGATAAACTCAGCCCGAGGTACTTGACATTAGATGTATTTTCAACCTCTGTGGCATCAATGATAGTGGGGCCATGTGAGCTAACTAGTTATTGTAGGTCACGTTTTCGTCTGAGAGTGAAATTGACTACCTGACATTTAGACGGATTAAGCTTAAGAGCGTTTGAAGAGGACCACTGACAAATTTCCGATAGAAAGTTATCTAATTCGGAACAATCTGATTCAGAGTTGACAGTCATAGAAACAGAGAGGTCATCAGCAAGCATACTTAGCAAAAGGTCATTTTATCCACCTGCAGGATTTTTACTTATTTTTGTGATAATTTTCACTACTTCACTTCACTGTGTGTACCGCAGTGAGATAACTGTATAATCGTTGATCAATTCTCCATTATTTTTGTATATATATGTGTATTTATTTGTTTGCATGTTTGCTTGTTTGGTACTTCATTTTTCCCGCAAAATTTTTAACCTGTACAATCTCACTAATTCATTTTTATTATATCTGCACGCTTAATCTCTTTCTAATTAATCATTATGATACACAGATTATTTCTTTTACTTCTCCGTCCTTTGTGTGTAATACGCTTTATCGGCCTGTATGTATACACAATGTGTTGAAAATTAGCGTGATGAATTACACTTCGTGTTGTTGTTGTTGATTTCTTTTTGTTTTTAAGATTTTTTGATGCTTTCACGAATTACCTAGTCATATCGGAAATTTTTTTATCTTTTCAGAGACTAGACGTAAGAGACAGTACGCTGAATTCCAACTTTTACCAACCGACTGACTGACTTACTGGGTGAAAACGTGTTGGTTGGTGTTGTTTTTTTATCCCAATTCACAGAGTTGCCAGTACTTACTGTACAAGTATCCTGTGGTTAGAAGAAAATCTGTTGTACATGAACTGGAACTCTGTTGACATTTCATGAGAAGTCGGTATTACCAATAAGTTAACTGCGCCTAAAAAGAAACTCTACATGAACTTGGATTTCAAGGGAGATTTAGCAAGCGATATTCTCAAGAGAAGGATCACATCATCTCTGAGAAGAACATTCTTTGCAACAACGCTAAGAATAGTGTTCTCCAGTCGCCCACTGATCTGAAGAAGCTTCAAGGACAGGATCCCGCATCTGGCCACTTCTATGTTTATATATCAGTTCATCTGCTGCTATGGAGCTAGCCAGGTACATCCGTCGTTCGACGCGCATCCTGTCCAACAGGATTCCAGAACGCTATCCAACCAGCATGGTTGCGAAAAGGCAATAGTGGTGCAATAAGGAGTGCGATAATTGAACACCTGGTTAACACTGATCAATCATTCCATTTCAACAAACGCCTCTTGCTTCAAAGTAATCTACAGAGACAAGAATAACCTATCAAAGGCGATACGGTTTCGTCTCCTTTGTATCACTGAAGCTCTGGCCATTCACATAGAAAAACCGGAGCTGTGCATACAAAAGAAGATTACTCAACCACTTCTACTCTCATGGTAACAATGTTTTGATTTGTTTTGAGTTTTTATTTTATTTTGATGACTTGATTTTGTTTCTTTGCGTGTTCTCTAATTGCTTATAATTCTTGCATTCACTTAGATCTCTTACATAATTTCGTATTATCTACTTTGTTTCTATGTGCATCCTGAGTAAAACTCACTCATCAAACTATTCATATTATTATTACAACTGTTTGTGACAACTCATCACCTTTGTTACTACCTTAGTTTCATTAACACTTAATTTTCTTGACCTGTATTACCAAACTTCACCTGTTTAGTTAAAAGTAACCTTAACCAATTATCTATTTTTGTTTGACAAACTTAATGGACACATACATACAAAACAATGCATATGTATATTTGCGATTGTACAGCTAAGAAAATGAATTCACCGAGCGGAAAAGAGACTCTTCGTTGATCTACGTGTTTTGTTTTCATTAATGCCTGGATGGGGATTATCCATGAATTACCATAACCTCTCGAAGAAGTCTTCAATTCGTAAAGAACAGCTAGAGATTGAGAATGAAAGTTGACTTTGTTTAGATTGTCTGACAATCATCACTTTATGTTATGCATACATTTCAGAGAGTGGGACGCGAAAATTAGTAACACTCACTATTACCATTATACATATTAATCCTTATATGAGCAATTAATTATGGTCGAAACATTATCAATAAAGAAATAGGTCATACTGTAACACTGAGTGTTTTAACAAGTAAATGCATTCTAACATGGATACATGCTCCATCACGGTGTGTGTTGATGGTTCACTGGTAGACTACTCGTCAAGTACTCATGTGGTCTGGCTTTTATTCCCCACTTCGATGCACTTATAAACACGCACTTAGCCCGTAGTAAGCATGAAAAAAAAGTCTACCCTGTGCTACAAAGGGCGAAGTTAAACTTTCGACACCACTAACTATCAATCAGCGAATTATCCAATGACATTCACGACTGTAGTTCAATGTTGTAGAGCGCTTGATTCATTTCTAATGAGTGACCTTACTAGGTTACGGCTGCAATTCGAGGAGGACAGTGTTTTCCAGTATTGCCTGGATTTAGGGTTGCTTTGGAAGGGACGAACTTGTTCGTGTGTTGGTATCATGACTTTAAAAAGCTATAACAGATCAACTGATGGGTTTGTTCATCGTTGTGCTATGTGTTTGAAGCGTGCTAACATTAGAGAGGGTAAGCTGATAATTTTATTATTTCGTAGGAACTTTTTTCACTAGGTCGCATCTCTCCCTAACCCAGATTTTGTATATCTGCAACTACTGCGTGTTGAAACAGCCGGTGAGAGCAGCAGCAGCAGTCGAGACGGAGAATAGTCTTGTCTCAACAGTTTAGTGGTACCAGCATTGCAGAGATATTGCTTCGTGGAAAATAGAGAAAATCACTTGTTTGCTGGGTGGATCCCGTTACGAGGACTCATACGAATTCCATTGAAGATTTTTGGGGCCACTTGAAAAACAGGATAAGGGCTATAAATAGATCTCAAAAGGATCTCATTTATAGCCATTCAGATGAATATAAGTACAGGATGTGGTGTGATTTCTCCACTGACAGTCACATGCTAAACTGCGAGATGTTTCTCTCACATATTCGAGAAAGATACCCCTTGTAACCGTTTTATCCTTTCTTATGCTTTTTTTCTATAAATATGCGTTTCCATTCATCATATATGCCTATTTAATGTGATTAGCCCGTTCAAGGTCGTTTGCTGATTGGTTGTTAGTGGCGTCGAAAGTTAAACTTTGCCACGGCGTCCGAAATGTGTCGTTATTATTATGCGAATTATAAAGATATGCTTGATTTAATCATTTATAGACAAAAAAACATGAAAGAAAAAAACTCTGTCGCCAAAAATCCAAACTGTTACTAAGCAAACTCTCTTCATGAACCTAGAATTCAAAAGGGAGGGCATCGAAGCAGAAATTCTTAGAAAACGGTCTTTCTGAATGTCTGAAGAAGACATTTCCTAGCAGCCTAACCTTACGCATCACATTCTACAGCAGACATTTATTTCCAGTCTAACGTTAGGGATAAGATATCTCAGTTTACTGGCTTGTATGTAGTAAAGTATATCGGCCATACGCAATGTCAAATCCACAAACGTATTCTAGGAACATTGTCCATCTTGGTTAGCTAGAGGAGAAAAGAAGAAAAGTTCGAAATAGCTCATTCCTCGAACACCCAGTGAACTCTGGACATTGAACACCCCCACATGCATGATTGCTTCACAGTGTTACACAGAGTCCCTCAATATCATAAAAAAGGGACTTCGTATACACCATCTATGCATAGCTGAATCATTATCTATTCAGGATGTGAAACCGAACTCTGTACTGAAAAGCATTACATACATTCACCTGCCCTACCGTGGCTACAGTGAAGTTCTCAGTATAATTTTGCTTCTTTTTTATTATGTACGTTTACTGTTGTTATTATTATTATTTTATTATCATTATTATTCCTATCATCCATATTTCATTATCACTCTCTCTCTCTCTCTCTCTCTCTCTATATATATATATATATATATATATATATATATTATCCTTCAATTACTAGAGGAACATAGGGCTTCATCTGCCCACCTCCATTGCCTTCTGTTTTCTGACAACTTCTTCACCTCGCTCCTCGCACGTCTGCTCACATGCTTTCATCTCCTCCTCCTCACATGACCTCCTCCAAGTCAACCTCACCCTTCCTTCCACTGACGACCAACTCGCCACCCGATTCCCTTTCAGCCTGGTTCCACTCGACCAATGGCTTGTCTAGTCATGTCACTCACTTGATGGTTTCCTTTCTCAGAGTATGGCCAGCCAATCCAATCCACCTCCATCCATCTTCCTGCCTATTTGTTTCACAATCGGTTCCTGCTGTGTTGGTTGGTTGGTTCGCTCATTGACAAAGATCCCTCCTTGTCGCTGATGTTTTCTGGCCAGCCGGCCATCTCATCTTCAGCGGAGTATTGAGCGAAGACAACTAGCTGTTGATGAAGGTGTGAAGTTTGTTTTAGATGTTGTGTATGACGCTCAGTGCAAGTCTCTGATCCATCCGTATAGTGAGTAGCACTGACTGACTTCACATTGGAGTTGGAAAAAATCCGGATGTTATTTTTGATTCTGAGTAGTGATGTTGACCTCCTACACACAGACTTGACGAGAGTAATGAAGGCTGATCTTGCTTTTCCACTCCTCGCTGCTTTGATATCCTCGTCAGTTGGATTCGCCTGTAGTTGAAAGGATGCTTCCCAGATCGGTAGGTGAGTGGGTTGGTGGGTGAAGGAGGTTGTTTCTCTCAGGTTCCTCCCATTTATACTGGCTGGCTGATTGTTGTCTGTTGTTGTTGTGGCTGTTGGTGTTGGTGTTGATGTTGGCCAGGAATCTTGATCACCTATCTCTGTTTTATCTATGTTCACCTGAATTCGTTTCTATCTTCTCTGGATGCTTATTCTGTCTGACAACTTGTTGCTGCTTTTCACTTGCATATCTTCCAGTTTGTGGGAAATCAGACATATATATCACATCGGTGAAGTCCAGATTCTCCAAGTCTCTTTTTGTATGAGTCCATTTTATGCCTGTTTCTTTGCTTCCCGCCACTGTCTGTCTCATTATCCAATCTACTGCAATCAGGAAAACTATTGGAGATAGTAGGCAACCAGCCAGCCAGCCTTGCCTCACTCCCGTCTTCACTTCGGAGGATTCCGCAAGTTTCCCATTGTGGATTACTTGTCATGCACCATTGTCGTATAACTGTTAGATGAGATGTATAATTGTCGATGGGACCCCACGGTGCGATGTCGAAGGCCTTTTCAAAGTCGATGAAGTTGAGTGAGATAGAGAGATGAAGATCTGACTGCCATTCCAAGCTTTGTTCAATGATGGTTCGTAGTGTGGCGATTTGATCAATACATGACTTGTTTCTCCTGAATTCGGCCTGTTCCGGTCGAAATTTTTCATCCAGGTTGGCTTGTTTGATTCTCTCCAGGATGATCAAGGGGCTTAGTATTTTGCTTGGGATGGACAGGAGCATAAATCCGCGCCAGTTTCCACATTGACTTAAGTCTCTTTTTTTGGTAGTTTGAATAAGTATCCCTTCTTCCAATCCTCGTGTACTTTGCCCTCTTTCCATACCTTCTCCAGTAGTAGTGTATTCAAGTCTCTATTACTATTTATTAATAAAATAGCGTTTTCATATAGACTTTTTTTTAATAAAAACACTTTATCATCTTTCCTGTCTATTATACACAGTCATATTCATTAATCATTAATTTCTCACACATAGTGCGTCATGCCAACTTCTCTGTCTCTTTTCTAACTTCCAAGTAGTGTCACCCCTTCCGGGTTATATACCTCACATTACTTAATACATTTTTCGAGTTTTCTATAGTTTGGTTTGTAAGGGTTAGTCATGTTTTTAAGAGTTGATCATGGATTGATATCACTTAGAGAACCATTGAAAACCAGCCACACGGAGTACTGGACAACTGATGTTTCATCTCAGTTTGGGAATCATTGACAGTACGCACCCACCACTAGGGTTCGAACCTAGGACCTTCTGGTTACAAGGCAAGCTGGCTCGTATACCATTCAGCAACTCACTGGGACCCGATTCAATGGCCAGTGCATGAATTCTCACTTCGACCAATTCATGATTTAGCGCGACTACAACCACTGTCGTTGGTGGGACATCCATCTACATACATGACATCTAATTGGACCTCACTGGTCACGACTTCTCACTAAAACTCAGGAAACTCCAACATGTAGCAAGTCACTAGCGAGTATCAGATTAATTTTCTATAGTTTGTTTTGTAAGGGTTAGTTATGTTTTTACGAGTTGATCACGCATTGATATCAGTGGCTGAATGGTATACGAACCAGCTTACCTTGTGACCGGAAAGTCCTGTGTTCGAATCCCAGTGGGTGCGTACTGCCGATGATTCCCAAACTAGGATGAAACAGCAGCTGTCCAGTACTCTCTAACTGATTTCAATCCGTGATCAACTCGTAAAAACATTTTTCGAGGACAAATTTAACCAGTATCTGATTGGACTTGTGATTTCTTTGTTAAATATATAATTACAATTTTACAGCAGCTTATGAAAATAAAGAAAATAAAAAAAAGCCAAAAAAAAAAAATAAACATTTTCTACCCATTTTCCCCTATCATGAAGCCAAGGTGAATAGAGGTGAATTGTACATACTTCTTTTTCATCTCACATCATCATCATCATCATCGTCGTCGTCAGTCGACTGGATGCAGAAATTCCCTGACGATTGTTTGTTCATTAAAACACACATGAGTGTGTCAAGCACAAGAAGAAGCCTGAAAACTCTCCAACATTAGAAACGCAAGTATATAGAAAATCAACGCCGACACACAGATCAAATACTCAACTATTCTAGCAATAACCCGATTACTCACTCATGAAAGAAACTGTGTGCAGACATTGTTCACAAGAGAGTTCAAACACATTGTAGCCCTACAGAGTTGAAAAGAATGGAAGAAAAATACTTACAAACGGTCTTCAAGAAGAATGGTTATCCAAAACAAATTTCATCAAAAAGTGTTTGAAGTCGAATCATCAAAACACCTACAAAGAACCATCACCAAGGAGACCAAACAGAAATTCATCCTACCATACATCAGAAATATCTCTGAAATATAACGGCTAGAACAATGAAACCGTTTGATATAGATAGATGTAGCACACAAACCAGCCAGTCGAATCGATTAATTCGATCTTATGCCAACCAAAAGATCCGATAGAAAAAGGAGATAAAATTAACACCATTTACAAAATGAATTGTATGAACTGAATGTAACGAATATTACATCGGTCAACAAAGTGGTCGTCCCCTTCGAAAAAGAATCCAAGAACACAAATCATCCGTGAAAAGACATGATATGAATTCTTTAGTATCAATGCATACAGACAATTATGGACATCAATTTGATTGGGATAATGTCAACATCCTCCTTGACAGAGGAAACACCAAATGTGCAGTTCGGGGAATTCCTAGAAGCCTGGTACTCAAACGAATCAGCCAGCGACTAACAAACACGTTAATATAGATGAAATATATACCAAGTAATAAAAAGTAAATCAGGTGACCAGAAAGTTTAAAATCCCAAGTCAATAGAAAACGGTCAATACATATGATGTAAAGATGGTTGGTCACCAGGAGACTCAATTGTATCATCCATCATTCATGGAGATTTTAAATCATTTGACTTTATGCTAAATACTGAGCTGAAGATGTCGTCCAGAAGGGTGACGATGAAAGCTCCGCAAGTATAAACCAACCAGCTCAGCGAACACTATTAATTGCAAAACTCTCCAACATCACTGGAACCTTTTTAATGGTGTTTTATTTTTATAGAATAGGGTCTTGTTTGAGACCTAAAATTAGGTTCACATTATGCGTTATCTCATACTGTCTAAATTATTTAGTTAGGCTAATGATTCTGATACCACTGAGGGAATGTCTACTTGATAAAGGTCAGACAGAGCTCTATTTCAATTGCTTACCGATAGTTATATGATATGTGCGTCGGTGGCATAGCGGCTAAGACGCCCGCCAACCATGCACATGGTCCGGGGTTCGATCCCCGGCCATCGACTCATTCCTTTACCTCGTTAAGCCAGAAATAATGCAGGTAGAGAGGAAAGGTTTGGCATGAGGCTAGCAACCCTATCATGTAAAAAAATTAAACACTGCTACAGAAACTTCAAGCCACTAACTTGAAGCCTTATGTTCCACTGGGAACGTGTAGGAAAAAAAGGTTATGCGATATAAATAAGGGAAAACAAAGTATAATCGGATAGATATACTTTGTTTTTGTGAATCGGAAGCAAAATCACAGGTATTCGAGGGTTAAAAAATAAGTTTAAGAAGTGTATGCTATTCATTGGTGTGAACAGCTTGACAGCTGTACAAAAAAATCTATGCCGACTGAACTGAAATCCACACTTATTCAGCAACTAACTGGTTTGTGTATAAATAGGTTGACCGTTAAAAGCTCGAAACAGTTTTGTCTAAATCCTTCTTTGTGATTCAGGCTTTTTTCATATTAACTTCGGTCATCAGCATCATGATCATATTGTCATGGTAGTTAGTTGATTTCCTTGGCTTGGTATCTCTTTTTCATAGAATGTTCTAGATCTTCGATAACTCTACTTCACTGTTCAACTTATATATTACAATCTTCTTTTCGACGAAGTCATCATCTAGATAGCTGTACATTCGTGTATTTATATCAAATGGATGGGAAAGTTCCAGAATAATATCCGGTTGAGGGTCAAATTAAATTTAAAAAAAATTAAAATTTGGAATTAGAATACCATAATAAACGGGGGGATGGATATAACAAATAAAGTAGCATCATAATTACTAGGAAGATTGACATTGTGCAATTGGCGGGGTTAGAAATGTAGAAATAACGAAATAGACAGGATGTTTGGATAAAATAAACTAATGTGACGAATAATTTTTTATGCAATCAGGGATTCAATATGTAGAAATAGTAAAATGACAAAATAAACACGAAGTTCGGGTATGAAAATATGGTAGTGTAAACAGGGATTAAGAAAAACTTTTTAAAAAATAACATGAATAAACAGGAAGTTTAGGTAAGAAAGGCGATGGGATGGTCATTACTAAAAAAAAATCACCTGTTTGTGATGGCCATGGCAGGGACAGGGGTTGGACGTATTTCTTTTGGATAGAAAGCGTGGGTTTTAGCTTTTTTATAGCTAGCGCTTCGGCTATGCCCAGATGTCTTGATTTCACTCCCTTTGGTTTGATTGGTTTGATTGAATCTTGTATATTACTTTGAAGGATTTTTCGAAAGATGCTGAATGTCCTGAATTGACCAGATGTTCTGTCACTGAACTGTATACACGCTTTTGGTCTCCTTTTACTAACCAGTCTGGGTAGTAGTGTTCACGAGCGCGTTTTTCAATTCGGTGCATTGTACGGCCAACGTACTCAGCTCCACAAGAGCAAGTAAACTGGTATATGCACATTGAGGTGGCCCAATGCGACAGCTTGTCTTTCGCGTTATTGCTGGACAGTTTCTTGCAGGAAAACGTCAGCCGTAGGCTCGCGGCGAAGTATGCTTTCCTTAGCGATTTGGAGAGGCGTTTGTGAAGGATTTCTGCTTCAATATCACCTCTGAATTCTAGATTGAGCAGAAGTATTTTCTTTGGAACGGATTGGACTTGTTCGGAAGTCTTCTTACATTTGAGATTCTTGTCTATGACTCTGTGCTGAAACCGCTTTCCATCACGGGGTTTTTCGAAGATTACGCAGTTCTCTACTTCACTCTTCAACTGATATAAGACAATCTCTTTTTAGTGTCCGGTTAATTCAGCCATCCAGTTTCTGTCTATAAAACTAGCTAGCATTGTTAACATTTAGACATTTGTGTGATAGTTTATCTTTACTAGATTAAATGTAAGTAGAAAAAACAAAAAGAAAAATAAATAAATAAATACGGGAATACAGCAAGTTGAAGTGTATTCATTGTCTATTATGCCAGCTCTATTGTTTAAATTAAGTTAAAGGTGACAATGATTTATGAAGAATTCGCTATTTAAGTGGAAAATCAAAGCAAATATCAAGCAAATTACGTCAATGGAAGAATGCCTGAAAATACTTACACAACAAATAATTTTGGTGGAGTGGAGTGGAGCTGAGAAAAAAATGTGTTGGGGAATAAAGATGTTTGGAAGATAAGCATAAACAAACACGTTTGCCTACTTTCTATTATTATGGTTTATTTGCCACTTTGAAAGGGAAGGAAGGAAGGAAGGTAGGAAGGAAGGAGACAAAGAGGGGCATAAGATATTTTCACTTATATGGGAGGAGGCACAATAGGAATTTGCAAAACTTGACAGAAATAAAAATTTTCTTCATTTTGAAGAATATTACCTCCTCCGTTGGTAGAATATATTTAGTTGGTTAGTCAGTCAGTCAGTCAATTCTTTATGATTCGAGTTATTTTACAACAAATGTTTTCTATATATACATTGACAAACTCGAGGCTATTGGTCTGCTTTTACACTTACTAGTCCAAAAATAGATTATTATTATTATTATTCAACATCTTTACGACAACGGCGGCACATGTCAAGTGATCCACAACGGAAAACTCAGCGAGGCGTTTGGAGTAAACACAGGAGTCAGACAAGGGTGATTGCTTATTACCACCCACCAATGATATTCCTAATTGTGGTGGACTAACTGCATTGTGCGTCAGACAGTCCGTGGGAAACGAGAAGACAGGGAGGGATATCCTGAACCGACCAACGTGAAGAACCTAAAAGACCTGGATTTCGCGCGTCGATGATTTATGTCTGATGTCATACACACAAAATCGAAGACTTACAAACGAAAACCGACCGACAAACTGGTCGAAGAAGCAGCCGGCGAAGAAAGGACTCCAAGTGAACATAGACAAGATGGAGGTGGTGAAAATAAGCAACCAAACAGGCAACAACAACAACAACAGAAGCAACATCCAGCCAGACAGCAGCCAATCACCATCAACGGGAGGGATTTGAAAGAGGTTACTTCATTCACTTGTCTAGGGGGGAGGGAGCATTGTCTCAACTACAGGAAGTCGGAACGGACGAGGATGTCAAATCGAGCGAGAAACACATTCACTCATCAACCTGAAACAATCAGTCTGGAAATCTTCGTCAATCAGCCACAATCAACAACAAAATTCCGTCGGTCGGATTTTCAATACAAACAGCGTCAAGTCAGTCACCTCTTCTATACGGATGAGAAACTTGGCAGCTGGGTGACAAAGAATATTTCCACCAACAGCCTGTTTCAGACTTTTCTTTATTAACCAACAACTGTCTTCACTGGATCTATATACTGAAGATCAGATCAGACGGTCGGGGGGGGAGGGGCCGGAAAGAATCACCAACTATGGGAAACTATGGCTGGGAGCAAACAAACAAAGGAAAGAAGAACCAATCGCCCAACAACAACAACAAATGTGGAAGAGAAAGTGGATGGTGATGGATTGGACACTCACTCTCTGAGGAGGGAGGCCGGGCCGGTGGGTGGCATCTCGTGCGCGTCAGGCCATTCATTACTCGAGTGGAACCAGGCCGAAAGGGAAGCAAGCGGCGAGTGGGATGTCAGTTCAAGCAAGGGTGACATGGAGGAGATTGTGTGAAGAGGAGGGCAGTTGAAAGAGTATGGACTAAAATGCATGGATGGAGGTGAAAAGTACAGCAGAAGGAAGACAGAAGTGGCAAGTGGAGGGAGACGTGTAGTTGAAGCCCTATGTTCCACTAGGAACCCAAGGGAGCAATAATATAATAATATAATGTTATTATTGTTTCTTTTACTTCCTAGAGGAACATAAGTCTCCAGCCGCGCACGTCTCTCCATTGCGTTCGGTTCTCTGACAAAACGGTTGTAACCTGTCCCTACACCTGCTTAGATGCTTTCATCTCATCTTGACATAACCTCCTCCATGCTACCCCAATCTCACACTGACGACCAACTCGCTGTTTCCCATGCAGCCTGGCATGTGATGTCACTCAATTGATGGTTTATTTTTCCAGAGTATGACCAATCCACCTCTATTTCTTCCAGCATATTTGTTGCACGATCGTTTCCTGCTGGGTTAGTTCGGTCATTGCCAGAGATCCCTGTCGCTGATCTTTTCTAGCTGGCTATCTGAACTAGAGTATTGAGCGAAGACAGCTGTCGATGAAGGTCTGTAGTTTGTTTGTTTGAGGTGCTTTTTATGACGCGCAGTGCAAGTCTCTGATTCGTATAGTAGCACTGACTGACTTCACACTGGAATTGAAAATCCGGATCTTATTTTCTGATGCTGCGTGCTGTTGACCTCAGCACAGACTTGAGAGTAATGTAAGGTTGCCCTGCTTTCTCAACCATCACTTTGATACCCTCATCACTTCCATCTGCCTGTAGTTGAAACGATGCTTTCCAAGTAGGTAAATGTTCCTCTACCTGGTGAGTCTTTAAAATAATTTGGCATAGAAGTGACATGTCAATTTTTGTATTAAAGTTCCCAGGTCGATCAAGAACACCACTGATTTGGGCATTAGATTGTAAAGGATGGTGAGAATGTTTCCGTTTTTAAGAGTTGATCACGGATTGATATCAGTTAGAGAACCATTGAAAACCAGCCACACGGAGTACTGGACAGCTGCTGTTTCATCCTAGTTTGGGAATCATCGGCAGTATGCACCCACTGGGATGTGGGGTCCAATGAGATGTCATGTATGTGGATGGATGTCCCACCAATGACAGTGGTTGTGGTCGCGCTAAATCATGAATTGGTAGAAGTGAGAATTCATGCACTGGCCATTGAATCAGGTCCCAGTGAGTTAGTGAATGGTATACGAGCCAGCTTGCCTTGTAACCAGAAGGTCCTAGATTCGAACCCTAGTGGTGGGTGCGTACTGTCAATGATTCCCAAACTGAGATGAAACATCAGTTGTCCAGTACTCCGTGTGGCTGGTTTTCAATGGTTCTCTAAGTGATATCAATCCGTGATCAACTCTTAAAAACATAACTAACCCTTACAAACCAAACTATAGAAAAGTTTCCTTTTTTAATAAAAATTATATTCAGTAATTATAGCTTTATTCTAAAGCAGTGTTTATATAATGTACATACATACATCGGAGTTTTACTGTATAATATTTTCTCTTTGTCTAGGATCTTCAGTAGATCGTGTGGCACATTTCTATCTGACCTGAACCTCAAACCAATCCATCATTATGATATTTCTTTATTTTCTCCTTTGAGAAATACACGACGACATTTTTTTGAATGTCAATTATAAAAAGTTCGGGAGTACATTTCGTGAATAAAGGATATCAGTCTAGAACTGTCATCTCAGGCACTGGGATTGTGGTGAGAGCAGGCTGCTAGCCAATTGGTAGACATTAATCTACGTCAATGTCTAGGTCACTAATATTGGCCGTGAGAAAATATGAACAAGGCTGATTCAACAACCAATCACAGCACACTTAAATGTGGGCAAATATGATTCCCATATGGATGGCTGCACTTTCCGAGAAGTCTCGAAAACAACCAATCAGAAGACTGCGTTTGTCTACTTGCACAAGCTATAATAATGTACATGAAATATATATAAATACGTGTTGATTTCCGTAATAAAAGGATCTGTTTCCGGCCCTTGTCTTCTGTTGCTACAGGATAAGCTGCCTCCGAGGAAATTTTAAACACTCGAAAGAGTAAACAATTCCATCAGAGGTTATATTTTACTAGATGTAATGAAAAGGAATAAGAGGAACTATATGCAATAAAAATTGATGGAGGTTTGGTTCAGTAGCCCAAGTTTTAGACAATCACTTCTCATTCTAATATAAAGCTTTTACTCAGTCAATTGGTGCAGATTTCTTTTTTTTGTGTTTAAATTAAATTCCCATTTAGCACAAGTGTACGTGAGACACACTTTCGAAATAACAGACAAATAAAGGTTATTCAAATCACTTACTGGTAACTTGATAGGCTCGCCTGTCTTCTAATTTATAACAGGTTGGAAAGCACCTTTAAGAGCGCAACAAATCAAAGAAGCAAAAAAGGGCTACAAACAAGCTAGGATCTACAAAATTACATGAGAATTTGAGTAAAATGCTGTTTTATCAGGTGCTACTGATGCGATTTACAGGAAGCAGATTTAGACTGACAGAAAGCGGCCAAAAGTGAAATAAAAAACATTTTAAGTCAATGGCTGCAGAGGTGGATTTAGTTTAAGTTATGGACATGAAATAATCTCATTGGAAAACTTCTTTAACCTTCGATCAGTTACCAACCAATCAGAACAATTTATTGTCCTCTGACCCAACCAAATTTTAATGTGGTTAAGAATATACAAATCTGATGTATTTTTGAGCGATTATATGGCGTATTTTTTTTTTTTTTGAAGTGGCATCACTTTCATCCGGTGAGTATTAGAGCGTTTCAATAAATACGCGAAAATATACCATCTCATAAATCATGAGAATTGAATAATTTACGTTTAACTTTTGAACCTATTGTCTCCCTCTTAACGCGTAACATTTTGCAGATATCGATATGAAGCAACATTTTCTGATAAAAGTAGCAAATGTGATGCAGTTCAAAGATTATAATGCCAATAATAATATGTACACCGCGAAAAATCTTTTTAATGCAAAAAGTTTCATTTAAAAAACATACAAAAGAAAGTGATTTGTCATCAAATCACTATAGCAACCTACTACTATGCAATAAGGCCACGTTCGCTACCAGGTCTCTGATCTTCTTCTCCCATTACAATGACGCTAAAGCAAGTGTAAATATGAGTAATGAAAATTTGTTGCCTGTTTTGACTGTGAATGAGACTCCCATTTCAGGGAATATACATCTCTGCGGTTTCACAGAAACACTCTGCGGGTATGTTCAGGGATGACCCATGTTTCATAATACTACATTGTTAGCACTTTCTTTCCTCTTTAAATGTACTAGTCTAGTTGGACGCGTGAGGGTTTGCCTGGTATACGATGAAAACCCATTACCAATTACCCATCTCTGAGTAGGTATTTTGTCATTGTTTTGGTCAAGCGAATTTAAGTCTCATAGTATAATTAATTCCCTGTTCACCCAAATGAGCCTGAATCCAGTGATGCTCGTTTCCCTGTTACATCACGCTACATATGTGGCTATTACACTGATATGTTAAGAAGATTTCTAACTCAATGAACACAGATTCAGTGATCAACTTCTCTCTTTTAACCTAAATATTATTAATTTTTGAAAGCTGAACCTAATATGATGTTTGGTTCATTTATTTAAGTCAAGTGACTTTCATACTCTGGGCTGTATTGCTTAGACACTTGAATAAACTCATCTTTACTAAGCAAATGATGAATGATATTTCTGTAGATGTTAACATGCTTAATGAATCCTTCATGTGTATCCCAGCAAATGTTATGATTCCTAACTCAAATAGTGTAAATAATGACTGCTTCTCATGCTTTAATACGAATGATGTCCTCAAGTGTCTTCAATCTCTCAAGCCTACTCAGTCCCTTGGTCCTGATGGTGTTCCTGCTCTTATCCTTAAGAAGTGTGCTGACATCTTGTGTTCCCCATTAACTGATATTTTCAACGAATCGTTTTCCAATAGTATTATACCTGAATCATGGAAAAATATCAAGATCAATCCAGTGCCTAAATCAACAAGTGGACCTAATGTTAAGTTTAGACCCATTGCTATTACCTCCCTCACCTTTTTTGAAAACAACGGAAAGACTTATTTTACTTAATCTTGAACCCTCTTTAAAGCCTTTCAACGACCCCAACCAGTTTGCTGATAAACATAGTAGGTGTACGTTAGATGACAACACTGTTGTCCCACATCATAGTATTGTCTCTAGTTTAGACAAAGGAGCTAAATATGTCCACTGTGCCTTCCTTGATTACACATCTGCATTCGACTCTGTTCCCAGGTCTCTCTTGCTAAGTAAGCTTGCTGAAACACAGGCTGAGAGCTGGACAAATAAGTGGTTGCATTCCTGTTTTTCTGATAGAAAGCAGTACACCGTCTACAATGGAAAGTCAGTCCTCCACTACCTCACTTACTTTAGCTGGTGTTCCTCAAGGCACTGACTGTTCTTTCTCCTTTTCTGTCTTCTTTTTTCTTTCTTACATGACTTGCCTCATTCTGATGTAGCCACTTTTGTTAGGTATGCTTGATGATGACCTCTCTGTTTCTATGACTGTCAACTCTCAGTCAGATTGTTCCAAATTAGATAACTTTCTATCGGAAATTAGTCAGTGGTCCTCTTCAAACGGACTTAAGCTTAATCCGTCTAAATGTCAGGTAGTCAATTTCACTCTCAGACGAAAACGTGACCTACAACAACTAGTTAGCTCACATCGCCCCACTATCATTGATGCCACAGAGGTTGAAAATACATCTAATGTCAAGTACCTCGGGCTGAGTTTTTCCACCGATCTTTCCTGGTCCTCCGACATCTTCCTAGTTACTAGAAAGATGTTTCGCTTAACGTTCTACATTAGGAAATTTAGCCAATCTGGCATAAATCAGTCTCTGCTTTCTCACTTTGTCAATTCTTGTATTCTACCCATCCCCCCTTTACCGCTCCCTATTAATCTCTCCTGGACTGCACTACTTAAGAAAGACTTTGCTTTGCTTTGCTTTGCTTTCCTGACAAGGGCAGGCACTAAAAGCCGTCAGTCAGTCAGTAGGGCAAGTGGGATATCTATCGTTAAACCAACTGGTTAACACTATTGTGGATAGACATATAATGTCATGTAAGAAACTAGCGAATACAATAATGTCGAACCCCGAGAATCCTCTCTATACGTAGCTATCTCTCTCTCTCTGTTTGCATTTCATCTGGTAGAACTAGAAGCAGCTATAGGAGGCTGGCTGGCTGGCTGGCTGACTATATGCTGGGACTACCACCAAATACAAAAACTCCACAATACCATATCTGGAACAGCTGTTATGTGATGTGATGAGAAATCCGTTAGGTTTGACACGATCAACTTACTGCGTCACTCTAACAAATAGTCAGTCCCACTAGTTTTTGTTTTCCTTTCCTCGTTACTACACTGTTACACTGTTGTTCTCATCTTCTATCACACATCGACTTTATATTTCATATCCTGTGTTGCATTGTTTGAAATGAAAACGCTACGCTGTTTCTTTTTCTTATTTATCTTTTATATTTTTGGAGTTGGTTTTTTATTTATCTAATTTTTTATTTTAAAAATCTTATAAAATTTATGAGGTAATTAGATGGAATATATTGTAGTTCACGCTGAAAATTCCATACCTGTACCACAAATGCTGTTTGGAATAAAGATGTTATTATTATTATTAATTTTGATTCGCAGGATGTGAAGTTCAAGTAGCGCTATCAGAACGTGACATCATTATTAATATTATTATATCCTTTAGTTCCTAGAGGAACATAGGGCTTCAGCTGCGCACCTCCATTGGCTTCCGTTTTCTGCTAACTTTTTCACTCCGCTCCAAGTCTGATCACATGATTTCATCTCCTCCTCCTCACATGACCTTCTCCAAGTCACCCCTGGACGACCAACTCGCCGTTTCCCTTTCATGTTGCACTCGGGTGATGGTTTGTCTGGTGATATCGCTTGATGGTTTCCTCAGGGTGTGACCAATCCACCTCCATCCATCTTCCTGCCTATTTGTTTCACAATCGGTTCCTGCTGTCTTGTGCTGTTCGCTCATTGACAGAAATCCCTCCTTGTCGCTGATGTTTTCTGGCCAGCCAGCCGGCCATCCCATCTTGAGCGGAGTATTGAGCGAAGACAACTAACTGTTAATGAAGGTGTGAAGTTTGTTTGAGATGCTGTTTATGACGCTCAGTGCAAGTCTCTGATCCATCCGTATAGTGAGTAGCACTGACTGACTTTACATTGGAGTTGGAAAAATTCCGGATGTTATTTTTGATGCTGAGTGGCGATTTGATTGATACATGACTTGTTTCTCCTGAATCCTGGCCTGGTCCGGTCGAAATTTTTCATCCAGGTTGGCTTGTTTGATTCTCTCCAGGATGATCAAGGGGCTTAGTATTTTGCTTGGGATGGACAGGAGCATAATTGCGCGCCAGTTTTTACATTGATTTAACTCTCCTTTCTTTGGTAGTTTGAATAAGTATCCTTTCTTCCAATCCTCGTGTACTTTGCCCTCTTTCCACACCTTCTCTAGCAATGGCGTCATCAAGTCCGCTGTTGTCTCTGGGTCCATTTTCAATGTTTCTGCTGGGGTTTCTATCTGGTCCTGGTGCTTTTCCGGTTTTTAGTATCTTGATTGCATTCAGGACCTCTGATTTCGTCGGAGGGTTAATGTTCACTGGTAGTTCTGCTTCCGTTGTTGGTATTGTTTGGCGCGTTGTAGGTGGCGGTCGATTTAGAAGTCTTTTGAAGTGTTCAGACCAGTGTTTTCTTTCCTCCACCTCTTTGGTGATTGGCTTTCCATTGTCGTCCTTTAGTGGCTTAATGTGTCTTGAACTTTTGCCTGATAGGTTCCTAGTTGTTTGGTAGAGTGTGGCGAGGTCTCCTTTGCCTGCAGCTTGTTCCGCTTCACTTACCATGGTTTCATAATATTTTCTTTTGTCTTCTCTGGCACTCAGAACGTGACGGTGTTAGATTCATTCTACCTTCTAGCATATCTACTTCACCCTGTGAAGTGCACTTTGTCTGTTTTGGCGTTGAGATTTTCTAAACGAGTGTGTCATTCATTCATTCAAAAAATATATTCAGTAGAGAATAAGGGAATAATTACAGCTTCAGAATATTTATGATCACACTGCCATACTTCATGTTTGCCTACATGTTTTTATCCTTAGTTTTGAAGACTCTAAAACCTGATAAATGATACTAATATTTTTTTAATAATACCAGAGTTATATGTGTAAGTTTTTCTTTATCGTTTATGTCCAACTAGTTAGTTTTTGAATACTTCTTCGCATTTCAACTGGAACATATGGGCTACGAGCCTGAGATATGAAATTTTGTTTAAACTTAATGGGATTGCCAAACTAAAGCTTGAACCTCCCCCATCTTTTCTTGGCTTACTTCCCTGCTAGGCGAAGTTTAGATATCCATCGGGCTGAGAATCGAACCTGGATCAAGTGTGTGTGTGTGTGTGTGTCTGACGAGCACTCTACCCCCGAAACCACTCATTTGATTGATACTCTTCTGAAGTTGGATTAACTGTGATTTATATTTGTATGCAAACTTGTTACATCTTTTTGTAGCCTTTTTCTTTTAATTGTAAATTTTACTTCATACATATAATATAATCAGTGTAAAGAGTTTGGATTCTGTTGACTCTGCATATATTTGGGCAGACCATATGCTGCTGGGAGTCTGCTGGTAAAGTTACCCCATATAGGTTCAATACCATCCAACACATTCTACTCTCTGTTTATTAGTTTTACAGTTTCAAGTGATTTTTTTTGCACTGTCTTCATTTTTATTATTATTATTGTATCCTTTAATTCCTAGAGGAACATAGGGCTTCAGCTGCCCATCTCCATTGCCTTCTGTTTTCTGACAACTTCTTCACCTCGCTCCTCGCACGTCTGCCCACATGCTTTCATCTCCTCCTCCTCACATGACCTCCTCCAAGTCACCCTCACCCTTCCACTGATGACCAACTCGCCAACCGCTTCCCTTTCGGCCTGGTTCCACTCGACCAATGGCTTGTCCAGTGATGTCACTCACTTGATGGTTTCCTTTCTCAGAGTATGGCCAGCCAATCCAATCCACCTCCATCCATCCTCCTGACTATTTGTTTCACAATCGGTTCCTGCTGTGTTGGTTGGTTGGTTGGTTCGCTCATTGACAGAGATCCCTCCCTGTTTCTGATGTTTTCTGGCCAGCCAGCCGGCCATCTCATCTTGAGCGGAGTATTGAGCGAAGACAACTAGCTGTTGATGAAGGTGTGAAGTTTGTTTGAGATGCTGTTTATGACGCTCAGTGCAAGTCTCTGATCCATCCGTATAGTGAGTAGCACTGACTGACTTCACATTGGAGTTGGAAAAAAATCCGGATGTTATTTTTGATTCTGAGTAGTGATGTTGACCTCCTGCACACAGACTTGACGAGAGTAATGAAAGCTGATCTTGCTTTTCCGCTCCTCGCTGCTTTGATATCCTCGTCAGTTGGATTCGCCTGTAGTTGAAACGATGCTTCCCAGATCGATAGGTGGGTGGGTTGGTGGTGAAGGAGGTTGTTTCTTTCAGGTTCCTCCCATTTATACTGGCTGGCTGATTGTTTTCTGTTGTTGTTGTGGCTGTTGGTGTTGGTGTTGATGTTGGCCAGGAATCTTCATCACCTACCTCTGTTTTATGTATGTTCATCTGAAGTCCTGTCTTCTCTGGATGCATCTTCTGCCAGCTTGTTGCTTTTTACTTGCAGTGTCATCATACGGAACTTCTTTCAGTGTCTTCGTAATACTTCTGAAGTAATCTAGTGTTGATTTTTCTCTCGTCAGTACTATTCTGTTACTGTCCTTGTTGTCGGTGCTTTTGTTTTGAAGTTCTAGAATTAATGCACATTGTGATTAAACCTGTTCAGCAGTTGTATATTTTTTGACTTAAAGACCAAAGTTAGTCAGTCAGTCAGACAGTCGGTCGTAGGAATCCATTTTTATGATTACGAAGATTTATTTGTCCTATAAAACACCATGCAGGTATCTGTAAAATAGACGAGATTTAGGAGTGAGCCAACTGGCGATCAAATCTAGACTGTGTGTGAGTGGTGGACAAGCTTTCTTCTGTCATTGGACCATCTTCAGATTTTATGTCCTCAATTAATCTATTTTGCCTTTCAATGTGAAATCGGATAATTTCAGCTGTGTGTACTTCATCTCTGTTCAAATTAGTCTGAATGCCGTTCACAGAAGAAGAAGACTAAGCATTTCAGAATAGCAGTGTTGTGTTTAGCGATGACGATTAAAAGTTATTAGTAGTGTGAAGATGATTTTCAGCAACCACGGACAAAACTGTTTTTTCAACTGAAGGGAAATGATGCTGTTTGCGCTAAGTTAACATTGAAATATCAGTGGAGAGCATTTTTCATGTACTAGTTTTTTTTTAGGGATTTCGATTGATTGATATTGGAGCATTTCATCGTGAGCTCTGACATCAGCTAGACAACCATTGGAAAACCAAGCTGTTAGTACTGGACAGTACTGTTTCGCACTGGTTTGGGATTCTTCATCAGCACGCACCCACCGCCAGGGTTCGAACCCAAGACCTTCTGGTAACAATGCTAGCTAGCTCGTAGATCATTAAGCCACTGGGAACCGACCCAATGCTCACTAGCGACTGGCCCTATTTTAAAGCCAGTTTCCTCTGGTTCTAGTTGGAGGCCGTAACCAGTAGGATGCAGATGGTTGAGGGTGAGGCAGTAACTCATCGAAGCAGAAAACATTGCAAAGTAGTAGTCGCACTATGTAATGAATCGGCAGAAGTTAGAATTTAGTGGACTGGTCATTGGATCGATGGTTGGGTACCAGTGGCTTAATGGTCTTCTATGAGGTCGCTAGCCTTGTAACCAACAGAAGGTTATGAGTTCGAACCCTGATCCTGTGTGTGGGTGCTTACTGATGAAAAGTCCTAAACTAGGCTGACGAGGCAGCTGTCCAGTACTCACACAGTTTTCCAATGGTTCTCTAACTCAAAGCATTTTTGTCAGTTGGATAGCAGGGGTGGGTTTAATAAAAAACATAATATTCACACTTCATATTGACTTTCTGTATCCCTTCAGTTAACTCGTAAGTGTTGGTTGGATAGTCAGTTCACCAGTTGATTAGTTAGTTAGTAAGTTAGTTGCTTACCGAGTTCTTCAGTTTGTTAGTTAACTAGCAACTAAAAGATGTAGGATTAGTGTACGCAGGTTTGATTATCCCCTTCCTTTACTGTCTCTCTCTCTCTCTGTCTTTCTCTCGCCTTCTGTTCTATTTTTCAATGCGCACCAAATGTTTGTGAAAACTTTAACACAAAACTCATTAGTTAAAGATGTGTATAACCTTTTTTCGTTTTTTAAAATCTTGAAAACTTTCCCATCTAATTAATTACAAGAGTTTAACACTTTAACACGAAAATATATTAGCGACTGAAATCTTTCTTTTCACGATGCTTCCATTGTCTGTATATATATTTGTGTGTGTGTGTGTGTGCTTGGGCATAAATGCGCGGTGGCAGGTATGTATGTGTTACTCCATATTTGAACTGTATACACATATGGATATTACACACACACATACACACACACACACACACAAGAAAAGAAACTGTTAGATGAATGAAAAATCAGGACAAATGTTTTGTTGTTTTTTTTTGCCTTTTTTGTTGTTTTTATTTTTTTTTTGAAAATATTATTTATAAAATATTTCAGTGTCTTCTGTTCATATCACTTTGTTTTAACTTGTATACAACATGGTTTCACACGTGTGAGCGCACACACGCGAGCACACACACATACACACGCTTTTATACATAGAAAGCATTTTTATTAGGGGGATAAAGTGTTGTTAATACAGTTTCGTTATTAGTTGAAAAATAACAGCTGATGAAAAATAACTACAGAAAATATGAGGTACACTGCACAGGTGTTCGTTCCATTTCAATTTCAGACGCGTCATTTGTGCAACACATTTACAACCCCCCAAATGAGAATTAAGTAAATAGAGGTCGCTTTTTGTTGTACTGTTTCTATTCACTTCATAAGAGATAGAGTGTTCAAGTTAATTAGAATACTTAAGGTATTGTTCTAAATAACAGATACTGTTGACCTGTTTACTGCTATTGGTGTTGCATAACATTACGAGAAGTTCTACTCTCACGCAATTTTTACTTTAGCTGATCCATAGGCTCTACTAGGTTTTTCCTAACATAGGTGATGGTTAAAAGCTGGATTATTTATCCCGAAAATCATGAGGCAGGATTTGGATTAGTTGCCTTGAAGGATCCGAAGTCATGACACTTCAACAGAAGAAGTATAAGACTCAATTATAATTCCTGAAAGGTAATGCCTAGTTATTATAAATTATTAAATGACACGTCATCATTATCCCTACATGATCACTGTGGTGATTAACAATTTCTATTTGTGTATTGTTTGAATACTTACTGTTGCTTGTTAATATATTTCTTATATGAATTGAATTGAATAATAATTCCGCCAAATACAAATTCCTGAATTCATCCCTCTCTGTGTTGAATTGGTTGAATTCTTGTAAATCGGTCATCTCGAAATACTAATACTACTAGTACTACAAAAAATTACAACATTTTGGCGTCGCGAGCAGGATCTAAATAACCTTGGAAAGTTTCCTATAAATGGTTCACCGCGGGAAATTGCTGATTATCTTGAATGCTTCGATGCATGGTGCATGTCAGAGAATGTTCCGGATGTCAAAATTCCAGCTCATTTCATTTCTTCTATCGGGCTAGATGCGTATAGCCTAGTGAAGACTCTGTCGTTTCCAGATAAACCAATTTCTCTGCCATATGACAAGCTCTGTGAACTTCTGATAGATCACTTCCATATAACTACTTTTGAGACACGAGAGAGGCCTCAATTCAACAAACTGGTTCGTGCTCCCAACCAGAAGATTAGAGACTTCATTCTTCAACTTCAAATACAAGCTTGAAAGTGCAAGTTTGCAGATCAGCTGTACACTCAACTACGTGATCGTCTAATTTCTGGAATCAATATTCCTAAGTTAGAGAAAGAGTTAATTCAGATTCCTTCGTGTACCTTTCAAACTGTCAAAGATTTATGTATTACATATGAAGATGTCAATAATGAATACTCTGCTCCCACCACGTCAGTATCTGATGTCATGCTGTCCAAAGTCGATAATACAAGTGTTCATGGAAAGAAATCCAAACTGTCATCCACATGTTAGAGAATGCAGCGAGAGATCAAAAACATTAAACCGTGTTTTCTTGTGGAAGATTCACCTACGAAGCACTTTCCGTTTTTGTGGGTGCTAAGTGTCATAAATGTGGTAAAGTTGGGCTCATCAAGTAAGTTTGCAGAAGTTCGAATACTTATGTTACTCAGAATTCTTATAATTCTCCCAATCTGTCTAGTAAAATGGAGTCAATGTGTCTTTCAACTTTTCAAAATACTTAATCTCATCCAATGAAAACCTTCACTACAAGTTCACCAACTCAAGCGTCAACTGTATCACGTGTTTTCGAAAATGAGGTAGCCGAGTTACAATGTGAACTGTCGAAAACACGAAAATAGGTGAGTGAAATTGAAGGTGACTGGTTGTCCATTCGTCAACAGCTGACTGAGATGAGAGAGCAACTGAATAAAATGGAGGAATTGCTGCATATGCATGGACTGCGTTTGTTGAATGCAGAACATACAAGTACCCGTGAAAGTCCTGCTAAACTATTCAAATCTTGAATTCTCAGAAAGCATCTGATGTCCACAACTTGTGATGTACATTATTACAGAGGGAATGACTATAGACCTTCTGTTGGAATCATACTACGAAAAATGGGAAATCGAGTGGTGAAGATATTAGAAATCAGAGATCACTCGGTTCATAACAGACACCTGGACAAAGTGACAATAAATGAAGTAGGTCGTTCCGATTATAATCTTAATGACTCCGCTAATAATCTTGATTTTGTAGATAATTCAGAAATAAGTCGAGATGAAAGTGATGAAAATAATATCACAGAATCAGTTAGAAGGTCTCAGATAGTTGCAAGCAAATCGAGACATCGTTGTAAATACGCAAGGATATATTCGACGTGTGGCGGATGTGGTGATTGACAATTTCTATCTGTGTAATGTTTGAATACTGACTGTTGATTGTTAACATATTTCTTATATGAATTGAATTGAATAAAAATTCCGCCAAATACAAATTCCTGAATTCATCCCTCTCTGTGTTGAATTGGTTGAATTCTTGTAAATCGGTCATCTCGAAATACTAATACTACTAGTACTACAAAAAATTACAACAATCACACTAGCTGTGGAATGAACGTGATTTGGTTACCAAGGGAGTGAGAGATTCACTACACTCTTTTTGTGTATGCGTAAGTTTGGTCTGTGACATTTGATTGCATTTGCTTCAACAAATCGTTGTAGATTTGCTGTCCTTTGTATGTTTAATATTTTGGAGGATTTGCAAATCTCGACAAAATGACCCGTATCCACACGGTGGGTGTCTGGTAATTGCACTTTGTAAATATCTGCTTCCTTTTAGGCATAAGTTTCTTGGAATATGCTCTGAAAACCGGATAGAAGCCCTGCCTTCTTTCTGTCCTTCCAATGTACTTGCTGACTCTTGTACACGTAAATTTATAAATGCAGTTGAAGGTAACATCAGCAGGGCACTTTTCCAGTTTATTATTTAACATCTGTTACATGCGTCATTGGTTCCCTGGTAAAGTGCTGGCTAACTGTTCATATGGACCAGACTCGATTCCTTGCCAATACACTCCGAAAATGCTTCTCTTAATGTGGTAAAGAGAGGAAAGTTTGGGTAAGAGGTTAGCAACCTCACCCTTTGAAAAAAACAACAGCACCAGTGCTAGTGGTGCGAGAGAGAGGATATTTCGGAAGAACATAGTTAAATGGACAGGTGAGTATTTTTGTGTAGATAATGACAACTTTTGCTCCACTTACAGTTTACAAGGACACATGACTTCTGATGGAACAGTGTGATGTGACCTTCCTATATTTAACTAAATTGCTAGTTAACAACGCAGGTTATTTCTTTCTTAAAATTTAAGTATAGTTTATCTTCTTTTCTCATACGATTATGTAATACATTTTAGATTTTATTCATTTTCACACAGATATCAGTAAGTCATATCAAAGTGTAATAATAATAATATTAATACGAGTTTGACCAGTGGATAGAGACTTAGTTATCTGATATAGTGTCCTGATGTCTCTTTTGCCTGCGGCCTGTTTATTCTGCTTCAATTGCCGCCAGCCAGTGTGTCGTAGAATTTTCGTTTTTCTCTTCTGGCACTCTTCTTCACTTCTTTATTTACTGCAGTGTACATTGAACTCAGCTTCTCCTTCTGTTGTCCATCTTTGTATTGAGTCACTTCTATTTCATCATCCTCTCTCCTCGATTAGGTATCAAGTAGATGTCCATTGACAGCCATTACGTGTCTTGTCTCTCCCTTCTTCCTAGAACAGTTGTACAAGTTCCCTTGAATATTGTCTTCAGAGAGTTCCACTGTTTTTCCACGAAGGTTTCCTTGGTGATAACACCTAGTGTCTCCGACTCTGCTCTGATATGATCTGAAGTGAATGTATCCTTCTTAGTTTTGTCCTTCAGTTTCTGAATGTTGAACTTGAATTACAGTGGCCTGTCTACATTTGTTTTTAGGTATTTTAGCTTCACCTTGAAAGTTGCTTGTAATAGATGATGGTCTGAGCCACATCTGCTCCACTTATCGACCTTGTGTCCAGCAGCCTGCGTCTCCACTTTTTTGAACAACGTTGAGATGAAATCTCTCTGGTTTGTGTCCGTGAGGCGAAGTCCATGTTGCTTTGCGTATATCATTGTTGTGTTTGGACACGCTCCCTCCGATCACCAGATCACTGAAAGCGCAGAAGTCTGTGAATAATTTGCTCTTCTCATTGATTTCTTAGAGCTAGAGCCTCTCGACCCATGATGAATTTTCTTCTTGTGGTGTTGTCGGCTCCCCTTTTGGCATCCATATCGCTCATGAGGATTTTGATGTCACCATTTTGGTATGTTGTACATTACTGTTTGTAGGTAGTTGTCTGTAAAAGTCCTCCTTCTTCTCTTGTTCCGCGTTGTTTGTACCACTGTGCGTAGCATTACATGATAATTGTGACCTTCCCGCCCTCCTTTTGAGTTGAATCTTTCTGTCTTGATCCTGCAGGAAGAAGGGATTGGTTCCCATTGCCTTAGGGCTTTGGCTGCCACTGCTGAAATCACATGATGACCACTCACTCGGTGTGTTCATGGTTGTCATCTAGGTGACCGGAGTAGATTATTGACTCCCTAGTTGACAATAAAATGTCAATCAATATCCATTCCATCTGCTTTCACAGATGCCCAGCACTTCTCCATACCACATCTTTGCATTTCTATGGTTATCTGGGCAGTCTTCCCAGCAAGTCACGTACATTGCACGAAAATTCCACGTCCCCATTCTTATTGTTGCTTTCATCGGGAGAAGAAGATACATTGGCTGGCTGGCTGACTGGCTTCTTTAAGGCTGGCTTTTACCAGCCCACCTCTCCGATTCAAGCGAAGAATAAGATGATTGTTATATATGAAGTTTTCGTATTTTAAACATATCTTCTATGTGCTTTGAAGTCTCCCTAGTGTAAGGGTTGCTAGCCCAACACCCAACCCCTTCCTCTTTATCCCGGACTTGGGACTGGCTAGAAAACTAGCGAGGTAGTTAACTAGGCGAAATTAATTTTGCGGCATGTGACTCAATTACTTTATTCTACTCTTTTATTGTCAAAAAAGAGAAAACTAAGCTATCTTTGAAGTGTCCAGTGGAGGTTTTTTTCACAAATGAAGGTGGAATATTGCTTAATCTGGATTGCTTTCGTAAAGACAACAATTCACTTTATTTTTCAGTACTTTTCTGTTATTAAAGCATCGAGGGGTGGTGGTCTGTTGTTTAGTTCTGTGAATATATAAACTAGATTTGTTGATGATGGCTAACACTCGGTACTGAGAACTAGAAAAATTACACCAGGTACACAACTGAGTAATGGACTATACTGTATGTGCTAAGGTATTTCTAGTTGGCCTAATAAAAAAGACTCGATCTTATGTTGACTGTGTAAAGTTTGTGTTTGTTCACGCAAAAAACTGAAATTTCCACTTTGGTTGACTCTTTGGATGTGTGTCATACGAAAACGGAGTATTGTTTTTCGTGAATTAATCTAATGCGCACTTACATAGTAAAACGGTACTGAACTGTTAAGGAAAGTTACCCCAGTGTATATTTTACTGAATAGAATTTATATAAAAGGTATGTGACGTTACAAAACTATTAGGTCAGTAATTTTAGATTTCTAGTCGGATCATGAACTGATATTAGTGATAGAGCCATTTGAAATCACGTAAAAAACTGTAACAGCATAAGGCAAGACACGAAGTGAGGGCATACAACCAACTATCACCACTGTTCCCAACCAACAGTGGGGTTAGACAGGATTGCCCAATCTCTTCATTTCTCTTTAACTTTTCCATCGATGACATTCTGGAGTCAGATGTGAAGGATGTACGTGAGGGTGGTATAGATCTGCTACCTGGAGATAGAATTTTCGACCTCGAGTATGCAGACGATATCGTCTTACTGTGCGATAGCATGCAGGCTGCCCAAATTGCACTTAATCAGTTGGCGATCAGTGTCTGTAAGTATGGTATGTGCTTTGAGCCGTCTAAGTGCAAAGTACTGTTACAAGATTGACAGAAGGCTGTACCTTCACTCACTCTTGCGGGTGAACCGCTTGAAGTTGTTGATAAGTTTGTGTACCTGGGTAGTTGTGTGAGTGCTGGCGGAGGGGTGACGGGTGAGATTTCCAACCGTATAATGAAGGCTAGGTTGGCATACATCAACTCGAGCCACCTATGGTGCCGTCGCGACGTTAGCCTGGCTGTCAAAGGTCGAGTATACAATGCTTCGGTGGGGGTTCCACTGCTCTACTCCTGTGAAACCTGGCCTCTCCAAGCTGAGGATGTGCGGCGACTTTGCGTTTTCGATCACCGCTGTCTCCGCAGCATTGCTTGCGTTCGACGTCATCATCGCGTGAATAATTCTGAGGTTCGGTGGCGTGTGTTTGAACACAGTGGAGATCACCATTCATTGAGTGTCGTCATCTGAAAACACAGGCTCCGGTGGCTTGGACATGTGCTGCAAATGTCATCCCAGAGGCTTCCGTACAGGTTTCTGTTCGCTAGCCCTGGGACGGGATGGAGAAGGCGGAGAGGTGGTCAGTCCATGACGTGGCGTCGTGGGATGAAAAACTTTTGTGCTGGATTAGAATCGGTTGGTGTGTCACGACTTCCTGGTTGGGGTCCGAGAGATAGCTCAAATCGATGGCTCGAAACGTTATCGGATATGGCCAAGAATCGTAATCAATGGCGAACGTGTTGGAATTTCCTTCTTTCTTCCCTTCTCGATGTTAGTTAGCGAATACTGTTTGAACTTGTTAAGCATGACTGTTTTCCTTCCAGATGAAGTTCTTTATCCGTTCTCTTTCTTTTCCTTCTTTTTTTCTTTGATCTATGTTGTTTTATTATTATTGTGTGGCGCATCCTTTTTGGTGCCATATTGTACCAAGTTTTTATGCGTTTAAATAAATAAATAAGACATGGAAGCAAAGGTATATTTTCAAGTGATTAAACAGCCATTCATATCTGTACTGTTTATATTACTTTAGGCGATCACTGAGCACGTGGTTTTGGTTTACTAGATTAAACGACATGAAATAGAATGTTCAAATACATGTAGTATTCTGTTACTAACGTAGTATTAAACTATGTGAATAATATTCTACCGATGAAACCAACAAATAAAATAATTCTTACTGAGAGTAATACCCTGTTGGAATCGACTTTCTGTATCATCAGACCACCATAGTACTAGTCAGTTTCCCCACTCCACTTTAAGACGTTTCAGAGGCATCTAACTGTGACTCCTCCCAAACACCCAAACCAGGACATTCAGATTAGAAGGCGAGCCCATTGTCAATCTAGTCATCACCAAGAATTAATCCGAAGGCCTAACTACGAATTTTAACTTCAGTCAATATTCAGAATGCAAAAAGCCAATGTCAGTCAGCGTAATCGGCAACAATTCTCCTGACACTTAGCTCAGTTGACTCCAATATTCATGACTTTTACATAATACCCAGGAAACTTCATCTGGAAGTTGGTCACTAGTAAGCGTCAGATTACCTCCCGAGTGTCAGTGAACGATGTTGAAACTACCTATCTATCTATCTATCTATCTATCTATCTATCTATCTATCTATCTATCTATCTATCTATCTATCTATCTATCTATCTATCTATCTATCTATCTATCTATCTATCTATCTATCTATCTATCTATCTATCTATCTATCTATCTATCTATCTATCTATCTATCTATCTATCTATCTATCTATCTATCTATCTATCTATCTATCTATCTATCTATCTATCTATCTATCTATCTATCTATCTATCTATCTATCTATCTATCTATCTATCTATCTATCTATCTATCTATCTATCTATCTATCTATCTATCTATCTATCTATCTATCTATCTATCTATCTATCTATCTATCTATCTATCTATCTATCTATCTATCTATCTATCTATCTATCTATCTATCTATCTATCTATCTATCTATCTATCTATCTATCTATCTATCTATCTATCTATCTATCTATCTATCTATCTATCTATCTATCTATCTATCTATCTATCTATCTATCTATCTATCTATCTATCTATCTATCTATCTATCTATCTATCTATCTATCTATCTATCTATCTATCTATCTATCTATCTATCTATCTATCTATCTATCTATCTATCTATCTATCTATCTATCTATCTATCTATCTATCTATCTATCTATCTATCTATCTATCTATCTATCTATCTATCTATCTATCTATCTATCTATCTATCTATCTATCTATCTATCTATCTATCTATCTATCTATCTATCTATCTATCTATCTATCTATCTATCTATCTATCTATCTATCTATCTATCTATCTATCTATCTATCTATCTATCTATCTATCTATCTATCTATCTATCTATCTATCTATCTATCTATCTATCTATCTATCTATCTATCTATCTATCTATCTATCTATCTATCTATCTATCTATCTATCTATCTATCTATCTATCTATCTATCTATCTATCTATCTATCTATCTATCTATCTATCTATCTATCTATCTATCTATCTATCTATCTATCTATCTATCTATCTATCTATCTATCTATCTATCTATCTATCTATCTATCTATCTATCTATCTATCTATCTATCTATCTATCTATCTATCTATCTATCTATCTATCTATCTATCTATCTATCTATCTATCTATCTATCTATCTATCTATCTATCTATCTATCTATCTATCTATCTATCTATCTATCTATCTATCTATCTATCTATCTATCTATCTATCTATCTATCTATTTTTTTCCTTCACTTTCCCAGGGGAACATAGGGCTTTAATCTAATGAGTTGAAGTTTCTGTAGCAGTGTTTAGTCTTACAGGATAGTGTTGCGAGCGCCATGCTCAGCCTTTCCTCTTCACCATCTTCACTTCTGGCTGAGTGACGCGTATATATATATATATACATATATATATAGTTAACTTCCAGACGTTATAATTCATGAGCTGGCCACTGGATTTCGTTCCACTGGTGGATTAGTCGGCAGGCTTGACTCGACTAACTTGAAGATTCTAGGTGAATTCTTCTGCCAAGTACTCAACTAGGATTGTCCAGCATTTGTCCAGTAAATGGGATTTTTGGTGGCTGTCCAACTGATGTCAGTCAGTGATACAGTGTAAAACCAGGCAAATAATTGCGAACAAACACTTGAACATTTTGTATTTTATATAATTTATCCTTATGTACACCTGAAAATAACAGAAAGATATAACCTTTTACAAGTAGATAGAATGAGCGTCAGTGACACAGTGGTTACGACTCTCGCCGACCATGCACATGATCCGAGGTTCGAGCCCACGCCAACACTAACCTGATATCTATGGTTGGCCTGTAAAATTTGGGCTACCGATATCCATGCTGAAAATTCCATACTTGTACCAAAAATACAGTGTGGAATTAAGCTGTAATCAAAAAATAAAAATCAAAAAATAAATAATGATAATATCTTTATTCCAAATCAGTACTTGTGATACAGAATGGAATTCTCAGCATTTTACTACAGTATATTGCATCCAGTTAGTAAATTAACAATAAAATAAAAAGTTCTGCATAGATTAAGGGGTAATCTGTGTTAGTTTTGACAACAACATATTAGCATGTCGGTCTGTAGCAAAGCCAAAACTAAACAGAGTGTTTGAAGGTGCTAGAAAATTAGATTCTAGTACATTTATTGGCTTAAGCAGAAGAAAGAAACAAAGCTGCACATAACAGAAAAGAAAAGGAGGGAGAAAAGGAAAAGAAAGAAAGAAGAACTCATTTACAAGGATGATTCAGACGCAAACTAAATTCCTTTCAAATCAGGCGTTACCTGTGCCGACATACTTTGAGACTTCTTAGCCGTGGGAAGGTGAACTAGGAGAAGACTGATATCCAGACTGTATCGGTCAATTATGTGTACTCAGATTTGGTGATTGATGGCAGTGTGTTCAAACACAAGGATATACACAAGGCTAGCGACATGGATTTTAGCAGATGGACACACCAAAAGCCAGATAGACTTCATTTCAATCTCAAGAAAGTGGAGACGGAGCCTACTGGACACAAGGTGGAGGAGAAGAGCAGATGTGGGTTCAAGGTGAAACTAAAAGCCTCGAGGATAGCTGGGGATAGGCCACAATGCAAGTTCAACACTCCTCAATTACTGAAGGACACAACCACAAAAGACACCTTCACTGCAACTGTCAGAGCAGAGCAGGAAACACTACGCGACATCACTGAAGAATCATGCGTGGAAGAACATTGGAAGTCTCTGAAGGCGATTCTCAACGAAACGTGTTCAACGGTTCTAGGAAGAAAGAAGAGACAAGAAAACGAATGGCTCTCAACGGACACTTGGAAGCTAGTAGAGGAGAGGAGAATGGTGAAAGAGAAAATGATTCAATGCAAGGACGGACAAGAGAAAGAGATGCTGAACTCAACTTACACAGCTGTGCACTTGACAAAGAAGTGAAGAAGAGTGCTAGGAATGATAAAAGACAATTCTGCGACAACCTGGCCACTGAAGCTGAGAAGGCAGCAAGCAAAAGAAACCTGAGGACACTATATCAGATAACCAAATCTCTATCCGGGAAGAGACCAACACAAGTGAAACCTATAAAAGACAGCCAAGGGGAGCCCATTACCAAGGAAGAAAGGCAGATTAAACAATGGGCAGACCACTTCAAAGGACTTTTGAACCGACCACCACCTGCAACCCGTCCAGAAATACCAACAACAGCATGTACACAACTGTCAATTGACAACAGTCCTCCAACAAAAGCTAAAGTCTTGAATGGAATCAAGCTTCTGAAAGCTGGAAAAGCAGCTGGACCAGATGGAATACCGCTGAAGCACTTAAATCGGACCCAGAGACGACGGCAGATATGCTGACTCCATTATTGCAAAAGGTCTGGAAGGAGGGAAAGGTGCCTAGTGACTGGAGGAAAGGTTACCTCGTGAAACTACTACCAAAGAAGGGCGACTCAGGCCTCACTTTGCAAGAAATGGCGAGGAATCATGCTCCTGTCGACGCCAAGTAAAATCCTGAGTCGCATCATCCTGGACAGAATAAAGGACGCACTGGATACGGAACTCCGACCAGAACAAGCTAACTGCATTCAGGAAAGTCAGAAAAATCATGTTCTCACCAAATCGCAACTCTACGAATCATCACAGAACAAAGCATGGAATGGAAATCAAACCACAGCTACCTCAACTTTATAGACTTCGAGAAGGCCTTCGACAGTGCAGTGTTGATCGTGAAGTAATTTGGAAATTACTCGAGTACTACGGCGTGCAGTGCCCAAATATTCATCAACCTGATTCAACAGCTGTACGACAACGGCGGCACATGTCAAGTCATCCACAACGGAAAACTCACTCAGTGAGGCGTTTGGAGTAAACATAGGAGTCAGACAAGGGTGATTGCTTATTATCACCCACCAATGATATTCCTAATTGTGGTGGACTGACTGGATTATGCGTTAGACAGTCAGTGGGAAACGAGAAGACAGGGAGGGATATCCTGGACCTACCAACGTGAAGAACCTAAAAGACGTGGGTTTTGCGCGTGGATCATTCATGTTTGATGTCACAGAAGATCGAAGACTTACAAACGAAAACCGACCGACAAACTGGTCGAAGAAGCAGGTAGTGAAGACAGGACTCCAGGTGAACATAGACAAGATGGAGGTGGTGAAAATAGCCAACCAAACAGGCAACATCAACAACAGAAGCAACATACAGCCAGACAGCAGCCAATCACCATCAACGGGAGGGATTTGAAAGAGGTTACTTCACTTCATTCACTTATCTAGGGGGGAGGGAGCATTGTCTCAACTACAGACAGTCAAGACGGACGAGGATGTCAAATCGAGCGAGAATCGGGAAGGCGAGCGAGAAACACATTCACTCATCAACCTGAAACCAATCTGGAAATCTTCGTCACTCAGCCACAATCAACAACAAAATTCCGTCGGTCGGATTTTCAATACAAACAGTGTCAAGTCAGTCACCTCTTCTATACGGATGAGAAACTTGGCAGCTGGGTCACAAAGAATATTTCCACCAACAGCCTGTTTCAGACCTTTCTTTATTAACCAACAACTGTCTTCACTGGATCTATATACTGAAGATCAGATCAGATGGTCGGGGGGTTGGGGCGGAAAGAATCACCAACTATGGGAAACTATGGCTGGGAACAAACAAACAAAAGAAGAACCAATTGCCCAACAACAACAACAAATATGCAGGAGAAAGTGGATGGTGATGGATTGGAAAATCACACATTGAGGAGGGAGGCCACTGGGTGACATCGCGTGCGCATCACACCATTCATTACTCGAGTGGAACCAGGCCGATAGGGAAGCAAGCGGCGAGTGTGATGTCAGTGCAAGCAAGAGTGACATGGAGGAGGAGATCATGTGAAGTTGAAGAGGAGTTGAAATAGTATGGACTAAAATGCATGGATGGAGGTGAAAAGTACATCAGAGGGAAGAGAGAAGTGGCAAGTGGAGGGAGACGTTCAGTTGGAGCCCTATGTTCTACTGGGAACTCAAGGGAACAATATTAATAATAATAATTTACTGAGAAATCCACCAACTTACTTAAATTAGTCAGTCAGCAATAAGTCAGATATTTTCTTCCTCTTCGATACCCTGCGAATTCTACAAGACAACTGTGTTATACTCTAAATTATGGTTTTTATGCATCCTTATCAATAGGACAACCAGAAGTCCAGTCAGGCTGCCTTCTTTTTTTTAAACAGTTTGATTTCTTTGCAGAGTTTTTATAAACCAATTCAGATATTTAGGTAGCCATAAAAGTGAAATATACTACTTGCTGAATGTGAAGTAAATTAGTTCAGATAAAATTTCATATTAATTTGGGATTCTTTTCTTTTCTTTTTTGCTAGGACAATTCGCTACATATAGGCTATTGAACAGTTTGAGAATGATATCGCCGAAAAGAGTAACCCTTTTATGGTGATTGACAATTTCTATTTGTGTATTGTTTAAATACTGACTGTTGATTGTTAATATATTTCTTATATGAACTGAATTGAATAATAATTCTGCCAAATACAAATTCCTGAATTCCTCCCTCTCTGTGTTGAATTGGTTGGATTCTTGTAATTCGGTCATCTCGAAATACTAATACTACTAGTACTACAAAAAATTACAACATCTTTGCTGGACGTATTTTTCTTGTATGACGCAAAATGAAGATTTTTATGTTATCTGAGATTTATTTATATTAGAATGTAAATATATCGTATGTATTTCTAGTACAGTTTCATTTGTGGAATAGCTCTGCTACTGAATAAGTGTGCTTAGATTCAAGAGACGACGAATAGCCCCAATTCTTGACTGTTCAACCTCGTGGTAGTTATTAATTAAGCTTTGGAGCACCAGTTACAACACCATCTGGTCATCCATGTTACTATTAAACTTATATTGAACGGTCTTGAAGTAGGAGTTACTCAGTGTTCTATTGCTTAAAAAAAATTCCTGTAGTTGACAGCATGACGAGTGTATTGAACAGTAATGCATTCCGACAGGAAAGTGTTCGTGTAAATGCAGATGTGTAACAACAGAAGACAAGGGCCGGACACAGATCATTTCATTACGGAAATCAACACGTATTTATATATATTTCATGTACATTATTATAGTATGTGCAAGTAGACGAACGCAGTCTTCTGATTGGTTGTTTTCGAGATTTCTCGGAAAGTGGAGCCACCTATACGGGGATGATATTTGCCCACGTTAAGTTTGCTGTGGTTGGTTGTTGAATCAGTCTTGTTCATATTTTCTCATGGCCAATATTAGTGACCTAGACATTGACGTAGATTAATGTCAACCAATCGGCTAGCAGCCTGCTCTCACCACAACTTATCCAAACGTGGAATACGCAATTTGTGAATGCAACATTGATTTTCCTCTCAAGCATTACACATTTTTTTGGGCTGATTGACTGATTAGTTGAGTTCTAAAGTAAGCATACTGAGTCATATAGATTTAGCCTAATTAGATTGAGATAGGCTGTGTACACAGCGCATTTTCAATAGGCTGTTGTCAACATTATTATCAACGTTCTCTTTGGTTCTGAGTAGTGGAGCACAGCGTTTTCAAGGTATATATCTGCATTTTTCATTCTGTTCTCTGCAGTCCAAGTTTTTATCTAGCTCCACAATCATACACATTATATCTTTTATCCCCCTTCTTACTCGATCACCTCTTACCAATGAGCATACATCCAACTTCTCGTGTAATTTCACTCAACAGTCCCCATGAACTTGTGTCCAAACCGCTTCCATTTTCCTCGTATTTATCTGTTGGAACACAGATTCTTGGATGGTAGCATGAAGTGTGGTGAGAGCAGGAATAAGTAAAGGCCAATGCTAATAGCCTTCAGGGAACCAAATGTTGACAAGGGTAATACTTCTAATCCAAAAATCTGCTTCACTTGTGTTTTGAAAATTTATTTCAAGGAAGGAAACTCCTAGTCACTGTATATGGCTGGAGGCGGAATGTGATCCTCATTGGGCAAAACGCGACCGAACCCACGGCCTCGTCCTTCGCCTCTTAGCTGGCCTCTTCCCCGACCTCCACGCTCGCCTCTCGGCCTTGCACCTCGTGCGCCGCCACGTCCGCGATCAAACCCTCTATTCTCAAATCCTCGACCGCCTCTTCTACGACCTCCGAACTCGTCTGTGAACGAGAAGTCAATGTCAATCGGCTGTTGTGCCTCAGGCTTGTTTTCCTTCTCTTCGGCCTGATGATATGTATCCATATAATATGTGTGTTTGTTTGACGGTCTATTCTTGGTGATATGTATCCATATAATTTGTGTGTTTGTTGGACAGTCGGTTATATTTTACTATGTATACATGGATCGATATTCCATTATAATTAGCCAACCATGTTGAGACTCTCTGTTGATTTGTTCATTTTGAATATTCGCTCACACACTTGTTCGGACATCCATATTTTTGCTCTCACACTCTTGTGTGACATATTGATTCTCCTGGTGTTTTGGAAAATAGAAGTATCATCGCAAACCTAGTGGTCTTCTGATTTCCATCTTTCTTGCGTCAGGACTATTAAATTCTCGACCAGTACATAACACCTGATCACCATCTTCATGAACCTCCTGTACTTTCCTGTTAGCCACCATGTTTGCAAACACATCTTTGCCATCATTGGCCTTGCGGAGATTCTTGTTGTTTATAATAACCGCCGGTTCAGCAGACTGACGCATAGCCTTGTACTCTTCCAGCGTGTAGCTTTTAGGTTCCTCTTCAACAGGTGTTTCCACAACGCCGTCCATCGTCTCTTCAGTCTCCGCTGGGGCACTATCCAACTGTTCCTCTGCATCAGTATGGTTCTTTTCCCATCGTACAACTTGTTATGTTTCACCACTCTCGGGCCCTGCCTGAGCATCCGCATCTTGTGGGTTCCAGTTCCCATCTCTCCTACCATATTGTCTTGGATCTTGGCGATCAGGACCACTCTGATGTTCAAAATCCCGATTTGAGTTGAACGGTATACCATGTCCGCAACCAAACGTTCCCCTTCCTTGGCCTCTTCCACGTCCTCTTGATTCGAATCTTAGAGATCTTAAATCTTCTATAGGGTAATAATAATAATTGCTAAAATGTCTTTGGTATAGCAACTCAGTGCTTCATACAACAAGATATTCTATCCTTGTTCAATGCATTCTTATTTCTCTCACTGTGTGTGTTTCTTTTATCATTTACGCAAAAATAATCGTTGTTGCTATTTCTGTTGTTGTTGTTGTTGTTGTTGTCTACTATCTCAGTTAATAACACATATGCTGATGTGTAAACAAGTAGTAGTTTATTTCACTTTTGGTCAGAAAAAAAGAACAATTGAATTAGGTTAAAAGAGTTTAGCCTGGAAAAAATAGAAGACACCAGTGATGAGGTATGCCAAAATCACACATGCAACGTAGAGAATTGAAGAAAATGCAATCAAAAGGAGAGTGGGTGAACTACACACAGGCAAAAAATGTGCGCTCATGCACACATGGACGCACAAACACACGCACACAGACTTACAGAAGGAAAGTGATTAGCCTTGTACAGCGCACAGAAATGTGAATGACAGATCTGAAAGTCAGTAGTAGTTTACTGGTAGTAGTAATAGTAGTAGTTTGTGTATGTGTATAAATAACGATCAGAGAAGAACTTACAGTACTTCTTAGTATACAATTGGTGGATGGTGGCTAGCAATGGAATCCAGGATAGCGCGCATTTCGTCCTATTTGGGACTCGTCAGCCAGTTGGATGTACCTGCATTTCCCAGTGAGTGATTATGTTCCCACCACCGAGACTCGAACCCAGTGCCCATAGGTTCAAACGCTCTGAGAAATGCAGGACAAGTCCCAAATAGGACGAAATGCACGTTATCCTGGATTCTAGTGCTAGCCACCATCCACGAATTGTATACTAATTAAATGCCCAGACATCGTCGAAGCATCTGCACAAGAAGCCGACGGACATGTCAACCTGAGACCGAGCACTTCGGTCCAATCAATCAATCGACGGGAAAATCACGAAAATTCATTTCAATTACGGTACTTCTGTTCAACAACAACAAAAAAAGTGAAAAAAATTAATTAATTAAGGTAAAGCGCAGTAGCACTTCACAACTACTTGTTCATAACTGGGTCATTTATATAAACGGTTTGTGCTTCTTTTATTTTTTCCTCTTCCAAGGTTTTGGTTTTCAGTTTCGCTTTTTTGTAGTTTCTCTCTCTCTCTCTCTCCCTATTCTTCGCTCATTTCTTCCGCAGTATGTGTGTTTGTTTTGATTTTCCTTTCGAAAAAATATTTAGTTGATCCCGCAAAAACTATAACCAGTGAACACACACACACACAGAGTTAGTTATCTATTCTCTTTGCCGTTTTACACTCTCAACGTCTGTCATTCCAATTTTTCGCATATATTTACCAACCTATTTATTAACTCTGATTGACATGGAAAAATACCGTGATAGTTGTGTGGCACACATTATATATATATATATATATATATATATATATATATATATATATATATATATATATATATATATATATATATATATATACTTAATATGTGAATGCGGTGAATGAAACAGAGTATTAGTATGCTTTTGAAGGAAGGAATTTTCCTTCACATTCCCCAATGGAACATAGGGCTTCAAGCTAGTGGCTTGAAGTTTCTGTAGCAGTGTTTAATTTTGGGGGGTTAGCCTCATGCCCAACCTTTCCTCTTTACCAGGATAGACCTTTGTAATGGGGAATGCTTCCATCAAATCACCTGACTAAAACTTCCTCATTATTCACTATTATTTGTTGAAGCTACATCGGTTGAGATAGTTAGGACATGTGTTACACATGCCTAGCCTAGCTATCACTTTCCTCGACGGGCAATGTAAGCTGACAGATAGGGTCAGTGGAAAAAGGCTAGTGGTAGTGGTGGTCAAAACAAAACATGGTTCCATCAGTCAATCAAATCCACAACAGTTAGTTTAAGCCAGTCAAGCATGTAGGAAGGTGTAGACTTCGTGACTACTTGGGGTCCCTGGGAAGGTAAACACCAATGAAGGCTGGAGACAATTGGTGATATCGTTCAAAATGGTTCTCAATGGCTAGCTTAGATGCATCTACTCCTTGTGGCTTGTTATACCCAATAAAACTATATCGTTCTTCGATATTACTATTCTTTTTGCCTCATATCTCTGTTTACTGTTTCTATTTTGCATTTCTTTTTACTTTCTTCCCTTGTTTTATATGGTAAATGTAGTGTGATGACTCGAGCTGCTGCACACCGGTGCAAAGTTCTATGTTGAAAGCAGTCAGTCAGTCATTATTTGCTGATACGGTTAAAAATAATAAACAGGTATTGTAAACAAGACAGCGTTAAGTGAGTTCATCAAATCTTGGTAGAACTCCTCAACTGCTAAAATATTCTAGATAGTTATATATTGTATTGAAAATCCGACCGACGGAATTTTGTTGTTGATTGTGGCTGAGTGACGAAGATTTCCAGATTGGTTTCAGGTTGATGAGTGAATATGTTTCTCGCTCGATTTGACATCCTCGTCCGTCTTGACTGTCTGTAGTTGAGACAGTGCCCCCTCCCCCCTAGATAAGTGAATGAAGTGAAGTGACCTCTTTCAAATCCCTCCCGTTGATGGTGATTGACTGCTGTCTGGCTGGATGTTGCTGTTGTTGTTGTTGGTTGGTTATTTTCATCACCTCCGTCTTGTCTATGTTCACCTGGAGTCCTGTGTTCACCACCTGCTTCTACGACCAGTTTGTCGGTCGATTTTTACTTGTAAGTCTTCGATTTTGCGTGACATCAAACATAAATGATCCACGCGCGAAATCCAGATCTTCTAGGTTCTTCACGTCGGTCGATCCAGGATATTCCTGTCTGCTCGTTTTCTACTGTCTGAGTATTAGTATTGGCAGAAGTAAAACACAACTGTTGTGTTACTTCCCAGAGGTTCTCTGCATCATCTATCTATATAAACCCTAATGTCCAATCCAAGGTACTAAAACATTTTCAGATCGTGCTAAGACTGTAAGCTTATCAATCGAATGCCTACTGTCCATATTAGCGAAATCGAGTAATCAAAGGTGGCTAGTCGTCATCAGGTCAAAATAATAATAATAATAATAATAATAATAATAAAACCTCGGTTAGATTACTAGCTGGCTAGTTTTCTAGCCGGTCCCAAGCCCGGATACAGGAGGGAGGGTTGGGGCTTGGTGATAGCTCCACAACTCCATTCCCAAAACTTTACCATCCTGCTACAGAAACTTCAAAGCACAAATATATTAAAAATTCTAAATATATATATATATATCAATGGTCTACGAGCTCGCCTTGTAACCAGAAGGTCCTGGTTTCGAATCCCGGTGGGTGCGTACTGATGAAGAGTCCCAAACTAGGACGAAACCGCTGTCCAGTACTCACAGGTTTTCCAGTGGTTCTCTAACTGATGTCAGCTCATGAATAAATCCTCCATGCAATCAAACAAAATCCCTACAAAACCAATACTTGAAAATATATATATATATATATATATATATATATATATATATATGTATATATATACAACTACCTTATTTTTCGCTGGAATCGGAGAAGTGAAATGACGTAGGCTGGTGAAAGCTAGCCTTCGGGAAGCCAGTCAGTCGATGTGCCTTCTTTCTTTCGATGAAAGCAAAAATAAGGATGGGTACGTGGAATGTTCGTACAATGTACGAAGCCAGTTGGGAAGGCTTGCCAGGTAGCCGCAGAAATGAGAAGATATTAGAATAGAAGTATTGGGAATTTTCGAAAGCAGATGGAACGGATGTATGAAAGGTGCCAACTATCAACTGGAGAGAGACAATAATCTATTTCGGTCACCCAGAGGACAGTCACGAGCATACCGAAGGATCAGAAACTTGGCGGGTGTGTCACAAAGAATATTTCCACCAACAGCCTGTTTCAGACTTTTCTTTATTAACCAACAACTGTCTTCACTGGATCTATACTGAAGATCAGATCAGATGGTCGGGGGGTGGGGGCCGGAAAGAATCACCAACTATGGGAAACTATGGCTGGGAGCAAACAAACAAACAAACAAAGGAAAGAAGAACCAATCGCCCAACAACAACAACAACAAACATGCAGGAGAAAGTGGATGGTGATGGATTGGAAAATCACACACTGAGAAGGGAGGCCACTGGGTGACATCGCGCGCGCATCAGACCATTCATTACTCGAGTGGAACCATGCCGAAAGGGAAGCAAGCGGCGAGTGTGATGTCAGTGCAAGCAAGAGTGACATGGAGGAGGAGATCGTGTCAGTTGGAGGATTTGAAAGAGTATGGACTAACATGCATGAATGGAGGTGAAAAGTACAGCAGAAGGAAGAGAGAAGTGGCAAGTGGAGGGAGACGTTCAGTTGGAGCCCTATGTTCTACTGGGAACTCAAGGGAACAATAATAAATAATAATAAGTGATACAATAACTTTTTTTTTCAAACAGCAATCAGATTTATTTACTATTGTCAATTCATTCTTCTTACGGAAAGCTCATAGAAGCATTTTTGTAGGAAACACAGGAGTAAGATGAGGCTGCCTTCTATCACTGATGATCTTCTGTGTTGTTGTGTTCTGGATCAGGGTGACTTAAAAAAAAAGATCCTTAGAGATCTGTACTTCTTAGATGATTCATAATTTCAATTCTCATAAACTCGAAAACATTTGGCCGAGGCGTTACTAGAGGTGTTTACAAACAATCTGCTGAAGACTTTCACCAACGCCTACTCTTGACTTGTCTCAGTAATGAAGAACAGATGGCCTTTCAGTAAGGAAACTCGCAAAGGACTCTGTGAGCCAACGAACCGGCTGACAACTTTTTGTCCTGTAAAATATGCAGAAAGAAATGAAGATGACTTGAAAACGCTGTGACGAAACAGTTGGGTGACATGATATGCTGAATCCTTTCATGAAATCCGAATGATAAAACGATGAGTTTCACGTCCAAGAATGGCATGGAGAAGATTATTTGAAGAAGAAGAAGAAGAAGAAGAAGAAGACAAGGAAGTGAAAGCTTGTTTGCAGATGTACTACAGCAGGCTGTAAGTAGTGACAGAAGAGATGTCGACTGGCTACTGAAGCCTAGTAGTAATTAATTCTGAGTGAAACACAGCATATATTTCCATTTTATTTCCGTTCTCTTTTATCAACTTCAAGACTGTTTGTTTATTAGCTTTCGTTTGGTTTGTTATTTTGAAATTAATGATTTAGAGAAATTAAGAAAAAAAATCCCCATTTAGACATTTAGAAAAGAGAAAGATTGAGCGAAGAAATATTTTACTTTTCAATTAGATCCTCATCTCACTCTGGCTCTACTCTAATATACACGTACAGCAATACACAATTACAATACACGACAATTTACCAACCACCAAGTGGCACTGATATGTTTGTTAACAATAATTAGTCAGTCAGTGTCAAAATGTCAATGGGTTAATAGTTAACGAAGAAAATCAATACAGATTTAAAAGGTAGAAATGAATAGAATAAATTAATTTTACAAGGATAACAAACACGTAAATTAAAGATGAAGTGGTCAAAATAAATAAAAATAAAATAAATAATTTAGACAAATATTATTTTTATAGATTTACGGGGAGAGGGGCGACGTAGTCCTGTTTATGCATTCTTGTGACAATGACCACGGTAGGGAAAGTAGCTGTACAAACGTTTTCTGTACACATAGGCTTGCCTTCTTCAGGTGAATTCCGATCGCTTCAGCCGTCTGTAGAAGATGAACACGCAGAGCAAAATTAAAATAAGTCGGAATGCGTTAAATAATTTTAAATGCTGTATTAACATCAATCTTATGCTCAGTATCAACGAGGTAGGCTAAAATAGAGCTACGAATAGATCGTTTTTGTCCCTTACTTAACCACGTTGGATGATGTTCGGAAATACGACGATGAACTTGCCTAATTGTACACTCAATGTAGCTGGCTCCGCAGCTGCAGTCAAACTGGTAGATACACATAGAAGAGGCGAATTTAAGTAGTTTATCCTTATTTCTCGAACATAAAATAGGTGTGGTTGTAAAGAGACAACGTACCTCTGATAGATAATAAGTTCTTTTAACTGCATTCTTCAGGCGCTGTGTTATTATTTCGCTGATGTTGTCACCGAGGAACTGCAATTTTATGAACATTGGTTTTTTCGGAACTGTGGCCATACTGACTCTCCTTGGAGCTGAATTCATATCTTTCACAATGAAATTACCTGGGTAATCATTTTTTTCCAAGTAATTCTCTAATAAATCTTAAGCTCCTCATTGAGGTAGTCGTATGAACAGATTAACCTAGCTGTATGAACCAGAAACTTTATCAGGTTATGTTTATATTTCAAACGTACAAAACTCAAAAAATGAGTGTACTGACCTGTTGTTGTAGGCTCCCTATACACACTTCTTCTTAGTGTGCCATCTTTCCTTGCCATAAAGACGTCTAGGAATGAGATACTGTCATTACTTTCTTTCTCTATGGTAAAGTTTATATATTGCTGAATGTGCATCATTAAACTTGTCAAGGATGTTCATTGCATCATTCTCATCTTTCATAACCAGAAATGTATCATCCATATATCCACAGTAGAAATCCATGTCATTAATTACTCCCTCCTTTCAGTGGTTCATTCTCTAATTTAGCAGCGAGGATAAAATCAGCTAGGATTGGACCTAATGAGGAATCCATAGCTACACCAGCAATTTGTCTGTAATATTCCTTATTGAATAAGAAATAAACATTCATTGTACATCTTAAAATAAGTTCCTTCAAGGTGGATACAGAAATCCCGATATCTATGTTTCGTGTAGTAATCTATCTCTTCACATATAAAATCCACTGTCTCTATTAACGGTACATTTGGTGAACAAGGAAGATACATCAAAAGATATCATAAACACTTGTCTCTCACATTAAGATCACTTATTCTTTTCACTTTAGAGTTTAGAGTTTATTTGACTTGAAATAAATGAAAGTCAGTCAGTCAGTCAGAGTTAGTCAGTCAATGATGTGCTATGCATGAATTTGTATCAATGTAGGCATGAATGAATGAATGAACGAATGAACAGCATAAAAAGAAAACACCACCATGGACAGGAAATACAGATTTTATTTTTCACTGGAAGAAATAGTGTTCATGCCAAAATATTTTAAAACAAGTAGATAAGAGTAAAGCTTGGCAGTGAATAATAATAAAAACAAAAATTAGTAGAGAAAGAACGAGATTTAATATACAGAAAAAAGGTTTATGAAATAAGGAAACATAGTTTTTCAATTAACAACGATGCACTTTCTTCTGTCTCTTCTTGTTGCTGCTATTATTATTATTATTATTATTATTATTATTACTGTTGATGATGTTAATACTGTTGCGACACAAATCATACATACTAGAAACAAGTGAAGTAAAAGTACAAAGTTTTCCTTATATCTCAATTTGTTTAGTGCTTTTCATTGGGCATTTACATTAAACATTTAATGTCCATGTATATAAATGAATAAAAGGTTTCTTCATCCCAACCCCCCCACCCCTGCTTCTGCTGACTCCTCTCAGAACAGAATAGTGTGTTATGGGCTAGATGTTGATGCGTTGATGAAATCTCATCATGTGTAGTGTGTTGTTTTACACACAACACAAATAAAGATTTCAGTTGCGAAATATTTTTTGTTTCTAATCGAAAGCAATAAAGAATGAGCTAAAGCAGTTTGTATATTATTATTATTATTATTGCTGCATTGGGTTCCTAGTGGAACATAGGGCTCCAACTGAACGTCTCCCTCCACTTGCCACTTCTCTCTTCCTTCTGCTGTACTTTTCACCTCCATCCATGCATGTTAGTCCATACTATTTCAACTCCTCCAACTGACACGATCTCCTCCTCCATGTCACCCTTGCTTGCACTGACATCACACTCGCCGCTTGCTTCCCTATCGGCCTGGTTCCACTCGAGTAATGAATGGCCTGACGCGCACGAGATGTCACCCACCGGCCCGGCCTCCCTCTTCAGAGAGTTAGTGTCCAATCCATCACCATCCACTTTCTCCTGCATATTTGTTGTTGTTGTTGGGCGATTGGTTCTTCTTTCCTTTGTTTGTTTGCTCCCAGCCATAGTTTCCCATAGTTGGTGATTCTTTCCGGCCCCCCCCCGGCCTGGCCATCTGGGCTGATCTTCAGTATATAGATCCAGTGAAAACAGTTGTTGGTTAATAAAGAAAAGTCTGAAACAGGCTGTTGGTGGAAATATTCTTTGTGACCCAGCTGCCAAGTTTCTCATCCGTATAGAAGAGGTGACTGACTTGACACTGTTTGTATTGAAAATCCGACCGACGGAATTTTGTTGTTGATTGTGGCTGAGTGACGAAGATTTCCAGATTGGTTTCAGGTTGATGAGTGAATGTGTTTCTCGCTCGCCTTCCCGATTCTCGCTCGATTTGACATCCTCGTCCGTCTTGACTGTCTGTAGTTGAGACAGTGCCCCCTCCCCCTAGATAAGTGAATGAAGTGAAGTAACCTCTTTCAAATCCCTCCCGTTGATGGTGATTGACTGCTGTCTGGCTGGATGTTGCCTCTGTTGTTGATGTTGGCTGTTTGGTTGGTTATTTTCATCACCTCCGTCTTGTCTATGTTCACCTGGAGTCCTGTCTTCACTACCTGCTTCTTCGACCAGTTTGTCGGTCGGTTTTCGCTTGTAAGTCTTCGATTTTGTGTGACATCAAACATGAATGATCCACGGGCGAAATCCACGTCTTCTAGGTTCTTCATGTTGGTCGGTCCAGGATATCCCTCCCTGTCTTCTCGTTTCCCACTGACTGTCTGACGCACAATGCAGTCAGTCCACCACAATTAGGAATATCATTGGTAGGTGATAATAAGCAATCACCCTTGTCTGACTCCTGTGTTTAATCCAATAATATATTTATTCGTTGAAGTTTCTGTAGCGATTTGGTTGTTTTACGGGGCTGGAGTTGCTAGCACCACGCCACAACCCTCCCTCTTTATCCCTTCTTGGGACTGGCTAGAAAACTAGCAAGCTAGTAATCTGGCGAGGTTTTTCTGTATAGCTTACCAAAATTTCATGAGTCTCATGCACAGTAAAAGATTATATTCTGACAGTAGTATCAAAACATGAAGTGATGTAATGAAATATATAGTTACTCACAGCATTGCCGTCAGAAAATTATACAGTTATCCAAAGTTTTCCCCGGTACAAAATACGTACTGACAAAATGATTCATAACAATCAAAATAAAACAAGACAGTCGAAGGGGAAAAATAAAGTAAAGCACTGAGCAAAAATAAGAGTAAAGAATAAGTGAAAAGGAAAAACAAGCAAATGTTAGAATGGTGATACATAAGTCGAAGGGTGGGGTAATGTATAGCACTCACGAAATATCGGTACCATGTGAAATTAGCCAAAATGAAATTTATAGTGTGGTGTGTGTGTGTTACTGATAAGATTCTTATACAAAGAGACGTTCATCTACATAAATAAGAATATTAAATAGCAGGGAGATAGATTTTGATTTGAAAGAAAGCAAGTGATTCAGCGTTGCAAAGAAGCATGGAGACTTGAAAGGAATATAAAGAAAAACAATATATGAAGAAAGTCCAGAAGTAGCTCAACTCAGAAGAGATCTGCGCAACATGTTGATCTGAAGTTAAGGCGTACATAATTTTCATGGATAATCCCCAGCCAGGCATTAATGAAAACAAAACACGTAGATCAGCGAAGTCTCTTTTCCGCTCGGTGAATTCATTTTCTTAGCTGTACAATCGCAAATATACATATGCATTGTTTTGTATGTATGTGTCCATTAAGTTTGTCAAACAAAAATAGATAATTGGTTAAGGTTACTTTTAACTAAACAGGTGAAGTTTGTTAATACAGGTCAAGAAAATTAAGTGTTAATGAAACTAAGGTAGTAACAAAGGTAATGAGTTGTCACAAACAGTTGTAATAATAATATGAATAGTTTGATGAGTGAGTTTTACTCAGGATTCACATAGAAACAAAGTAGATAATACGAAATTATGTAAGAGATCTAAGTGAATGCAAGAATTATAAGCAATTAGAGAACACGCAAAGAAACAAAATTAAGTCGTCAAAATAAAATAAAAACTCAAAACAAATCAAAACATTGTTACCATGAGAGTAGAAGTGGTTGAGTAATCTTCTTTTGTATGCACAGGTCCGGTTTTTCTATGTGAATGGCCAGAGCTTCAGCGATACAAAGGAGACGAAACCGTATTGCCTTTGATAGGTTATTCTTGACTCTGTAGATTACTTTGAAGCAGGAGGGGTTTGTTGAAATGGAATGATCAGTGTTAACCGAGTGTTCAATTATCGCACTCCTTATTGCACCACTATTGCCTTTTCGCAACCATGCTGGTTGGATAGCGTTCTGGAATCCTGTTGGACAGGATGCGCGTCGAACGACCGATGTACCTGGCTAGCTCCATAGCAGCAGATGAACTGATATATAAACATAGAAGTGGCCAGATGCGGGATCTTGTCCTTGAGGCTTCTTCAGATCAGTGGGCGACTGGAGAACACTATTCTTAGCGTTGTTGCAAAGAATGTTCTTCTCAGAGATGATGTGATCCTTCTCTTGAGAATATCGCTTGCTAAATCTCCCTTGAAATCCAAGTTCATGTAGAGTTTCTTTTTAGATGCAGTTAAAGTTTCGTTTTCCGAATTATTTTCATATTTGTCGATGAATCTTATTGGGTATCCATTTTGGATGAAGATTTCTCTTAGAATATCTAATTCTGTTTCCAGAACGTCGGGACCACAGATGCGTCGCATGCGGGTGGCAAGCAATTTAATTAAATTTCGCTTTTGTTGAATGGGCACCCAGCTATAGAAGCTTGTTGGTTAGTAAAAAGTAACCTTAAACAATTGTCTATTTTTGTTTGACAAACTTAATGTACACATACATACAAAATAACACATGTGTATATATTTGCGATTGTACATAATTTTGCTATATACAATAATACCAAATTCCAAATAAACATTCTTTTATCAAGTCTTTTGTCTTCTACTGTTATAGCACTGCTCATCTGGAAGCTGTTGGAAACAGTATCAGAAGATAAAATCATTTATTTAAGATATCGATTCCACGTTGCTCAAATGAGCTAACCAAACAAGTTCGAGAAATCCTCCTACAGACAAAGCTATCTATGATGAACCTCAAGGAGTCACTATGCAATAACCTTTCAAGATGACCAGGCTTCTCAGAATGCAATCACTAATATGCTGGATGTCTCACCTACAAAAATTAGATCATTTTCGATGTCATCCTTGAGTGATAGAGGTTCAAATATCGCGTGGACCATGGGGTTTCTTCGATCTGTCATTGAATGCCTTCCTGAAAAAAAATGCAAATGAACCATATGACTAGAATTCACACTTTTAACATGCCTTCGCCTAGTGGATTTTCGATAAGAATTACTAATTTCATAATCAAAACGCGGCCCAGAGACAACAGAGAACTTGATGTCACCACTACTGGAGAAGGTGTGGAAAGAGGGCAAAGTACACGAGGATTGGAAGAAAGGATACTTATTCAAACTACCAAATAAAGGAGACTTAAGTCAATGTAAAAACTGGCGTGGAATTATGCTCCTGTCCATCCCAAGCAAAATACTAGCCCCTTGATCATCCTGGAGAGAATCAAACAAGCCAACCTGGATGAAAAATTCGACCGGAACAGGCCGGATTCAGGAGAAACAAGTCATGTATTAATCAAATCGCCACTCAGCATCAAAAATAACATCCGGATTTTTTCCAACTCCAATGTGAAGTCAGTCAGTGCTACTCACTATACGGATGGATCAGAGACTTGCACTGAGCGTCATACACAACATCTCAAACAAACTTCACACCTTCATCAACAGCTAGTTGTCTTCGCTCAATACTCCGCTCAAGATGAGATGGCCGGCTGGCTGGCCAGAAAACATCAGCGACAGGGAGGGATCTCTGTCAATGAGCGAACAGCACAACACAGCAGGAACCGATTGTGAAACAAATAGTCAGGAAGAAATCGAGATGTCCATATCGATGGCTGTCCATACTCTGAGGAAGGAAACCATCAAGTGAGTGACATCACTGGACAAGCCATTGGTCGAGTGGAACCAGGCCGAAAGGGAATCGGGTGGCGAGTTGGTCGTCAGTGGAAGGGTGAGGGTAACTTGGAGGAGGTCATGTGAAGAGGAGATGGAAGCATGTGGTCAGACGCATGGGGCGAGATGAAAAAGTTGTCAGAAAACAGAAGGCAATGGAGATGGGCAGCTGAAGCCCTGTGTTCCTCTAGGAATTAAAGGATATAATAATAATAATAATAATCAAAACGCGGGAGATTCAGTGTCACGAGTGTTGAGAACTATTTGACTGCATAGTTGTTCTAAACGATAGTAGATAGTGTTTTTCTTTTCACAGATTTTATATGCATACAAGAGTATCGTGTGAAGGACAGTCAATTTGGATAGTAAGTAACTGTGTGCTTTCGTAAACTTCTCTTGTCAACAGGGGTGTAACAAGTTGTGAAGACTGTATTATCAGGTTACTAATACTACTACTACTAATAATAATATTGAAACCAATAAAGTGAAGTAAATGTATTCAGATAAATCCTTCGCGTCTTTGCCACCTTCTCTGATGACAATCTTCTCCATTTAACAAAAGATTGAAAAAAAGGATCAGTTTAGTTGAACATTCACGAAGGTGCATGATCCAAACCGATGAAATTATTCAACAATTTTTCAGATAATAAGTCTCATTAAATAAATGCTAAGTGTAAAAAGAAAATTGAGGAAAATTGAAGAAAAATATCTCATGGACAACCACAGGGGAATTAGAGACTCAAGTTTATAGAAAATCAACTCACACAGACCAAATCCTGAATTATAACAGAAACAATCCAATAACACACACAAAAGGAATTGCATACAAACGCTATTCAATAGGGCAAGGACTCATTGCAGTACTCTCATCTTAGGGAAAATTGAAGAAAAATATCTCATGGACGTCTTCCAAAAGAATGGATATCCACGTAACTTCATGAAAAGACATATATCCCCAAGTCAACCTATCAATCCAAAAGCCACCAAGGAAAGCACAAAGAAAGTCTCCCTACCATACATAAAGGATATCTCAGAAATCACTACAAGACTCTTCAAACCTTGATGAGGAAGTGACGTCGTACACAAACCAACAAAGTCGCTTCACTCAATTCTATGTCAACCAAAAGACAGACTCAACAGCGAAAGAAGATAAAAACAACATCATCTACAGAATAAATTGTAACAACCGCGAAAAACACTACAACATTGACCAAAGTGGACCTCCCTTTCGTCTTTGTATCCACAATCACAGGCTAGCCGTCAAAAGATATGATATCCACTCCCTCATATCACTACACACAGACAACCACGGACACCAATTCGACTGGGACAATGTTCAAATATTAGACAGAGGGAACAACAAGAATGCTAGAGAATGTTTAGAAGCTTGGCTGACATTCCAGTGAATTATCAATCAATAGACACATAGAAATAGACAAAATTTATCAACCGATAAGAAATAAACTTCACGCACAAAGGGTCAAAATTCAAGCCAAAGAAACAATCAGTTCCAATACAATACAATACAAGTAGCCTAGAAGGTGTGAAAACACACAAAAACAACCAATCACATCCAGGTCAATCACTGACCAGGAGAGATGATTAATGGTGAACTCGTGGAGAAATCTAAAAGCTCTCTTCAAATTGAAGTATGCGCTGAAGGAAGATGTCACCCAGTAGGGTGATGAAAGCTTAGCCAATCAACCATCCAGCTCAGAGAACACATTATTATTATTATTATTGTGTCCTTTAGTTCCTAGAGGAACATAGGGCTTCAGCTGCGCACCTCCATTGCCTTCGGTTTCCTGACAACTTTTTCACCCTGCTCCAGGTCTGTCCACATGCTTTCATCTCCTCCTCGCATGATTTCCTCCAAGTCACCCTTGGACGACCAACTCGCCGCCTCCCTTTCGGGTTCCACTCGAGGGCTTGTCTAGTGATGTCACTTGATGGTTTCCTCAGCGTATGGCCAATCCATCTCCATTTCTTTCTGCCTATTTGTTTCACAATTGGTTCCTGATTGGTTCGCTCCCAGAGATCCCTGTTGCTGATCTTTTCTGGCCATCTGATCTTGAGTATTGAGCGGAGACAGTTGTTAATGAAGGTTTGAAGTTTGTTTGAGATGCTCTTTATGACTCGCCAAGTCTCTGATCCGTATAGTAGCACTGACTTCACATTGGAGTTGAAAATCCGGATCTTATTTTTGATGCTGAGTGCTGTTGACCTCCACACAGATTTGAGAGTAATGAAAGCCTGTCTTGCTTTTCCGATTCTGGCTTTGATGTTCTCGTCAGTTCCGCCTGTAGTTGAGACGATGCTTCCCAGGTAGGTGAAGGAGGTTGTTTCTTTCAGGTTCTTCCCATTTATGCTGATTGTTGTCTGTTGTTGTTGCTGTTGATGTTGGCTAGGAATCTTCATCATCTCTGTTTTTTCTATGTTCACTCGAAGTCCTATCTTTGATGCTTCTTCTGCCAACTTGTTGCTTTTCACTTGCATATCTTCCAGTTTATGGGAAATCAGACATATATCATCGGCGAAATCCAGATCCTCCAAGTCTTTTGTGTCAGTCCATTTTATGCCTGTTCCCTCGTTGGTTGCCGTTGTCTGTCGCATTATCCAATCAATTGCAATCAGGAAGATCATTGGTGATAGTAGACAGCCTTGCCTCACTCCCGTCCTCACTTCGAAGGATTCCGTGAGTTTCCTGTTGTGGATTACTTGGCATGCACCATTGTCGTATAACTGTTAGATGAGATGTATAATTGTCGATGGGACCCCGTAATAGCGAAGTAGTTTCCAAATCACCTCTTGATCGACGATGTTGAAGGCCTTTTCAAAGTCGATGAAGTTGAGATAGAGAGCTGACTGCCATTCCAAGCTTTGTTCAATGATGATCCGTAGTGTGGCGATTTGATCAATACATGACTTGTTTCTCCTGAATCCGGCCTGTTCCGGTCGAAATTTTTCATCCAGGGCTTGTTTGATTCTCTCCAGGATGATGGGGCTGAGTATTTTGCTTGGGATGGACAGGAGCATAATTCCACGCCAGTTTTTACATTGACTTAAGTCTCCTTTCTTTGGAAGTTTGAATAAGTATCCGTTCTTCCAATCCTCGTGTACTTTGCCCTCTTTCCACACCTTCTCCAGTAGTGGTGACATCAAGTCCGCTGTTGTCTCTGGGTCTATTTTCAAAGCCTCTGCTGGGATTCCATCTGGTCCCGGTGTTTTCCCCGCTTTAAGCATCTTGATTGCATTCAGGACTTCTGATTTCGTCGGGGGGTCAGTGTTCACTGGTAGTTCTGCTTCCGTTGTTGGTATAGTTGGGCGTGTTGTAGGTGGCGGAAGATTTAGAAGTCTTTTGAACACAACCACATCAAAATAAGTGTAAAACTATATCAAACTAAGTCATCATAGAATTCATTCAACTCATGACTGGCTGATCAAATAATCTTAGCTGCGTTATATAAACACGGATTTATTTTCCTACTGAAGATGATTGTTACAGTTAAAAAGCTGTAATAAATGAAACGCAGACTGTTTCTAAAGTTAAAACCAGTGGTTCATGGTTCATCAACAGCTTAAAAAATGCACTTCTGTCATTCGAAAGTATCGTTATTGTAATTTCCTCTTGGGCTCCGAGTGGAATATAGGGCGCTTCAACAACACATCTACACCTTTTTCTATTCGCTGCTCTCCTCTTCAGATGGACAGAAACATGATGGCCCATAATCTCTCATCTCAACCTACCACAATCTCCTGCATATCACCCTCACACTCACAACACACTCGTCGCTTCCCATCTAGATTGGATTCCACTAGAGATGAATGGCCTGACTAGCGCAAGATGTCAACCGACAGTCTCCTCAGTGGTGTACGTCCAATTCATCTCCACTTTCGCCTGCATATTTGGTTGAGCAGTCGGCCATTGGTTGTTTTCTTCCCCACTGAAAGATTTCTTGTTTCTCATTCTTTCTCGCCAGCCATTGTATCTCCAGTATGGAGCGAGCGGAGGCAGCTGCTGATTGAAAGTCTACACTGGCCTGTTGGAAATGCTATTCATGACGCTCAGTGAAAGTTTCCCACGCGTATAGAAGAACTAGCTGACTTCACATGTATGTTGAGAATTCGAATCTTGTTCCTCATGCTGAAGCGGAGTGGAGAAGATTTTTTCAACTGGTTTCAGGTTGATGAATGTATATCTCGGCTTTCTGATTCTGACTGGCCGACTGTTTTTGACATCTTCATCCGTGGCGTCCGCCTTTAGCAGAAACGATGTTTCCTAGCTGGACAAGTGAAGGAGGTAACCTCTGACACATCGCTTTCGTTTTCTTTATGTTCACCTGCAGTCCTGTCTTTCGTGGCTGCTTCTTCAGCCAGTTTGTTGGTTTTCGCATGCCTCTAAGTCGTCGAGTCTCTGTGCTATTATATCTATATAAGTCATCCGTGAAATCCAGATCTTCTAGAGTCTTCTAATCGGTCAGTGCAGTGTATTCCTGACTCCTCGCTCTCTATGCACAGTCTGACGCATAATCCACTCCACCACAATTAAGGATATCATTGTTGGTGATAATAGGCAGCCAGCTAGTTTGTCTTACTCCCATATGCACTTCATACGCCTCGCTAAGTTTTCCGTTGTGGATCATCACCTGACACATGTCATTGTCATATAGCCAGCTGTTGAATGAGGTTGATAGAGATTTGGACACTGCATTCTGTAGTGTCGAAGTAGTTTTCAAATTACTTCTCGGTCAACGGTGTCTATAGAAGGCTTTTCGAAGTCGATGAAGCAAGCTGAGGTGGCGTGAGGTTTGACTACCATTTTATGCTTTGTTCTGTGATGGTGATGTGTAAGTTGCAATTTGATCAGAACATGATTCGCCTTTCCTGAATGCAGCCAGCTTGTTCTGGTGGGGCGGGAGGAGCTCTGTATTTAGTGCATCTTTTAATCTCAGCAGGGTGACGCGATCTAGTATTTTACTTGGCGTAGACAAAAACATTTTCCACGCCAGTCAGTTCTTGTAGAGTGAGGCGTAAGTCTCCCTTCTTTGAGAGCTTGATGAGGTAACCATTCTTCCAGTCAGCAGGCACCTTCCCTCCTCCCTAGACGTTTTACAATAATGAAGTCAGCACAACACCACGAGTAAGAAAGAGAGGGAGATAAAGGGACAGAGGTGCCATGTATATTGCAGAACGGCTTTTCGATTTCCTGGCTGTTTTGAGAGCGTTCGAGTTATTTCGGAAATCAGAACACAGTTGTCACAAAGAAATATATTTTGTCAGTTCACTATCTTTCTCATTTTCACTAACTTCACTTTCTATCTTGTCTTTCTGTCTATCTCTCTCTGAAATAAGCGTGAAGACATACACAGTTGAATGACATGTGTGCGTTGGTGGCACAGTGGTTAGGACTCTCGCCGACCATGCACTTGTTCCGGGGTTCGAGCCCACGCCGACGCACACCTGATATCTATGGTCGGCCTTCGAAATTTGGGCTACCGATATCCATGCTGAAAATTCCATAGTTGTACCAAAAATAAGGTGTGGAATCAAGCTGTAATCAAAAATTAAAAAAATAAAAATAAAATAACAATTGCATACTCATAGGTAAAACAGAGTAAAAACACTGGTGAAAATAATAATAATAATAGCTTTATTCCAAAAACAGTACTAATGATACAGCACGGAATTTTCAGCATTCACTACAATATTTCATCTAATTTACTCAAAAACGACAAAAAAAATTAAAAATACACATTACATAATAATAATAAAACGATTGTTATAGCAGCTACATAGCAAAAAAATACTGTATGCAATACGGAGAAAAATATGCATAAATATAAAATTGTAGTAATAATAGTAATACCAACTAAAATGAAATAGCAGGGTTATGATTAAACAATAGAAAGAGTGACACCATAAAATACAGAAAGATGAACAATGAAAGGGTCGATTCAATGTGCCAATTATATAGTAACTTATGTGTTTCACGTCTAACAGAGTCTTCGTCACATAAAGTACGGGCTAAATAGGGTATTGTAGAATTTCTGTACTTAGTGGTACGGGCATATAACTTCTTCTCATATTGACTTCTCGTCCTACCTGATGAGATACAAGGGGATAGGTGTGAATAAAGGGGGGTGCAGAGGGTCTGACAGTATAGCCTTTGCCCATTTTGTTCAGGAATTTATATGCCCCTCTCGACTATAGTATTGGCGAGCTCACGCAGTGGCAGACCACAAGCCCTACTCACAGCATTTAATACTCTTCGTGATATGATATAGTCTTTTTTGAGAAGCCCAGGAAAGATTAATGGAGAGCAATAGATTACAATAGGTGAAATACAGTTTAAAAATTGCAAAACTAAAAGTTGGTTGATGCCTGATTGTCTAAACCTTTAATGTAATAATAATTTATCCTACTTTATTCCTTAAACATTACTTATAATACAGAATGGAATTCACACCATTTGTCACAATATTGCATCTGATTTACTTAAAATATAAATAAAATTAAAACAAAAGTAACCGGAGGAATTTGTCCACGCTTACGATATAAAGTCAAAAATATTCTAAGCACGAATTGAGATCATTAAATAATAATAATAATAATAGTAATAATAATAATAATAATAATAATAATAATAGTAACAGTGAGTTTGTTTCAAACAGTATTGTCGATTCAGTTCGGAAATTTTAGTATGTTATACAGGCATTGAGTCTAATGTTCTCTTGATATAGTATAGTGAGGGGAAATTCAAAATTAACAGTTATAACACAGCTTAGATGATGTTCACACTTATGAAAAAATAGACAAATAAAAACAAAAGTTGAGGGGATTATAAATATAAGAAATACAATAACAATAAGGGCTGATGTCGCGAAGGTGGAGGAAATGGTTTATCTAGTAGTGCAAAGAAGATTAGTTAGTTCATGCCTGACATCATTTTCATCACATAAAGTACGTGCCAAATATGGTATAGTGGAATTTTTATACTTAGCCACACGTGCGTAAATTCTTCTGAAAAGACTCCTTGTTTTACCTGAGGAGGAGACACAAGGTTGGAGCTGCGGGTAGAGTGGATGCTCACAGTCTGACAAAATTCCCTTAGCAAATTCGTTGCATAACATCAAGTGCCTTTCAGTGACAATGTCAACGATATGGCCCAATGGGATACCACTCGTCCTACTGATTGACAGTCTTCAGAGTTCTACGAAGTATGACATAGTCTTTTTTAAGCAATCCAGGAAAGAATTAGGGCGAACAGTAAAGAAGAATAGGTTAAATACGCGAGTTGACAAACTGTAAGAGGAGGGTTTAGTTGAGTTATTCCTGAGAGCCTTAATTTCATAATGTAAATAGTCAGACGAAATATTGTCTTAGAAATCGCTAAGATATGAGGAGACCTGGATAGGTCAGAAGAAAGAATTAATCCAAGATACTTACCTTCAGACTTGATTTCCACATCACTATCATCAATTTTGCAAGGGTCATAAGAACCAACGGCTTCATTTAACTTTCGTTTACATCGGAAACTGAAATTAACAGTCTGATATTTGGAAGGATTTAGGTTAAGGCTGTTAGACGAAGACCATTTACTAATTCCTGATAGAAAGCTGTTCATCTTAGCACAGTCAAGCTGTGAGTTAACATACATTGAAAAACAGTTAGATAGTCCGCATACTTAACAAGGTTCATTTCATCAGAGTGAGGCAAATCATGTAAGAAGAAAGAAAACAGAAAAGGAGAAAGGACAGTGCCTTGAGGGACACCAGCCTCAGTAAGCAATGAAGCGGACGACTTTCCCTGACTAACGGTGTACTGCTTTCTTCCTGAGAAATAAGAATGCAGCCATCTGACAACCCAACAGTCAGTTTGAGTTTCGGCCAGCTTGTTTAACAAAATGTCCCTAGGTACCAAGTCGAAAGCAGATGTGTAATCTAGGAAGGTGCAGCGAACAAATCTAACCCCCTTGTCTAAGCTGGAGACAATGTTATGGTACAAGACTGCAACTGCATCTAAAGTACTTCTGCTGTGTTTATAAGCGAATTGTTTAGGATCGTTAAACGGTTTAAGTGAAGGTTGAAGATTAAGTAAGAGTAACTTTTCCATAGCTTTTAGAAAAGGAGACGTAATAGCAATAGGTCTAAATTTAAAACATGTTTCAGTAGACGACTTAGGGGAGGTAAGACGAAACATTTGCTTAGAGATAGATAAGATGTGGGATGTGGACGATGAAAGGTCAGAGAGGAAAGAAAACTAATCCAAGGTATTTAATGCTTGACTAGGTTTCAATTTCCGTGCCATCTATGCTACAGGCGGGCATTATGCAAACTAACTAGTTCATGTAAGTCACGTCAATGCTTGAAAGTGAAGTCAACTACCTGACATTTGGAAAGATTTATTTAACATAATACCATTTGAATTGGACCACTTGCTGATTGATTTCCAACAGAAAGCTATTAAGTTTCGAGCTGTCAGACTCGGAAGTGATAGGCAGGAAGTGACACAGTCAGATCATCTGCATATTTGACAAAGTTGTTAGTTTCGTCTGAATGAGGCAGGTCTTGTGTAGGAAGAAAGAAAAAAGAAAAGAAGAGAGAGAGGACGGCACCATGAGGAACACCGGATTTTGTAAGCGAGGTAGAAGAAGATTTGCCATTATATACAGTATACTGCATGCATTCTATCAGAAAAATAGATGATGTGATAGAATAATTAGTTAATTAATTATTTACTAGTAAATAAACAAAATGAAACGAAAATATGTGTGTGTCTTTTTGTTCTTTTTATTTTCTCAATCAATGTTCAATTCTTGTTTAATTTTTGAGGTCTAAATATTTGTTATTTTCATCGGCATTCAAGTTTGTGTGTGTTTGTTTTACATTCGAGATTACTATTATTATCATTATTGTTACTTTAAAATAATTAACTTTGATAGATTATTGTATGCACCTATACTTTCGGTATTTTGGTGCACTAGTTTAAAACTGAATCAACTACATTTCGAAGGTATTTTTTTTTTAATGCAGGGACAAAAGGTGATGAAAACTTTCTTATAATATCTCTGCCTACTTATGGTGCTATTAAGTAGCTTAACCTGGTAAATAGGTCTGCACTAATAATGTTGTTCAGACTGACAACATAACTCTCGAAACTAAATACCAGTGGTTGGACAGTTTTCATTCTCATCCTTCAGCTAAAAGTTTCCTATACTATCGTAAAGCAGATATCTATACGGCGGCCTACTTAAATCTTAGGCTACGAAAATTTTAATCCTGCATGTTGCATCTGTGTTTCCTCGGATTTAATTTATTGCAATCGTTCAATTATGTGTCCTAATCGTATTGTTTACTCTCGCGGTTATTTAAAACGTTTCAACAGGACTGATTTACTAGTTTCTAATAAACTTAAGAAAAAGCTTCATGATGGATGGCAACGAGCTTTAAAGCGTACTCCAATTCATTTGATGGCTGTTCCTGTGGATTATGAGCACAAATTGCAGGTCACTATCGAACAAGATTAATTATTTGCATTCTCTATCATACTTAAATGTATATTGTAATACTGATGTAATTACTCTTCAAGAAACTTGGCTCCACGATTCATATGACGATAATTTAGTCTCCTTAAGTGGTTTCACAATGTACAGACAAGACTGATGCATCTCAAAGAAGCATAGAGGTGGTGGTGTTGCCACTTTTATTAATTCTCAGTGGTCTACTGCCAACAAGGTCTGCTTCAAATTCTCCAATGACAATATTGATTGTATAACTGTTAAATGCCAACCCAAAGTCTTATCTAAGTACAACTTCATTTATGTCCCAAATATCTAGGTCACACCTTGTTGCAGTCCCTCAGAACTATCGATCTTCACTGATGAATTCACTATTTTCATTTCTGCTTTGCTTGGTAACTCCTTGTCTGTAGTGACTGGTGACGTCAGCTCTTGTGATTACAGTTTTATTACATTGCTCGGCCATGAAAATGACATTAACTTCCCAACTCGACAAGATAATTCACTTGATTTAGTATTTATAAATGATTCTGGAATATACGAAGCTCGTAAATGAGCTCCACTCTTCACTTCTGATCACTGCATTGTACGACTCTTACACAAAGTTTACGGAAAGTTACACAGCAAAGCCTTCTCAAACTTGTCTAAGAAAGTTGTTCACAGATGTTACCCAAATGAGAACGTACATCACCTTAGAAACATGCTCAGTGACACAAAATGGGATCTGTTTAATAATGATTCACTTGATGACACTATCTCTAATATTACATCCTATCTGAAATTCTGTTTTGAAAGCTACTGTCCAAAACAAACACTATTCGTCAAATTTGACCGTTTCTCCTCTCCTCAACTTAAAAAGCTTCGTAGAGAGAAGGAAAAACTATATAAAATGAAAGATAAAAGTGGTGTAAAAAGAACTAACTTCTTAATTAAGTCTGAAATGCAGATGTTGAATGTAATATATAACCAGGAATTCATATCCTGCAAAAATCCTTCTAATACGTGGAAACTATTTAAGGAAATCACTGGCGGTAAGCAGATAAACAATATTCCATATTCTTTTGATATATGTACTCTTAATAAATCTTGCATCTACTCTCCCTCAAATGTCATGCTTCCCAGCATCACTAGTGTTATTAATAGCCCCTTTCCAGGTTTTAACACAAATGATGCTCAAAAGTGCCTCAAGTCTCTGAGCCCTTCCCAGAGCTTAGGTCCAGATTATGTACCTAATATTATTTTTTTGAAATGTTCTGATATTCTGTGTCACCCTCTCACTAATCTATTTAACAAATCTTTTTCCAGAAATATTGTGCCTGACGCTTGGAAGGACATTAAAGTTGTACCTATACCTAAATCATCTACTGAAGCATGTGTCAAATTAAGACCCATTGCTATCGCCTTTCTTTTTTTGAAAACTATGGAGAAATTACTTTTACTTAGTCTTGTACCTTCGCTTAAATCCTTTAATGACACCAACTTATATCTATGACTGCTGGAATCTTTGTTTTTCCCCTCACCATATCATGTAAAGGGAACATTATATTCAATAATTTGTAAACAAGCTAAGATTTCTATACCGCATCGACAATACTGTGTGAAACAAGCCCATGGCAATTTTCACTTGTATTACTATTATTACCCTAGCTGTTATAATTATTATTATTATTTCCATTTTATATGCTGCATGTTTTGACATTACCTCTATTGTAAACGTGGAAAATTTTCTGTATGGTCAATTTTTATTTATAATTTGAGGAAATTAGATGTAGTATTGTGATTAATGCTGAAAACTCCATTCTGTATCACAAGTACTACTTTTGGAATAAAGTAAATTATCATTATTATTATTAAGGAATTCCATTGCATCTTACAGCTGAAGATGAGAACTACTTCTCAAGGTCTTCAGTACCATCTTATCATTATGAAAAAGTTTAATTACTGAATAGGAGAATGGAAAGCAGAGATTCTTAGGAAGTAATGAGAAGATGAATGGAGTGCGTGTGGCAGACCGACTGTCGTATTGTCGTCTAATTCTGTTTTGTAACGCCTTGTACATTAAACTATTAAGGAGTTGAAAATAACACATATGGACACCATTTAATGAGTTCTTCACTTAAACTAGAATGTTATTTATCCATAGTGTTGAAGTGATACTGTATGAAGCTACCAAACTATCCTAGAAGCTTTCTGCCATTAAAAGTCAAATGCAAAATATATCTCCAGCACGAAGATTGAAAATAACACTGAAACCGTGATAAATATAAAAATAAAAAGGGTATTGTTCTTATTGCCACATGGACAGATATCGATCTATTTATCTGTCTTTTTATTTACAATCAACCTGGTCTAGTTTACTAGCTAGCTATTTTTTTAAGGCTTTCCCAGGCCCTGGAAAATAGGGACGGTTGGACTAGAGGTTGGCAACTCTACCCCGGGGAAATCAATCAGACTACTTTTAGAGTAACTTCAACACAGAAAGAAATACTAAAAATACAAAAAATATAAAGTAAAAACTTATTCTTCACTGGAATCCAAGAGGTTAAATGACGCGAGCAGTTTAAAGACTTCATAAGCCAGTCAGCTAGCCGATGTGTCTTCTCTCAAAGAAAGCCAGAATAAGAATGGGGGCGTGGAATGTTTATACAATGTACGAAGCCGGCTGGGAAGGCCGATTAAGTTAGCCAACGAAATGAGGAGATATTGTGTAGAAGTGCTGGGAATCTATGAGAGCAGGTGGAATGGATATGGACTATGGAGATAGTCAGCTACAGAGTCAGTAATATACTCCGGTCACCCACTCAGACAACAACCACGAGCACACTGAGGCAGTGAGAGACTATCACGATGTCACCAATAGCAGCCAAAGCTCTAGTGCAGTGAGAACCAATCATTTCCAGGATTATGACAGAAAAATTTAGCTCAAAAGGAAGAAAGGTTACAATTATCGAATACTACGCGCCTACAAATCGCCACACTACGGATCATCATTGAACAAAGCTTGGAATGGCAGTCACCTCTCTATCTCAACTTCGTCGACTTTGAAAAGGCCTTCGACAACGCACCGTCGATCGAGAGGTGATTTGGAAATTACTTCGCTACTACCAAGGGGTGCGATTGACAATTATACATCTCATGCAACAGTTATACGACAATGCTGCATGACAAGTAATCCACAACGGGAAACTCAAGGAATCCTTCGAAGTGGAGAAGACAGTAAGACAAGATGCCTACCTACTATCGCCAATGATTTTCCTGATTGCAGTAGATTGGATAAATGTGACAGACAGTGGCGGGCAGCAAAGAAACAGGCATAAAATGGACTCATACAAAAAGAGACTTGGAGAATCTGGACTTCGCCGATGTGATATATGTGTCTGATTTCCCACAAACTGGAAGATATGCAAGTGAAAAGCAACAAGCTGGTAGAAGAAGCATCAAAAGATAGGACTACAGGTGAACATACAGAAAACAGAGGTGATGAAGATTCCTGGTCAACACCAACACCAACAGCCACAACAACAGAAAACAATCAGCATAAATTCGAGAAGTTTGAAAGAAACAACCTGCTTTACCCACCCACCTGGGAAGTATCGTTTCAACTACAGGCGAATCCAACTGACGAGGATATCAAAGCTAGAATTGGAAAAGCAAGATCAGATTTCATTACTCTCGTCAAGTCTGTGTGCAGGAGGTCAACATCACTACTCAGAATCAAAAATAACATCCGGATTTTTTTCCAACTCCAATGTGAAGTCATTCAGTGCTACTCACTATACGGATGGATCAGAGACTTGAACTGAGCGTCATAAAGAGCATCTCAAACAAACTTCACACCTTCATCAACAGCTAGTTGTCTTCGCTCAATACTCCGCTGAAGATGAGATGGCCGGCTGGCTGGCCAGAAAACATCAGCGACAGGGAGGGATCTCTGTCAATGAGCGAACCAACCAACCAACACAGCAGGAACCGATTGTGAAACAAATAGGCAGGAAGATGGATGAGGGTGGATTGGATTGGCTGGCCATACTCTGAGAAAGGAAACCATCAAGTGAGTGACATCACTGGACAAGCCATTAGTCGAGTGTAACTCGAAAGGGAATCGGGTGGCGAGTTGGTCGTCAGTGGAAGGGTGAGGGTGACATGGAGGAGGTCATGTGAAGAGGAGATGGAAGCATGTGGTCAGACGCGTGGAGTGGGGTGAAAGAGGTTGGCAGAAAACAGAAGGCAATGGAGATGGGCGGCTGAAGCCCTATGTTCCTCTAGGAATTAAAGGATATAATAATAATAATACGCACCTACAAACAACGCGGAACAAGGGAAGAAGCAATATTTCCAAAATAACTGTAATCAGCAATGAACAACATCCCAAATGGCGACATCGAAATCCTTATTCACAATGTGAATGTCAAACTAGAGGCAGATAATGCAAGATTAGAAGTCACCATAAGTCGAGAGGCTCTAGGAGAAATGAATGAGAATGGAGAACTCTTCTCGAACTTCTGAACCCTCAAAGGTTTGGTGATTAAAGGCAACATGTACAAACACAAGGATATTCACAAGACAACATAGATTTCACCTGACGGACACACTAAAAACCAAACAGACTTCATCTCTCAATACTGCTCAAGGAAGTGGAGACGCGTTGTGGATAAAATTATATATTTTGATGAAGTCAAACAGTGTAATATCAGTAATATTTATTGATGACCACGTTTCAAGCACAATTTATTGCTCATAATCACATATCAAGGCAATACTCACATAACTTTCTTGCTTCATTTATATACATGAGTAAAAATTGATGATTAAACATTTCAATATTTCCATTCTGTTTCACTCAAGTCTTATATTGATTTTATTCAAATGTGTAGTCATCAAATTTTACTCATATATATAAATGAAGCAAAAACGTTATGTGAGTATTGCCTTGATATGTGATTATGAGCAATAAATTGTACTTGAAAAGTTGTTATCACTGTTTTTTTTATTATAGTGTGATTCCACACCATATTTTCGGTACAAATATGGAAGTTTTAGCATGTGATATTGGTAGCCCTAATTTTGCAGACCGACCATTAATATCAGGTGTACGTCGGCAGGGAATCGAACCCCGGACCGTGTGCATGGTCGGTGAGAGTCCTAACCGCTGTACCTCCATAATGGAATTAAACTCTACCACAGTGCCCAAGTTTTATCCTTATTTCAAGTGGAGATGCAGCCTACTGGACATAAAGTCGAGAAGGGGAGCAGATGTGGGCTCAGACCATCATTTATTTCAAGGATGACCTTGACACTTAAGGTCAGGCCGAAAGTCTTCAGAACAACTGGAGACACACCACAGCTGAAGTCCAACACTAAGAAGCCGAACTATGAAGCTACGAAAGATACATTTACTGTAGATGTCAGAGCAATGTCAGAGACACTACATGGCATCATTTAAGAAACCTGCGTGGAATAACAATGAAACTCTCAAGAGAAGATATTTAAGGGAACGTATATAACCTTTTTAGGAGGATGGGAAGGCAAGGCAAGGAATGACTCTCAGTGGACACTTGGAAGAGGAGGATGAAACTGATGATGACTCAGTGCAAAGATGTACGACGGAAGGAGAAGCTGAGTTCGATGTACATCTCTGTGAATAAAGAGGTGAAGATGAGTAAGTTCTAGGAAAGAAAAGAGAAAATTCTATGACACACTGGCCGGCAACATAGGTGGAACAGGAAGGTCACAGGTAAAGTAGACCTCAGAATATTATCTTAGATAACCAGGTCCCCATCAGGGAAAAGATCAACGCAGGTGAAACCAATAGAAGATGGTTCGAGGAATCTAATTACCAAAGAGGGACAAATAAAACAATGGGCTAACCACTTCAAAGGACTCTTGAACTGACCATCACTTGCAACTTGCCCAGAAATACCACCAACAACACTCACAGGACTACCACTGGAAACCAGTCCTGCAGCGAGAGCAGAAACGTTGAATGCGATCATGTTAGTGAAATCCAGGATAGTAGAATGACCAGACGAAATTCCCCCGGAAGCACTGAAAACAAATCCAGGGCCTGCAAAAGATGTGCTGACGTCATTATTGTAAAACGTCTAGGGAGGAGGGAAGGTGCCTGCTGACTGGAAGAATGGCTACCTCATCAAGCTCTCAAAGAAGGGAGACTTACGCCTCTACACTCTACAAGAACTGACTGGCGTGGAAAATGTTTTTGTCTACGCCAAGTAAAATACTAGATAGCGTCACCCTGCTGAGATTAAAAGATGCACTAAATACAGAGCTCCTCCCGCCCCACCAGAACAAGCTGGCTGCATTCAGGAAAGGCGAATCATGTTCTGATCAAATTGCAACTTACACATCACCATCACAGAACAAAGCATAAAATGGTAGTCAAACCTCACGCCACCTCAGCTTGCTTCATCGACTTCGAAAAGGCCTTCTATAGACACCGTTGACCGAGAAGTAATTTGAAAACTACTTCGACACTACAGAATGCAGTGTCCAAATCTCTATCAACCTCATTCAACAGCTGGCTATATGACAATGACATGTGTCAGGTGATGATCCACAACGGAAAACTTAGCGAGGCGTATGAAGTGCATATGGGAGTAAGACAAACTAGCTGGCTGCCTATTATCACCAACAATGATATCCTTAATTGTGGTGGAGTGGATTGTGCGTCAGACTGTGCATACAGAGCGAGGAGTCAGGAATACACTGCACTGACCGATTAGAAGACTCTAGAAGATCTGGATTTCACGGATGACTTATATAGATATAATAGCACAGAGACTCGACGACTTAGAGGCATGCGAAAACCAACAAACTGGCTGAAGAAGCAGCCACGAAAGACAGGACTGCAGGTGAACATTAAGAAAACGAAAGCGATGTGTCAGAGGTTACCTCCTTCACTTATCCAGCTAGGAAACATCGTTTCTGCTAAAGGCGGACGCCACGGATGAAGATGTCAAAAACAGTCGGCCAGTCAGAATCAGAAAGCCAAGATATACATTCATCAACCTGAAACCAGTTGAAAAAAATCTTCTCCACTCCGCTTCAGCATGAGGAACAAGATTCGAATTCTCGACACACATGTGAAGTCAGCTAGTTCTTCTATACGCGTGGGAAACTTTCACTGAGCGTCATGAATAGCATTTCCAACAGACCAGTGTAGACTTTCAATCAGCAGCTGCCTCTGCTCGCTCCATACTGGAGATACAATGGCTGGCGAGAAAGAATGAGAAAGAAGAAATCTTTCAGTGGGGAAGAAAACAACCAATGGCCGACTGCTCAACCAAATATGCAGGCGAAAGTGGAGATGAATTGGACGTACACCACTGAGGAGACTGTCGGTTGACATCTTGCGCTAGTCAGGCCATTCATCTCTAGTGGAATCCAATCTAGATGGGAAGCGACGAGTGTGTTGTGAGTGTGAGGGTGATATGGAGGAGATTGTGGTAGGTTGAGATGAGAGATTATGGGCCATCGTGTTTCTGTCCATCTGAAGAGGAGAGCAGCGAATAGGAAAAGGTGTAGATGTGTTGTTGAAGCGCCCTATATTCCACTCGGAGCCCAAGAGGAAATTACAATAACGATACTTTCGAATAAAAGAAGTGCATTTTTTAAGCTGCTGATGAACCATGAACCACTGGTTTTAACTTTAGAAACAGTCTGCGTTTCATTTATTACAGCTTTTTAACTGTAACAATCATCTTCAGTAGGAAAATAAATCCGTGTTTATATAACGCAGCTAAGATTATTTGATCAGCCAGTCATGAGTTGAATGAATTCTATGATGACTTAGTTTGATATAGTTTTGCACTTATTTTGATGTGGTTGTGTTCTCTGAGCTGGATGGTTGATTGGCGAAGCTTTCATCACCCTACTGGGTGACATCTTCCTTCAGCGCATACTTCAATTTGAAGAGAGCTTTTAGATTTCTCCACGAGTTCACCATTAATCATCTCTCCTGGTCAGTGATTGACCTGGGATGTGATTGGTTGTTTTTGTGTGTTTTCATACCTTCTAGGCTACTTGTATTGTATTGTATTGGAACTGATTGTTTCTTTGGCTTGAATTTTGACCCTTTGAGCGTGAAGTTTATTTCTTATCGGTTGATAAATTTTGTCTATTTCTATGTGTCTATTGATTGATGATTCACTGGAATGTCAGCCAAGCTTCTAAAAATTCTCTAGCATTCTTGTTGTTCCCTCTGTCTAATATTTGAACATTGTCCCAGTCGAATTGGTGTCCGTGGTTGTCTGTATGTAGTGAAGCGATATGAGGGAGTGGATATCATATCTTTTGACGGCTAGCCTGTGATCGTGGATACGAAGACGAAAGGGAGGTCCACTTTGGTCAATGTTGTAGTGTTTTTCGCGGTTGTTACAATTTATTCTGTAGATGATGTTGTTTTTATCTTCTTTAAATCTCGAAAAATACCCATTTATTCATAAGTAAAAACACAGTTTTTTTTTCAGCGAAGAAATTTCTTTTCAACGACTTCATTTTCAAGCTGTACAGTCGTATTTATATTACAGAAAAAGGTTATTAAGTGGCACTGAATAATTGCTCTTCTTTCGCTGTTGAGTCTGTCTTTTGGTTGACATAGAATTGAGTGCAGTGACTTTGTTGGTTTGTGTACGATGTCACTTCCTCATCAAGGTTTGAAGAGTCTTGTAGTGATTTCTGAGATATCCTTTATGTATGGTAGGGAGACTTTCTTTGTGCTTTCATTGGTGGCTTTTGGATTGATAGGTTGACTTGGGGATATATGTCTTTTCATGAAGTTACGTGGATATCCATTCTTTTGGAAGACGTCCATGAGATATTTTTCTTCAATTTTCCTTAAGATGAGAGTGCTGCAATGAGTCCTTGCCCTATTGAATAGCGTTTGTATCCAATTCCTTTTGTGTGTTATTGGATTGTTTCTGTTATAATTCAGGATTTGGTCTGTGTGAGTTGATTTTCTATAAACTTGAGTCTCTAATTCCCCTGTGGTTGTCCATGAGATATTTTTCTTCAATTTTCCTTTTACACTTAGCATTTATTTAATGAGACTTATTATCTGAAAAATTGTTGGATAATTTCATCGGTTTGGATCATGCACCTTCGTGAATGTTCAACTAAACTGATCCTTTTTTTCAATCTTTTGTTAAATGGAGAAGATTGTCATCAGAGAAGGTGGCAAAGACGCGAAGGATTTATCTGAATACATTTACTTCACTTTATTGGTTTCAATATTATTATTATTATTATTACTATTAGTAACCTGATAATACAGTCTTCACAACTTGTTACACCCCTGTTGACAAGAGAAGTTTACGAAAGCACACAGTTACTTACTATCCAAATTGACTGTCCTTCACACGATACTCTTGTATGCATAAAAAATCTGTGAAAAGAAAAACACTATCTACTATCGTTTAGAACAACTATGCAGTCAAATAGTTCTCAACACTCGTGACACTGAATCTCCCGCGTTTTGATTATTATTATTATATCCTTTAATTCCTAGAGGAACATAGGGCTTCAGCTGCCCATCTCCATTGCCTTCTGTTTTCTGCCAACTTCTTCACCTCGCTCCTCGCACGTCTGCCCACATGCTTTCATCTCCTCCTCCTCACATGACCTCCTCCAAGTCTCCCTCACTCTTACACTGACGACCAACTCGCCACCCGATTCCCTTTCGGCCTGGTTCCACTCGACCAATGGCTTGTCCAGTGATGTCACTCACTTGATGGTTTCCTTCCTCAGAGTATGGCCAGCCATCGATATGGACATCTCGATTTCTTCCTGACTATTTGTTTCACAATCGGTTCCTGCTGTGTTGGTTGGTTGGTTCGCTCATTGACAGAGATCCCTCCTTGTCGCTGATGTTTTCTGGCCAGCCGGCCATCTCATCTTCAGCGGAGTATTGAGCGAAGACAGCTAGCTGTTGATGAAGGTGTGAAGTTTGTTTGAGATGCTGTTTATGACGCGAAGTGCAAGTCTCTGATCCATCCGTATAGTGAGTAGCACTGACTGACTTCACATTGGAGTTGGAAAAAATCCGGATGTTATTTTTGATGCTGAGTGGCGATTTGATTAATACATGACTTGTTTCTCCTGAATCCGGCCTGTTCCGGTCGAAGTTTTTCATCCAGGTTGGCTTGTTTGATTCTCTCCAGGATGATCAAGCGGCATAGTATTTTGTTTGGGATGGACAGGAGCATAATTCCGCGCCAGTTTTTACATTGATTTAACTCTCCTTTATTTGGTAGTCTGAATAAGTATCCTTTCTTCCAATCCTCGTGTACTTTGCCCTCTTTCCACACCTTCTCCAGTTGTGGTGTCATCAAGTTCGCTGTTGTCTCTGGGCCGCGTTTTGATTATGAAATTAGTAATTCTTATCGAAAATCCACTAGGCGAAGGCATGTTAAAAGTGTGAATTCTAGTCATGTGGTTCATTTGCATTTTTTTTTCAGGAAGGCATTCAATGACAGATCGAAGAAACCCCATGGTCCACGCGATATTTGAACCTCTATCACCCAAGGATGACATCGAAAATGATCTAATTTTTGTAGGTGAGACATCCAGCATATTAGTGATTGTATTCTGAGAAGCCTGGTCATCTTGAAAGGTTATTGCATAGTGACTCCTTGAGGTTCATCATAGATAGCTTTGTCTGTAGGAGGATTTCTCGAACTTGTTTGGTTAGCTCATTTGAGCAACGTGGAACCGATATCTTAAATAAATGATTTTATCTTCTGATACTGTTTCCAACAGCTTCCAGATGAGCAGTGCTATAACAGTAGAAGACAAAAGACTTGATAAAAGAATGTTTATTTGGAATTTGGTATTACTATATATAGCAAAATTATGTACAATCGCAAATATATACACATGTGTTATTTTGTATGTATGTGTACATTAAGTTTGTCAAACAAAAATAGACAATTGGTTAAGGTTACTTTTTACTAACCAACAAGCTTCTATAGCTGGGTGCCCATTCAACAAAAGCGAAATTTAATTCAATCACTTGCCTTCCGCATGCGGCGCGTCTGTGGTCCCGACGTTCTGGAAACAGAATTAGATATTCTAAGAGAAATCTTCATCCAAAATGGATACCCAATAAGATTCATCGACAATGTAATTCGGAAAAACGAAACTTTAATTGCACCTAAAAAGAAACTCTACATGAACTTGGATTTCAAGGGAGATTTAGCAAGCGATATTCTCAAGAGAAGGATCACATCATCTCTGAGAAGAACATTCTTTGCAACAACGCTAAGAATAGTGTTCTCCAGTCGCCCACTGATCTGAAGAATCTTCAAGGACAAGATCCTGCATCTGGCCACTTCTATGTGCATATATCAGTTCATCTGCTGCTATGGAGCCAGCCAGGTGCATCGGTCGTTCGACGCGCATCCTGTCCAACAGGATTCCAGAACGCTATCCAACCAGCATGGTTGCGTAAAGGCAATAGTGGTGCAATAAGGAGTGCGATAATTGAACACTTGATTAACACTGATCATTCCATTTGAACAAACGCCTCCTACTTCAAAGTAATCTACAGAGTCAAGAATAACCTATCAAAGGCAATACGGTTTTGTCTTCTTTGTATCGCTGAAGCTCTGGCCATTCACATTGAAAAACCGGACCTGTGCATACAAAAGAAGATTACTCAACCACTTCTACTCTCATGGTAACAATGTTTTGATTTGTTTTGAGCTTTTATTTTTTATTTTGACGACTTAATTTTGTTTCTTTGCGTGTTCTCTAATTGCTGATAATTCTTGTATTCACTCAGAACTCTTACATAATTTCGTATTATCTACTTTGTTTCTATGTGCATCCTGAGTAATACTAATTTTTGTAGGTGAGATATGCACCATATTAGTGATTGTATTCTGAGAAGCCTGGTCATCTTGAAAGGTGAATGCCTATATATATATATATATATATATATATATATATATATATTGGCAAAAGCTGGATATTGAATTCCATTAACTTTGATCCCAGTGGTTGAGTGTTCTGTGAGCTAGCCTTGTAACTAGATATTTGTCTCGGTTAGAAACCCCAACGAGAGTGAAATGATGAGAACGTCTAAACTAGGAGTACAGAACAGTCGGCCAGTTCCCCCTGTAGATTTTCAGTTTTCTAACTGATGTCAGCTGGTGAACAGACTTTTAACCGATCAAATTCCTGCAAACTAACACTTCATAATATTTATTAGAGATCTAGTTTTGATTCATGATGTACTGCTGGGTGTTTGTTATCCTTCTTATGTTATATCAAGGAAGCCTTTCACATTCCAATAATAGTTTGTTGTTTTACTTCATTTCTTGTACCAAGTTTTTATGCGTTGAAATAAATAATAATAAAATAAATTCACATTGCAGCCAACAACAATATGGTGTAATACATTTTCTACAACAAACTAGCCAGTAATCTGATTGGGTAAATACAAATACGAATCTACAGTTCTTGAAAGTGTCTCGTCGAAAAGGAAATATCCTTCGCCGTTGTTTACGTTTTCTTTGCCTTATGACTCAGCACGGAAATATTCCGTTCATAGTGATTGTTACTGACTAACATTGTTCCAAGGGAAGTATGATTAGTATTATTATTGTCCCCTTGGGTTCCAGGTAGAAAATAGAGCTTTATATCCGCCATCTGATCTCCAATAAGGAGCCAGCGAAGTTGGCGGCTATAAGTAAAAGTCTACAGTTAAATACGTTTATTTGATTTAGCCCTAACTTGTTAAACAGTATCAGTGACTGGATGATAACGTTTCTAGCACAGCTGATTCCTCGTAATCATATATAAGTCAGCGTTATGACACAACTTCCTAACTTACTTTACATAATGGCTTTACTCCACGCTTCTGTGCGCGTGGTGATGGTTCAGCAGTCGGATTCTCTACAAACATGCATGTGGTCTAGTTTTCAACTCCCGGCCGGTGCACACCTTTACTTCCCTTAGCCGGTTGTAACCCTGACAAGGAGGGAAAGTTGGGCGTGGGGTTAGCAACCCATCCCGTAAAAATCAAACACCGCTGCTACTGAAAATTCAAAGTCGAAGCATTCAGCCGTATGTTTTATTCGGTAGGCAACAGGAACTAAAAAAAAATTCACTATTATTATTGCTCTCTTGGGTTCCTAGTGGAACATAGGGCTTCAGCTGAACGTCTCCTTCCACTTGCCACTTCTCTCTTCCTTCTGCTGTACTTTTCACCTCCATCCATGCATGTTAGTCCATACTCTTTCAAATCCTCCAACTGACACGATCTTTTCCTCCATTTCACCCTTGCTTCCACTGACATCACACTCGCCGCTTGCTTCCCTATCGGCATGGTTCCACTCGAGTAATGAATGACCTGATGCACGCGCGATGTCACCTAGTGGCCTCCCTCCTCAATGTGTTATTTTCAAATCCATCACCATCCACTTTCTCCTGCATATTTGTTGTTGTTGTTGTTGGGCGATTGGTTCTTCTTTTGTTTGTTTGTTTGTTTGTTTGTTCCCAGCCATAGTTTCCCATAGTTGGTGATTCTTTCCGGCCCCACCCCCACCGACCATCTGATCTGATCTTCAGTATATAGATCCAGCAAAGACAGTTGTTGGTTAATAAAGAAAAGTCTGAAACAGGCTGTTGGTGGAAATATTCTTTGTGACCCAGCTGTCAAGTTTCTCATACGTATAGAAGAGGTGACTGACTTGACACTGTTTGTATTGAAAATCCGACCGAGGGAATTTTGTTGTTGATTGTGGCTGAGTGACGAAGATTTCCAGATTGGTTTCAGGTTGATGAGTGAATGTGTTTCTCGCTCGCCTTCCCGATTCTCGCTCGATTTGACATCCTCGTCCGTCTTGACTGTCTGTAGTTGAGACAGTGCTCCCTCCCCCCTAGATAAGTGAATGAAGTGAAGTAACCTCTTTCAAATCCCTCCCGTTGATGGTGATTGACTGCTGTCTGGCTGGATGTTGCTTCTTTTGTTGATGTTGGCTGTTTGGTTGGTAATTTTCATCACCTCCGTCTTGTCTATGTTCACCTGGAGTCCTGTCTTCACTACCTGCTTCTTCGACCAGTTTGTTGGTCGGTTTTCGCTTGTAAGTCTTCGATTTTGTGTGACATCAAACACAAATCATCCACGCGCGAAATCCAGGTCTTTTAGGTTCTTCACGTTGGTCGGTCCAGGATATCCCTCCCTGTCTTCTCGTTTCCCACTGACTGTCTGACGAATAATCCAGTCAGTCCACCACAATTAGGAATATCATTGGTGGGTGATAATAAGCAATCACCCTTGTCTGACTCCTGTGTTTACTCCAAACACCTCACTGAGTGAGTTTTCCGTTGTGGATGACTTGACATGTGCCGCCGTTGTCGTACAGCTGTTGAATCAGGTTGATGAATATTTGGGCACTGCACGCCGTAGTACTCGAGTAATTTCCAAATTACTTCACGATCAACACTGCACTGTCGAAGGCCTTCTCGAAGTCTATAAAGTTGAGGTAGCTGAGGTTTGATTTCCATTCCATGCTTTGTTCTGTGATGATGATGATGATGTGTAGAGTTGCGATTTGGTGAGAACATGATTTGTCTGACTTTCCTGAATGCAGCCAGCTTGTTCTGGTCGGAGTTTTGTCTCCAGTGCGTCCTTTATTCTGTCCAGGATGATTTGACTCAGGATTTTACTTGGCGTCGACAGGAGCATGATTCCTCGCCAGTTCTTGCAGAGTGAGACGTAAGTCTCACTTCTTTGGTAGTTTCACGAGGTGACTTTTCTTCCAGTCAGTAGGCACCTTTCCCTCCTTTCAGACCTTTTGCAATAATGGAGTGATTCGGCATGTCTGTTGTAGTCTCTGGGTCCGCTTTCAGTGCTTCAGAGGGTATTCCATCTTGTAATCACAAATGAAAAAAAGTCTATAAAAGAGAAAAAAATGAAAATTAGACCAAGAGAAGACAAGAATGGAAACAATGAGAATAGAGAAAAACGGGTGTCTACAAATACTCGTTATGACGATAATGATGTTTATATGACCATGGTTGGTAAAGAGTTGGTGAAAATGGAGAGATGTGAGTAAATATTAATAAAAAAACGCAACACACTTCACTATTACATATTTACAATATTTTGTGTGATGAGTTAATGTGTTGAATAAACAAATGTCGGGTATTCATCATCTGACGAAGAAAAACAAATATGAAAACAAATGAGATATCTCTTCACATCAACAAAAGATTACAGCACACATATGTAGTTACTTTTTTTCAAACATGTGTGTTGGTGGTAAGAGTTTTGTTTTAAGCGGAGAGAGAGAAATTTGATCCGTTTTTTTGTTTTGGGCATTCGTTTATTCGATCTTCAACACTACAAGTACCTACTACCATTCTTATATATATGTATATATATATAGTTTATGTTATAGAAATATAGTAAAAATGTATGGTGACTGACAATTTCTATCTCTGTATTATTTAAATACTGACCGTTGCTTGTTAATATACTTCTTATATGAATTGAATTGAATAATAATTCCGCCAAATACAAATTCCTGAATTACTGCCTCTCTGTGTTGAATTGGTTGAATTCTTGTAATTCGGTCATCTCGAAATACTAATACTACTAGTACTACAAAAAATTACAACATTTTGGTGTCGCGAGCAGGATCTAAATAACCTTGGAAAATTTCCTATAAATGGTTCACCGCGGGAAATTGCTGATTATCTTGAATGCTTCGATGCATGATGCATGTCAAAGAATGTTCCGGATGTCAAAATTCCAGCTCATTTCATTACTTCTATTGGGCTAGATGTGTATAGCCTTGTGAAGACTCTGTCATTTCCAGATAAACCAATTTCTCTGCCATATGACAAGCTCCGTGAACTTCTGATAGATCACTTCCATATAACTACTTTTGAGACACGAGAGAGGGCTCAATTAAACAAACTGGTTCGTGCCATCAACCAGAAAATTAGAGACTTCATTCTTCAACTTCAAATACAAGCTTGAAAGTGCAAGTTTGGAGATCAGCTGTACACTCAACTACGTGATCGTCTAATTGCTAGCTGGAATCAATATTCCTAAGTTAGAGAAAGAGTTAATTCAGATTCCTTCGTGTACCTTTCAAACTGTCAAAGATTTATGTATTACATATGAAGATGTCAACAGTGAATACTGTGCTCCCACAACGTCAGTATCTGATGTCATGCTGTCCAAAGTCGATAATACAAGTGTTCATGGAAAGAAATCCAAATTGTCGTCAACATGTAGTGGAATGCAGCGAGAGATCGAAAACATTAAACCTTGTTTTTCCTGTGGAAAGATTCATGTACGAAGCGATGGCCGTTTTCGGGGTGCTATTGTGTCATAAATGTGGTAAAGTTGGACACATCAAGTCAGTTTGTAGAAGTTCGAATATTATGTTTCTCAGAATTCTTATCATTCTCCCAATCTGTCTAGTAAAATGGAGTCAATGTGTCTTTCAACTTTTCAAAATACTCAACCTCATCCAATGAAAACCTTCACTACAAGTTCACCAACTCAAGCGTCAACTGTATCACGTGTTTTCGAAAATGAGGTAGCCGAGTTACAATGTGAACTGTCGAAAACACGAAAAAAGGGGAGTGAAATGGATGTTGGCTGGTTGTCCATTCGTCAACAGCTGACTGAGATGAGAGAGGAACTGATTAAAATGGAGGAATTTCTGCATATGCTGCATAGATTGAGTCAGTTGAATGCAGAGCATACAAGTACCTGTGAAAGTCCTGCTAAACTATTCAAATCTCGAATTCTCAGAAAGCATCTGATGTCCACAACTTCTGATGTGCATTATTACAGAGGGAATGACTATAGACCTTCTGTTGGAATCATACTACGAAAAATGGGAAATCGACTGGTGAGGAAATTAGACATCAGAGATCACTCGGTTCATAACAGACACCTGGACAAAGTGACAATAAACGAAGTAGGTCGTTCCGATTATAATCTTAATGACTCTGCTAATAACCCTGATTTTGTAGATAATTCAGAAATAAGTCGAAATGAAAGTGATGAGAATAATATCACAGAATCAGTTAGAAAGTCTCAGATAGTTGCAAGCAAATCGAGACATCGTTAAAAATACGCAAGGATATATTCGACGTGTGGCGGATGTGGTGATTGACAATTTCTATCTCTGTATTGTTTAAATACTGACTGTTGATTGTTAATATATTTCTTATATGAATTGAATTGAATAATAATTCCTCCAAATACAAATTCCTGAATTCATCCCTCTCTGTGTTGAATTGGTTGAATTCTTGTAATTCGGTCATCTCAAAATAATAATACCAACACTATTACAAAAAAATTACAACAGTGCATCATCGAACTGTGTAATTCAATGCACACAATTATATCTTAAAACTGTGGAAATAAATGACAAACAAACTGAGCCCATTTGATTCTTCAGGTGTGCATGCATATTTACTTTCTTTGTTTTTCTTTTCCTTTTGTCCTCTTTTGTAAGTGAAGAATATTATTTTACAGTTGTTAATAAACTTCAGACTTTTAAGTGATATATGTCTTGCTTTCAATAGAGCACAGTTTTTTGTTATAAAAAACCCACCATACACACACCTTCCACAGCTGATGATTATATGAGCTAGCGATAGTTTGTTTAAACAATTGTTGGTTCTCATATTTCTCCAGGTAAAAAAACAAACAAACAAACATGAAAATCAGCGAATTCTATAGACAGCAAAAATAGTCATTGGAACACAATAGTCCCTGAGATGATTGTGTTTAGACATTATTGTTCGTGTCATTTTGTTGTAATTTTTTTGTACTAGAAGTATTAGTATTTCCAGATGACCGAATTACAAGAATTCAACCAATTCAACACAGAGAGGGATGAATTCAGGAATTTGTATTTGGCGGAATTATTATTCAATTCATGTAAGAAATATATTAACAAGCAACAGTCAGTATTTGAACAATACAGAGATAGAAATTGTCAATCACCACATGTAAATATGCAAAACGTCGTGAATAAAAATTATATATCAGGATTTCTCAACAACAAGCATTTTCTTTTATTGCATTAAATTTTTTGGCTGATAAGAAAAAAAGAACAGGGAACAACACATACGAATATTTTGGAATGATCTCATTTAAAATTAAGGGGTAAGTCTCACTAAGGATAAGTTAAGTGTATAACACATCGTTAATATGAAGAAACTCGCCGAGACTTGACAATATTTTGAATCTATCTATCTATGATTCAAAAGGAATAATTCATTTAATCTTAGGTGGTGTTTGTCTCACTGCTGAATTCCAAGCCAATCCTATCTCATGAGAGCATTTATTCAGTGTGGCCAAACTACCATTAATTATAAATGCTTTTGAGAGAGAGCACAAAAACTAAGTGTAGTACCAAGGAAAATCTAAGATAGGAAGTGATACACATAAAAGAAGCCTTGAAACTTAATAATTACCCGGATAAATTAGTCAAGAAATATGTAAGGAAATGTAAAAATAAAATAAATAATGATAGTAGAGATAGTGATAATAATAATAATAATGGTAATAATAATAGCGATAATAATAATATTAATGACGGCACCAACAATAAGGAATCTAAATCATCAACAGTAATTCCATACAAGGAAGGAACCTTGGAAGCCTTAAGCATAATTCTTAACAAGGCAGGAATAAAAGTGACATTCAAACCCACAAACTCAATTAGAAACTAGCTTTGTCGGTTAAAGGATCAATCCTGTGGAGCCTTTAAAACAAAACAATTTAGTTTATCTAAGACTTTGCCTGCTGGAATGATTGTCAGGTCAAATACATAGGTCAAAGTAGTAGAACAGGGTCAGTGAGTCGGTCAGACTAGCGGAACATAAAAACCTAGCTAAATCTAGATTGGTTGACCCAAATAAGATAAGAAATCTAGAGAATAGTTCAGATATAGCCCTACATACAGTTACACACAACCATACAATAGGCCGGATGGGATAGGATGACAGTTTTAAAATTTAATATCACAGTTTGGAGGGAGGGAGAGATTAATAACACAAGCTTTTGTTTATCGAATCAACTGAGCGTGAATACGTGTAATAGGAATGATTCAACACCTGTCCAGCCAAATATCTGGAAAACTCTACTACCCCAATGACGACAAACAGGAGAAAACAAAGAAAACTATAAAACTCAAGTTTCGAAGTCGTGTGATTACAATTGATATGATTATGAACAATAAATAAGTTTTGTTTGAAACTGTGTCATCCAGTAAATAATACTGTTTCACTGTATTGTTTATTAGATGTATCACTGTGTGATACATCTTAGTACCACAGTGCCCAAGTCTTACACATCTTAATTACTATCAACTGAACGAAATATTTATTGAAATCGTTTTTAATTTATCTGATGTCTGATGTTTTCAAATATTATTTACTTATGGTGTTATTCTTTTTGACCTTGAACATTTTCGAGGGGAAATCCAATGATAAGCATTTTATCTGAGTTGGATTCCTTTTTTGATTGTGCCTTATAATCACGTTCAACAGTTTTGAAAAACTGTTAACTGCAGTTCTATTTTTTTTTCTTTTTTTTTTGAGCGTACAATTGTTTTCAATAATTTCTTCAGGCTCTGGAGTAATAAATCTATTTCCTCGCATTGAAGTAGATCATTCTCTCTAGGAACGCTTATCCCAGCCACCATCCATTTTTTTACCAAATATATATGAGATTTTGTAAGGTAAAAGCAACATAAAGAGGAGAATGTATTTAACCCTTTGAATAATATAAAATTTCTTTTCAGTTCCTTATTTGTTCTGAGGAGTGAAAATAATGTTCAGTGACAGTTTTAGAGGTAGACCTTTTATCTACTCTGTGAAGAAGGAGAATTAATAGCACAGAAATTTAATAGGAATAACCAGAATATAAAAAACAAATGGTTAAAGCAACATTCCTTCATTCCACTGAGCATCTATCGACTGATGGTGACTTCTCTTTTAAGCGTTGTCTGCTCACAGTTTGGCATTCATATATGACCAATTAGAATTTCGATGTCATCATCTGACTGAGATCTTGTCCATTACTACTTGCAGTTGTCTATGCAAGGGTCGCCTTTCTTCTCTTGAGCTGTAGGTGCATAGCATTGTACGGTAGCCATTACCGTTTGGATGGAGAGCAGTAAATTATCTTAACTCTCCAGCTAATAATGTAGAAAGTTCTTGTTGTATTCTATCTACTGTCACAAATTCCTAGCAGTTTTATATTACCTCCTCTTATTTCTTCTGCAAACTGAGTAGCGTTGTCAGCCTTAAACTTTGGCGGGGACATTCCTTGTCCCCATGTTCACTTTTGCTTTCATCGAACAAAATGTCACACCTACCGATTGGCTTCTCAAACGTTTTAACTAGGTGGTGTCATTTGTTCTAGAAGTGAGGAGTCTTCGGTTTCCAGCGGTGAATAAAGTCAGGTTATACTGTGGTTTGAAACTTTAGCAGAGACGGGGTTAGAAAATCCTCTCCCACTTTTTTCAGCTTAGCTGGGTGAGGTTAAACTAACTTTCAGGTACCTAGTTAGGATAATAATAATAATAAGTTAGCTAACCAAACTGCCAATTTTATTACTCAAAAGTTCATTTAAAAATAGTCGGGTCAGTGACGTTTTTCTTCTTGTCAGAATCTGACAGGAAATACCCAGACCAGACCATAGATGTTATGAATTTCTTCTGTTTTTATCTCCATGTTCAATGCCTTCAATCTTAATCTAATGGTACTACAGAAGACAAGAGATTTGAATGAGGATTTCTAATAATCTTTATATTGTTTCATATCAGACATGTCTGAATAACTACTGAATTTTGAATTAGTTTAGGCTAAGGAGAGGAAAAGAGTTGGTGACACCGTGGTAGAATGCACGCCAACCGCGTAGGTGATTCGTGGTTCGATCTCCTGCCGACGCACTCCTTTACCTCACTAAGCCAGTAATAAGACAGGGAAGGTTGGGCATGAGGCTATCATCCTCATCCCATAAAAATAAATGCCACTGCTACGAAAACTTCGAAGTTCTAGCTTGAAGCCCCATGTTCCACTGGGAACGTTAAGGAATAAAATAATAGTAATAATTATTATTTTTCCCTTGGGTTCCTAGTGGAACATAGGGCTTCAACTGCACGTCTCCACTTGCCACTTCTGTCTTCTGCTGTACTTTTCATCTGCATCCATACTGTTTCATCTCTTCTTCACCCACATCTGCTCCTCTCCTTGACCTTGTGTCCAATAGGCTCCGTCTCCACTTCCTTGAGATTGAAATGAAGTCTAGCTGGTTTTGGTGTGTCCATCTGGTGAAATCCATGTCGTCTTGTGTATATCCTTGTGTTTGAACACACTGACACCAATTGCCAAATCATTGAAGGCGCAGAAGTTTGAGAAGAGTTCACCATTGTCGTTCATTTCACCAAGAGCCTCACGACCCATGGTGAGTTCTCTTTCTGTATTTTCTCCTCTCAGCTTCGCATTCATATCACCTATCAGGATTTTGATATCGCCATTTGGGACGTTGTCCATTACTGTTTGTAGTTGTCTGTAGAAATCCTCCTTCTTCTCTCGTTCTGAGAAGTTTGTAGGCACATAGCATTGAATGATTGTAACCCTCCTTCCTTTTGAGTTGAACCTGGCTGTCATTATCCTGGAAGAGATTGATTCCCACTGCATGAGAGCTTTGGCTGCTGTTGGTGACATCATGATGGCCACTCCCTCGGTGTGCTCGTGATCGTCCTCTGGGTGATTGGAATATATTATTGTCTCTCTCCAGTTGATAGTTGGCACCTTCCACATCCGTTGCATCTGCTCTCGCAGATTCCCAACACTTCAATTCTATATCTCCTCATTTCTGCGGTTACATGGGAAGCCTTTCCAGCTTCGTACATTGTACGAACATTCCACGTACCCATCCTTACTTTTGCTTTCATCGAAAGAAGGCACATTGGCTGACTGACTGGCTTCCCGAAGGCTAGCTTTGACCAGCCTGCGTCATTTCACTTCCCCGATTTTAGCGAAAAATAAGGTTATTGTATATATTTTTTTAGTATTTTTAATATATTTGTGCCTTGAAGTTTCTGTAGCAAAGCTTTCATCACCCTACTAGGTGACATCTTCAGCGCATACTTCAAAATCATCCACCTGAGCTACAAATCTTCTCTATCATATTTTCTGTAGCAAGATGGTTAAGTTTTGGGGGTGGAGTTGCTAGCACCACGTCCGAACCCTCCTTCTTTATCGGGGGTTGGGACCGGCTAAAAAACTAGCGAGCTAGTAATCTAGGCGAGGTTAAGGAATAAAATAATAGTATTAATAATAAAGACAGGAAAAAAAGTGGAAGTCTTGTTAAGTAAACTAGGCTCAACATATCATAGAATAGAATAATATCAATACTTGTGTGAGAATGACAGTGGAACTACTAAATTACTTTCTTTTTCATTCTCCCAGTTATGATGCATGTATGCCGTCTCTTCTATAGCTTGTTTGCACGCCTTAAATTGACGAAGATAAACTACCGAGAAAAAACAGTATCACAACATTACCCCCCCACACACACACGTACACTTTCTCAGTGAACATTTCTGTGCAAACAATCACCTATCCAGTTGAAGTTTCCTTACTTACTGATAGTATCTGCTATCTGTCTCGACACTCAACAAACAAGGAATAAAACTTCAAAAACTTGGGTGTGTTTGTGTCAAAACCATCTATTCACAAAATCAAGGCGCATATAATAGCCGGTAACAGTGTTTGTAAAAAAAGATGTAGATAAGATCAAATCTGAGGTTCACTATTTTATTCATGTTTTGTGTACTCCTACTCTACTGTTGAATATCTATTGGAAACAGGGGTAAAAATGGTGGAAGTTTTAGTGCAAAATGACTGAAATTAATCTACACATGTTACTATAAGCTATTCAAATAAATTAGAATGGTGTCCAAATACTAGTTCCTCAATAATAAATAGCATGTCTTTTGAAATGACTTGTGCAATACATGTGCGTCGGTGGCACAGTGGTTAGGACTCTCGCCGACCATGCACATGGTGCGGGGTTCGAGCCCGCACCGACGCACACCTGATATCTGTGGTCGGCCTACAAAATTTGGGCTACCGATATCCATGCTGAAAATTCCATACTTGTACCGAAAATACAGTGTGGAATCAAGCTGTAAATTAAAAAAAAAAATTAAAATTAAATATGTCATTTGTACAGAGACCATGTGCAACATGTTCTTTTACCTTTAGACTACAAAAATCAGTTGTTTTAATAACTACTCTTAAAAACTGAAAGCTGAGTTACATACACATTTTATTATTGAGCATATTATTCATCTATCGAACGAATAAACATAACCTTTGATACATACCACACAATGGTGATTATGGGCTTAATCCGTATTCATATGTTGAAAACAGTCTAGATAAGGCGAATTATTTTACTAACGCTTACAAAAAACGGTTAATTTGATTTACGACTTTGGACACAGTATTTGAATTGTCTAGGTGTAATTATTATTATTATTATTGTTCTCTTGGGTTCCTAGTGGAACATAGGGCTTCAGCTGAACGTCTCCTTCCACTTGCCACTTCTCTCTTCCTTCTGCTGTACTTTTCACCTCCATCCATGCATCTTAGTCCATACTCTTTCAAATCCTCCAACTGACACGATCTCCTCCTCCATGTCACTCTTGCTTGCACTGACATCACACTCGCCGCTTGCTTCCCTTTCGGCCTGGTTCCACTCGAGTAATGAATGGCCTGATGCGCACGCGATGTCACCCAGTGGCCTACCTCCTCAGTGTGTGATTTTCAAATCCATCACCATCCAATTTCTCCTGTATATTCGTTGTTGTTGTTGTTGTTGGGCGATTGGTTCTTCTTTTGTTTGTTTGTTTGTTTGTTCCCAGCCATAGTTTCCCATAGTTGGTGATTCTTTCCGCCCACCCACCCCCGACCATCTGATCTGATCTTCAGTATATAGATCCAGTGAAGACAGTTGTTGGTTAATAAAGAAAAGTCTGAAACAGGCTGTTGGTGGAAATATTCTTTGTGACCCAGCTGTCAAGTTTCTCATCCGTATAGAAGAGGTGACTGACTTGACGCTGTTTGTATTGAAAATCCGACCGAGGGAATTTTGTTGTTGATTGTGGCTGAGTGACGAAGATTTCCAGATTGGTTTCAGGTTGATGAGTGAATGTGTTTCTCGCTCGCCTTCCCGATTCTCGCTCGATTTGACATCCTCGTCCGTTCCAACTGGCTGTAGTTGAGACAATCCTCAATGCTAGATAAGTGAATGAAGTGAAGTAACCTCTTTCAAATCCCTCCCGTTGATGGTGATTGACTGCTGTCTGGCTGGATGTTGCTTCTGTTGTTGATGTTGGCTGTTTGGTTGGTTATTTTCATCACCTCCGTCTTGTCTATGTTCACCTGGAGTCCTGTCTTCACTACCTGCTTCTTCGACCAGTTTGTCGGTCGGTTTTCACTTGTAAGTCTTCGATTTTGTGTGACATCAAACATAAATCATCCACGCGTGAAATCCAGGTCTTCTAGGTTCTTCACGTCCGTCGGTCCAGGATATCCCTCCCTGTCTTCTCGTTTCCCACTGACTGTCTGACGAATAATCCAGTCAGTCCACCACAATTAGGAATATCATTGGTGGGTGATAATAAGCAAGCACCCTTGTCTGACTCCTGTGTTTACTCCAAACGCCTCACTGAGTGAGTTTTCCGTTGTGGATGACTTGACATGTGCCGCCGTTGTCGTACAGCTGTTGAATCAGGTTGATGAATATTTGGGCACTGCACGCCGTAGTACTCGAGTAATTTCCGAATTACTTCACGATCAACACTGCACTGTCGAAGGCCTTCTCGAAGTCTATAAAGTTGAGGTAGCTGAGGTTTGATTTCCATTCCATGCTTTGTTCTGTGATGATGACGATGTGTAGAGTTGCAATTTGGTCAGAAGATGATTTGTCTGACTTTCCTGAATGCAGCCAGCTTGTTCTGGTCGGAGTTCTGTCTCCAATGCGTCCTTAATTCTGTCCAGGATGATGCGACTCAGGATTGTAATACAAATGAACATTCCTCATATTTAAAATTAATCCCCAAATTACTCGATATATCCTTCATTTGTTTTTTGACTGGCAAGTTGAACTTCTCGACTGTCGAACAGTGAAATTTGTGAAGGTAATCCAGCCCCAGTAAAACATTTGCTGGAGCAATCTTTGTCCAGATAAAGATAATTCTCCCCTAAAGTCTGATCACGGGGTTGATGTCGGGCAGAGAGTCACTTCGTCCTAATTAAGGACTCTTCAGACGTACGTACCTACAGGTGTTCAAACCCAGGACCTCCAGGCCAGAAGGTTAACTCATAGACCATTCAGCAATTGAGACGCGGCTGAATGGTCCTTAAATTCCAACTTCAACTTCAATTTTGTGGTTTTTGCACAACCACCAGCCAATATCATCCATCCACAAGTATTTGTACTCACGCCTGACCTGTTGGACCTCATTATATAGTAACGATTTTTTTTACTAGAACTAGAACTAGGTTTTCACTGGTTCTGTAAATGAGATCAGTCTGTGACTGAATTGGACACAAATCAAACCCCTGGAAACTAACTCTTAAAATTTAATTTTCATTGAATCACTAGTGAATCCCTTATTCAGAAGTCACTAGTTTTTAGATAACAGTCAATTCCATATGTTGGCTTGTTATAATCGCATGTTAGTCGTCGTGGCTTTGCAAATTGTTTGTAGACGCGTAGCCACCTCGGTGTTGTATATATATATATATATATATATATATATATATATATATGAGATTTCTTCTGTGTTCTCTTAATTAAACTGTATTATTATTATTATTTCTAACCTAATGACTTTCTGAGACCTCATTCTACAATTTCAAGGACATGCGTTTTAGCTGTAAAGTGAGATTATTTTTAGGGTATACGGTTAGTGATTTTTCTTACTCTTTTTATTTATTTAACTCCGGATTTTTGTTACGAAACAATGTTAGTTAGGAAATAACTAACAGTTACTTCTTCGCATTTTGAGAATTTTTTTTTTAGAAAAGTACATTCATTTATGGTGTCATTGTGTTATCTAAGCTTAGAATTATATGTCAACTTGTGCGTCGGTGGTACAGTGGTTAGGACTCTCGCCGACCATCCACATGGTCCGAGATTCGATCCCCTGCCGACGCACACCTGATATCTATGGTCGGCCTGCAAAATTTGGGCTACCGATAGGCACGCTGAAAATTCCATACTTGTATGGAATCAAGCTGTAATCAAAAATAAAAAAATAAAATAAAATACCTTCTTTATTATATCTAAGGCAGACTCTGGGACCAAGATTTTATATATGACCCCACAACTGTCATGGTACAAAACTGATACAATCACTGGTAGTTTATGAATAATCTTTAAATATTCCCATTTATAATATTAGAACAAGACATATAAGCGAACAGTATTACTGTTTTCAATTAGATCTTCTTCAGGCTTTACTCTAACTTACATAGACTTATATATAAAATTTTAACCAATGACGGTGATTTTGTGGATCAAATAATAATAATAATAATGTGGTAAATGTTTTGAACGAAGTTAATAACGATGATTATAATGATAGCAAAATATTGATAATAAGGCTTATATATGTGATAAGAATAACAAAGATAGTATATGCATATATGCAGACAATTCAATAAATAAATTACGTCAAATCAAATGGAAGGATAATCAGAGTTTAAATAAATATCCTAAAAGTACGAAGGAGATGGATGATAAGAAAGGGTGGGAGGGTTTTGAATAGAATTCACCTAGGCTAAGCAAGGGAGAGACAAAGGTAGAACAAATTTCTTTTGTATACAAAGACTAAGATTGTTCTCTCGAATTCCTATAGCTTCGGCTAAGTGTAAAAGACGGGTTCTGATTCCGTTCGAAAGACTCGATGGAATGTGGTAAATAACTTTGAAAGCACTATTTTTGTCCACTTGGTGACCGCTATCATCAATCAAATGAGCCAAAATAGAACTTCGTATGGAGTTTATTTGACCTTTTCCGAACCATGAAGGAAGATGCTCATTAATGCGTTTGTTAAGCTGTCTAGTTGTTCGGCCTATATATAGCTTTCTCCACAGGAGCAACTAAGTTTATAGATACACGTGGAAATGGCACAGCTAGGTAGCTTATCTTTCACTTGAGCAATCAAAATTGGTCGGCTGGAAAATGACAATAGTTTTCAATTTCTTCATCGATTTTTTCACAGCGTATCATTCATTCATTCATTCTGGACAGGTAAATACATTCGACTGGTTGGAGGTATGGAGGTTGACGGTTTTTAATCTGTTTCGATATATGCAATTGATGATAAGGTCAGTCAGTGTCTTCTATTCACTTGAATGGCTACTTTTATTCAATTCATCACACTATTTTACCATGTCTGTGAATCAGGTTAAATGGAATTCCAGCTTCTAATAATCTCTTCATCAGAGCAGTTGAAATGACAAATTGTGTCTCATTTATTCTGTGACGATTGTCTAACCCCTTGTGTAACAACATTTATTCAGTCACAAAGAGGTGTGTAAGTTGACTTCGGCTATATACAACACTATGTGTTGAAGCCTGTGAATATGAGTGAGATTTTAAAATTTTTATGTAACGCAGTAGTATTGCAATGATCTTAAATCTAGTGCAAATCACACCGTTAAGTCAAAATCGCTTCTTCTTCTTAGGATAGTGTCATTGAAGAAAAAGTGTATTCCCTTTAATCTTGACTTTTGAAGAACTAACCAAGAGAGAGAGAGAGAGAGAAAAAAAAACAGAAGCATATACTGTATACTTCGTGAGTTATATTATTCCTTTTTTTATATAGTCTTAGTATCCTTATAGCCATTGAATCTTGCTTGTCCTTATCATCCATTTGCTTTTACCCAGCTTTTGTTAGACGGATATATTAAAGTGTAAAACACTGTATATATATATATATACCTTCCGGAATTCATTCGCCTGTAAGACAAAATCCCTACATAATACTTCAAAAGCGCCCCCAATGTATGCACAGCATTGACTCTGTGTTTGTTTGTGTGTGTGTGTGTGTGTGTGTAGTTTTCGTTTTTCACCTACACATAACTCTCATACTTACTTACTTACTTTTCCTCACATATACGAGTAGGAGAAAAAACAACGAAAAGCAGAAGAAGAGACACTGAAACACAAATTAATTTGTGCAACAAACACAGTCTTTTGAGAAGAAGAATAAGAGAGATAGTCGAATACATGATATAAAAAGTCAGCCAGCTTTGTGCTTTGTGTGTTTGAAAAATAAAAACAGACAAGCCTTTAATAATAATAATAACCAATCGATCCCATTTTGGACAAAGGAAAGCGCAGGTTTTTCATCCAGTCAGTCAGACAGAGATACATACATCTGCGTGATACACATTGACATACATACTGACAAAAATGAAGTCACTTCTTCTCATTTGGTGGATTTTTTTTCCCAACTAAATGGTTAGTTGTCATCATTACTTGATAACATTTATCCTATAGTTGACTTGACTCAGTTGCCCTCCTAATCAAAATATTGATCTATGTGAATGGTAGTGTAGTGAAGTTGGATGTAATATTTATTAAGCAAGGAAGACGGGTCAGTAGACGACGCCTTGGAGCTAGGTTGATTGAGATGATGGTTAAGACATGTTTTACTCACAAGCATCGACAAGTAGTGTTAATTGAAGTTGTATTAGATTTGAAAATTTGTTAATTATCCTTTAACGAAGATCTGGCTGGCATCAAACAAAAGATATTTCGATCATCCCTCTTTAGCTTTATTCATAAATGTAGATTTTCAGGTAAAGAAGTTCCTTAAGAATTGCTGGTTGGTAGAGATGGTTAGTGATGAGATGGCTTGAAATATTATTGACGATATGATATACGCGTGTTCGCCTTTCTTTGTCATTCTGAATTTCCTTATCAACTTCCATTCAGTTACCCCCACCCACTAGACTGTATTATTTTGCTTTCTTCACACTTGTGGAAATCTTAACAAATTCATTTTTTTTTGCGCTAATTTCTGTGTTGGTTTCTGTCAGTCAAAACTGCTAGTCAGACAGTTAGGCAATTCAAAGTATACACTACTAGTGGACAATGTGTGTAGAATTTAAGATAACTCCGACCAGATTTCAGTAACTGTTCAGACTTTATTATATTTTGGTAGTGCAACTTTTGTTAGCCAACTTAAGTTCCTGGATGTAGTAAAGAAGTCGATTTGACCAATGTAATGTTTCTCACAATTGTGTTGTTTATCCATGCCTGTGCATTTGGTGTGTCCTACACAGGTAGGAAAAAATATATGTATTTTATCAAAACATTATTATTAAGTATGATTGCTAGTTGTATACTTAATTTATCATATTGATGATGCCTGTAAACTGGCGTCCCTTATGTACAAAATGAGAATATATTATTATTATTATTAGATGGTATTGATTTTGTCTTGTTTATCATTGCTTGATTTGTGAACGGCATGTATTCCGAACGGTTTCATTAGCCTTGAAGTGATTTCAAAAATGTTCTCCATAAATAGTAAGATGATTTTATTTGTACTTTCTCTGGATGATTTATTATTATGTTTATTTATAAGTAAGTGGTTCAATGGTAGGACGCTAGATAGCCACATGAGAGGTCAGGGTTGAATTCCTAATCGACGTACTCCTAAACAAAAAACAACGCCTAGTTTACCAGCCAGTAGTAAGTAGGCCAGTGTAGGGTTGAACATGAGGCTACTTGAATCACTGGGCTATCTGAATTTCCATCCAACACAAGTGGATTAAAATATCTCCATTCTTCATTGTTCTAATCATTCAATTATGTCCGTGGATCAGCAAAAGAACTCACACTCACTTTTAATTGGCTTTCAAAATGCTGGTACACATTTCAGGAAGAGGAAGGGAAAACACCATAAGGGCTAACTGTATTCTTCAGATTGAACAGCATCGAGTCACGTTATGTAGTACATTACTTGGAGATCCTGAATGAAGAGGAAACATTGCCCAACAAATTACCCCGAAAATCCTCTAAGTTGTGTAAGGTTCAAATGTAGAATAGAGCTGTCACTACTACTATTCACCATCTCTTGAAGTATGTGAACATTGTGAGATAATGTCATGCAAAAGTCGACACACAAAAGCGGATGGATGTGTTGGGAAACAAGATAAACAAATATAAATGATTTTTTCAGTTCAAATTTCAAGCTTTGTATATTTCTTTAATATGATTGTGGCGTGTGCTACTGATAGGATTTACCAGTATTATTAATAAAAGACGTTCATCGGCATAAAAATATAAAATATCAGACGTCACATGCGCAGGATTCCATACCTCTACCGAAAAAACGGTGTGGAAATAATAATAATAATAGTAAAAAGGCAGATTAGTAGCAGAAAATAATTCCCCAAAATTATTGACCATAGGAATCGTCAGTGAACATTGGATGCTGGCCCTTAGTGTTTAAGTCGACTTGTCTAGCTGAAGGCTTCCGGTCAAGCATCCTCGCCATTTGGTACTCCGTCGTGTCACTGTCGTGCACGATAACTAGCCAGCTTAGCTTCGGCTTCAGTCCGTGATTTGGTTCCGAAATATATTTCGTAGTTTGGACAATCAACTGTGGTCTTTTGCTTTGCCTTTGGTACGCGAGAAACGAATACTATAGAAGTTGTTGGTATAAGATCTGTGGAGTCCTCAAAAAGAAACTTATCCAAATTTTACTACTATGTAAATAATGAACATATTGTACACCACTTTGTTTTAACCAGAAACTCTGTACTTTGACTTTACCTCGGGTTTTGAATAAATATATAGTTGTGCCTTCGACTCTCCGTCTTCTCCACCATCTCAACTGCCGTCGATCAATCCTAATCACCTGCTTTCTATCTCTGATTTTTGCAGGAGCACCGTAGTTTCTTCCTACGTACTTTGGTCGACCTCCGGCAACGTTAACATTGGAGAATTACTACTGGAGCAGTCTTTCCGCAGCACCTGGAGTCTATTACGTTTATTGTGGAATTTGGATCTTTGTAAACTCAAGTAATCAAACTTTAATACATTCTTCCCGTAACTAAACTCATTTGGTATTTTATTTTCTACTTGAATTTGGGTAACTAAGCTAATAGAGTGAAAAGGTCCACCACAATAATTGGTGAGCCCGTTTCGAACCCTTTTTTTATGGTTAACCCGTTTTCGAACCTTTTTGTTTCGATAGTTACCTCGTTTTGAACATTTTTGTTGCTATTTTGTCCTTATAAACTCGCACTGCTTTAATTTTTGTTACCACAAGTTTTTCTATTTTGTATATCTATATACTTACATATTATATGACAATGGCTCCACCTAAACGTACCACTGTTGCTGAAGAAGGTAATAAAGGCGAAGAGACACAGAACTCTGCTGTTAACGCCTTGCCGGATTTAAGACTTCCTCAATTTGATCTGGCTGAACCACGTGTCTGGTTCACAATTATTGAACAGTTGTTTGCAGCTCGAGGTATTACGTCGCAGATCGCCATGTATGGTTGCGTATTAGCAGCAATTCCCACGGAAGTACTACGAGAGGTTATCGATGTCATAGACAGCAAACCTACAGACTCTCAATATGACAAACTAAAAGCTGCACTCATCCAGCGGACCACTCTCTCCGATGAGAAACGCATACAACAACTACTTACTTCGTGTGATCTAGGTACAAAAAAGCCATCTCAACTACTTAGACATATGCGCCAGTTGATTGGGTCACACAAAGTAGATGAGTTAATTCTACGTCAGATGTTCTTACAACGTTTACCACAAAATGTTCAACAAATCCTAACAATATCTTCTAGGACGACAGACCTTGAAGAATTAGCTAAAATGGCAGACGATATCATGGATGTGTTATCAAATAATGGCATAAATAGCGTGTCTACCGAGGCAGTACCACCAAGCCCTTCCACATCTATGAAGGACGCACCAATGTTTTGGTTACTTTCCCAGTTAACATCTCAAATGCAAGATTTACGACTGGAAGTGTCCGAGCTTCGAGCACAAAGGAACCAGTCACATACGGTATCCAAGCAACGGCGATCAAGATCTAGACGACGTTCTAGAACACCGTCTCAAAGCCGTAACATTTGTTGGTATCATAGGAGGTATGGGCATAATGCCCTGAAGTGTATTCGACCGTGTATGTACAACAGTAGTAACTCATCTCAGGGAAACTCCCCAGCCAGACAGTAATGGCGACGGCTGTTAATGGCAATCACCCCAGTCGCCTTTTCTATGTGAGGGATTTGACTACCGGCACATTATTCCTGGTAGATACAGGCGCCGAGGTCAGTGTTATTCCCCCCTCACTATCCAGGCGATCAGCCAAAATACCTGGAAAACTTTCACTTCGTGCTGCCAACCAAACCAACATACAGACGTATGGCGAACAGTCAATGATTTTAAATTTAGGACTACGCCGACGTTTCACATGGATCTTCATAGTAGCTGACGTACGTCACGCTATACTAGGTGCAGACTTCCTAAGTCACTTCAATCTGTTAGTTGATATCAGCAAGAAAAAACTGGTTGACAATTGCACCCAACTCAAGATCCATGGTATTACATGTGACTACTCGGTTCATAGCATCTGTATAGAAAAGCCGGAGAGTGAAATGTTCTCTGCTTTATTGAAACGATTTCCTAAAATCCTTAAACCATCATACAACGTTGAAGATATATCTCATACAGTTACGCATAAGATCATCACAACAGGACAACCTGTGAAGGCACGTCCACGACGGTTACCACCCGATAAACTAGCAGCAGCTAAGTCGGAATTTGAACATATGATGCAGTTAGGTATCATACGACCATCTAACAGCCCATGGTCTTCACCTCTGCACATGGTACCTAAAACTAATCATGACTGGCGACCATGTGGAGATTATCGCGCTTTGAATAACGCTACGGTCCCAGATCGTTATCCTATACCTCATCTCCACGACTTCTCCTTGAACTTACATGGAAAGACCGTTTTTACCAAAGTTGACTTGGTCAGGGCATATCATCAAATACCAGTCGCTCCAGAAGACATTGCAAAAACAGCAATTATTACGCCTTTTGGATTATTCGAATTCTTGAGAATGCCTTTCGGACTAAAGAATGCTGCTCAAACATTTCAGCGTTTTATGGACCAAGTTACCCAAGGTCTTGATTTCGTCTTTGTATATATCGACGATGTCTTAATTGCCAGCTCATCGATGGAAGAACATATGCAACACTTAAGCCTGTTATTTCAAAGGTTTGAACAATTTGGAGTTGTTATCAATCCAAAGAAATGTATTTTTGGTTCCCCTTCCATTGAATTCTTAGGACATCGAATAACTGCCGAAGGCATCAGACCTACCGAAGATAAGATAGAAACTATTAAGAACTTTCCCGAACCTGATTCCTTAAAGAAACTTAGACGTTTTCTCGGGATGTTCAACTTCTACCGACGTTTTATTCCATCATGTGCCTCCATAGTTCAGCCACTGACCGACCTACTTAGATGCAATTCGAAGAAATTTCAGTGGTCTGAAGAAGCAAAAGCAGCATTTAATAATGCAAAAGATGCCTTATCCAACGTTGTAATGTTATCTCATATCAACCCAGAAGCTTCACTCATTTTATGTACAGATGCATCGCAGGTAGCAGTGGGAGCAGTTTTACAACAAAAGTTCAATAATGACACCACTCCACTTGCTTTCTTCTCCAAGAAGTTGGAACCTGCGCAAACTCGTTACAGTACCTTTGGCAGAGAACTGTTAGCCATCTACCTAGCAGTGAAACATTTCAGCTTCTTACTACAAGGTCGACATTTTACTATCTTAACCGACCATAAGCCTCTTTGTTATGCTTTCACCACTTCGTTGGACAGACACTCTCCGAGAGAAGCCAGACAACTGGATTACATCTCACAATTCTCAACAGACATCCAGTTCATCAAAGGAGATTCTAATATCGTAGCCGATTCTTTGTCTCGATGTGACGTTAATCACCTATCTTCGATAGATATTAGCTTAGACAATATTGCCAAGCTGCAGAAAAATGACGCCGAACTCCATACTTGTAGACGAAACTCCTCCCTACAGTTGCAGGATGTACCTATTCCCCTGTCTGATACAACTATCGTCTGCGACGTTTCAACGGGAGTTCATAGACCTTTTGTTCCACTAAGTTGTCGAAAAACTTTGTTTGAACATCTACATTCATTGTCTCATCCTGGAGTGCGTGCTACAGTCAAGTTGATCAGCGAGCGTTTTGTTTGGCCCAAGATGAACTCCGATATTCGGAAATGGGCCCGCCAATGCTTGCAATGTCAAAGATCCAAGGTACATCATCACACCGTCACACCTCCAAAACAGTTCAATTTACCCGATAAACGATTTCAACACGTTCATATAGATGTTGTTGGACCATTACCGCCATCCAGAGGATTTACTCATATACTTACTGCGATTGATCGATTTACCCGATGGGCTATTGCTTGTCCACTCAACGATATATCTGCAGAAAATATCGCTTTGGTTTTCTTAGATCGCTGGGTGTCAAACTATGGAGTACCCACAACTATTACAACAGACCGAGGAGCTCAATTTCAATCAACTCTGTTTCGAGAGTTTACGAGACTCCTTGGAGTGAACCATATCTCCACTACAGCTTATCATCCTGCAGCGAATGGTCTGGTGGAACGTTTCCATCGACAACTGAAAAGCTCGCTTATGGCACAAGCTGACTCATCTAAGTGGAGTGAACACCTACCATTAGTTCTTCTCAGTATCCGATCAACTGTAAAAGAAGATTTGGGATGTACACCAGCTCAACTTGTGTATGGTACTACCCTCACATTGCCTGGTCAGTTAGTTCCGTCTAATGATTCAACTGAAGTAAATATCTCCGACTTCACCAACCGCCTTACCCAGCATATGCTTCAGCTTAGACCAGTAGCCCCTCGCCAATCACTTCAGAAAGCTCAAGTAAATAAGAACCTACTCACTAGCAAATTTGTATTTGTTCGCGTCGATGCCATTAGAAAAGGTCTACAACATCCATATGAAGGTCCTTTTCTAGTACTTAAACGCACCGAAAAATACTTCACGCTGAACAAACATGGTAAACCGGAGACTGTTTCTATCGACCGTCTTAAACCAGCGTACACCGACAGCGAACATGAAACACTAGCAACGCCGACACCAATAAACAATCAGCAAGTCAATGCAACTCCAACTCTCCCGCTCTTCACTCTTCCCCCTGTACAGACACGCAGTGGGCGGCAGATCTGTAAACCTGCCCGCTATGTTCATTTCATTGACTGACATAAACGTTAACCTCATTTAGACATTCTTCTCATTACTATTGTTATCGACATTCATTTCATTATAACCATAAATATTTATTAGTATTATTGTTTGCTGTTCGTTAACTGTACTGCAAGCACACGCATTCACCAAGTATATGTATATATCTATTTATATATGAATTTCACAAATGTTAACGAACATGTCATGGTTTATTATGTACATAAATTTTTATTTAAAATTATAACAAGTTTTGATTTTTTTTTAAATTCCTGTATGTGCTTGTATGTGCTAAACTTTATACGACACGGATGCATGCCATACATCCTGATCTAACTTTGTATCCTTATTGTTGTTGTTATTTTTTGTTATCCATATTGTTGACATTATCCCTTATTTTTATTGCTTATATTCATGTAATCGTCCACGAGGACAGTACTGATGGTCCTCCGGACCTCTAAGAGGGGGAGCCCTGTGGAGTCCTCAAAAAGAAACTTATCCAAATTTTACTACTATGTAAATAATGAACATATTGTACACCACTTTGTTTTAACCAGAAACTCTGTACTTTGACTTTACCTCGGGTTTTGAATAAATATATAGTTGTGCCTTCGACTCTCCGTCTTCTCCACCATCTCAACTGCCGTCGATCAATCCTAATCACCTGCTTTCTATCTCTGATTTTTGCAGGAGCACCGTAGTTTCTTCCTACGTACTTTGGTCGACCTCCGGCAACGTTAACATTGGAGAATTACTACTGGAGCAGTCTTTCCGCAGCACCTGGAGTCTATAACGTTTATTGTGGAACTTGGATCTTTGTAAACTCAAGTAATCAAACTTTAATACATTCTTCCCGTAACTAAACTCATTTGGTATTTTATTTTCTACTTGAATTTGGGTAACTAAGCTAATAGAGTGAAAAGGTCCACCACAGATCTCGCGTTATTATACTCTATACAATTCGCGAACGTCTATATCGTCAATCTCTAAACTGATGAACCCAACTGCGAACTTCATCTTCGATAAATACGCATATAAACCTGGTGAGTTTGTTCCTTTTTGTGTTTGTTCTTGTATTATATTGTAATAGGTATACGTTTCGCAATGAGTGATCCTAGTCCCAAAATCATTCATATTCGCTCAACTCCTAGAGTCATTCAGCTCGTAACATACTGGCCAGATAATGCTGAAACGTGGTTTCAGATAGCTGAATCAGATTTTTGTGAGCATGGGATAACCGATCAACGTTCACAGTTCCTCGCAGTTATTCACGCCGTACCGCGGGAATTCAGCAAGTACGTAACTTTTCAGATGTCGAGTCCCGAGGTAAGTAACTCGTACGAGTTGCTCAAAGCTTCCCTCCTCAGGAGAAACGTTCTCACGGATCGACGTCTGGACGAATTATTTCGTAACATCGAGTTAGGAATTCTGTCAGCCGTGAGCATGCTGACAAGAATGAGAGAGGTAATTGGTCAAAGTCATTTCGATGAAGGACTTTTCAGAGAACTCTTTTTATCCAAACTGCCACAATCAGTACAGACTGTGCTGGTGACTTTTCAGGGTGTTATTACAGATGACTTAGCTATTTCTCCAGATAAGATTCTAGAAATAACTAAACGGTCAGTTCCTGAAATTTGCTCGGTGGCCAAACAGACTTCGAGTAAGGATACTGCAGTGATAGAGTTATGCAACTCCATCCATCAGATGTTTAGGCCAAACATTCCCTCTAATTCCTCCTACCGCCATCAGAACTCTCCTCAACGCCGAAACTCATGTGGTTGATCTAAGCCCGAACCACGTTCTCTGAAAAACCCTAACTTGTGCTGGTTCCACAACACTTATGCTCAAGCAGCGAAATGTCGCCGTAGGCCTTGTAACTTCGGAAATGTCTCAAAGTCTGTGGGAAACTATCCCGCCGGCACGCGTCCACGGCAACCGTCGTGGGTGACATGGACGCCGAAGTCAGCGTCCTCACTGCTACAGCAGCAGATCGGCAGAAGGAACCTACCTTCAACTTACAGGCTGCAAATGGAAAACCAACTGCAACTTTTGGTAGGAAATACGTCTATCTGAACGTAGGTTTACGGAAACCTATTCAGTGGATTTTCCTTCCCGCTGACGTCACAACGCCCATCATTGGCATAGACCTACTTAATCATCATGATTTACTCGTAGACGTCCGCCGAAAACGACTGATTGACAATACTACTAGTCTGTATGTCAAAGGCACCACCTATATAGGCCCCAGCTTGTCACTCGTTAAGACAAAGGCAATCCTTGATCCAACTTTTCAACCTATTGTTGACAAATATCCGGAACTTAATTGCCCGTCTAACGACCTACCGTGCATAACCAGCAATGTTATGCATCACGTCATAACCTCAGGACAGCCCGTAACAGCTAAAGCACGACGACTGGCTCCTGAAAAGCTGAGAATCGCTAGGAATGAGTTCGACCATATGCTCGCCCTTGGCATCACTTGACCATCGAATAGCTCATGGGCATCCCCACTGCATATGGTACCGAAAAAGGATAGCAACGATTGATGACCCACCGGTGATTACTGGCGAGTGAATGCCAAAACAACCCCTGATTGCTACCCGTTGCCTCATATACACGACTTAACGGCAACATTATCTGGCGCGGGTATATTCTCTAAAATCGACTTGGTTAAAGCGTATGACCAAATCCCGATGGCAAAAGGAGATATTCCGAAAACGGCTATCATTACGCCTTTCGGACTATTTTAATTTCTACGTATGCCATTCGGTCTCCGGAATGCATCCCAAACATTCCAACGCTTGATCGACGAAGTATTTCGCGGTCTCGACTTTGTATACGCATACTTAGATAAATGCCTCATTGCCAGTCCAGACAAGGAAACACACCTCAGACATTTGGATTTGGCATTTTAGAGGTTACGCCAGCACGGTGTTACCATTAATATCTAAAGGTGTCAAATAGGCGTTGACTCACTCGACTTCCTGGGTCTCACTATTGATTGCAAGGGCATTCGCCCACCGACTACTAAGGTCGAGGCTGTGCTGTTCTTCCCAGAGCCACAGACGGTGAAAAGTCTCCGCACTTTTAACGGCTTAGTAAGTTATTATCGACGCTTTATTCCCAACTGTGCCTCTCTGTTTCAGCTATTGACAAACCCTCTTCGAGGGAGTAGTAAGTCTATTGAACTTGACGTGTCTGCTCGAAATGCTTTTACTCAGGTTAAAAAAGCTGTTGCGAATGCCACACTTTTGGTGTATCAGGATCCAACGGCACTGTTGAGTATCTCGGTTGATGCATCAAACACTGCAATCGGCACAGTTCTACAACAGCTAGTCAATGAAAAGTGGCAATCAACCTCTTTTTTCTCTCGAGGTGCCTTCAATTAACGGAAACGAAGTATAGCACATTCGGCAGAGAACCTCTGGCTATGTACTGTGCTATACGTCATTTTCGACACTCAGTAGACGGTCGTGAATTCATAGGTTTTACTGACCACAAACCTCTGGCGTACTCTCTGAGTTCACCTTCAGATAAGTATTCACCTACGGAATCACGGCAACTGGATTACGTTTCACAGTTTACAGATATTCGCCGTGTATCCGGAGTAAACAAAATTGTGGCAGATGCCTTGTCGCGCGTTTGTTCCCTCACCCAAATCGACGGCATAGACCTTGTAAAACTGGCTTGCCTTCAAAAAGAAGATACCGAGCTTCAACATGAGTTGTCGAAAACAACTCTGCAATTAGCCGAAAAACCCTTAGGTATGGGAAGAGATACTATTCTATGCGACGTTTCCACGAGTACTCCTCGCCCCATCGTGCCTAAAAGTTATCGTCAAAACGTCTTCAATACGTTGCATGGCTTATCCTACCCAGGTAATCGAACTACTGTCAAGCTCGGAACTAGTCAGTTTTGTTGGCCTGGTATTAATAAGGAAGTAAGGGAATGGGCACACACGTGCTTAGCTTGTCAAAAGTGCAAGGTGATAAGACACACCAAAAGCCCACTTGGTACCTTTCTTCTCCCTGATGCTCGTTTTGAACACGTCCATATGGATTTGGCTGGATCCCTTCCTGAATCCCATGGATGTACCTATATTTTAGCTTGCATCGATCGTTTCACACGATGATCAGAATCAATACCCCTCAAGAATGTATCTGCTGAAACAGTCACACATGTCGTTGTAGAAAGATGGGCCGCCAAATTGGGTGCCCATCATCCTTAACAACTGATCTCGGGTGGCAATTCGAAGGTGGCTTATTCTTCGCCCTGACTAAAATCATAGGTTGCATGCGTTTTCGAACAACAGCCTACCAGAATATCTTCACACCTATATAGCATAACTAAGAGGTGCGATTCACCCAACTCATCTGTTGTGGTATTAATTATTTTTGTTTCTTTTCAGATATCAAATTTTTTTAACATAGCATCACTAAACACAAGTACAAAATTTTTTCTATGACCGTACAGTTTACATGTACTAAAAAATCGAATGAATACTTTTTTCGACGTTCTGAACTTCGCATTATTTACTGTATGCTAGATGCACATCATCTTTTAAACGCTGATTTGGTACATTCTCCTCAACAAGGCTCTTAGCATTATTGTTTTCTTTTCCAGGCGCCAAGGGCACTAGACAAGGAACAAACAAAGCATGGGATCCAACGAACAACATCAAGGAAGCGATGTACAAACACCCTATCAGCATAGGCAGACAGACCAGTAGGCACGCCACCAAGACGCCCGGAAGATTTTTTTCATCCGTAAGGGAACCATCGAGGTTTTTTACTTCCGGCTGGTTCTGTCTTAGGGTTCTTACAAACCCACTAGGGGGAGTGAGATGTAGCGGTAAATAATTCCCCAAAATTATTGACCATAGGAATCGTCAGTGAACATTGGATGCTGGCCCTTAGTGTTTAAGTCGACTTGTCTAGCTGAAGGCTTCCGGTCAAGCATCCTCGCCATTTGGTACTCCGTCGTGTCACTGTCGTGCACGATAACTAGCCAGCTTAGCTTAGGCTTCAGTCCGTGATTTGGTTCCGAAATATATTTCGTAGTTTGGACAATCAACTGTGGTCTTTTGCTTTGCCTTTGGTACGCGAGAAACGAATACTATAGAAGTTGTTGGTATAAGATCTCGCGTTATTATACTCTATACAATTCGCGAACGTCTATATCGTCAATCTCTAAACTGATGAGCCCAACTGCGAACTTCATCTTCGATAAATACGCATATAAACCTGGTGAGTTTGTTCCTTTTTGTGTTTGTTCTTGTATTATATTTTAATAGGTAATAGGTTGTTTCGACTATTGCGCTACATTTTGCTTATTAAAAACTGTTATTACTCTAAAATTTTATTCAAAGAATTTTCAGAAATTATCACAATTATTAATCTTTCGAACACTGAATCCAAAAAATACAATCTTATTGACAGGTAATACACATAACCCACTGTTTGGATTTGTGGAATTTTTAAACATAAACACATCTATAATTGTATATATTGTTGGATTTATATGTTCAAGTTGCTCCAAGTCAGTGAGTTTATGGTTAAGATATCATTTTAGTTAACTGTACTGAACTATATTGCATGTTGTCTTATTGTATAGTTGTCGTCGCTTTTTGCCCTTTTTTCTGTGAACTGTTTCCTTTGTTGATGTTGTTCTCATTGTTTGTCCGTTATTTTCTGATTTTGAGGGGAGCAACCCAAAAAGTTGCTTCTCTCTAAACTTTTACTTAATGTAATCATTCTTTTCTCAGGCGTGAGGCTAGCAACCCCACCCTGTAAACAAAAATTGCTAAAGAAACTTCAGTATGATGAACCTCCTTGCACCAAAAGAAAAAGTCTGTGTAGGAACATGGAACGTCCGAACTATGTACGAGACTGGGAAAGCTGCCCAGATCGCCAACGAGATGAAAAGATACGGAATACAAGTGCTGGGAATATGTGAGAGCAGATGGAATGGGAGTGGACTCACCAAATTGTCAACAGGTGAGTCAGTGATCTACTCCGGTCACCCAGAAGATAACCACACGCACACCGAGGGCGTGGCTATCATGATGTCACCAACGGCAACGAAAGCCCTGATACAATGGGAGGCGATTTCGTCCAGGATAATGACCGCCAGGTTCAACTCCAAAGGAAGGAAAGTGTCAATCATACAATGTTATGCACCCACAAACAACGCAGACCTCGAGAAGAAAGAAGAATTCTACAGGCAACTACAGGCAACAATGGACAATACTCCAGCTGGCGACATGAAAATACTAATGGGAGACATGAACGCCAAACTGGGACCAGACAATACGGGAAGGGAACTCATCATGGGTAGAGAAGCTCTAGGAGAAATGAATGAAAACGGAGAACTCTTCGCCGACTTCTGCGCCTTCAACGAACTGGTGATTGGTGGCAGTGTATACAAGCACAAAGATATCCACAAGGCTACATGGGTGTCACCAGACGGGCAAACCAAAAACCAAATCGACTTCATCTCAATCTCAAGGAAGTGGAGGCGCAGCCTACTGGACACAAAAGCAAGAAGAGGAGCAGACGTTGGCTCAGACCACTATCTCGTACAAGGGACAATCCAAATCAAATTAAAAGCTTTCAGGGAATCAGGAGCTGCAGATAGACCACAAGCCAAGTTCAACACTCAAAAGCTGAAGGACCAGGCTACAAAGGACATCTTCATTGCAAGCATAAAGGACAAAGCTGAGACACAAATCAACACCAGCGAAAAGGTCAGCGTCGAAAAGCACTGGAACAACTTGAAAACGGTGTGGAGCCAAACCTGCATAGAAATTCTAGGCAGAAAAAAGAGACAGGACAAACAGTGGCTCACTACGGACACTTGGAAACTAATAGAAGAGAGAAGGACAGTGAAGCAAAAGATTATCCAGTGCACTGACGAGCAACAAAAACAGGAGCTGAATGCAAGCTACAATACACTGAACAAAAGAGTGAAGAAGAGTGCCAGGGAAGACAAAAGAAAATATTATGAAACCATGGCAAACGAAGCAGAACAAGCTGCAGGCAAAGGAGACCTCGCCACACTCTACCAAACAACTAGGAACCTTTCGGGCAAACGTTCGACACAGATTAAGCCAATAAAGGACGACAATGGAAAGTCAATCACCAAAGAGGTGGAACAGAGAAAGCACTGGGTTGAACACTTCAAAAGACTTCTAAATCGTCCGCCACCTACAACACGTCCAGCAATACCAACAACGGAAGCAGAACTACCAGTGAACACTGACCCCCCGACGAAATCAGAAGTCCTGAATGCAATCAAGATGCTTAAAGCTGGGAAAACACCGGGACCAGATGGAATCCCAGCAGAAGCTTTGAAAATAGACCCAGAGACAACAGCGGACTTGATGACACCTGTCAGTGGAGTTGAAGATTGAACGATCAATTCTTGGTTGTTTGCTCAAAATCAACTTCCCCGATTTTCGTGGAGGCATCAATACGACAGTCATCGTCTCATAGGTCGCTGTTCAGAAAGAAGAGTGAAACATCGTCAGAAGTAATACAGAGATTTATTATTGTAATAATTGTTTTCAGACCTTAGTTCGCTTATTCCTTTTATATGTTGGTGTAACAATACAGAAATATCAAACGGCAGATCGGTCTTTTGGTTTTTGAGTCCGTTATAACTAAGCGTTTCTGAGAAATCTTCGAAGAACAGCGTGGGCCCGAGCGTAGCGAGAGCTGGGCATTAACGGTTTACGAGACGTGGTTGACAGTTTCTGACGATAGAAACAGATCTGGCGGATTAAAACAGTTGGTGAAAGTTTGGATAGTCACCGTTCATCCTTCCTGGTGCCGGTCAAGTCCTCTTTGAACAAGCTATATCTGGAACGTTTTTGGAATTGGGTCAAGTTCAACAATGCCTGGGTCAAAGAAGGGACAGAGTGTCTTGGATGCAAACAGGAAAGTAAGTCATGGTGACTTGTCTGTTAATTGTAACGATGTGTCTGATGTTAAGTATGACATGGTTGATGTTACTGTTTCGCCGTTCAGGGATAATAGGAACATCAAACTCCCTAAATTTGAACCACGATGTTTTGATGGAAACCCGGCTGATTATTTACAATTTGTAAAGGAGTTTGAGATCATGTTGAGTGGTTTTTTATTAAATGATGAATTGAAGTTAATGTATTTGATGAGATATTGCACTGGAGATGCTGCAAGAGCTATACAGTGTTGTAAGTTTATGAAGCTGAAAGAGGGCTACTACGAGGCTATGAGCATATTACGTCGAAGGTTTTGAAGACCTTCGATGATTGCAGGGAAATTATTCGAGGCTGTTAAGGGTAATGGTGGTCAATTACAGGATGACTCCCAGGCACTCACTGAGTTTTTAGATAATCTGCTGACTTATAAGAATACCTTGATTTCGATGAATCGCACGAGTGACCTCAACTCGAGTTTTATACTAGAAGTAATAGCAAGACGTCTACCTACTCGACTGCAAAGGAAGTGGGTGAAGATAAGCTCCCGTATGGAGGATGAGGGTATCAAGCCAAAGTTTGATGATATCCTGAAACTGGTAAATACTAGTGTCAATCAATCTATGAGCAAGTTCGCCAGTCTATTACATCTCACCCCTAGAATAGAGCAGTCTGAGATCAAAATGCAATCATTGATGACGAGTAGGCCTCAGAGAGGTGGTTATCGAGAAAGCTCCACGATGTCTAGTAATGCATATAGACCTAGTGAGTGTAACAGGTTTCGTAGTACATCCTCAACTGATAAGTTACAAGATGCAAGACAAACACGGTTTTGTTTTACACGTGTGCAAGAGGTGCATACAGAAGTGAACTGTGAACCAGTGAGCAAGTTCAGTGATAAGCTAAATGTAAACTCCAGGTCTGACTCCGAATTGTGTGACGATAACGGTGAGGTGAAGAAGTCTGTAGTTGAAACTGGTAAGCCGTTGTTGAATAGAGTGTCACAGAATAGAGTTGCTGCTTCAGAGTGCAGTTCTGACCCTACAAGTTTACAAGGTATTACTAGTCAGAGTGAAGTTATAAAACCTTTTATGATTTGCGAGGAGGAACCAAAATTGTCTACTTCTGTTATTAAAGAGTTTGAAAATGATGAACTTGACGGTAAAGTGAATATTCGTGATAATGATCATGATAGTGCACATCAGTCTTTGGTTGATGACGATGAGATGAGGGATATGCCTACTACTGCTAAGTTAAATAAAGGTTCTGTACAACTTGAACGTGGAGTAGAAATAAATGCAGATGCAGTTGCAGAAGTTATGGATATTTGTGAGACCGTCAGTGTGAGTGATCAGCATGTAGCCCACCTATCATCAGATGCTAGCGCTAAACCTGAGCTGATAGCAAAAGACAGCAGTGGTGGTGGTCTTGCATGTAGACAAATTTCTGAAAGTCGATCAACAACAGCTTTTGATCCACCGCTAACTTCATCAACTGATATCAATCAGTCGTCGTTGGTGCTGTCATCCACAATGAAACAGACACCCATCAACTCTAGTATCTTCTGCAATGACTATGCTAGTATCAGTTCGTTTGAAAGGACGAATATCAATGGTCAGTTTAGTGTGGATAAGCCAAGTGTAAAGGAGAGAGTTATTGTTAAATTGACTTGCACGAATAAAGGCATTTCTAGTTTCAAGTTACTATTTGAATGTTATTATCTTTGGTGTAAATTACTCTGTTTCTATACTTGGTTGATGAGATATGCCGTGTGTTTGTTAGTCATCTATATTCTACGATACAATGACATGGGCGTGTTGCCGTTCAGATTTGAGGATATAGCTGATAGAAGGAAGTTAGCAAATGAACTCTGCGACGATTTTCCAACCTAGAGCGTCAACCTGAGAAGGCTTGTAGGCGTACTGCTGTAAGTCCTACAATTCTTCAAAGGGTAGCGCATCAATGAGCAGCCCAATGTGCTCGGTGTGTGATTTTGTACATATGTTCATATTGCATATACTGAATTGATATCATCTTTCATTTATCTGTTGGTAATTCTGTTTGTGTCCGGACATTCCACAACTTACAATCGTCAACCTGTGAAGGGTTGTAGGCGTACTGGTGTAAGTCCTGCAATTCTTCAAAGGAATTCCACCAAGACATGATCGGCGAGGTTGTTTGTACTATTTGTATATACGTGTGGTGTGTCATATCAAGTGGTGTATTTTGGATTCATTGTGTTTACTTGTTGTTTTTGTATCTTGTTCTTACTGCGTAATTTTGTTAAATTTTTCGTCGTGATTACTTCTGAAGTTGTTTCGAGTCTTCTACATCCATGAATGAATTGATTGATGTTAAGGACAGCAGATGGGTCGTATACGCCGGGGAGGCTAGGCTATTGCTGAGAATGAAATGCACACGGAGATAATTGTTAGCTGCGGTCCGACACGCCGGGGAGAAAGAGTGTAAACGGCTGAGGCTCGCATACATCACCGTTACTAGAACTGAGGCAGAATGAGTGACAAGCGATTTCAGTGGTAATTGGTAATGAGTAGATAAGAGGATGTGCGTAGAGTATCATGAGGTGCTGCCATGGTCACTTTGCATTCTGCAAGAGTCATTCTAGCAAGCGGCGATTGTGTTGCAAGATGTCAAGAGGAGGTCTCTGTCTGGACGCGCAGGTCGTCAGCGATGTGTGAGATTGTGCTGTGGGTATGCTTGTGGTGTGTTGGGTTTTCTGTTTGTTTTCCATTTCAGCTCTTTCCGTGTGACTCGGGTTATCGCAATGGCATCCAAGTCAACGTGCATTGGTCGTGAAGGAAAAAAGGGTTGGATCCGTTTTTTGCCGGGGAGTGTCAATGGAGTTGAAGATTGAACGATCAATTCTTGGTTGTTTGCTCAAAATCAACTTCCCCGATTTTCGTGGAGGCATCAATACGACAGTCATCGTCTCATCGGTTGCTGTTCAGAAAGAACAGTGAAACATCGTCAGAAGTAATACAGAGATTTATTATTGTAATAATTGTTTTCAGACCTTAGTTCGCTTATTCCTTTTATATGTTGGTGTAACAATACAGAAATATCAAACGGCAGATCGGTCTTTTGGTTTTTGAGTCCGTTATAACTAAGCGTTTCTGAGAAATCTTCGAAGAACAGCGTGGGCCCGAGCGTAGCGAGAGCTGGGCATTAACGGTTTATGAGACGTGATTGACAACACCACTGCTGGAGAAGGTGTGGAAAGAGGGCAAAGTACCCGAGGATTGGAAGAACAGTTACTTATTCAAACTTCCAAAGAAAGGAGACTTAAGTAAATGTAAAAACTGGCGTGGAATTATGCTTCTGTCCATTCCAAGCAAGATACTATGTCGCATCATCCTGGAGAGAATCAAACAAGCCCTAGATGAAAAACTTCGTCCGGAACAGGCCGGATTCAGGAGAAACAAATCATGTATTGATCAAATCGCCACTCTACGGATCATCATTGAACAAAGCTTGGAATGGCAGTCACCTCTCTATCTCAACTTCATCGACTTTGACAAGGCCTTCGACAGCGTCGATCGAGAGGTCATTTGGAAACTACTTCGCTACTACGGGGTCCCATCGACAATTATACACCTCATCCAACAGTTATACGACAATGCTGCATGCCAAGTAATCCACAACGGGAAACTTACGGAAGCCTTCGAAGTGAGGACGGGAGTGAGGCAAGGCTGTCTACTATCACCAATGATCTTCCTGATTGCAATCGATTGGATAATGCGACAGACAACGTCAACCAACGAGGGAACAGGCATAAAATGGACTGACACAAAACACTTGGAGGATCTGGATTTCGCCGATGATATATGTCTGATTTCCCATAAACTGGAAGATATGCAAATGAAAAGTAACAAGTTGGCAGAAGAAGCATCAAAGATAGGACTTCACGTGAACATAGATAAAACAGAGATAATGAAGATTCCTAGCCAACATCAACAACACCAACAGACCACAATAAGCATAAATGGGAAGAACCTGAAAGAAACAACCTCCTTCACCTACCTGCGAAGCATCGTGTCAACTACAGGCGGAACTGACGAGGACATCAAAGTCAGAATCGGAAAAGCAAGACAAGCTTTCATTACTCTCAAATCTGTGTGGAGGTCAACAGCAATCAGCATCAAAAATAAGATCCGGATTTTCAACTCCAATGTGAAGTGAAGTCAGTGCTACTATACGGATCAGAGACTTGGCGAGTCATAAACAGCATCTCAAACAAACTTCAAACCTTCATTAACAGCTGTCTCCGCTCAATACTCAAGATCAGATGGCCAGAAAAGATCAGCAACAGGGATCTCTGGGAGCGAACCAATCAGGAACCGATTGTGAAACAAATAGGCAGAAAGAAATGGAGATGGATTGGCCATACGCTGAGTAAACCATCAAGTGACATCACTAGACAAGCCCTCGAGTGGAACCCGAAAGGGAGGCGGCGAGTTGGTCGTCCAAGGGTGACTTGGAGGAGGTCATGCGAGGAGGAGATGAAAGCATGTAGACAGACCTGGAGCAGGGTGAAAAAGTTGTCAGAAAACCGAAGTCAATGGAGGTGCGCAGCTGAAGTCCTATGTTCCTCTAGGAACTAAAGGATACAATAATAATAATAATAGGTATAAGTTGCGCAATGAGTGATCCTAGTCCCAAAATCACTCATATTCGCTCAACTCCTAGAGTCATTCAGCTCGTAACATACTGGCCAGATAATGCTGAAACGTGGTTTCAGATAGCTGAATCAGATTTTTGTGAGCATGGGATAACCGATCAACGTTCACAGTTCCTCGCAGTTATTCACGCCGTACCGCGGGAATTCAGCAAGTACGTAACTTTTCAGATGTCGAGTCCCGAGGTAAGTAACTCGTACGAGTTGCTCAAAGCTTCCCTCCTCAGGAGAAACGTTCTCACGGATCGACGTCTGGACGAATTATTTCGTAACATCGAGTTAGGAATTCTGTCAGCCGTGAGCATGCTGACAAGAATGAGAGAGGTAATTGGTCAAAGTCATTTCGATGAAGGACTTTTCAGAGAACTCTTTTTATCCAAACTGCCACAATCAGTACAGACTGTGCTGGTGACTTTTCAGGGTGTTATTACAGATGACTTAGCTATTTCTCCAGATAAGATTCTAGAAATAACTAAACGGTCAGTTCCTGAAATTTGCTCGGTGGCCAAACAGACTTCGAGTAAGGATACTGCAGTGATAGAGTTATGCAACTCCATCCATCAGATGTTTAGGCCAAACATTCCCTCTAATTCCTCCTACCGCCATCAGAACTCTCCTCAACGCCGAAACTCATGTGGTTGATCTAAGCCCGAACCACGTTCTCTGAAAAACCCTAACTTGTGCTGGTTCCACAACACTTATGCTCAAGCAGCGAAATGTCGCCGTAGGCCTTGTAACTTCGGAAATGTCTCAAAGTCTGTGGGAAACTATCCCGCCGGCACGCGTCCACGGCAACCGTCGTGGGTGACATGGGCGCCGAAGTCAGCGTCCTCACTGCTACAGCAGCAGATCGGCAGAAGGAACCTACCTTCAACTTACAGGCTGCAAATGGAAAACCAACTGCAACTTTTGGTAGGAAATACGTCTATCTGAACGTAGGTTTACGGAAACCTATTCAGTGGATTTTCCTTCCCGCTGACGTCACAACGCCCATCATTGGCATAGACCTACTTAATCATCATGATTTACTCGTAGACGTCCGCCGAAAACGACTGATTGACAATACTACTAGTCTGTATGTCAAAGGCACCACCTATATAGGCCCCAGCTTGTCACTCGTTAAGACAAAGGCAATCCTTGATCCAACTTTTCAACCTATTGTTGACAAATATTCGGAACTTAATTGCCCGTCTAACGACCTACCGTGCGTCGGTGGCACAGTGGTTAGGACTCCCGGCGACCATGCACATGGTTCGGGGTTCGAGCCCGCGCCGACGCACACCTGATATCTATGGACGGCCTGCGAATTTTAGGCTACCGATATCCACGTTGAAAATTCCACACCTGTACCAAAAAATACGGTGTGGAATCAAGCTGTATTCAAAAATAAAAAATAAAAAAATAACCAGAAATGTTATGCATCACGTCATAACCTCAGGACAGCCCGTGACAGCTAAAGCACGACGACTGGCTCCTGAAAAGCTGAGAATCGCTAGGAATGAGTTCGACCATATGCTCGCCCTTGGCATCACTTGACCATCGAATAGCTCATGGGCATCCCCACTGCATATGGTACCGAAAAAGGATAGCAACGATTGATGACCCACCGGTGATTACTGGCGAGTGAATGCCAAAACAACCCCTGATTGCTACCCGTTGCCTCATATACACGACTTAACGGCAACATTATCTGGCGCGGGTATATTCTCTAAAATCGACTTGGTTAAAGCGTATGACCAAATCCCGATGGCAAAAGGAGATATTCCGAAAACGGCTATCATTACGCCTTTCGGACTATTTTAATTTCTACGTATGCCATTCGGTCTCCGGAATGCATCCCAAACATTCCAACGCTTGATCGACGAAGTATTTCGCGGTCTCGACTTTGTATACGCATACTTAGATAAATGCCTCATTGCCAGTCCAGACAAGGAAACACACCTCAGACATTTGGATTTGGCATTTTAGAGGTTACGCCAGCACGGTGTTACCATTAATATCTAAAGGTGTCAAATAGGCGTTGACTCACTCGACTTCCTGGGTCTCACTATTGATTGCAAGGGCATTCGCCCACCGACTACTAAGGTCGAGGCTGTGCTGTACTTCCCAGAGCCACAGACGGTGAAAAGTCTCCGCACTTTTAACGGCTTAGTAAGTTATTATCGACGCTTTATTCCCAACTGTGCCTCTCTGTTTCAGCTATTGACAAACCCTCTTCGAGGGAGTAGTAAGTCTATTGAACTTGACGTGTCTGCTCGAAATGCTTTTACTCAGGTTAAAAAAGCTGTTGCGAATGCCACACTTTTGGTGTATCAGGATCCAACGGCACTGTTGAGTATCTCGGTTGATGCATCAAACACTGCAATCGGCACAGTTCTACAACAGCTAGTCAATGAAAAGTGGCAATCAACCTCTTTTTTCTCTCGAGGTGCCTTCAATTAACGGAAACGAAGTATAGCACATTCGGCAGAGAACCTCTGGCTATGTACTGTGCTATACGTCATTTTCGACACTCAGTAGACGGTCGTGAATTCATAGGTTTTACTGACCACAAACCTCTGGCGTACTCTCTGAGTTCACCTTCAGATAAGTATTCACCTACGGAATCACGGCAACTGGATTACGTTTCACAGTTTACAGATATTCGCCGTGTATCCGGAGTAAACAAAATTGTGGCAGATGCCTTGTCGCGCGTTTGTTCCCTCACCCAAATCGACGGCATAGACCTTGTAAAACTGGCTTGCCTTCAAAAAGAAGATACCGAGCTTCAACATGAGTTGTCGAAAACAACTCTGCAATTAGCCGAAAAACCCTTAGGTATGGGAAGAGATACTATTCTATGCGACGTTTCCACGAGTACTCCTCGCCCCATCGTGCCTAAAAGTTATCGTCAAAACGTCTTCAATACGTTGCATGGCTTATCCTACCCAGGTAATCGAACTACTGTCAAGCTCGGAACTAGTCAGTTTTGTTGGCCTGGTATTAATAAGGAAGTAAGGGAATGGGCACACACGTGCTTAGCTTGTCAAAAGTGCAAGGTGATAAGACACACCAAAAGCCCACTTGGTACCTTTCTTCTCCCTGATGCTCGTTTTGAACACGTCCATATGGATTTGGCTGGATCCCTTCCTGAATCCCATGGATGTACCTATATTTTAGCTTGCATCGATCGTTTCACACGATGATCAGAATCAATACCCCTCAAGAATGTATCTGCTGAAACAGTCACACATGTCGTTGTAGAAAGATGGGCCGCCAAATTGGGTGCCCATCATCCTTAACAACTGATCTCGGGTGGCAATTCGAAGGTGGCTTATTCTTCGCCCTGACTAAAATCATAGGTTGCATGCGTTTTCGAACAACAGCCTACCGGAATATCTTCACACCTATATAGCATAACTAAGAGGTGCGATTCACCCAACTCATCTGTTGTGGTATTAATTATTTTTGTTTCTTTTCAGATATCAAATTTTTTTAACATAGCATCACTAAACACAAGTACAAAATTTTTTCTATGACCGTACAGTTTACATGTACTAAAAAATCGAATGAATACTTTTTTCGACGTTCTGAACTTCGCATTATTTACTGTATGCTAGATGCACATCATCTTTTAAACGCTGATTTGGTACATTCTCCTCAACAAGGCTCTTAGCATTATTGTTTTCTTTTCCAGGCGCCAAGGGCACTAGACAAGGAACAAACAAAGCATGGGATCCAACGAACAACATCAAGGAAGCGATGTACAAACACCCTATCAGCATAGGCAGACAGACCAGTAGGCACGCCACCAAGACGCCCGGAAGATTTTTTTCATCCGTAAGGGAACCATCGAGGTTTTTTACTTCCGGCTGGTTCTGTCTTAGGGTTCTTACAAACCCACTAGGGGGAGTGAGATGTAGCGGTAAATAATTCCCCAAAATTATTGACCATAGGAATCGTCAGTGAACATTGGATGCTGGCCCTTAGTGTTTAAGTCGACTTGTCTAGCTGAAGGCTTCCGGTCAAGCATCCTCGCCATTTGGTACTCCGTCGTGTCACTGTCGTGCACGATAACTAGCCAGCTTAGCTTAGGCTTCAGTCCGTGATTTGGTTCCGAAATATATTTCGTAGTTTGGACAATCAACTGTGGTCTTTTGCTTTGCCTTTGGTACGCGAGAAACGAATACTATAGAAGTTGTTGGTATAAGATCTCGCGTTATTATACTCTATACAATTCGCGAACGTCTATATCGTCAATCTCTAAACTGATGAGCCCAACTGCGAACTTCATCTTCGATAAATACGCATATAAACCTGGTGAGTTTGTTCCTTTTTGTGTTTGTTCTTGTATTATATTGTAATAGGTATACGTTTCGCAATGAGTGATCCTAGTCCCAAAATCACTCATATTCGCTCAACTCCTAGAGTCATTCAGCTCGTAACATACTGGCCAGATAATGCTGAAACGTGGTTTCAGATAGCTGAATCAGATTTTTGTGAGCATGGGATAACCGATCAACGTTCACAGTTCCTCGCAGTTATTCACGCCGTACCGCGGGAATTCAGCAAGTACGTAACTTTTCAGATGTCGAGTCCCGAGGTAAGTAACTCGTACGAGTTGCTCAAAGCTTCCCTCCTCAGGAGAAACGTTCTCACGGATCGACGTCTGGACGAATTATTTCGTAACATCGAGTTAGGAATTCTGTCAGCCGTGAGCATGCTGACAAGAATGAGAGAGGTAATTGGTCAAAGTCATTTCGATGAAGGACTTTTCAGAGAACTCTTTTTATCCAAACTGCCACAATCAGTACAGACTGTGCTGGTGACTTTTCAGGGTGTTATTACAGATGACTTAGCTATTTCTCCAGATAAGATTCTAGAAATAACTAAACGGTCAGTTCCTGAAATTTGCTCGGTGGCCAAACAGACTTCGAGTAAGGATACTGCAGTGATAGAGTTATGCAACTCCATCCATCAGATGTTTAGGCCAAACATTCCCTCTAATTCCTCCTACCGCCATCAGAACTCTCCTCAACGCCGAAACTCATGTGGTTGATCTAAGCCCGAACCACGTTCTCTGAAAAACCCTAACTTGTGCTGGTTCCACAACACTTATGCTCAAGCAGCGAAATGTCGCCGTAGGCCTTGTAACTTCGGAAATGTCTCAAAGTCTGTGGGAAACTATCCCGCCGGCACGCGTCCACGGCAACCGTCGTGGGTGACATGGGTGCCGAAGTCAGCGTCCTCACTGCTACAGCAGCAGATCGGCAGAAGGAACCTACCTTCAACTTACAGGCTGCAAATGGAAAACCAACTGCAACTTTTGGTAGGAAATACGTCTATCTGAACGTAGGTTTACGGAAACCTATTCAGTGGATTTTCCTTCCCGCTGACGTCACAACGCCCATCATTGGCATAGACCTACTTAATCATCATGATTTACTCGTAGACGTCCGCCGAAAACGACTGATTGACAATACTACTAGTCTGTATGTCAAAGGCACCACCTATATAGGCCCCAGCTTGTCACTCGTTAAGACAAAGGCAATCCTTGATCCAACTTTTCAACCTATTGTTGACAAATATTCGGAACTTAATTGCCCGTCTAACGACCTACCGTGCATAACCAGCAATGTTATGCATCACGTCATAACCTCAGGACAGCCCGTGACAGCTAAAGCACGACGACTGGCTCCTGAAAAGCTGAGAATCGCTAGGAATGAGTTCGACCATATGCTCGCCCTTGGCATCACTTGACCATCGAATAGCTCATGGGCATCCCCACTGCATATGGTACCGAAAAAGGATAGCAACGATTGATGACCCACCGGTGATTACTGGCGAGTGAATGCCAAAACAACCCCTGATTGCTACCCGTTGCCTCATATACACGACTTAACGGCAACATTATCTGGCGCGGGTATATTCTCTAAAATCGACTTGGTTAAAGCGTATGACCAAATCCCGATGGCAAAAGGAGATATTCCGAAAACGGCTATCATTACGCCTTTCGGACTATTTTAATTTCTACGTATGCCATTCGGTCTCCGGAATGCATCCCAAACATTCCAACGCTTGATCGACGAAGTATTTCGCGGTCTCGACTTTGTATACGCATACTTAGATAAATGCCTCATTGCCAGTCCAGACAAGGAAACACACCTCAGACATTTGGATTTGGCATTTTAGAGGTTACGCCAGCACGGTGTTACCATTAATATCTAAAGGTGTCAAATAGGCGTTGACTCACTCGACTTCCTGGGTCTCACTATTGATTGCAAGGGCATTCGCCCACCGACTACTAAGGTCGAGGCTGTGCTGTACTTCCCAGAGCCACAGACGGTGAAAAGTCTCCGCACTTTTAACGGCTTAGTAAGTTATTATCGACGCTTTATTCCCAACTGTGCCTCTCTGTTTCAGCTATTGACAAACCCTCTTCGAGGGAGTAGTAAGTCTATTGAACTTGACGTGTCTGCTCGAAATGCTTTTACTCAGGTTAAAAAAGCTGTTGCGAATGCCACACTTTTGGTGTATCAGGATCCAACGGCACTGTTGAGTATCTCGGTTGATGCATCAAACACTGCAATCGGCACAGTTCTACAACAGCTAGTCAATGAAAAGTGGCAATCAACCTCTTTTTTCTCTCGAGGTGCCTTCAATTAACGGAAACGAAGTATAGCACATTCGGCAGAGAACCTCTGGCTATGTACTGTGCTATACGTCATTTTCGACACTCAGTAGACGGTCGTGAATTCATAGGTTTTACTGACCACAAACCTCTGGCGTACTCTCTGAGTTCACCTTCAGATAAGTATTCACCTACGGAATCACGGCAACTGGATTACGTTTCACAGTTTACAGATATTCGCCGTGTATCCGGAGTAAACAAAATTGTGGCAGATGCCTTGTCGCGCGTTTGTTCCCTCACCCAAATCGACGGCATAGACCTTGTAAAACTGGCTTGCCTTCAAAAAGAAGATACCGAGCTTCAACATGAGTTGTCGAAAACAACTCTGCAATTAGCCGAAAAACCCTTAGGTATGGGAAGAGATACTATTCTATGCGACGTTTCCACGAGTACTCCTCGCCCCATCGTGCCTAAAAGTTATCGTCAAAACGTCTTCAATACGTTGCATGGCTTATCCTACCCAGGTAATCGAACTACTGTCAAGCTCGGAACTAGTCAGTTTTGTTGGCCTGGTATTAATAAGGAAGTAAGGGAATGGGCACACACGTGCTTAGCTTGTCAAAAGTGCAAGGTGATAAGACACACCAAAAGCCCACTTGGTACCTTTCTTCTCCCTGATGCTCGTTTTGAACACGTCCATATGGATTTGGCTGGATCCCTTCCTGAATCCCATGGATGTACCTATATTTTAGCTTGCATCGATCGTTTCACACGATGATCAGAATCAATACCCCTCAAGAATGTATCTGCTGAAACAGTCACACATGTCGTTGTAGAAAGATGGGCCGCCAAATTGGGTGCCCATCATCCTTAACAACTGATCTCGGGTGGCAATTCGAAGGTGGCTTATTCTTCGCCCTGACTAAAATCATAGGTTGCATGCGTTTTCGAACAACAGCCTACCAGAATATCTTCACACCTATATAGCATAACTAAGAGGTGCGATTCACCCAACTCATCTGTTGTGGTATTAATTATTTTTGTTTCTTTTCAGATATCAAATTTTTTTAACATAGCATCACTAAACACAAGTACAAAATTTTTTCTATGACCGTACAGTTTACATGTACTAAAAAATCGAATGAATACTTTTTTCGACGTTCTGAACTTCGCATTATTTACTGTATGCTAGATGCACATCATCTTTTAAACGCTGATTTGGTACATTCTCCTCAACAAGGCTCTTAGCATTATTGTTTTCTTTTCCAGGCGCCAAGGGCACTAGACAAGGAACAAACAAAGCATGGGATCCAACGAACAACATCAAGGAAGCGATGTACAAACACCCTATCAGCATAGGCAGACAGACCAGTAGGCACGCCACCAAGACGCCCGGAAGATTTTTTTCATCCGTAAGGGAACCATCGAGGTTTTTTACTTCCGGCTGGTTCTGTCTTAGGGTTCTTACAAACCCACTAGGGGGAGTGAGATGTAGCGGTAAATAATTCCCCAAAATTATTGACCATAGGAATCGTCAGTGAACATTGGATGCTGGCCCTTAGTGTTTAAGTCGACTTGTCTAGCTGAAGGCTTCCGGTCAAGCATCCTCGCCATTTGGTACTCCGTCGTGTCACTGTCGTGCACGATAACTAGCCAGCTTAGCTTAGGCTTCAGTCCGTGATTTGGTTCCGAAATATATTTCGTAGTTTGGACAATCAACTGTGGTCTTTTGCTTTGCCTTTGGTACGCGAGAAACGAATACTATAGAAGTTGTTGGTATAAGATCTCGCGTTATTATACTCTATACAATTCGCGAACGTCTATATCGTCAATCTCTAAACTGATGAGCCCAACTGCGAACTTCATCTTCGATAAATACGCATATAAACCTGGTGAGTTTGTTCCTTTTTGTGTTTGTTCTTGTATTATATTGTAATAGGTATACGTTTCGCAATGAGTGATCCTAGTCCCAAAATCACTCATATTCGCTCAACTCCTAGAGTCATTCAGCTCGTAACATACTGGCCAGATAATGCTGAAACGTGGTTTCAGATAGCTGAATCAGATTTTTGTGAGCATGGGATAACCGATCAACGTTCACAGTTCCTCGCAGTTATTCACGCCGTACCGCGGGAATTCAGCAAGTACGTAACTTTTCAGATGTCGAGTCCCGAGGTAAGTAACTCGTACGAGTTGCTCAAAGCTTCCCTCCTCAGGAGAAACGTTCTCACGGATCGACGTCTGGACGAATTATTTCGTAACATCGAGTTAGGAATTCTGTCAGCCGTGAGCATGCTGACAAGAATGAGAGAGGTAATTGGTCAAAGTCATTTCGATGAAGGACTTTTCAGAGAACTCTTTTTATCCAAACTGCCACAATCAGTACAGACTGTGCTGGTGACTTTTCAGGGTGTTATTACAGATGACTTAGCTATTTCTCCAGATAAGATTCTAGAAATAACTAAACGGTCAGTTCCTGAAATTTGCTCGGTGGCCAAACAGACTTCGAGTAAGGATACTGCAGTGATAGAGTTATGCAACTCCATCCATCAGATGTTTAGGCCAAACATTCCCTCTAATTCCTCCTACCGCCATCAGAACTCTCCTCAACGCCGAAACTCATGTGGTTGATCTAAGCCCGAACCACGTTCTCTGAAAAACCCTAACTTGTGCTGGTTCCACAACACTTATGCTCAAGCAGCGAAATGTCGCCGTAGGCCTTGTAACTTCGGAAATGTCTCAAAGTCTGTGGGAAACTATCCCGCCGGCACGCGTCCACGGCAACCGTCGTGGGTGACATGGGCGCCGAAGTCAGCGTCCTCACTGCTACAGCAGCAGATCGGCAGAAGGAACCTACCTTCAACTTACAGGCTGCAAATGGAAAACCAACTGCAACTTTTGGTAGGAAATACGTCTATCTGAACGTAGGTTTACGGAAACCTATTCAGTGGATTTTCCTTCCCGCTGACGTCACAACGCCCATCATTGGCATAGACCTACTTAATCATCATGATTTACTCGTAGACGTCCGCCGAAAACGACTGATTGACAATACTACTAGTCTGTATGTCAAAGGCACCACCTATATAGGCCCCAGCTTGTCACTCGTTAAGACAAAGGCAATCCTTGATCCAACTTTTCAACCTATTGTTGACAAATATCCGGAACTTAATTGCCCGTCTAACGACCTACCGTGCATAACCAGCAATGTTATGCATCACGTCATAACCTCAGGACAGCCCGTGACAGCTAAAGCACGACGACTGGCTCCTGAAAAGCTGAGAATCGCTAGGAATGAGTTCGACCATATGCTCGCCCTTGGCATCACTTGACCATCGAATAGCTCATGGGCATCCCCACTGCATATGGTACCGAAAAAGGATAGCAACGATTGATGACCCACCGGTGATTACTGGCGAGTGAATGCCAAAACAACCCCTGATTGCTACCCGTTGCCTCATATACACGACTTAACGGCAACATTATCTGGCGCGGGTATATTCTCTAAAATCGACTTGGTTAAAGCGTATGACCAAATCCCGATGGCAAAAGGAGATATTCCGAAAACGGCTATCATTACGCCTTTCGGACTATTTTAATTTCTACGTATGCCATTCGGTCTCCGGAATGCATCCCAAACATTCCAACGCTTGATCGACGAAGTATTTCGCGGTCTCGACTTTGTATACGCATACTTAGATAAATGCCTCATTGCCAGTCCAGACAAGGAAACACACCTCAGACATTTGGATTTGGCATTTTAGAGGTTACGCCAGCACGGTGTTACCATTAATATCTAAAGGTGTCAAATAGGCGTTGACTCACTCGACTTCCTGGGTCTCACTATTGATTGCAAGGGCATTCGCCCACCGACTACTAAGGTCGAGGCTGTGCTGTACTTCCCAGAGCCACAGACGGTGAAAAGTCTCCGCACTTTTAACGGCTTAGTAAGTTATTATCGACGCTTTATTCCCAACTGTGCCTCTCTGTTTCAGCTATTGACAAACCCTCTTCGAGGGAGTAGTAAGTCTATTGAACTTGACGTGTCTGCTCGAAATGCTTTTACTCAGGTTAAAAAAGCTGTTGCGAATGCCACACTTTTGGTGTATCAGGATCCAACGGCACTGTTGAGTATCTCGGTTGATGCATCAAACACTGCAATCGGCACAGTTCTACAACAGCTAGTCAATGAAAAGTGGCAATCAACCTCTTTTTTCTCTCGAGGTGCCTTCAATTAACGGAAACGAAGTATAGCACATTCGGCAGAGAACCTCTGGCTATGTACTGTGCTATACGTCATTTTCGACACTCAGTAGACGGTCGTGAATTCATAGGTTTTACTGACCACAAACCTCTGGCGTACTCTCTGAGTTCACCTTCAGATAAGTATTCACCTACGGAATCACGGCAACTGGATTACGTTTCACAGTTTACAGATATTCGCCGTGTATCCGGAGTAAACAAAATTGTGGCAGATGCCTTGTCGCGCGTTTGTTCCCTCACCCAAATCGACGGCATAGACCTTGTAAAACTGGCTTGCCTTCAAAAAGAAGATACCGAGCTTCAACATGAGTTGTCGAAAACAACTCTGCAATTAGCCGAAAAACCCTTAGGTATGGGAAGAGATACTATTCTATGCGACGTTTCCACGAGTACTCCTCGCCCCATCGTGCCTAAAAGTTATCGTCAAAACGTCTTCAATACGTTGCATGGCTTATCCTACCCAGGTAATCGAACTACTGTCAAGCTCGGAACTAGTCAGTTTTGTTGGCCTGGTATTAATAAGGAAGTAAGGGAATGGGCACACACGTGCTTAGCTTGTCAAAAGTGCAAGGTGATAAGACACACCAAAAGCCCACTTGGTACCTTTCTTCTCCCTGATGCTCGTTTTGAACACGTCCATATGGATTTGGCTGGATCCCTTCCTGAATCCCATGGATGTACCTATATTTTAGCTTGCATCGATCGTTTCACACGATGATCAGAATCAATACCCCTCAAGAATGTATCTGCTGAAACAGTCACACATGTCGTTGTAGAAAGATGGGCCACCAAATTGGGTGCCCATCATCCTTAACAACTGATCTCGGGTGGCAATTCGAAGGTGGCTTATTCTTCGCCCTGACTAAAATCATAGGTTGCATGCGTTTTCGAACAACAGCCTACCAGAATATCTTCACACCTATATAGCATAACTAAGAGGTGCGATTCACCCAACTCATCTGTTGTGGTATTAATTATTTTTGTTTCTTTTCAGATATCAAATTTTTTTAACATAGCATCACTAAACACAAGTACAAAATTTTTTCTATGACCGTACAGTTTACATGTACTAAAAAATCGAATGAATACTTTTTTCGACGTTCTGAACTTCGCATTATTTACTGTATGCTAGATGCACATCATCTTTTAAACGCTGATTTGGTACATTCTCCTCAACAAGGCTCTTAGCATTATTGTTTTCTTTTCCAGGCGCCAAGGGCACTAGACAAGGAACAAACAAAGCATGGGATCCAACGAACAACATCAAGGAAGCGATGTACAAACACCCTATCAGCATAGGCAGACAGACCAGTAGGCACGCCACCAAGACGCCCGGAAGATTTTTTTCATCCGTAAGGGAACCATCGAGGTTTTTTACTTCCGGCTGGTTCTGTCTTAGGGTTCTTACAAACCCACTAGGGGGAGTGAGATGTAGCGGTAAATAATTCCCCAAAATTATTGACCATAGGAATCGTCAGTGAACATTGGATGCTGGCCCTTAGTGTTTAAGTCGACTTGTCTAGCTGAAGGCTTCCGGTCAAGCATCCTCGCCATTTGGTACTCCGTCGTGTCACTGTCGTGCACGATAACTAGCCAGCTTAGCTTAGGCTTCAGTCCGTGATTTGGTTCCGAAATATATTTCGTAGTTTGGACAATCAACTGTGGTCTTTTGCTTTGCCTTTGGTACGCGAGAAACGAATACTATAGAAGTTGTTGGTATAAGATCTCGCGTTATTATACTCTATACAATTCGCGAACGTTTTACCGTCAATCTTGAAAGATTTGACGGCTAAGTGAGAAAATGGAACAAAATTGCGGACAAATATGTGAGAATGTTTGGTGATTTTTTAAACGAATATAAACTGTAGATATATTAACCGCGGTTTGATTATTGGACAATATTCTTTTGCTTGCATTTCTTGCCTTCTGTTGTTCAATACTACTACTATGGTAAGTGCTGGCTGTGAACAAGACAATATTGTAAACAAATTTTCACGTCAGTGTTCCGTCTGGAACCAGTGTTGCGAGAGAAACGAAAACAAAGCTTGTCCTTGAGAAACTCATCCACCAGTCACCGCAAAATACGATTCGAAGATATGCGGCTTAGCCCTCTGACAAACGGTCACAAGCAGGACAGAATAACCGTCAGCAGGAAAACCAGAGATCAGAAGACGTTGCTACCGCGCTGACAATAATGTACATAATAATCTATAAATATCTCTTGATTTTCTCGATAAACAAATGTTTCACTGGCCCATCACTTCTGTAGCCACAATTTTACCAAAACTACCAATGAAATGAAGAGAAAACTGAGGATACTCGAAGGAAAGTCTAATAGGACAAACTCATTGTAGGCAAATAGATTTGGTATACCATATCTCCACTGATTTATTTGCACGCCATCCCTAAATCGGTCGAATATCACCACATTCGATACCTTGTTGGATTCTGCAGAGTGTTTCTAACGTTCTTCTCACAGTTCTGTTCCTCGATTGCTTTTACTAGTGTCCGAAATATATCGTTGTTTTTCTGAATTTGCCTACTGATATACTACTTACATCTGGTATTAGCCAGCACCCGTTATGTCCACCGGCCACAATTTACCGACTGATGTTACAGGAATCGTTTGTAGCGGTAACTGAATTCACTGATGAACCTACATCAACTGGCAATGAGAGCAAGCAAGTACGTGGTTTGCAATATGGCTTCTCATATATGGCCACTACACACTTTGGCTCACTAGATAGTATGTCCGTGCAACGCCTGTATAAGCTAGTTGGTGGTATTCTTGAATCACTTCACGACGAAGGCTCCCTCACTGATATATATCCACATAATATTTGTGTTTGTTTGACAGTCTGTTATATTTTGCTATGTATATATGGATCGATATTCCATTATAATTAACAATCATGTTAAGACTGTCTATTGATTTGTTCATTTTGAACATTCGCTCATACACTTGTGTTCACACACTTGTTCGGACATTCATACTATTTCACTCACACTCTCGTGTGGCATTGATTTTCCTTGTGTTCGAAATATACAAGTATCATCGTAAACCTGGTGGTCTTCTGATTTGCGCTTTCTTGCGTCAGGACTATTAATTACTCGACCAGTACCTAACAATAATTCGGCGACAAGGAAAACTCTAATAACTCACTCCGCAGTAGTACATAACGCTCACATCACCGTAACCCGGCTACCATCACCATCTTACCAAGTTTGGACGCCGAAAGAGTTCAGTTTGAGTCTATGTTTGTGTTGCAGTAGTGTCTTTAACTCTTCACTCTCCGCTGACGCCTCGATTTCTTTGCCTTCGCTTATCACCCGGATGACTGTCTTAAGAGTAGGATCCGACTTCTGGTGGCGAACAAGTTGTGAGGGATCTTGCTTCAAAGCGTTTACTGCATATGCCACCTCTGGTAGTTGGACCTAAATACCTGATTTCGAAGGTAGTCAGCTATTATATTTTTACTGGTATATGTTCAATGACTAAATCATACTCTTGTAGGCGTAACATCCATCGTGACGACTTCTCTCGGGAGTCCCTTGCTGTTTTCAACCACTACAGGGGTTTGTGGTCAGTTTCGACGTGGAATTGGCGTCCAGCCAGGTACGGTCCCCACTTTTCTAGTGCCTATACAATGGCTGAACACTCCCTTTTCACTGTAGAATACTTTGGTTCTGCAGGTGTCAACACACGGCTAGCATATTCAGCAACCCTGTCTGTTTGTCTTAAAACAGAACTATACCATCATCACTCACATCTGTAGAAACTGTGGACTGCTTCCCAGGCACAGGCGGTTTCAGTGTCATCTATTGACTATCTAACAGCTTTTCGATTTCGTGAAAATTTTGTTGTGCCTCTTCCGTTCACGTGAATTTCGCGTTTCTCAGCAGTCTATATAGGGGTCTTGCTACCTCGCTGAAAGCTTTGACGAACCTGCTGTAGAATGCCGCTCTCCCAAAAACTGTCTCAGCTTTCGTCTCGAATTCGGTACTTGACTGGTTCTGATAGCCAGGGTAATGGTCGTATTTCTCCATTTCTCGCTTTATAACCTAGGATGGCAACAGTGTTTTTGGTTAATTAGGACTTGTTCTTATTATTACGTAGTCCGAATTCAGCAATTCTATTTAAGATGGCTTCGATGTGATCCATATGATCGCCTTCTGTCTTACTATACACAACCAAGTCGTCTCCATATACTTCTACGTTTTTCAGACCCTTCAGTAATAAGGATGTCAATCTTCCGAACGTGAATGGGACGCCTACCGATCCGAATGGTAATCGTCTAAACTGGTAATATTTCCGTCCAACCCTGGACGCTGTTTTACTTCGGTCACTGTTTGTTATTGGGATCTGCCGGTAACCCGGTCTTAGGTCGAAAACGGTGAATAACTTAGCCTTCTGAAGGCGCCCAGGGGTTTCTGTTACGGTTGGCGTTGTACACTGTTTTACTTCAGTGGGGCTATTCAGCTGTCTGAAATCGGCACAAAATCTATGCTTTCTGTCATCCTTCTTTACAAAAAGGACCTGTAAGCCGTACGGGCTGTTGGCTTCCATGATTATTCCTCTACCTAGCAATTTTTGACTTACCAGTTAACCTCTTCTCCTAGGTGTACAAGAACTCGTCATGCTGTGAAGGATGTCTTCCTCAGATCCTTCAGTGGGATGTCACGCATTAATGTATCACAATATCCGAAGGGTTTTTCATCTCCAGTGAATAAGCAGGCATATTTATTCATCAGCATGGTTAGGTTTGGTGCTCCTTTCGGATTAATCGCTGTGGTTTCTACCCCAGCGACTTCATTGTTCTCGTGTATACCAAATTGCCCATGGTTTGTAACCACTCTCCTATTCTTCATATCGACTGCTGAAAAGTGGAATAAATATATCACTGATCTCAACATAATACATCAATAAACTTTAAGCCAAGGGTGCTGTTCACAACAAAGTTATATAGGAGAATTGACTCCAAGCTTTATTTTTCCCAGATATCTGTACTACATTCATCTGATGACTGGGTTTCTTGTTAGTGCGAAGACAATATTTCTATATCTCTATATGTACTACACAAACAGACTGTCAGCCACGTCTCGTAAACCGTTAATGCCCAGCTCTTGCTACGCTCGGGCTCACGCTGTCGCTTGAAGTTTCTCAGAAACGCTTAGTAATAACGGACGAAAAAACCAAAACACCAATTGTTTACTCAAGGATTCTTTATTGTTACACCAACATATAAATCAAGTATGACTAAGGTCTGTCAACAAATATTACAATAATAAATCACAATATTACTTCTGACGGTGTTTTACTCTTCTTTCTGAACAGCGACCGATGAGACGATGACTGTCGTATTGATGCCTCCGCGAAAATTGGGGAAGTCGGTTTTGAGCAAACAACCATGAATTGATCGTTCAATCTTAAACTACATTGACACAGACTTTACAGCAGACTGTTCCGACTGACTTTAATGTCAGAAAGAACAACCAAACTGTAAATTCACTATACATCCAATCATGTGTAATTTATATAATAACTTATCCATGCCTATACAATTGGTATGTTCCTGCATGAACAGGAAGAAATATATTATTAGATATCATTAGACTTCAGCGCCTACTTCTCTGGGAACGTCTGCTCCCAAAATCGTTCACCTTAATCCTGAGGTAACAGTCAACGGACATCGTATTTTCCTCACCCCGAACTCTGTAACGCAGTCCGAAACACCAGGAACCTGTAAAGATTTGTCTTCCCACCATCTGAGCTGCTAATGTGTACGACCTTACCTCCTTGCACTGTTCTCTACCTATTGAAGAAACTGTTGCCCCTGTGTCGACAAATCAGACCAGTTCTCGCCCAATTAACTCGTAATCGTCCGACAACAACACCTCTTCCTACTAATCTCAAAACTTCCAGACGCAAGCGAGGAAAAGAAGGAAGACTGTATCGTTTAAAGTTTTCACCTTTCGTTTCGGGCAATTTCTCTTCCAGAAACCGGTTGCTTCTAAAGCAAGTGCTTACCGAAAAACTAGAAGAGTTTGCAAACGATAGTGGTTCTAGTTCCTATCTGAGAGCCTCCGAAATTATAGGTCCATTTAATGTATGAGCTTAAATACTACACCCGTTGTTTTTTGCCTTTATTTATAATTTTAGATAAAACATTAACGATCAAGATACTTACCCTCAAACAGACAAGAAATTTCATTTGTAAAACTTCTACCCAACACAATAAGTGGAATAAAATGGACACAAACCGACAACATGAAAAAGGTATAACTCACCACAACATCACATGGACGGATGTACGCTCGTTTGGCACCATGTATACCTCACCGACTGCAACCCCTCTTTCCTAGGATAATGTGATGAACTTATATCTGTGATGCTGATGAGCAGTTAATATTCTCAACTCATGTTGGAACAGCTGAAATTCATAAACCTTCCTCACGCGAAGAAAGTACCCACAAGCAGTAGAAATCCATTAATTAATAATAATATATTCTCATTTTGTACGTGAGGGCGCCAGTTTACAGGCATCATCAATATGATAAATTACATACACAATTTGCAATCATACTTGAACTTATTTAACATATTTAACTTAGTAACAATGTTTTAATAAAATACATATTTTTTCCTACCTGTGTAGGACACACCAAATGTACAGGCACGGATAAGCATTATTTAAATTTCATAAATTTGGTTTATGGTTCAATTACATGGTTGCTGACGTTTTTGTCTTTGGTTTGTGGGAACAATATGATAACCAATCATTCAGTGGAACACATCATGAAATATAGAAATATTGTCTTCGCATAAACCTTCCTCACGCGAAGAAAATACCCACAAGCAGTAGAAATCCATTAATTAATGCGTCTAAAGCGTATGTGTTTTACTCCCAACAATGACATTGCAGATCAAATGAGATAAATATATCACTGATTTCAAAATAACATATCAATCAACTATAATTCAAGGATTCAGCACACAACAAAGTTGTGTATGAAAATTGACTTCAAGCTTTATTTTTTCCCAGGCACTTATAACCCATCCACCAAAGCCCTGTTTTTTGTTAATGCGAAGACAAAACTTCTGTATTTCCTGATGTGTTGCACTGACTGACAATCTAGCAGATTTTTACAACTGTGCACAGAAATGATTGGTACTTCGTCATCGCTGGAGCAAAATGCGAGGCTATCAGTTGCCTTGTGACTTTTGCCATGTCGTGTACACCCATCCGCTGAGCTGTGTTAACTAGCTGCAACTGATTAGCGACATCCGTCGGGAAGCATTCAGTGAACTAGGGAGCTAGCAACTGCTCCCGGGAATATTTATCAAAGTTGAGTAATGTGCGTCGCAGAAGACTTGTCAGTGTTAGTGCGAGAACCAACGGATCTCCGACCTGACTAAGCCCGAGTCCTGAACTTCTGGGGGTTTTTCAAGCCGGGAGACCTTGTAGCACGTCACATCACCTTCCAAAACACAGCCTTCGCACGGCTTTTCAGTGGAGTCCCCAAGAAGACCAGCTTCGCTCACTGCCCCCGCACTCCAGCGAGATCCACAACGGCTTCCATGAGGATTGTCCTCTCATATCTCCCCTCAAACAGCTGGGACCATGGCGCCTTAATGAGGCACCAACGACTTAACCTCATCCTCCTATTTAAAACTCTCAGAGGAATAGTATACTTTCCTAATGACACCCTTTACATTACTTCTTCAAACTTTGAATTGCACAGGAACTGGTCTTCTCTAAGTCATATTCTTTTCTATTCTCTTTTCAACTTTTTTATGGTTAAAATAGGCAAATATGGGACTTCTTGCCAGGCGAAGTCAAAACCAGTACCACAATAAAACGACTCACTTGTTGACTGGATAAATATTTCTCCGAAAACAGTCTTGACACAGCTTACCACGCGCTGAAAAGTCGTGATATTGTTTCTTTCCCCTTAGATTTACGTGCTTAAGCCTCTCTATTCACTCAACACATTAACAGAAGGATTATCTTGCTTTAATATAATCAACTTTGCGTTAATTCTGTTCTAAATTCTCCTTTTTTCGATTCAATTATTTTTTTAGCAAACCTCATCTCAAGATATCCGCAATTCTTCCATACAAACCTGGAGTGAAATAAACAGCCTAACATGCCCACCAAGGCAGTTATGCTAAGTCTACGTGAAGTATCCTCTCTGCAAACACCTCATTTTCGTCGCCTGAAAAACTCTTCCAGCCTCATCTGTCATATCTTTCGAGTCATTTTTATTATTTTTTAATTATAGCTCGACTCCACACCATATTTTTGGTACAGGTATGGAATTTTCAGCATGTGATATCGGTAGCCCAAATTTTGCAGGCCGACCATTGATATCAGGTGTGATTCTGCAGGGGATCGAACCCCGGACCATGTGTATGGTCGGCGAGAGTCCTAACCACTGTACCACCGACGCACACTCGACCCCAGCTGATGACTGTCCGGTTAATCAAATATTGTAGCAATTATCCCTGGCAACACTGCCGTCAATGTAGTTGAAGATTGAACGACCAATTCATGGTTGTTTCCTCAAACCCAACTCCTCCATATTTTTCGCGGGAGTCATCAATCCAGCAGTCATCGTCTCATCGTTTGCTGCTCGGTGGAAGGGAGAAAACTATCAGAAGTATTATCGTGATTTATTGTTATAACATTTATTCTTGTGTATAATAACCTCATTGTTGGTTACATTTTGGCGCAAGAATAAAGGATTCTTGAGTCGCCAATCCGTATTTGGTTTTTCGCGTTGGTTGTTACACATTGTTTCTGAAAGTCTTCCAAGGACAGCGTGAGGTCCAGTATAGTAAGTCCTGGACATTGACAAGTGCAGTATGGGTATTTAAGTGTGGTAAAAGTTCTATCTTGAGTGCGAGTGGTAAACAACCTGAATATGACCTGGATTCAAATCTTTTCTGGTGTCTACCTAATGCTGTGCGTAAACATCCCCTACGTCTATGCAAGTTCCATACCCGCAGGGAATCGTCTAAATAATCAACGTCACTACACGGTGAGTCTTATGTATTAATGGATTCTATTTTACTGTTCTGTTAAGAAAATCCCATGTAGCCGAATTCTTCTGAACCATATGTTATAATTTACTAGCGTCTCTTTCTATGCATTATGCAGTGTTTTTCGCACTTTAGCATATTACCCCTTCGTTTTAAATTGTTTATAACTATGATTCAGAAAGTAGACTACAAGCGCCTGGTTTCTTTACGTTTTTATTGTACGTATATATTTTTGAAATACCGTTACGGACGAGACAGAAGACGGCTGACTGAAAATGGTCGTTCATAAGATGAATGCCGTTGAGTTAACTAGGGGATGCTAAGGCAGTCTGTATGACACAGCAATAAAAACTTTTTAAGAGCCGTATTTCGCCAAGGCCTAGCAAATTAAGAAGTGGCAGAATGGTGACTACTATTCAGCGGGTATGATGGTGGGGGTTAAGAGAAATACCCATATCTGTAGTAAAGCGTTCTATTGCTAAGGCTCCTGAGTGTGAATAACTTCAACGAAGAGAAAGATAAAAATCGCCTGAATGCCACGGCTTCGGTATAAAATCTCTGAAAACAAGCCCACGTATGGCGTCGCTACTTCAGAAGGATGTCTTACCACGTAAATCAGAACAACAGCATAAATATTGCTAAACTTCCTCTTTTCTTCTACATATTTTATGCACATCTGGCGGTCTGCTTAAACCTTGGGTCACCAAAACTTTCCATCATTTACAATGTATCTGATTACTTTGATTTATTTTGTTTTAATCATTAAGTTATGTATCCAAATAGTATAACTTACTCTGGCGATTATTTAATCATTTTCGACCTGTTGAATTGAGAGTTACCAATAAGCTTGAGAAAAAGCATCATAGTGAGTGATAACGATCCTTAAAGTGTACTTCAGTGCACCAGGTGACTATCCTTGTGATTATGAGTACAAATTGCAGGTTGTTATCGAATAACATTAATTACTTGGATGCTCTGCCATTTTCAAATATTTATCGTGATACAGGTGTAATAACACCTCAAGAAACTTGGTTAAACTTGGTCGGCTGAAGGTCAGACGTGCGCTTGCATTCCTTGGGACGCTGTTGTTGAAATTAGCCAAAGTTGGCTCCACGATTGGATGAAGATCTAATCTCTCTAAATGGTTTCACTATGTACATCGGAGACCGAAGATGTTCAAGGAAGAAGCGAAGTGGTAGTGTTGCTACTTTTATCGATTCTCAGAGGTCTGTTGCGAGCAACGTCTGCTTTAAAGTCTCAAATGATAATATTTACTGTATAACTTAAATGTTGACCTAAATACCTTCAACTTCATTTTTATTGAGAACATATATGTCACATCTTCTTCTGGTGCTTCAGAACTATCTATGCTTGCTGATGAATTCACCAATTTCGCTGCCGCCTCTTTTGGAAACTCATTGTCCATAGTGAGTGGTGATTTCAATTCTTGTGACTGTAGTTTTCCCACAGTGCTAGGTCATAAAAGTTTTGTTGACTATCTCACCTGACCGGATACTTCTCTTGATCTTGTTTTTATAAATGACTGTAGAATATATGAAGCTCGTAAAAGAGCCCCATTATTTAGCTGCAATCATTGTATTGTACGGGTTTTACCAAAAATTGATGGAAAGTTACACAAAAGAACCTTTTGACACCTGTCCAGGAAAATTGTACATGGATGTTAATCTAAGGAGAATGTTTAGAATCTTAGGAGCATGCTCAAAGACACAAGGTGGGACTTGTTTAATGAAGGCTCTCTTGATGACACTATCTCTAATACTACATGTTATCTCCAATTTTATCTTGACATCTGTTGTCCCAGAGACACACTCTTCATCAGATTAGACCGTTTCCCCCTCCCCTCAACTTAGAACGCTTCAAAGGGAAAAGAAATGTTAAATAAAATGAAGGATAACATTGTTTTGAAAAGAATTAACATCCTAATCAAATCTGAAATGCACAGATTGAATTCACTTAATAACCAGGAGTTTATATCCTGTAAAAACACCTCTAATAAGTAAAAACTTTTCAAATAAGTTACTGGTGGTAAGCAGATGAATAGTATTCCTTATTCCTTTGATTTGTATACACTAAGCAAGTCATTCATACGTTCTCCCACAAATGTCAAACTTTCTAGTGTTACAAATGTTAATGAAACCCGCTCTCCTGGTTTCAATACAAACGACGTTCTGAAATATCTCCAGTCACTGAACCCTTCTTGAAGCCTAGGTCTAGATGGTGCGCTTAGTCTTATTCTTAAAAGACATGCGGACGATCTAACTATTTGAATGTCTGTTAACTCCCAGCTTGACTGTACTAAGATGAACAGCTTTCTATCAGGAGTCAGCAGACGGTCTTTGTCTAACAACCTTAAACTAAATCCTTCCAAATGTCAAACTGTTAATTTCAGTGTCCGATGTAAAAGAAAGTTGAATGAAGCTGTTGGTTCCAGTAACCGTTGCAAAATTGATGATATCGGCATAGAAATCAAGTGTGAATTTAAGTATCTTGGATTAAAAACTTCATGCAATTTTTCCAATTAATAAACTTGAGCAAAGCAAGAACAACAGTTGTACCAGAAGGTAATATGAGCTCATCTTTTATTATTTCGAGGACTATTCTCAACTGGTTACAAGCTGAGCGTTAAAAAATATGAATTACATTAAAGATATGATCATAAGGAGTAACTGGTAGGAATTAAAAGTAACATTGTTCTGGAATTATTTAACTGATTAGGAGTTACAAACACTGACTATTTATAGAATAATTAGGCAATCAGGCTTGGAAACAAAAAACCGGGTCGCATATATATGTGTGTGTATAGAAACAAGGTTTAGCTAGAAGAGCATAAGGCAAAACTAGATTACGTTACTAGAGAAAGCATCTTATCTAACAGCCAACAGAAAAAAGGAAAGATAAGAAACAAGGTAGGGTGAGTCATGTTTAGATGAGAGAGTAGAGTTTTCTAAACATGGAAAAGGTGACTCATGAAAGTTGTATGTTTTTTGTTATCACCAGGGCAGTGCAAGATTCGCCACTGTCTCTTTCTGCGTACATAGATTTGGTTCAAGTCGTTTGATGGCAATCGCTTCAGTAAAGCGTAACAAGCTAGGTTTCTTTTGCTTGTTGATTATTTTGTACGACTACAGGTTGTCTGCAAAATGACCAGTGTCCAATAGATCCTTTGATTAGATCTTGGATTAGTTCTTTATTCAAGCTTATCCTGATCTTCCCATGTCTGAAAGTATATTCCGTCTGACTATTTACATTAAGAAGTTGAGACACTCAAGCATAACTCAACCCCTCCTCTTACGGTTTGTCAACTCGTGCATTTTACCGATTCTTCTTTGCTGTTCACCCTTATTCTTTCCTGGATTTCTTAAAAAACAGTATATCATATTTCGCAGAACTCTGAAGGCTGTCAGTAGGGTAGGTGGTATCCTATTGGGCCAAATCGTTGATATCGTCATTGATAGGCACTTGATTTCATGCATCCGCTTTAACCTCAGCTCCAACCTTGTGTTTCCTCGGGTAAAACAAGAAGTTATTTCAGGAGACTTTACGTCTAAGAATAAAAATTCTATCACACGGTATTTGGCACGTATTTTGTGTGATGAAAATAGTGTCAGGTATGAACTAACCAAACTTCATTGCACTGGTAAATAAACCATTTTCTCCATCCTTATTCCACTAAACTTTATTGTTATTGCTCTTCTTATATTTATATTCCTTGCAATTTTTTGTACTTATTTGTTTATTTTCTCATAAGTGTAAACACCATTTAAGCTATTTTATTACTGTGAAGAAGGCATTTGGAAGGCAAATTTCGTGAGATGATATGATTTCATAGTTCCTTTACGACCGCTTTACAGCTGGCATGGTTATCAATAATCAAAAAAGTACATGACGGTTACTCACTTATATAATACAAGAGTACATACTAATGACCAATCATATTTAAATAGGTCAAGTAATCCATAGTAGGGGAAGGCTGAAGTCTACTGTTTTTCGCACACATAGTTTAGGACGTATGTGATTAATCCATAGTGCTTCCACCACCTTCGGTAACCTTGTATAAGAGTTATGTGAAATAATTGTCCTATAACTGTTAATTTTGTCTTCACCCTCAACATACTATGTCAACAGAGCATTAGATTCAATAATCTATAGCATGCCAAAATTTCCTAACTTAATCGACAGTACTGTTTGAAACAAACTCGCAGTTATTGCCATTACATTTACCATCCTCATTTCGTACTTCGAATATTTTTGACTTTGTATCTTAAAAGTGGACAAATTCCTCTGGTTAAATTTGTTTTAATTTTATTCATATTTTGAGTAAATCAGATGCAATATTGTGACTAGTTTTGGGAAATTTATTCTGTATTATAAGTACTGTTTTGGAATGAAGTATATCGATATTTTTATTTTGACGTTTGTAGGTGGGGACAATCATCAATTGTTTCTCTTTTACTTTTTTTACTACCATAAACTTGGACCAACCGTTAGTACGTAACACTCTAAAATTCAATGGCTATACATTTTCAGTAATAAGAAAGGAAATGAACCCTGCGTTTGTTGCATATTAATTATTTTTAACCGTGAATATTTGCTGGCCGCCTCTGCACCTCTCTCGCTGCTTTACTCTTTATTCTCTTTTCGAGTGTAATGCAGTGGAGCTATGTATATGTATAGTAATGCTGCTTTCTACGTTTGTATCACTCGGACGGTGTTTTGAATTAGCTAGAACCTACATTTAGTAGATATTGAGAGTGTCGTTAGCACATTTGATGAACAACGGAACACCCTCCGTCATGAGTTCTGTTCATCATCCCAAAGTTGGTCCCATAAATCGGGTCACGTCCTAAGGGAAGAACCAGACACAGGCGAGAACCACTCGGGTGATGCGGTCAGAAAAAACGCCGTCATACACTTCATGGGTACATAATAGGCTGCACTCATACCAGGGTGTTTTCTGCAGCCATCCGAAACTTATGTGTGACCCCACCTTTAAAGCGCATAACATCAATCATCTAACGTCTCCTTTTGCAAGACGGTGGCTACTGCCAAAGGCATACTGTGCACGATGGACTGGAAGACACTACCATCCCAGAGCAATAAAGCAATTCAAAGCAAACCTTATATTACAAACTGGTCAACCATCTCGCACAAAGTGAAAGAATCTATGGATGCAGATCCCAAAACCAGGTTTTCACACTGTCAGACGAATCTCAGTCGATCTATTGCCAAGTGGCATAACTACTCATAGTGTGTTCGGAAATCTCAAACAGCTA